>CM065803.1:118676500-119276500 GCA_033398695.1 Orobanche coerulescens
CAAAGAGATAGTGAGACGCACGGTACTCCTAAAAGTATCGTTTCCGATCGTGACGGACGGGTTGTGTCACATTTTTGGAAGTCGATTCATCGTGCTATGGGAACTCGGCTTAATCTCGATCGCCTTTCATCCTCAGTCCGACGGATAATCAGAGAGAACTATTCAGACATTAGAGGACATGTTGAGGGCATGCATCCTCGATTGGAAGGACGATTGGGAAGCCCAACTACCGTTGATCGAATTCACGTATAATAATAGTTGGCATGCTTCCATTAAGATGGCACCTTACGAGGCCTTGTACGGTCGTCGTTGTCGCTCTCCTTTGTGTTGAGATGACTTGTCAGAATCAATCGGCACCGAGTCCGATATGCTTATAGCCGCCCGAGAGAAGGTAGCTTTGATCAAGAGTCGTATGTTGACATTTCGAGTCGACAGAAATCATATGCAGATAATCGTCGTCGACCACTAGAGTTCGAGACGGGTGACCATGTTTTGGTCAAGGTATCCCCGAGTCGAGGTATTTTCCATTTCGGAAAACGGGGGAAGTTGAGCCCGAGATTCATTGGACCGTTTGAAATTTTGGATCGAGTAGGCGAGTTAGCTTATCGATTGGCTTTACCTCCGGCTTTGAGCAGGATTCATAATGTGTTTCACGTCTCTCAGTTGCGGAAGTATGTTGCCGACCCGAGTCACATACTTGATTCGGCCGAAATCCGGATCGCGAGATGATCATTCGTACGAGGAGCGTACTGTTCGTGTGTTAGAGCGGCGAATCAAACAGTTGAGGAACAAGACGATCCCTTTGGTCAAGATTCAGTGGTCTAGACACGGAGTCGAAGAGGCCACTGGGGAAACCGAGGAGAATATGCGGGAGAGTTATCCTGAGTTGTTTGACCCTTAGTTTCGGGGACGAAACTCTTTTTAAGGGGGGGAGTATGTAATACCTGGTTGTAATTCAGTCATTATCATTCAGTAATTTCATTCGGTGATTGTCACTCAGTGTAATTTCACTCAATTATAATCATTAATCAATCATGTTCATTCACCGTGTTCACCGTTCGGAAAAACTTCGAGTTGTGTATCGTTATTGTTAATTGTTTCAACTTTCCTCATATGAGTTCGACTTTGTTAGATCACCATTAATTTTTGGTAACTCCAAAAATTCTAAATCTTTGCAATATTATAGAGCATCGAGTTAGATTTCCAATGGTTCAAACGGTGAGTCAATCGGAGTCCGGACGAGAGAGTTATGGTCGTTTTAACTCGACCGCTCATTTCGATTTTGGCGATCATCGCCGAGCGAACTCGGCCGTGTCGTCCGACACGGCCCGTGCCGTACTCGTCCGGAAAATGCGAAGTCTCGCCTCGGGACCCGACCGTGTAAATGCAGCGCGGCGAGTCGGACTCTTAGGATAAGCGAGAACCGATCGGCAACCCCATTGTATCCCGGGACACGGTCGAGTCATGCCAGTCGCTATCGGACGGGTCACTTTCGGAAGGCCCTCGCGCGCGCGGCCGTGTCAAGCGGGACACGGTCGAGTCCTGTCGGCGGTATCGGCGGTGTGCGACACGACCGTGCTGATAGGCACGGGCCGTGTCCGTCAGGGTAGTCAACCCCTTTAAATTGTTTTTTGAGCATTTCACTCATTTTTTCATCTTTTCCACCTTCTTACGAGAGAGATAAGCTTGAGGGAGAGTTTTCTTCATCAATTATCATTTGGGTGTTTGATTTTCTTCATCTCCTTTCGATCGTGAAGCTTAGGATAATCAATCTAACGCGTGTTCTTCGGATTAAAGTACTTGAATCTTCAAGAGGTAATTCCTTCAACACTTTGGACTTCGATTTTGTGTTGAGATATGATGTTTTGGACGTTATAATCATGTTATATGAAGGGATATGTATATGATTATGAGTTTGTATAAGGATTCATTGGATTATTGAGGAATTATTCAAGAACACCTTGAATATCGAGTTGGAATTGGGGATTTTCGACTAATTGTTGTTATAATCACGTTTTGGATATTCATATCGGATTATTGATCGTATTGGAGATGTTTTATTGGTTTGAAACACTTCTTGGGGATTTGATATTGGTATATTGAAGTTTGATTGTAAACAATCGGAGTTTGGGCCAACGTGTTTGTTTTAATGCCTCAATGGACTTAGTTTTATCGTATCGGCGTTTTGTGTTCGTTATATTCGTGTTTGATTCGTATATTGATCGGATTGTCGGTAATTGTATTGAATTAAGGTTGTTCGTGCGGCGACACTTCATTTAGGACATTTGTTCGTGGAAGGACTTTCTTCATCGGTATTTAGTAAGTTCATTCTAACTCGGATAAAAGGATATTCATACATTTTGTTGATGATCAAACATAAACATAACTCATACAACAATGAATTAATCATATTAAAACTAGTGATAGTCAATTAATCACTTGATCATAAGGAGCAGCGGTTCCAATCTTTTCGTTGAGCTATCATTCATTTCATTATTACCCTCATCTCGGTGAGTCATTCTTGACTTTGTCGATTATTATTTATTCATTGATATTCATTACGGTCATTCTCGTTCATATGACCTTCCGGGTTCATATTGCGTGGTCGGGTGTGGTGTGTGGAATTTTTAGTCGGGCACACGATGGTTATTGTATTGGGTTCACCGATACATTAGGCCGTGCACACGGGAAGCGTTACACCGTGAGACTAATTAGGTACACGGACGGGTGTTGTACACTTACGAGAACATTATGGGCGTACTATGATACTCCTCTTGACGTAATTCATAACTAAGAATATTTCATAACTTCAGTTAATCATAATTGTGTATTTTCAACCCTTGAGGATTGTTGTTCTTTGTAACTGACCCCGTTTGGGGATTTTGTTTTTCAGGTCATGGCAAGGCAAACGCACGGGAATAGCATGTTGATGTCGAGGAGTCATAGTGATACTAGTAGGGGCCCCGATCTTTCATTTATTCATGTTATTGTCCTTTATTTTCCGCTGCAGACTTTCATTTGAATACTCCGTTTCATTCAGTGTTGTGTATTTTATCTTCATATAAAATACACTAGTATTCGGTATTATCCTGGTGTGTTGTAACTAAACTCCTCATCGGAGTAATTATTGTTGTAATGTAGTCCGGTACTACATTTATCTTGTGTAATTCATTCATTTTCATTTGCCTGGTGGGTCCCAGTTGGGGATCTACGGCACTATAATATCCACCTAGTTTGGGGTGTTACATTTTGTGTCTTAGGACACATATCCATAGATAGTTGAATTCCATGTCTGTAAGGTAGAAAACCATTCGTGGAATTCTCCATGCTAAACCGCTTTAGCACTGTATCGTATAGGATGCTTGGGATAAGCACAACATCCTTTTCTCCCGATCACGAAAGATCCTGATTCCAAAGATGTGTCCTGCTTATCCTAGATCCTTCATATCGAACTACTCAGATAGCCATACCCATACGTTCGACAATTCCTTCACGTTGTTTCCAATCAGAAGGATATCATTTACATACAGTATAAGAAACACCAACACGTTTCCATCGCATTTTTTATACACACAACTCTCATTCGGACATTGGACGAATCCATAGACTGGACAACTTCATCAAAACGAGTGTTCCAAGATCTAGATGCTTGCTTAAGCCCATAAATGGATCTCTTAAGCTTGCACACCAATTGCTCTTCTCCTTCAACAATTAATTCCTCTGGTTGGTGCATATAGATTTCCTTGTCTAGACTTCCATTCAAGAATACAGTCTTGACATCCATTTGCCAAATCTCCAGATCCAAATGCGCAGATATAGCTAAAAGAATCCGGATTGACTTAAGCATGGCTACCGGTGAAAAGATTTCATCATAATCGATACCCTCTTTCTGAGTGTAACCTTTTGCAACAAGCCTCGCTTTGAAGCTTTCAACCTTCCCGTCACCTCCTTTCTTTCGCTTGTAGACCCATTTACTCCCAATGGCTTGTACACCATCAGGTAGCTCTACTAGTTCCCACACTTGATTGGAATCCATAGATCCCATTTCTGATTCCATTGCTACTTGCCAGGAGTCAGCATCTTTATCTTGCATTGCCTCCTTGTAGGTCCATGGATCTGATTCATCTTCGCCTGGGATTGAGTTTGAAGACTTTCCCACGCCTATGAATCGTTCCGGATGACGAACAACCCTCCCACTACGATGAGGCAAATCCTGAGTTGGTGTAAAAGTTTTAGACTCGATACGTGGTGCAGTGTTAGTTGGCGCTTGTACGATTGGTATAGATGGAGTCTCGCCCCTCAGCTCTTCTAGAATTATCTCGCTCATGGGTTTGTGACTAATCATATAATCCTACTCTAGGAATCATGCATTGGTGCTAACAATGACCTTCTGATCATGGGGACTATAGAACAAGCCACCCTTCGTTCCCTTAGGATATCCTACAAACACTCGCACTTCTGTACGAGATGCCAACTTATCAGCTTCCTTATTCAGCACATGTGCTGGAGTACCCCAAATCCGAACATGCCCTAGATTGGGCTTACGCCCACTCCACAGTTATGTGGGTGTTTTTGGAACTCATTTCGAAAGCACCAAGTTTAGAATGTACGCCGCTGTTTCTAAGGCGTATCCCCAAAATGAAATAGGTAAATCAGAATAACTTATCATTGATCTAACCATTTCTAAAAGAGTCCTATTTCTTCTTTCAGCTACACCATTTTGTTGTGGAGTTCCCGGTGTGGTGAGCTGGGACGAAATCCCCTCATTCGCCAAGAAATCCAAAAACTCTCCACTAAGGTATTCTCCACCACGATCAGATCATAGTGACTTGATACTCTTCCCATGACGCTTCTCCGTTTCTGCCTTCAAGTCTCTAAACTTGTCAAAGGCTTCACACTTACGTCGCATCAAATAGATGTGTCCATATCTCGAATAATCATCTATAAACGTGATGATGTATTCGAAACCACCTATAGACTGGATATTCATTGGACCACATACATCCGTATGAACCAATTCTAACACATTCTGAGCACGGTTTCCCTTGATTTTAAAAACCTTTTTGGTCATCTTACCTTCCAGACAGGATTCACAAATTAGAAATGACTAAACTTGGAGATCATCCAATGGGCCATCATCTACCAATCTTTGAATTCTCCCAAGGTTTACATGCCCTAACTGTAAATGCCACATATATATTTGATTTATGCTTGAAGGTTCTTTTCTCTTTTTAGGTTTAGACAAAGAGTTAAGTGATTTATGCATAGGAGTTTGTGCAATATTAACGATATATAGTCCATCATTAAAAATACCTTTGCAAATATATTCACCGTTTCTTTTCTTAATAATGGCATCATCATCAAAAGAAACTGAATAACCATCGTATTTTAATTTAGAAACCGAAATTAAATTCATTCTAAAATCCGGTACTAATAATACATTTTTTTAACAGCAATTATTGAGGACTAATAATTTATCATTAATCTTCAACTGCACGACTCCCATTGCAACAACCATAAGCCTAGAATAATCGCCCCAGTTGATGGTAATCTCGCCCGAACTAAGCTGTTTGGTTACCTGAAAAACATGCGAGTCAAAACAAACATGATCAGTGGAGCCTGAATCAACTATCCACGAAGTGGAAAAACAAGCTGCCAAACAAGTTTTGACCACTAGTGCACAAGACATACCTTTCTTAAGAGCAGGGCAGTCCGCATTAAAATGTCCTTTCTGACCGCACTTATAGCACTTTTCCTTTGGCTTTTTGTTCGCTTCGGGGTGAGGAGCCTTGCTTTTCACCTTGAGGGTTGCCACTTGCTTCTGGCCAACCTGCTTTTTCTTCTTTCCCCATTTGGGTTTGGAAGAAGTAGCACCGGTTGCTGCAAGAATTTAATGATAACCTTGTTTGAAGAGACCTTGACGGATTGAAGCTGCATCGGAAGTTCCGCCAAACTATATGTCCTACGGTTCATATTGTAGTTAAGGTGGAACTGCTCAAAGCTTCTTGGTAAGCGCCAAGATAATATCGACTGTGTTTACGCATCGATAATAGCCCCCGTATGCTCGATTCGTTCAAATGAGACATCATTTTGAGAACATGATCCCTTATTGGGGTCCCTTTAGAAATTTGGGTTGTCATCAACACCCTCATTGCATTTTGTCTAGCCGCGGTTCGATGACCAAACATCTCGGTGAGACTTTTCATCATTTCCGGCCGAGCCCATCGTCGGATGCGTCTTTGCAATACATTTGTCAGTGAAGCCAAAATGTAATAGCAAGCCATCTCATCAGACTGTTTCCATTTTCAGAATTCAGTCAACTCTTCAGGAGTGGCATCCGGTTCTGGTTCTAGATCTCTTCTCAATTAAGACAAATTTATACCCCTCGGCAGTTAGGACAATGTCAAGATTTCTTTTCCAATCGGCAAAGTTAGTGCTATCAAGTTTATTTTCTTTGAGAATAACAGCTAGTGGATTGAAAGACATCTGAGATAAAAAAAAAAATTAAAAACATCCATCACATAATGTATAGCAAAATATATCGAAAAACCTCAAAACACAATATATATGCTAGCAACCAACACCTCGAAAAATCCGCATATGCAATCCACGATTGTGTGGACGTTTACACACACATTTTTCAAGTAGAGTTTTATATCTTTAATTATACTATCTAGTCAACTTACGTTATGACAAGTAAAATTAATAGTTGGTTCTCTTGGCCATGTATTAATTAACATATATTCCGATGGGGAGCTTATTAATTAATACACCTAAGTGAACACCATAATTTAACATCCTTAAAATATTATCTTTTAAACAATAGTCCTACAGATGGAGAGATCCTATCATAAAAAAATAATATTTACCTTATGTTATCATTTTGAAATTTAAAACTAGTGAACCTATAATTAGCACATCCGATATGGAGGAAGACCCTAATGTCAACACGCATGCTAATTATTTCACAATTTAAATTAATTATGGAGGCCAATTTGATTTTATTTTAAAAAATAAATCAATTTAATCACTTAAATTATCCAATTATCATGGTCTTCTTCCTTGAGTTGAACCAGAGAAAATCTTCGACTCGATCTCTCCCATTGAATCAAGCATCTCGTCACTCCTCCCGGTAGGGCCGTGGATTTCCAAAATTAAAATTTCACTTTTATGCAAAATTAATCACATAAAAAAATTAATTTGAAATCCCGACTCTCAATGACGCAATGAAGCAGTGGCGAACGGACCGGACCAAAAGCTGGACGACCCGGCCGAACGACAAACCGGCCCAGACAGTGCCGCGACTCCTAGCATTGCTCGGTCTTTCGGCGGCCCTTTGCTATTCTTTGTCGGCCATGTATCCAGCGATCCGGTTCTGCTCTATTTCTTCGTGATCCCGTCTTTTCCGAATTCGATTATAATTTTATACAAAATAAAATACATCGAAATTACAGCGAGATTACACAAAAAATAAAACACCTAGAACTACCCACGGATTTTCTCACGAGAAAAACCATTACATGCCTCAAAACTGGGCCAAACCAACAATTGCATAAATAATAAAAATAAATAAATAAACCATTCACATAAACCATGATAATTGGATCATATCACCTGCAAGAACACATCTAGCAAAATATTCCAACATGAAAATATATGAATATTTAAATTATATCAATTAATCACCAAAATTAATTAAAATAGCAAAAAGCCTAAAAATCCAGCTCTGATACCAATTGTTGGAAGTGAAAACACAGCGGAAGCGAAGTTTGGGAAATTTGGTAATCTCGTTTTACGCATCCACGAGCATAAGATCTATTTAGGCATGCTAATTAATTAATTACTAAGACTAATAAGCAATTTAAACATTATTTATGATTTATTAAATAAATATGTCAGTTATATAAATATCCTAATCTAGATCTAAAAGATCATAGGATATTACCTTTGAAGCGAATTGGTTGCTTTCGTCTTGATCACCTTGTATTTCTACCTTTAGAGCTTCTAGAGTATGATCCGCCTTACCCCGGACGTTGTATGGACAACGAGCTACCGGATCTTTCTTGGACAACTATGGGATCGGCCAAAATTTTATCCCTCACAATTCTCGATTTTTTTTTCTTTAAGTAATTCCGATATGTAGCCAGAATTAGAGTGTTATCTCTATTGTGGAATCAATGACACAAGTCAAGATCCACAATTAAACACTTAGAAGAAAAAATCAAAATTTCTTGTGTATGAAATAATGCAAAATCGGCCAACACCCATAAGTCTTATATATAGGCTCTTGGACTACTACTAGGGATCTTAAGGAGGATTATGGAAACACTCCCAATAAATTCATCTTACCTTATTAGGACTCCTCCTAATATAATGAATCTATTAATATCAACTTAGTCCACTAAAAAGTTGATATTGCACTTCCTACCAAAATCACAAATTACGAAAATGGGCTCCTTATTAAATATGTTATTTCCCGTGTTTAAGATATCGAATGTCCATTAATTAATTATAAACTCTTGTGATTTTAACTAATTAATATCTTATCCAAGAGTAGTACCACTCGAACCTTATTATTATATCGGAATTAAATCTACCTGCAGGGTTTAATATAATAATCATTATCAAGCTCCTCAGGGGAACATCATCAACCCGCACGAGTCGGGACATGATTTCTACTAATAATAATAACTGTCGTATAAATAATATTATTGCCCAAGATACGAGGCTTATTGAGTCGATCATTTTGACTCTCACCCATGGTAAATCAAAGAAATAAGTATTATAAATACACAATTAAATATTATATACTTAGAATTAAGAAATAATAATTATCCAAGATTTACATTCTTCTTACAGTCGATCAGAAGACACTATCTCACCTCGATCCAGTTCAACGTATGCAAATACACTAATGCATGCTAATAGTCAAGACCAACTAATCTCAAACATACACTACAACCTTTTATATAATTTGTCTAATAATTATATAGGTTGTGAACTATTATATTATTTTATAAGGCACCGATAATGTGATCTTCCGTGTGACACGAACACACCACATTATCTACAATATAAAATAATTAGATATTTCATTTGCATAACCATAACATGAATAAATATGCAAAAATGTGATTGAATGTAATTAATATTCTCATAGGTAGTAACAAGGAAATTAGGTAATATAAGCATAAAGTATGATTTGCAGTATACAATCCTAACAGTTGCAGCTACGATGGATGAGACTTCAGGTATGTCGGTTTTGTGATCTTCAGGCAGGTTTTTGTCTGTGTACTCAGACGAGTAATATACTATCCTCTCTGTCTCTTGGAGGATTCAGGTGACAAAACTTGTTTGACATCTTCCTTTTCAGGTGCCTTTTGCTTCCTGAAAATTCTGGTTAAAGGAAGATTGTCACTGTCTTCACCCACTTCATGGGCAGGTGCAGCTGGATTTTCTTTAGCTGCAGCTAACCATTTCGTCAAAATGTTAGCTGCATCTCAGCCGAGGTTGGATCAGGCAAGGAAATCTCAGCTGTAGTCGGGATGGCTGCGACTGGTTCAACTTCATCTTCATCTTCAGATTATGTTGCCTCCTTATAGGCTAAAGTTCCCGATTTCTTCTTCGCAGGCATCTCTAAGGCTCTTGGTTGATGAGTTGAATATTATTCCAATACAGCAAGGTCCAGGTGACCAAGTCTTTTGCTTGTGAAATGTCTCTTCTTTTCCTTTTGCTTTTCCAAGAAACCCAAGAATCCAGCTTACTTGTGTACCAAAAGCTAATTTCTGGCTGAATTTCTTGGCGTGGGACTCCCAGCTAGCTTTGTTAACTTCTCGGACTAAGCGCACGAAGATGTAGTCGAGGCCGAGTTAATCATCTGTTTCGCATCATAGCTCCCATTACGGTATATTTGGACGAGGACATTTGGTCAAATCTCCCTAACATATCCATGACTATCTTGTTGGTTATGTCCATCATGTCTGGGATTCTTTACGCACATCCGATTTTACGGCGGTGTTTTCATCCATGGGTTGCTCACGCAGCCTTTATCCGATGCCATATGTCCACGGGGTTTTGTTTAGGACTTTAAGCAATTCCTCGGTTCTCGACTTGAAAGCATTTGCGATACTCTATTGGGTTATCATGATGGGTTCTCAGAAAATCAAGCTCCGATTCCTATTTAAGTGACTTGGCTTCCTTGTAGTAGCAAATTACGGCCTCCTTGCGAGTCCCGATAGGTTGATGTCCAATAGTGGTAAATCCCATTCTTCTTCATCTTTAGGATTAAATCCTCCATTTGGAGGGTGTTGTTCACCTCTCGGAGCCCTAGGAAATCGACCATGATACTAAAAATAATCTTCTCCTACACGATCTTGAGGTTGATGTTCTTGAAATAGGTAGCGGCGTCTGTTTCTGCAAATAAATATTTTAAAAGAGATTAGAAACTTATCTGATTGACCGTTTAACTTCTGATCAGCTGCGTTTTTGATTCCTTGCTTTCTTTATATCAGATAGGACATCATGGTTGTGATTCTGATAAGCTAACTTTCTGTATCTGTGATTCTGATCATCTATCTTTCTGCATCATGGTTGTGATTCTGATCAGCTAACTTTTTCGAACCCTGGATGAGTTTTACATCAGCTAACTTTTCTGATCATGGCTAAATTTTCTTCATCTTTAGATTTTCATCGAGGCACTAGATTACCAATCTAGAAGTCCAAGATCCCTGCTTAGTTGGAGAAACCTTTCTTCTGGTAAGGGCTTTGTGAATATATCAGCTATTTGGTACTTTGTGTTGACTCTTTCCACCCTTACTCTTTTGTTAAGCACATGGTCTCTGATGGAATGATGCTTGACATCTATGTGTTTTGTTCTCGAATGTAAGACTGGATTGTTTGTTATAACAATTGCGCTATTGTTGTCACACCATAATGGGACTTCATTTGCAATGATATTGAAGTCCCTGAGTTGTTGTCTGATCCAGAGAATTTGAGCATACAGCTACATGCAGCTAGGTATTCTGATTCAGTTGTGGATATTGAGTTTAATATCTGCTTCTTACTAAACCACGATATTAGTTTGGTTCCAAGGAATTGACAAGTTCGCTAGTGCTTTTCCTATTGATTTTGCATCATGCAAGTTAGCATCGAGAATATCCCGATACTTCAAGTTGTCATCCTTTGGATACCATAATCGACATTGCTTATGGATTTTATGTATATGATTATCATTTTTTATTCTTCCTGATGGGACTGCTTTAGCTTGGACTGAAATCTTGCGGGCACTCCTACTGCATATGAAATTTCAGGTCTACTTGTAGTGAGGTATAATAATGATCCAATTAGTCCTCTATAGTGGGTTGGATCTACTGAAATGCCTCCACCATCTGCATCAATATTGAGAGATGTGCTCATTGGTACTCTTAGGGGCTTGGATGGCTCCATGCCAAATCTTTTGATCAGCTCTGTTGTATATTTTGCTTGGTTGATGAAGATTCCAGTTTCAACTTGTTTGACTTGTAAACCAAGAAATAAGTAGAGTTTACCCACTATGCTCATTTCAAATTCTCCTTGCATGAGGTTTGAGAATTTTTCACAGCTCAGGGTTTGTTGAGCTAAATATGATATCATCCACATATACTTGAATGAGTAGTATGTGGTCTTCATGTTCAATTCTGAATAGATTATTGTCCACCTTTCCCTTGGAGAATCCATTTTTTTTTCAAAAATATGGATAGATTCTCAAACCAGGCTATTGGTTCCTGTTTGAGTTCATATAAAGCTTTCAAAAGTTGTATACCTTGTCTCCTTTGATGAATCCATGGGGTTGTTCAACATAAACTTCTTCTTCCAGTACTCCATTTAGAAAGGCACCTTTTCACGTCCATTTGATATACTTCAAACTTCTTGAAGGCTGCATAGGCAAAGAATAGTACTATTGCTTCTAGTCTTGCTACTGGTGCATATGTTTCATCAAAATATATTCCTTCACATTGAGCATATCCCTTCGCAACCAATCTGGCTTTATTCCTAACAACAGCTCCATCTTCATCACACTTGTTTTTGTAAACCCATTTGGTGCCAATAACCTTATTGTGATTTGGTGCATCTATCGGCTCCATGCATTGTTCCTCTCTATGTGGTTTAACTTTTCATGCATTCCAATCACAGAAGTGTAGACATCCAGGGCTTGTTATGTTTTTGGGCTCAGGAGAGCATTGCATTCCCATTGGTTCTCTTATTTTTTTGGTTTTGACTCCATTAGTTAGGTTCCCAATTATTTGTCGATTGGGGTGATCCTTTAGCCATTTGGGAGTATCATCTTCATCTTCTGATTTTGGATGTTGTTCACCATTGCTTGTTCCTTCGGGAGTGGGCTGAGGATTTGTTGAGTCTGTTTCTCTCTCAGCTAGGTTGTTGATTTGCAACTGTGTTTGGTTCAGTTGTATTTGAGTCTTTCTGTCCTTCAGCTAGGTTTTGTTGATTTGCAGTTGTGGTTGGTTCAGCTGTGATTGGATCAACTTCAGCTATGATGGGATCAGCTATGGTAGGTGAGCCTGGCTGATCTGAAGTTGAGTCAATCAGCTTGGTCCATCAACCTTGTGTCATTGATGGTGACTTCTTCTAAAGAGTTGGCTTTGAGCTTTTTCTAAATTTGTTCCACCAGTTTTCTGTACTCAATAGTAGATTCATCAAATACAACATGAGGTATTTCTTCCACAACTAATATTATTTTATTAAAGAAATTGTATGCCTTGCTTATCTCTGAGTATCCAATAAAGATGCCATCATCAGTGTTTGCATCAAAGGCATTCAGTTGGATTTTGCCATGTTGTGGATGAAATACTTGCAACAAAAATATAAAAATATGAAAAATTGGTATTCTGCCATTCCGGACCTCATAGGGAGTTTTACTGTGTCTCCCTACTATCATACTTCTATTCTGAGTATGTCATGCTGTGTTGACAGCTTCAGCCTAGAATCTTTTAAGAAGATCAGCCTCAACAATCATTGTCCTGGCTGCTTCCTTGAGGGTTCTGTTCCTTATTTCAGCTACACCATTTTGTTGTAGTGTTACAGCAGCTGATACTTCATCTTTGAATCCCATTTTGATCAAAATATCCAGTTATAGTTTTCTTGATAAATTCTCCTCCTTTGTGTGATCTAATCTTTATTATGGATAAGGATTTCTCGTTCTGAATTTTCATTAAAAGTTTAGGTAGCTTGGTCAGAGTTTCACTCTTCTTGTAGATAAAAACTATCCAAAGTGTATCTCGAGTTGTCATCCACAACTACTAATGCATGCTTCCTTCCACTTAGATTTCTTGGCTTGATAGGACCAAATAGATCCATGTGAAGTAGGTCCATAATTCTACTGGTAAGAGTGGTAGGCTGAACTAATATGAAAGAAGCCTTTGTTTTCTTTGCATTCTGGCATACATCACAGAGAGTCTCCTTCTTTAATAGTTCTTCTGAAAGCCCTCTGACCAACTTTTGTGAGCTTATTTTATTGAGAGCTTTGAAGTTCAAAGGACATAGTCTCTTATGCCAGAGCCATCTATTTTTAGCTATTGTCCTGGATATAAAAAAAGTATTAGGTGTACCTGTTTTCCAATCCATCTGGTGGACATCCATTCTTCAATAGCCTTGTAGCTTCACTTTTCCAGATAGGAGATCAATCACCATACGTTTCAATATAGTGAAAACTACTAGGATGTTCTTATCATAGAACTGGCTTATGCTCAAGAGATTGTGCTTGAGTCCATTGACATACTGCACTTCTGAAATGACAATGTTCCCTCCATGCAGCTCTCCATTCTTCACCTCCTATTGTTGAATTAGAGGTGACTTGATGGTAATCCTTCCATATTTTATGCAATCAGAGAAGAAGGGATTTAGGTACCCAAATTTGAATGGGTCCTTTAGGATTAGTGAATTTCATGGAGAATTGGTTTCTCCTGGTGTTTTAAAATAATGTTGGTTATCCCTATAAGGTGCATAATGTCTGGGTCTATATTCCTAGTTTGGATTGTATATGGGATATGGCTGATAATTTTTTGGTATGAGCCTTTGTTAAATCTTGGCTGAGACCTATGATAAAAGTTTTGGGGCCTTCATAACAGGTAATTTTGAAAGCTTGGATTACCTTGAGGTTTATAAGTAGAATAATGTCTTGACTTATGATGTTATTTTGGCATTTGCCTAGTCTTTTGTCTAGGTTGCTGCCTTGAAATTCTTGACATTAGGGTAATGTAGGAAGTATTAGGGTAATGTCCAAGGACTGATTTTAAATAGAGTGGCCTTTAATTTTTGCACAATCCATCTAAGGTTATAGATGCTTTCAGAGATGTTATCTACTTAGCTTGTGTATTGCTCAATTCTGTTAGTTTTGAAAACTCAGTTTTAATATGAGCTAGTGTAGCTGATTTTTCATTCTTTAAAATAGTCAGTCTGTTAATCTCAGTTGTGGCTATTCCAGCTAAGTGTTTTGAGTTAAAATTAAAAAGCTTTTCAAACTCAGCCCTGTCATTTTCAATTTTGGCTGACTCTTGGTTGAGTTTGTCTATGTCATTTTCAGTTACCTTTTCTCATTTTTCAGCTGTGTATTCTCAATTGTCACAATTAGGTGTACAGTTTTAAAGTTCATAATCTTTTAACAACTAATTTAAAGATTTGTGTAAATCAATATCTTCAGACATGTCTGAGCTGTTACATTCTGAAGCTTGAGGTTTAGATGTTACCTCTTCACCAGCTAGGTTGGCCATTAGACACTTGTAATTATCTTCATCATCAGAGAAGAATATACTGCCTGATTCCACAATCTCTTGTATCTGACGTAACACCCCAAACTAGGCAGATATTACAGTGCCGTGGATCCCCGACTAGGACCCACCAGGCGAATGAAAACTGATGAATTAAATAATATAATTGTAGTACCGAACCACATTATATTACCAAATACTTCGATGAGGAGCTTAAGTACAATACACCAGGACAATACAGAATACTAGTATATTTTATATGAAGATAAAATACACCACCCTGAATAAATAAATATCTCAAACGGAATTTGCAGCGGAAATACATATGAAGAGAAACAAGGATGACTGAAAGAACTGGGCCCCCCTACTAGTATCACTGGGACTCCTCGCCATCAACATGCTCTTCACGTGCCTTTGCCTTGCCGTGACCTGAAAACAATATCCCCTAATGGGGTTAGTTACACAGAACAACAATCCTCAAGGGTTGAATATACAGAATCATGATATATCTTTAGTTATGAAATATCCTTAGTTATGAATTTAAGCTGAAGAGGAGCATCATAGTATGCCCGTAATGTTCTGTGCAAGTGTACAAGACGAATGACCGGACACACCCGTCCTTGTACCTAATTAGTCTCACGGAGGTAAATGTTACCGTGTGCACAGTCCAATGTATCGGTGACCCAATACATGACCATCGTGTGCTCGACTAAATATTACACACATCCGCACCCGGCCACGCAATATGAACCCAGAAGGTCATATGAACGAGACTGACCATAATGAATATCAATGAATAATAATCCGACAAAGTCAAGAATGACTCACCGAGATGAAAATAATAGTGAAGTGATTGATAGCTCAATGAAATGTTCGGAACCGTCGTTCCTCGTGAATGAAGTGATTATTCGACAATTACAAGTCTCAATAAGGTTAATACAATGATGAATGAGTTATGATTATGAATGAACAACAATAAAAGGAATGAATATCCTTTTAACCAAGTAAGAATTAACTTACACAACACCGGTGAACAATGTCCTTCCACGAACAAACGTCCTAAATGAATTGTCGGTCGCTCGAACAACCTTGAATAACATAATTACCAACAATCCATTCAACATACGAATCAAGCACGAATATAACAAACTCAAAACGCCGAGATGACTAAACCAAGTTCATTGGGGCATTATATCGAACACGTTGTAACCAATCTTCGATTGTTTATAATCAATCCTCAATTATACCAATATCGAATCCCCAAGGAGTGTTTCAACCGACAAAACATCTTCAATACCATCAAAAAATCCAATATGAATATCCAAATTCGTGATTACATCGACATCTAATCGAAAACCCCCAAATACAAATCAATATTCAAAGTGTTCTTGAATAATCCCTATTAATCCGATGATAATCCTTAACAATTCATAATCACAAGTATATCACTTCATATATCATGATTATCACATCCAAAACGTCATATCCCAACTCAAAATCGAAATCCAAGATGATTGAAGAATATTACCTTTGAAGATCCAAATACTTTGATTCGACGAACACGCGTTAGATCGACAATACGAGCTTCACAACCGAATGAAGATGATGAAAATCGAGTACTCAAGTGATTGATGATGAAAATTTCTCCCACAAACCCTCTCTCTCGGAAGTAGGATGAAGAAATGGTGAAAATGAGAAAAAAACCATCGGTCCACTTATATAGGTCATAGGGACGCACGACCAACCCGCACGATCAAGTGTCCGTGCGTCCGATCGTGTGTGAAGCTTATGCCGGATACTGCTCTTAGCGCTCGAGTGCTGCGCATGAGCAGCAACTCGTGTGGCCTGCTCGTGCGGCCCTGACTCGAACACTGGGCCTCCTGCCTAGTACAGCCGCAACACACGAGCACCACACCCGAGTAGTTGCTCGTGCAGCACTGACTCGACCATTGGGTCTCTTGCCCAAACCAGCCGCAACACACAAGCGCCGCGCATGAGTAGTTGCTTGTGTGGCCTGCTCGTGCGGCACTGACTCGACCACTGGGTCTCCTGCCCAAACCAGCCGCAACACACGAGCGCCGCGCACGACCCGATGCTTGTGCGGCCTGCTCGTGCGGCCTGCTCGTGCGGCCCTGCTCGACAAGCAGTTCAGCCTAACGATGCACTGAGTACAAAAATCACAGAATTCGAGAAGTACGGGGGCAAAAGTACGAGTATGACAAATATTACGCCGAACGGTGAACACAATTGAACGAGTATGAATGATGAGTCATTATTAATGAATGAAAATTACTGAGTGACAATTACTGATTGATAATTACTGAATAAAAATGACTGAATTACAACCGGGTATTACATCTGATCTTCTCCAATCAGAGCTTTCCTCTTGTCTTCTTTTTTGCCTATGTCCTTTTCTTCATCTTTCTTAAGGTCAGGCCAGTCAAACTGGATGTGTCCTGTCTTATGACATTTATAGCATTCCACATTCCAGTTCCCAGCTTTTTATTTGTCTTGGGATTCTCCTTGTAGTTCTTTTTGTACTTTGAGTAATTGTTCTTGAAATTACTGAATCTTTGCATAATGAATGCCATTTCTTCCTTAAAATTAAGAAGACTTGGAGGATTGACTTCAGCTAGGTTCTTTACAGGGGACTCGGCTGCAAAAAGCAATTCCTTTTTCTACTGGCTCACTGGATGATGAGCAGGGCAGCTCGAACTCAAATGCGTTGATGTATGATAATAGCTCTAGGATATTTATCTTGTTGAGATCCTTCGATTCCCTCATGACTACTGCCTTCATGCTCCATTCTAGGGTGAGAGACCGTAGAACTTTTAGTGCCATCTCTCGGTTGCCATAAGTTTTACCAAGATAGTTGATTTCATTTATGATTTCAGTGAATCTGGTATCCATTTTGTCTATGGTATCTCCATTCTTCATTTTGAAATTGTCAAACTTTGAGTAGCTATTGACAATTTATTTTCCTTGATCAGCTCACTTCCTTCACACATTACAACTAATGTGTCCCATATCTACTTGGCATTATTACAGTTCTTGATTTTCCCAATGGTGGATTTATAAAGAGTTTGATATAGAATATCCCTGGCTCGGTTGTCAAGGTCGGCCATCTTTCTTTCTTCGGTGGTCAGCTCTGTTCTTTTCTTGGGAATCTGCTTTGGTTTCTCGGCTGCAATTTATTCATCTGAATTATCCATTAGGAAGATGAAAGTTCTGTAAAACCCATTAATTCCGGTAGCATAATATTTATGCGACTTACTATATCATAATGAATTTCAATAAAATAATATATGCCAAATAGCTCAATTTAATATTTGTTAACTTATTATTTCATTAATTTCGAAAATATTTTATAAAATAAATAATAAAAAAATTATAATCAAAGTGAAGTGTTAATTTACCTATTGGGCTATGTACCAACACTTAATTATAAGTGGACTCACTAATGGACCCTAGTAATTAAATTAAAACTCCATAAGGGCCCAAGACCAAAGGTTGGTCTAAATCAACCTTAACTAGCCTAACACCCACTTGACCCAATCTACACTATTTAAACAAAATAAAAATAAAATAAATTTTTTAATAATAATAAATAAATAAAATTCAGCCATGATGAGTAAGGGGATGAAGTGTCCCTTTGACTCTCCCACTTGTTACATACCACACACACTTGTCTATATTTCCTCATACACCAAGCCCACCCCCTTCCAATAAATACCTTCCTACACCCTTTTGCCCCCCTTTACACAAAAAAAAAATATGCATTCTCATGAGAGAGAGAGAGAGAGAGAGAGAGAGAGAGAGGCCAAGAGTGAAGAGCAAGGGAAGAGAAGAAAAAAAGAAGAAGAACAAAGTTAGGAGGAAACAAGGAACTATACTTAGCTAACTAGTACTTGAATTCATTATGTTGGTCATATGTAGTGAAAATAGAGGAAGAACCTTCACCAAATTACAAAGAATTAGATTTTCCCACAACATCAAGGAAACAAGGTGAGTGCAAAAATTATTTTTAAATTATATGTGAAATGAATTCAAAACGAAGATGCATGTTCTTTTAATGGATTTATATTCTCTGCATTTCATATGTTACAAACATGCATGATGATTTACAATTTGATTGTGTTGAGAAGTTAATAAATATTGATGATTTAAATGATGTGATTAAAACTTCTTGAAAAAAAAAAATGCATGATTTGTTCAATATTCTGGAAATTTATGATCTTGAAGTGATGTATGTATAAATATGAATATGCAATTGAAGTTGAATGTTTAATATGTGGCCGAACGAAAGTTGAAATGACAAAAACGAGCAAAAAACATAGTTATGTGAATTCAAAGAGAATTATGGGCATGATTGATATAAGTGTGTAATTTAACTTAGGTACAGAAAAATATAGCTCAACTATGTGATAATGATCTACCTTTAAAAGTTTACAAAAATCGGAACCCGTTTCCAAAGTCTACGGGTCGAAAATTGTCATAGAGTACAATTGTGAAATTTCTTAAAATTATGAGACTAGTAGGAAAATTTCATACATTTTCAGTTAATAATAGAAAATGGGACTTAATTATATTTTTAGCCTCTGTCCATAAAATTTTGTAAGAATAAAACTCATTTCTGACATCTATGGACTAAAAATTACAATTTAAGATAAACTTGGGGGTCAAAATATAAATTCTTTAAAATTTGGGGACAGAACAAATTTTACCTTTATGGACCGAACATATGATGTATTTAAAAATAAATATAATGTCTTTAAAATTTCGTAAAGTTCGAAAGTCATTGTAATTTTGGGGCCAAAATGACATATTGATAAAGTCGGGGTCAAATAGTAAATTCATGCAAAATTGAATGCTAGTACAAATATTAAAACTCTGGACAGAAATTATTGATTAATAATGTATAAGAATTATGTACGTAAAATTTTATAAAAATCGTAGCAAAATTTAATTTAGGGGTCAAAATGACATTTTAAATAAATTCGGGCAAAATTGAAAATTTGGAATTTTAGTTCAAAACTGAAATTCTGAAGATCCTTCCAATTCTGGAATTTCAAGTTCAATATGAACTTTCTCGTAAAATTTCATCACCATCCGTGTTGAAATTCAAACCTTATAATCATGAAAACCAAATTTGATAAATTTCGGGGTATAATTGTAATTTCAGAAATACCAGTCTCCGAAACTGAAATTTTGAAAACTCTCCTGATTCTGGAATCAGATAATCATACTTGATGTTCCCATGAAATCTCATGACCGAACGAACTCAATTGAAACGATCGATATAATATCTCCGAAAATTCCAAAATATTATTAGGGGAAAGATTCTCCTTCGCGAAAATATTTAATCCAAACAATATATCTTCAATCAAGTTCATAATCTCATAAATGCTCGTGCCACAAATAAACTCACAATCTCATTGTATAATCAAATTATACTAAGGGTTGCTACTAATTGAATATGTAACCATAATTGTATGCTTGTGTATACACAGTGATGCGTTTAACTAATAAGTGTGACTGTCTGGGAACTAAGTGTTATACAAGCAAAGTGCCACGGGCGGGACCGCCCTCTAACTCTATCCGGACAAAGTGCCACGTCGATAGATGGGGGCCACCTCTTGAACCCATACGAAGCAGGCGCGACCTAGTATACGGGGGCCACCTCTTGAACTTGTAGGAGCCACCTCTAGAATCCCAAATCGAGTCGGGACGGTTAGACCGAGTCTTGGATCGAGCAGCGCGTCTGCCGTTCATGATCGAGGCTACCGTTGTTTCCTATTCCCATAACCGAGGAACAGAGTGTTCCGAGGGACCTTGGTCTTAGACTGCGGGATAATTGCGGTTATGACATGATCCGGGAGAAAGACCCACAATCAGGACATGTCTTACCTAGATAATAGATAAGGAAGTGTAATATCCGCGATTTTCGATTGTCGGTAAATTTCTTTTTTTTTTTTGCAGGAGTCCGTTTTAACGGTTCGCTTGTGACTGTTTCGTCATTCTAAAAATGATTAATTCTGAACTTTTTGACGTCCGAGTTCATTTCGGTGTCCTTTTGCTGAGTTTCGTGCTTCTTAGCGGCTTTTCCACACTTGAGTTCGATTCTTACGAATCTCGTTCGAAACTGTTGTTTCAAGTTTTCCGTAAGTCCGTTTAACTTTGTTAGACGTGTTGTGAACCTTGGTTTGGTTATTCTATCACATATCGTGATTTTCGGGCGTTTAGGCCATTTCATAATTTCCTAAAGTTTTGTGGTGTTTGCCTTCGTATCGTCCTTTCAAACTTCGGGATGTCAGAACCATGGGTTTGTTTAGTGCTTAACTTGTGTTTTGAATGTTATACTATTCGTCGTGTTCGTTCCGTACGTTTTCGGGAATTTGAGTCGTCAAATCATGACGGCTGGGCACTGGCCGGCCAGGTGCGGCAGGGACCATCCAGGTGCGCACGAGCTGGCCGCACGATCCGGCGCTCGTGCGGCCCTGGCTGCACACGCACGAGCGAGTGCTCGTGCTCGGTGCTCGTGCGTCTTGGCAGTGGCACGCACGACCCAGCGCACGACCGGACGCTCGTGCGTGTCTGCTCGTGCATCGCTGGGCAGTGGCCTAGCGCACGAGCAATGGTCGTGCGTGATGGTCGTGCGTCGCTGGTGTATATAAGGGGACAGACGGGTTTCACACCCCCTCCCCTTTCTTCTCTTCTCTTCGCGGCTATCGGACGGGTGAGTCTAGGGTTCGAGTTCTTGGCCGATTGTACTCAATTCTAAGATGTTTTGGAGATTTCTAGGTGATTGTAACATCATCTAATCTCTTGTTCTTCGTCGGATCGAGGTAATTCTTGATTTTTCTTCGAGTTGACTTTCTTGGAAAATTGTTCTTGATATCGATCCTAGTCCGATTTTGATGGATCAGTTGGTGTATTATGATGTTAATAATCGTGTTCCACGGATTGTATATCCATATCTCGAGTTTGTTTAACTCGATTGACGATTCGAGTGTTCTTGGGAATTCTTGAACATTTAATGTTCGATTAAATGTCGGTGAGTTTTCGGTAGTTTGATGGATTCCCGCTTTTCTTGGTTTGATTCTCATTGTGATAGTGTTTTCGTTGTGTCTTGCGGAAGTTGTAGGTTTTCAGAGTGTCCTGGTCGATCCGTGTTCGTCGGAGTACTTGCGTGCCGATGCAAGTACCTTGTTCATGTATTTCTTGTTTTGTGGATATGATGATCGGTGATCGTCTAAATGTGTTTGTTTGGTTGTTTGAGAACTTTCAGAAGATTTGGTTTAGCCTCGTTAAAGGCTCTCTTTCAAAACCCGTGTGTATCTTGTGAATGGTGTGGTTTGTAAATGATTAAGTGAATCCTATGGATATGTTCGGTGTTGATGTTATGCTTGATGATGCGTGTGTACATATAATACCTCATTTCGGTGCGTTGTGGTTTGACGTGTCATACTAAGTGTTTGATCCTCCGTGAATTGTTTGGATATCCTTGTTGTACTATGTTATGTGTGTGAATGTGTGGATATGGGCGGGGTCTACGGTGACACATGGCTTGCGAACATGTTGTCAAGATGCAACAAGTGATTGATCCAACCGTGAGAACCTAAGAATACCTACGGTGACACATGGCATGCGGTCATGGGGTCAGGAGACAACAAGTGATTGATCCAACCATGAGATGACGTGGCAAGTGATCACGGTGGTATAAGAAAACCTACGGTGACACATGGCATGCGATCATGTGGTCAGGAGACAACAAGTGATTGATCCAACTGTGAGATGATGTGGCATGTGTTCACGGTGTTATATATATGATTTTGGATGTGTTTTGCCAGTTCGAGTACCTTGGATGGGTTACCGAGATTTCATATCTTGGGTGGTTATGTTTTGTGACTTTATGTCCGTTGAGGACACTTGACGTGGGCTTCAACTCTGTGAATCATTGTTGGTATTATTTGAGAAAGAAAATCTTTGGGGGCTGTGACCTCTGTTGGTTTTGGAAAGAGAAGGATTCTGTAATTCTAAAATATTTCGTTAAAACTCCCGAGGGCATTTTAAACTATTTTACAAACTGTCCTCGTGATTTGTGATCTTTCGAATTTGAGAAGTTTTACTCAAACTCTTTCCTAGGGAAGTATTTTCTTGTTATGTTGAATATTTGAGGATTCATGGTTAATATTATTCTTGGAATATGATTTGTATGACTCATATTTTGCACTTTGTACTTGCACTAGCAAAATAGTAGAATTTTGCAAACCCCCGAGTAATCGGGGGTGAATGTCTGTATTGCATTCAGGTTTTGGGGAGAATAACACAGGGTTGGCATAAAGGATGATGAAATATGATCGATACTAATCACATGAGGATCCATACGATGTCATATTGTTTTAGTTGTACTTTGTTTCCGCTGCAGTATTTCCCCCATTGTACGGGAGTGTGTTGTATTTTGACCCCTACCGAGTCATTTTAGCCTTAAACGCGATGTTGAGATGTTTGGTTTTAGTTACCAGCCTGGTAGATCTTTGAGGAAAGGGTCTACGGCGTGTAATATCCCTGAGTGGATTGGGGGTGTTATATAAATGGTATCAGAGATTAGGTTGTGGAAAACTAGGCTGTAGGGTCAAGTTGCGTCTGTTGAGTCTTGTCTCGTCGTATTTTGTCTGACTGAGTCGTGATGCGACACTTTGTATGTGTTTGTTGGTTGTGATTAGTATCGTGGGGCGATCATCATCTTCGTGCGACCTGTGGATGTAAGTCTCCCTTCTCTGTGTTGTGCCTCGTGTGACGCGAGCCACTTGTATGATTATTTGTTAAGTGATGGAATCTTCATGTAGATTTTTGGTTTCGTGATATGTGTTTATTTGACTCTCATATTTTGTGTATATGGGGAGTGTTGTCACTGATTATGTCTTTTCGACTGTTGTTTTTGTCCGCTGCTAAGGAATTTCAAAATGATTTACTCGTTTTGCAAGTATTCTCGTGAAACATTTGTGCTTAATATGGAATGGTGATGTATATGTGTGTGCTTTGCTCACTCCGGCAGTGTTCGGCGAGGCCTCGTAGGAATCCGTGACTTCACTCCGGATTCACGAGTTTCTTCGCTAGCTAGTTCGGGAGGGTCCTTAGAGGCCTCGAATGGGATCAGTGGTTTTGCCCCGATCCTAGGCGGTTTTCGACTGTGATATTTGACTGTTTGTTTTCCAGTAAAAGACATGTAGTGTTTTGATTTCGAACGATTTGATGCGTGTATTATGATGTGCATAAGCGAATGTTGATACGTGTGAGTTTTGGGCAATCTGGCCTATTAGATTTCTGAAAACCTTGAGTATCTTAGAAAATAAATTTGGAGACATACTTTTAAAATGGATTATTTTCTCGCTTTATTTTCAAGGTGCCTACTAGTGCCACAGTATGTTTGAAAATTATTCTATTTTGAGGACCAAAATATTTTGAGATATTTTCAATGATTTAGAAACGCGTTTGCTTAGACCCGGGGGTCGAATATTTCTGAAAGTTTTTCACTAAAAGAAAAATATCTCCATTTTTACCAAGCGCAAAACGATTTCTAAAAGCCTCGATGACGCTGTTTGTACTAGTTTTTCGAAATGTGATACTAAAGTTCAACTGTTATTTCCAATTTTTTTTTCAAAGGTGGTTTTCATTTTTAAAACCTATCATTTCATGTTGCGGTCATAGAATGTGTGTATGATGTTAGCATTGTCGTTGGGGTGTTGACCCTCTGAGTTGTTATTGAATTGGTGGTGTGAGCGTTGAGTCGTTCGCCACACATTCGTTGTGTTAGCCCTCGGTGAGAGGTGTGATGTTGGTATTAAACGTGTGTCGCTTCTCGGTGATTGTCGTGTTATCGCACTTGTGCGAGCTGTTAGAGCTTGGGTTTGTATGATTTTGTACATCTGTAATTGTTTCGAGATATTTTGTAATTGTTTGCTGGTTATCGTTCGGGCCGTTGATATCGACGAAAGATGCCGTCATTGCTGTGATTTTCGTATGTGTGTTGCCTTATGTTGGTTATCGTGGTGTGTGTTATGTGTTATGATTTTCTGTTGTGCTGAGTAGTTACTTATTCAGTATGCCGAGGAGCAGAGGTCGTGGTCGTGGCGATCAGATGCATGATCGGGATTATGCTACCGGTGATGTTGTTGGTACTATTTTACGGCGGGTATTTGCATGACTCGGTTGACTCAAGCGATTCAGTAATACATGATGCCTGAGAACATTGGTGCAAATCAGTGGCTTTGAGAAGTGGTTTGTATGAATCCCCCTCATTTTGCTGGTTCCGTAGATGCTTTGGGCTGGGATGGTTGGCTTTTCCAGTTGGAAAAGATATTCGAGGTAGTTGATTGTCTAGAAGAGCGTAAGTTCCCAGTCGCTCAGTATCTTCTTGACAAGGATGCCACTAGTTGGTGGGAGGCTGTTAAGCCTCGAGATCGTGTGGTCACGTGGGCAGAGTTCCAGGGATTCATGAGAGATGAGTTTTGTCCGGAACCGATCAGAAATCAGATGATTAATGAATTCTTTTCAGCGAAATTGCAAGATGTATCGTTGACTCAAGCTATTGTTGACTATAGCAAACATCTCAGCTACGTGCAGGATCAGGTCAGGACAGAGGAAGATAAGATCTGTCATTTTAGTAGACGAATGAAACCGGAGATTCGTCCGTACATGGCGGGCCTCACTTGTACTTCATTGAGAGAGTATCAGAATAGGCGTTGGCCTATATCTATATTATCGACTGAGAATATGTCTGAATCGAAGAAACATAAAATTGTTGGGAGCTTTTCAGAAAATCAGGGGAGTGGGCCTCCTGAGGCTGAGACTTCGTGTCGTCGTCATAAGAAGATACCTCAATCGCGTGAATAGGGGAGGAGTATTACCCTTGCATCGCGTAATGTGAGCAGCACGAAGACATGTTACAACTGTAGTCGAGCGGGCCATACCGCGAAGAATTGTCGTTCACCGTTAGTCAGCTGTTTCGACTGCGGTCAATTGGGACACCGAGCCGTGCATTGCGAGACGGTAGCTGAGAGGTTCGGGGATCGAGGTTGCATCCCTTCTCCAAAAGGACACGGAGATGCCTAGTGTGGTCATTATGAGTTCGTAGTTATGCCGTTCGAGCTAACTATTGCACCTGCGGTATTCATGGAGTTAATGAATCGGGTTTTCATCGACTTTTTAGATCAGTTTGTTGTTGTCTTCATCGATGACATTTTGATTTATTCTCGTAGCCAAGAGGAACACGAGGTACGTCTTCATCAGGTTCTCGACGTGTTGAGACGAGAACAACTTTATGGAAAGTTTTCCAAATGTGAGTTCTGGAGGTCCGAGGTGACTTTCTCGGACATGTAATTTCATCTGACAGAGTTCGTGTCGACCCTCAGAAGACGGAGACTATCCGAGATTGGCAACCTCCGAAAGATATTAAGTAAATTCGATGTTTCCTCGGAATAGTTGGTCAATTATCCAACCCACGACCTGGAGCTAGCAGCCGTGGTTTTCGCGTTGGGGATTTAGCGTCGTTACCTTTATGGCGTCACCTTTCAGTTATTCACCAATCACAAGAGTTGAAGGATATATTTATTCACAAGGAGTTAAATATGCGACAGAGGCGGTGGTTGGAACTAATCAAAGATTTTGATATCGAGATCCTTTACCACCTGGGCAAGGCGAACGTTGTCGCCGACGCCTTGAGTCGTAATTCCGTTCAGGAGCAGATGCTTGCTCGTTTAACAGTTCAGAAGGAGCTTCAGCAGGAATTCCTTAGACCCGAGATCGAGGTCTGGCTTCAGCGAGTTCAGGGACATCTTTGTATGTTAGAGATTTCATCGTCACTTGAGGAGGTAATCAGAGAGAATCAGAGTTCAGACCCTTCATTGTTGCGCATCCGTGAAGATGTGGCTCAGGGGAAAGCCCCTGGATTCGTGGTCAACAAGGATGGACTTTTGAGGTTTAAGAACCGGTTGTGTACCGGCGAATGACGAGTTGAAAAACTCTATTTTGAGAGAAGCTCATGCTACCCCTTATTCTGTTCATCCGGGGTCCAGCAAGATGTACAAGGACTTGAAACAAAATTACTGGTGGAGTAATATGAAGCGAGAAGTCGCGGAATTTGTTTCGAGATGCTTAACTTGCCAACAAGTCAAGATTGAACATCGGCCGATGGCGGGTATGCTGAAACCTCTCCCTATTCCAGAGTGGAAGTGGGAAGACATTTCTATGGATTTCATCACGAGTTTGCCGACGAGTCGTCGTGGCATGAATACAATCTGGGTGATTGTGGACCGCTTAACTAAATCAACTCATTTTCTTGAGATTAAGGATACTTAGGGTCCCGAGAGACTTGCCCAGTTATTCATCAAAGAGATAGTGAGACTGCACGGTACTCCTAAAAGTATCGTTTCCGATCGTGACGGACGGGTTGTGTCACATTTTTGGAAGTCAGTTCATCGTGCTATGGGAACTCAGCTTAATCTCAGTACTGCCTTTCATCCTCAGTCCGACGGATAATCAGAGAGAACTATTCAGACATTAGAGGACATGTTGAGGGCATGCATCCTCGATTGGAAGGACGATTGGGAAGCCCAACTACCGTTGATCGAATTCACGTATAATAATAGTTGGCATGCTTCCATTAAGATGGCACCTTACGAGGCCTTGTACGGTCGTCGTTGTCGCTCTCCTTTGTGTTGAGATGACTTGTCAGAATCAATCGGCACCGAGTCCGATATGCTTATAGCCGCCCGAGAGAAGGTAGCTTTGATCAAGAGTCGTATGTTGACAGCTCAGAGTCGACAGAAATCATATGCAGATAATCGTCGTCGACCACTAGAGTTCGAGACGGGTGACCATGTTTTGGTCAAGGTATCCCCGAGTCGAGGTATTTTCCATTTCGGAAAACAGGGGAAGTTGAGCCCGAGATTCATTGGACCGTTTGAAATTTTGGATCGAGTAGGCGAGTTAGCTTATCGATTGGCTTTACCTCCGGCTTTGAGCAGGATTCATAATGTGTTTCACGTCTCTCAGTTGCGGAAGTATGTTGCCGACCCGAGTCACATACTTCAGTTCGACGAAATCGAGATCGCAGATGATCATTCGTACGAGGAGCGTCCTGTACGAGTGTTAGAGCGGCGAATCAAACAGTTGAGGAACAAGACGATCCCTTTGGTCAAGATTCAGTGGTCTAGACACGGAGTCGAAGAGGCCACTGGGGAAACCGAGGAGAATATGCGGGAGAGTTATCCCGAGTTGTTTGACCCTTAGTTTCGGGGACGAAACTCTTTTTAAGGGGGGGAGTATGTAATACCTGGTTGTAATTCAGTCATTATCATTCAGTAATTTCATTCGGTGATTGTCACTCAGTGTAATTTCACTCAATTATAATCATTAATCAATCATGTTCATTCACCGTGTTCACCGTTCGGAAAAACTTCGAGTTGTGTATCGTTATTGTTAATTGTTTCAACTTTCCTCATATGAGTTCGACTTTGTTAGATCACCATTAATTTTTGGTAACTCCAAAAATTCTAAATCTTTGCAATATTATAGAGCATCGAGTTAGCTTTCCAATGGTTCAAACGGTGAGTCAATCGGAGTCCGGACGAGAGAGTTATGGTCGTTTTAGCTCGACCGCTCATTTTCGATTTTGGCGATCACCGCCGAACGAACTCGCCGTGTCGTCCGACACGGCCCGTGCCGTACTCGTCCGGAAAATGCCGAAGTCTCGCCAGGACCCGACCGTGTCGTGCAGCACGGCCGAGTCGGACTCTTCCGGATAAGCTGAACCGATCAAGGCAACGCCCGACCGTATCCCAGACACGGCCGAGTCATGCCGAGTCGCTATCGGACGGGTCACTTTCGGAAGGCCCTTCGCGCGCGACCGTGTCAAGCAGGACACGGTCGAGTCCTGTCGGCCACCGTCGGCCGGTATGCGACACGACCGTGCCGATCGGCACGCCGTGGTCGGCGATGTAGTCAACCCTTTAAATTGTTTTTGAGCATTTCACTCATTTTTTCATCTTTTCCACCTTCTTACGAGAGAGATAAGCTTGAGGGAGAGTTTTCTTCATCAATTATCATTTGGGTGTTTGATTTTCTTCATCTCCTTTCGATCGTGAAGCCCGGATAATCAATCTAACGCGTGTTCTTCGGATTAAAGTACTTGAATCTTCAAGAGGTAATTCCTTCAACACTTTGGACTTCGATTTTGTGTTGAGATATGATGTTTTGGACGTTATAATCATGTTATATGAAGGGATATGTATATGATTATGAGTTTGTATAAGGATTCATTGGATTATTGAGGAATTATTCAAGAACACCTTGAATATCGAGTTGGAATTGGGGATTTTCGACTAATTGTTGTTATAATCACGTTTTTGGATATTCATATCGGATTATTGATCGTATTGGAGATGTTTTATTGGTTTGAAACACTTCTTGGGGGATTTGATATTGGTATATTGAAGTTTGATTGTAAACAATCGGAGTTTGGACGCAACGTGTTTGTTTTAATGCCTCAATGGACTTAGTTTTATCGTATCGACGTTTTGTGTTCGTTATATTCGTGTTTGATTCGTATATTGATTGGATTGTCGGTA
Source organism: Orobanche coerulescens (assembly GCA_033398695.1). Lineage (NCBI taxonomy): Eukaryota > Viridiplantae > Streptophyta > Magnoliopsida > Lamiales > Orobanchaceae > Orobanche > Orobanche coerulescens. The sequence continues at coordinate 118,705,893 of CM065803.1, forward strand.
ATTGTATTGAATTAAGGTTGTTCGTGCGACCGACACTTCATTTAGGACATTTGTTCGTGGAAGGACTTTCTTCATCGGTATTTAGTAAGTTAATTCTTACTCGGTTAAAAGGATATTCATACCTTTTGTTGTTGATCATTCATAATCATAACTCATTCATCATTGAATTAATCATATTAAAACTAGTTATTGTCAATTAATCACTTCAGTCATAAGGAACGACGGTTCCAATCTTTTCGTTGAGCTATCATTCATTTCATTATTACCCTCATCTCGGTGAGTCATTCTTGACTTTGTCAGATTATTATTTATTCATTGATATTCATTACGGTCATTCTCGTTCATATGACCTTCTGGGTTCATATTGCGTGGTCGGGTGTGGCTGTGTGGAATTTTTAGTCGGGCACACGATGGTTATTGTATTGGGTTCACCGATACATTAGACCGTGCACACGGGAAAGCGTTACACCGTGAGACTAATTAGGTACACGGACGGGTGTTGTACACTTACACAGAACATTACGGGCGTACTATGATACTCCTCTTCAGCGTAATTCATAACTAAGAATATTTCATAACTTCAGTTAATCATAATTGTGTATTTTCAACCCTTGAGGATTGTTGTTCTTTGTAACTGACCCCGTTTGGGGATTTTGTTTTTCAGGTCATGGCAAGGCAAACGCACGGGAATAGCATGTTGATGTCGAGGAGTCATAGTGATACTAGTAGGGGCCCCGATCTTTCATTTATTCATGTTATTGTCCTTTATTTTCCGCTGCAGACTTTCATTTGAATACTCCGTTTCATTCAGTGTTGTGTATTTTATCTTCATATAAAATACACTAGTATTCGGTATTATCCTGGTGTGTTGTAACTAAACTCCTCATCGGAGTAATTATTGTTGTAATGTAGTCCGGTACTACATTTATCTTGTGTAATTCATTCATTTTCATTTGCCTGGTGGGTCCCAGTTGGGGATCTACGGCACTGTAATATCCGCCTAGTTTGGGGTGTTACATTTTGTGTCTTAGGACACATATCCATAGATAGTTGAATTCCATGTCTGTAAGGTAGAAAACCATTCGTGGAATTCTCCATGCTAAACCGCTTTAGCACTGTATCGTATAGGATGCTTGGGATAAGCACAACATCCTTTTCTCCCGATCACGAAAGATCCTGATTCCAAAGATGTGTCCTGCTTATCCTAGATCCTTCATATCGAACTACTCAGATAGCCATACCCATACGTTCGACAATTCCTTCACGTTGTTTCCAATCAGAAGGATATCATTTACATACAGTATAAGAAACACCAACACGTTTCCATCGCATTTTTTATACACACAACTCTCATTCGGACATTGGACGAATCCATAGACTGGACAACTTCATCAAAACGAGTGTTCCAAGATCTAGATGCTTGCTTAAGCCCATAAATGGATCTCTTAAGCTTGCACACCAATTGCTCTTCTCCTTCAACAATTAATTCCTCTGGTTGGTGCATATAGATTTCCTTGTCTAGACTTCCATTCAAGAATACAGTCTTGACATCCATTTGCCAAATCTCCAGATCCAAATGCGCAGATATAGCTAAAAGAATCCGGATTGACTTAAGCATGGCTACCGGTGAAAAGATTTCATCATAATCGATACCCTCTTTCTGAGTGTAACCTTTTGCAACAAGCCTCGCTTTGAAGCTTTCAACCTTCCCGTCACCTCCTTTCTTTCGCTTGTAGACCCATTTACTCCCAATGGCTTGTACACCATCAGGTAGCTCTACTAGTTCCCACACTTGATTGGAATCCATAGATCCCATTTCTGATTCCATTGCTACTTGCCAGGAGTCAGCATCTTTATCTTGGATTGCCTCCTTGTAGGTCCATGGATCTGATTCATCTTCGCCTGGGATTGAGTTTGAAGACTTTCCCACGCCTATGAATCGTTCCGGATGACGAACAACCCTCCCACTACGATGAGGCAAATCCTGAGTTGGTGTAAAAGTTTCAGACTCGATACGTGGTGCAGTGTTAGTTGGCGCTTGTACGATTGGTATAGATGGAGTCTCGCCCCTCAGCTCTTCTAGAATTATCTCGCTCATGGGTTTGTGACTAATCATATAATCCTACTCTAGGAATCATGCATTGGTGCTAACAATGACCTTCTGATCATGGGGACTATAGAACAAGCCACCCTTCGTTCCCTTAGGATATCCTACAAACACTCGCACTTCTGTACGAGATGCCAACTTATCAGCTTCCTTATTCAGCACATGTGCTGGAGTACCCCAAATCCGAACATGCCCTAGATTGGGCTTACGCCCACTCCACAGTTATGTGGGTGTTTTTGGAACTCATTTCGAAAGCACCAAGTTTAGAATGTACGCCGCTGTTTCTAAGGCGTATCCCCAAAATGAAATAGGTAAATCAGAATAACTTATCATTGATCTAACCATTTATAAAAGAGTCCTATTTCTTCTTTCAGCTACACCATTTTGTTGTGGAGTTCCCGGTGTGGTGAGCTGGGACGAAATCCCCTCATTCGCCAAGAAATCCAAAAACTCTCCACTAAGGTATTCTCCACCACGATCAGATCATAGTGACTTGATACTCTTCCCATGACGCTTCTCCGTTTCTGCCTTCAAGTCTCTAAACTTGTCAAAGGCTTCACACTTACGTCGCATCAAATAGATGTGTCCATATCTCGAATAATCATCTATAAGCGTGATGATGTATTCGAAACCACCTATAGACTGGATATTCATTGGACCACATACATCCGTATGAACCAATTCTAACACATTCTGAGCACGGTTTCCCTTGATTTTAAAAACCTTTTTGGTCATCTTACCTTCCAGACAGGATTCACAAATTAGAAATGACTAAACTTGGAGATCATCCAATGGGCCATCATCTACCAATCTTTGAATTCTCCCAAGGTTTACATGCCCTAACTGTAAATGCCACATATATATTTGATTTATGCTTGAAGGTTCTTTTCTCTTTTTAGGTTTAGACAAAGAGTTAAGTGATTTATGCATAGGAGTTTGTGCAATATTAACGATATATAGTCCATCATTAAAAAAACTTTTGCAAATATATTCACCGTTTCTTTTCTTAATAATGGCATCATCATCAAAAGAAACTGAATAACCATCGTATTTTAATTTAGAAACCGAAATTAAATTCATTCTAAAATCCGGTACTAATAATACATTTTTTTAACAGCAATTATTGAGGACTAATAATTTATCATTAATCTTCAACTGCACGACTCCCATTGCAACAACCATAAGCCTAGAATAATCGCCCCAGTTGATGGTAATCTCGCCCGAACTAAGCTGTTTGGTTACCTGAAAAACATGCGAGTCAAAACAAACATGATCAGTGGAGCCTGAATCAACTATCCACGAAGTGGAAAAACAAGCTGCCAAACAAGTTTTGACCACTAGTGCACGAGACATACCTTTCTTAAGAGCAGGGCAGTCCGCATTAAAATGTCCTTTCTGACCGCACTTGTAGCACTTTTCCTTTGGCTTTTTGTTCGCTTCGGGGTGAGGAGCCTTGCTTTTCACCTTGAGGGTTGCCACTTGCTTCTGGCCAACCTGTTTTTTCTTCTTTCCCCATTTGGGTTTGGAAGAAGTAGCACCGGTTGCTGCAAGAATTTAATGATAACCTTGTTTGAAGAGACCTTCAGCGGATTGAAGCTCTGTCAGAAGTTCCGCCAAACTATATGTCCTACGGTTCATATTGTAGTTAAGGTGGAACTGCTCAAAGCTTCTTGGTAAACTGCCCAAGATAATATCGACCTGTGTTTCTGCATCGATAATAGCCCCCCCGTATGCTCAGTTCGTTCAAATGAGACATCATTTTGAGAACATGATCCCTTATTGGGGTCCCTTTAGAAATTTGGGTTGTCATCAACACCCTCATTGCATTTTGTCTAGCCGCCCGGTTCTGATGACCAAACATCTCAGTGAGACTTTTCATCATTTCCGCGGCCGAGCCCATCGTCGGATGCTGATGCTGCAATACATTTGTCAGTGAAGCCAAAATGTAATAGCAAGCCATCTCATCAGACTGTTTCCATTTTCAGAATTCAGTCAACTCTTCAGGAGTGGCACCCGGTTCTGGTTCTAGAGCTCTTCTCAATTAAGACAAATTTATACCCCTCGGCAGTTAGGACAATGTCAAGATTTCTTTTCCAATCGGCAAAGTTAGTGCTATCAAGTTTATTTTCTTTGAGAATAACAGCTAGTGGATTGAAAGACATCTGAGATAAAAAAAAATTAAAAACATCCATCACATAATGTATAGCAAAATATATCGAAAAACCTCAAAACACAATATATATGCTAGCAACCAACACCTCGAAAAATCCGCATATGCAATCTACGATTGTGTGGACGTTTACACACACATTTTTCAAGTAGAGTTTTATATCTTTAATTTTACTATCTAGTCAACTTACGTTATGACAAGTAAAATTAATAGTTGGTTCTCTTGGCCATGTATTAATTAACATATATTCCGATGGGGAGCTTATTAATTAATACACCTAAGTGAACACCATAATTTAACATCCTTAAAATATTATCTTTTAAACAATAGTCCTACAGATGGAGAGATCCTATCATAAAAAAAATAATATTTACCTTATGTTATCATTTTGAAATTTAAAACTAGTGAACCTATAATTAGCACATCCGATATGGAGGAAGACCCTAATGTCAACACGCATGCTAATTATTTCACAATTTAAATTAATTATGGAGGCCAATTTGATTTTATTTTAAAAAATAAATCAATTTAATCACTTAAATTATCCAATTATCATGGTCTTCTTCCTTGAGTTGAACCAGAGAAAATCTTCGACTCGATCTCTCCCATTGAATCAAGCATCTCGTCACTCCTCCCCGGCCGGGCCGTGGATTTCCAAAATTAAAATTTCACTTTTATGCAAAATTAATCACATAAAAAAAATTAATTTGAAATCCCGACTCTCCAGCGGACGCAATGAACGGTGGCGAAACGGACCGGACCAAAAACTGGACGACCCGGCCGAACTAAGAAAGCCTGCCCCGAGACAGTGCCGCGACTCCTAGCAATGCTCGGTGTTGCTCGCGGCCCTTTGCTATTCTCATTGTGGTACATCCAGCGATCCAGTTGCTCTATTTCTTCGTGATCCCGTCTTTTCCGAATTCGATTATAATTTTATACAAAATAAAATACATCGAAATTACAGCGAGATTACACAAAAAATAAAACACCTAGAACTACCCACGGATTTTCTCACGAGAAAAACCATTACATGCCTCAGAACTGGGCCAAACCAACAATTGCATAAATAATAAAAATAAATAAATAAACCATTCACATAAACCATGATAATTGGATCATATCACCTGCAAGAACACATCTAGCAAAATATTCCAACATGAAAATATATGAATATTTAAATTATATCAATTAATCACCAAAATTAATTAAAATAGCAAAAGCCAAAAATCCAACTACGATACCAATTGTTGGAAGTGAAAACACAGCGGAAGCGAAGTTTGGGAAATTTGGTAATCTCGTTTTACGCATCCACGAGCATAAGATCTATTTAGGCATGCTAATTAATTAATTACTAAGACTAATAAGCAATTTAAACATTATTTATGATTTATTAAATAAATATGTCAGTTATATAAATATCCTAATCTAGATCTAAAAGATCATAGGATATTACCTTTGAAGCAAATTGGTTGCTTTCGTCTTGATCACCTTGTATTTCTACCTTTAGAGCTTCTAGAGTATGATCCGCCTTACCCCGGACGTTGTATGGACGAGCTCTAGGATCTTTCTTGGACAACTATGGGATCGGCCAAAATTTTATCCTCACAATTCTCGATTTTTTTTCTTTAAGTAATTCCGATATGTAGCCAGAATTAGAGTGTTATCTCTATTGTGGAATCAATGACACAAGTCAAGATCCACAATTAAACACTTAGAAGAAAAAATCAAAATTTCTTGTGTATGAAATAATGCAAAATCAGCCAACACCCATAAGTCTTATATATAGGCTCTTGGACTACTACTAGGGATCTTAAGGAGGATTATGGAAACACTCCCAATAAATTCATCTTACCTTATTAGGACTCCTCCTAATATAATGAATCTATTAATATCAACTTAGTCCACTAAAAAGTTGATATTGCACTTCCTACCAAAATCACAAATTACGAAAATGGGCTCCTTATTAAATATGTTATTTCCCGTGTTTAAGATATCGAATGTCCATTAATTAATTATAAGCTACTGACAGTTTTAACTAATTAATATCTTATCCAAGAGTAGTACCACTCGAACCTTATTATTATATCGGAATTAAATCTACCTGCAGGGTTTAATATAATAATCATTATCAAGCTCCTCAGGGGAACATCATCAACCCGCACGAGTCGGGACATGATTTCTACTAATAATAATAACTGTCGTATAAATAATATTATTGCCCAAGATACGAGGCTTATTGAGTCGATCATTTTGACTCTCACCCATGGTAAATCAAAGAAATAAGTATTATAAATACACAATTAAATATTATATACTTAGAATTAAGAAATAATAATTATCCGAGATTTACATTCTTCTTACAGTCAGTACAGAAGACACTATCTCACCTCGATCCAGTTCAACGTATGCAAATACACTAATGCATGCTAATAGTCAAGACCAACTAATCTCAAACATACACTACAACCTTTTATATAATTTGTCTAATAATTATATAGGTTGTGAACTATTATATTATTTTATAAGGCACCGATAATGTGATCTTCCGTGTGACACGAACACACCACATTATCTACAATATAAAATAATTAGATATTTCATTTGCATAACCATAACATGAATAAATATGCAAAAATGTGATTGAATGTAATTAATATTCTCATAGGTAGTAACAAGGAAATTAGGTAATATAAGCATAAAGTATGATTTGCAGTATACAATCCTAACAGTTGCAGCTACGATGGATGAGACTTCAGGTATGTCGGTTTTGTGATCTTCAGGAAGGTTTTTGTCTGAGTACTCAGACGAGTAATATACTATCCTCTCTGTCTCTTGGAGGATTCAGGTGACAAAACTTGTTTGACATCTTCCTTTTCAGGTGCCTTTTGCTTCCTGAAAATTCTGGTTAAAGGAAGATTGTCACTGTCTTCACCCACTTCATGGGCAGGTGCAGCTGGATTTTCTTTAGCTGCAGCTAACCATTTCGTCAAAATGTTAGCTGCATCTCAGCCGAGGTTGGATCAGGCAAGGAAATCTCAGCTGTAGTCGGGATGGCTGCGACTGGTTCAACTTCATCTTCATCTTCAGATTATGTTGCCTCCTTATAGGCTAAAGTTCCCGATTTCTTCTTCGCAGGCATCTCTAAGGCTCTTGGTTGATGAGTTGAATATTATTCCAATACAGCAAGGTCCAGGTGACCAAGTCTTTTGCTTGTGAAATGTCTCTTCTTTTCCTTTTGCTTTTCCAAGAAACCCAAGAATCCAGCTTACTTGTGTACCAAAAGCTAATTTCTGGCTGAATTTCTTGGCGTGGGACTCCCAGCTAGCTTTGTTAACTTCTCGGACTAACTGCCTGAAGATGTAGTCAGGCCAGTTAATCATCTGTTTCTGCATCATAGCTCCCATTACAGTATATTTGGACGAGGACATTTGGTCAAATCTCCCTAACATATCCATGACTATCTTGTTGGTTATGTCCATCATGTACCGGGATTCTTTCTGCACATCCGATTTTCTGGCAGTGTTTTTCATCCACATGGGTTGCTCACGCAGCTTTATCCAGTGCCATATGTCCACGGGGTTTTGTTTCAGGACTTTAACTGCAATTCCTCGGTTCTCCAACTTGAAAGCATTTGCGATACTCTATTGGGTTATCATGATGGGTTCTCCGAAAATCAAGCTCCCGATTCCTATTTAAGTGACTTCGGCTTCCTTGTAGTAGCAAATTACGGCCTCCTTGCAGAGTCCCGATAGGTTGATGTCCAAATAGTGGTAAATCCCATTCTTCTTCATGCTGGGGATTAAATCCTCCATTTGGAGGGTGTTGTTCACCTCTCGGAGCCCTAGGAAATCGACCATGATACTAAAAATAATCTTCTCCTACACGATCTTGAGGTTGATGTTCTTGAAATAGGTAGCGGCGTCTGTTTCTGCAAATAAATATTTTAAAAGAGATTAGAAACTTATCTGATTGACCGTTTAACTTCTGATCAGCTGCGTTTTTGATTCCTTGCTTTCTTTATATCAGATAGGACATCATGGTTGTGATTCTGATAAGCTAACTTTCTGTATCTGTGATTCTGATCATCTATCTTTCTGCATCATGGTTGTGATTCTGATCAGCTAACTTTTTCGAACCCTGGATGAGTTTTACATCAGCTAACTTTTCTGATCATGGCTAAATTTTCTTCATCTTTAGATTTTCATCGAGGCACTAGATTACCAATCTAGAAGTCCAAGATCCCTGCTTAGTTGGAGAAACCTTTCTTCTGGTAAGGGCTTTGTGAATATATCAGCTATTTGGTACTTTGTGTTGACTCTTTCCACCCTTACTCTTTTGTTAAGCACATGGTCTCTGATGGAATGATGCTTGACATCTATGTGTTTTGTTCTCGAATGTAAGACTGGATTGTTTGTTATAACAATTGCGCTATTGTTGTCACACCATAATGGGACTTCATTTGCAATGATATTGAAGTCCCTGAGTTGTTGTCTGATCCAGAGAATTTGAGCATACAGCTACATGCAGCTAGGTATTCTGATTCAGTTGTGGATATTGAGTTTAATATCTGCTTCTTACTAAACCACGATATTAGTTTGGTTCCAAGGAATTGACAAGTTCGCTAGTGCTTTTCCTATTGATTTTGCATCATGCAAAGTTAGCATCAGAATATCCTGATACTTCAAGTTGTCATCCTTTGGATACCATAATCCAACATTGCTTATGGATTTTATGTATATGATTATCATTTTTTATTCTTCCTGATGGGACTGCTTTAGCTTGGACTGAAATCTTGCGGGCACTCCTACTGCATATGAAATGTCAGGTCTACTTGTAGTGAGGTATAATAATGATCCAATTAGTCCTCTATAGTGGGTTGGATCTACTGGAATGCCTCCACCATCTGCATCAATATTGAGAGATGTGCTCATTGGTACTCTTAGGGGCTTGGATGGCTCCATGCCAAATCTTTTGATCAGCTCTGTTGTATATTTTGCTTGGTTGATGAAGATTCCAGTTTCAACTTGTTTGACTTGTAAACCAAGAAATAAGTAGAGTTTACCCACTATGCTCATTTCAAATTCTCCTTGCATGAGGTTTGAGATTTTTTCACAGCTCAGGGTTTGTTGAGCTAAATATGATATCATCCACATATACTTGAATGAGTAGTATGTGGTCTTCATGTTCAATTCTGAATAGATTATTGTCCACCTTTCCCTTGGAGAATCCATTTTTTTTTTCAAAAATATGGATAGATTCTCAAACAAGGCTATTGGTTCCTGTTTGAGTTCATATAAAGCTTTCAAAAGTTGTATACCTTGTCTCCTTTGATGAATCCATGGGGTTGTTCAACATAAACTTCTTCTTCCAGTACTCCATTTAGAAAGGCACCTTTTCACGTCCATTTGATATACTTCAAACTTCTTGAAGGCTGCATAGGCAAAGAATAGTACTATTGCTTCTAGTCTTGCTACTGGTGCATATGTTTCATCAAAATATATTCCTTCACATTGAGCATATCCCTTCGCAACCAATCTGGCTTTATTCCTAACAACAGCTCCATCTTCATCACACTTGTTTTTGTAAACCCATTTGGTGCCAATAACCTTATTGTGATTTGGTCTGTCTATCAGCTCCTATGCATTGTTCCTCTCTATGTGGTTTAACTTTTCTTGCATTGCAATCACCGATGTGTAGTCATCCAGGGCTTGTTATGTTTTTTTGGGCTCAGGAGAGCATTGCATTCCCATTGGTTCTCTTATTTTTTTGGTTTTGACTCCATTAGTTAGGTTCCCAATTATTTGTCGATTGGGGTGATCCTTTAGCCATTTGGGAGTATCATCTTCATCTTCTGATTTTGGATGTTGTTCACCATTGCTTGTTCCTTCGGGAGTGGGCTGAGGATTTGTTGAGTCTGTTTCTCTCTCAGCTAGGTTGTTGATTTGCAACTGTGTTTGGTTCAGTTGTATTTGAGTCTTTCTGTCCTTCAGCTAGGTTTTGTTGATTTGCAGTTGTGGTTGGTTCAGCTGTGATTGGATCAACTTCAGCTATGATGGGATCAGCTATGGTAGGTGAACCTGGCTGATCTGAAGTTGAGTCAATCAGCTTGGTCCATCAACCTTGTGTCATTGATGGTGACTTCTTCTAAAGAGTTGGCTTTGAGCTTTTTCTAAATTTGTTCCACCAGTTTTCTGTACTCAATAGTAGATTCATCAAATACAACATGAGGTATTTCTTCCACAACTAATATTATTTTATTAAAGAAATTGTATGCCTTGCTTATCTCTGAGTATCCAATAAAGATGCCATCATCAGTGTTTGCATCAAAGGCATTCAGTTGGATTTTGCCATGTTGTGGATGAAATACTTGCAACAAAAATATAAAAATATGAAAAATTGGTATTCTGCCATTCCGGACCTCATAGGGAGTTTTACTGTGTCTCCCTACTATCATACTTCTATTCTGAGTATGTCATGCTGTGTTGACAGCTTCAGCCTAGAATCTTTTAAGAAGATCAGCCTCAACAATCATTGTCCTGGCTGCTTCCTTGAGGGTTCTGTTCCTTATTTCAGCTACACCATTTTGTTGTAGTGTTCCTGCAGCTGATACTTCATGCTGAATCCCATTTTGATCAAAATATCCAGTTATAGTTTTCTTGATAAATTCTCCTCCTTTGTGTGATCTAATCTTTATTATGGATAAGGATTTCTCGTTCTGAATTTTCGTTAAAAGTTTAGGTAGCTTGGTCAGAGTTTCACTCTTCTTGTAGATAAAAACTATCCAAAGTGTATCTCGAGTTGTCATCCACAACTACTAATGCATGCTTCCTTCCACTTAGATTTCTTGGCTTGATAGGACCAAATAGATCCATGTGAAGTAGGTCCATAATTCTACTGGTAAGAGTGGTAGGCTGAACTAATATGAAAGAAGCCTTTGTTTTCTTTGCATTCTGGCATACATCACAGAGAGTCTCCTTCTTTAATAGTTCTTCTGAAAGCCCTCTGACCAACTTTTGTGAGCTTATTTTATTGAGAGCTTTGAAGTTCAAAGGACATAGTCTCTTATGCCAGATCCATCTATTTTTAGCTATTGTCCTGGATATAAAAAAAGTATTAGGTGTACCTGTTTTCCAATCCATCTGGTGGACATCCATTCTTCAATAGCCTTGTAGCTTCACTTTTCCAGATAGGAGATCAATCACCATACGTTTCAATATAGTGAAAACTACTAGGATGTTCTTATCATAGAACTGGCTTATGCTCAAGAGATTGTGCTTGAGTCCATTGACATACTGCACTTCTGAAATGACAATGTTCCCTCCATGCAGCTCTCCATTCTTCACCTCCTATTGTTGAATTAGAGGTGACTTGATGGTAATCCTTCCATATTTTATGCAATCAGAGAAGAAGGGATTTAGGTACCCAAATTTGAATGGGTCCTTTAGGATTAGTGAATTTCATGGAGAATTGGTTTCTCCTGGTGTTTTAAAATAATGTTGGTTATCCCTATAAGGTGCATAATGTCTGGGTCTATATTCCTAGTTTGGATTGTATATGGGATATGGCTGATAATTTTTTGGTATGAGCCTTTGTTAAATCTTGGCTGAGACCTATGATAAAAGTTTTGGGGCCTTCATAACAGGTAATTTTGAAAGCTTGGATTACCTTGAGGTTTATAAGTAGAATAATGTCTTGACTTATGATGTTGTTTTGGCATTTGCCTAGTCTTTTGTCTAGGTTGCTGCCTTGAAATTCTTGACATTAGGGTAATGTAGGAAGTATTAGGGTAATGTCCAAGGACTGATTTTAAATAGAGTGGCCTTTAATTTTTGCACAATCCATCTAAGGTTATAGATGCTTTCAGAGATGTTATCTACTTAGCTTGTGTATTGCTCAATTCTGTTAGTTTTGAAAACTCAGTTTTAATATGAGCTAGTGTAGCTGATTTTTCATTCTTTAAAATAGTCAGTCTGTTAATCTCAGTTGTGGCTATTCCAGCTAAGTGTTTTGAGTTAAAATTAAAAAGCTTTTCAAACTCAGCCCTGTCATTTTCAATTTTGGCTGACTCTTGGTTGAGTTTGTCTATGTCATTTTCAGTTACCTTTTCTCATTTTTCAGCTGTGTATTCTCAATTGTCACAATTAGGTGTACAGTTTTAAATTTCATAATCTTTTAACAACTAATTTAAAGATTTGTGTAAATCAATATCTTCAGACATGTCTGAGCTGTTACATTCTGAAGCTTGAGGTTTAGATGTTACCTCTTCACCAGCTAGGTTGGCCATTAGACACTTGTAATTATCTTCATCATCAGAGAAGAATATACTGCCTGATTCCACAATCTCTTGTATCTGATGTAACACCCCAAACTAGGCAGATATTACAGTGCCGTGGATCCCCGACTAGGACCCACCAGGCGAATGAAAACTGATGAATTAAATAATATAATTGTAGTACCGAACCACATTATATTACCAAATACTTCGATGAGGAGCTTAAGTACAATACACCAGGACAATACAGAATACTAGTATATTTTATATGAAGATAAAATACACCACCCTGAATAAATAAATATCTCAAACGGAATTTGCAGCGGAAATACATATGAAGAGAAACAAGGATGACTGAAAGAACTGGGGCCCCCTACTAGTATCACTAGGACTCCTCGCCATCAACATGCTCTTCACGTGCCTTTGCCTTGCCGTGACCTGAAAACAATATCCCCTAATGGGGTTAGTTACACAGAACAACAATCCTCAACGGTTGAATATACAGAGTCATGATATATCTTTAGTTATGAAATATCCTTAGTTATGAATTTAAGCTGAAGAGGAGCATCATAGTATGCCCGTAATGTTCTGTGCAAGTGTACAAGACGAATGACCGGACACACCCGTCCTTGTACCTAATTAGTCTCACGGAGGTAAATGTTACCGTGTGCACAGTCCAATGTATCGGTGACCCAATACATGACCATCGTGTGCTCGACTAAATATTACACACATCCGCACCCGGCCACGCAATATGAACCCAGAAGGTCATATGAACGAGACTGACCATAATGAATATCAATGAATAATAATCCGACAAAGTCAAGAATGACTCACCGAGATGAAAATAATAGTGAAGTGATTGATAGATCAATGAAATGATCGGAACCGTCGTTCCTCGTGAATGAAGTGATTATTCGACAATTACAAGTCTCAATAAGGTTAATACAATGATGAATGAGTTATGATTATGAATGAACAACAATAAAAGGAATGAATATCCTTTTAACCAAGTAAGAATTAACTTACACAACACCGGTGAACAATGTCCTTCCACGAACAAACGTCCTAAATGAATTGTCGGTCGCTCGAACAACCTTGAATAACATAATTACCAACAATCCATTCAACATACGAATCAAGCACGAATATAACAAACTCAAAACGTCGAGATGACTAAACCAAGTTCATTGGGGCATTATATCGAACACGTTGTAACCAATCTTCGATTGTTTATAATCAATCCTCAATTATACCAATATCGAATCCCCAAGGAGTGTTTCAACCGACAAAACATCTTCAATACCTTAAATATATCCAATATGAATATCCAAATTCGTGATTACATCGACATCTAATCGAAAACCCCCAAATACAAATCAATATTCAAAGTGTTCTTGAATAATCCCTATTAATCCGATGATAATCCTTAACAATTCATAATCACAAGTATATCACTTCATATATCATGATTATCACATCCAAAACGTCATATCCCAACTCAAAATCGAAATCCAAGATGATTGAAGAATATTACCTTTGAAGATCCAAATACTTTGATTCGACGAACACGCATTAGATCGACAATACGAGCTTCACAACCGAATGAAGATGATGAAAATCGAGTACTCAAGTGATTGATGATGAAAATTTCTCCCACAAACCCTCTCTCTCGGAAGTAGGATGAAGAAATGGTGAAAATGAGAAAAAAACCATCGGTCCACTTATATAGGTCATAGGGACGCACGACCAACCCGCACGATCAAGTGTCCGTGCGTCCGATCGTGTGTGAAGCTTATGCCGGATACTGCTCTTAGCGCTCGAGTGCTGCGCATGAGCAGCAACTCGTGTGGCCTGCTCGTGCGGCCCTGACTCGAACACTGGGCCTCCTGCCTAGTACAGCCGCAACACACGAGCACCACACCCGAGTAGTTGCTCGTGCAGCACTGACTCGACCATTGGGTCTCTTGCCCAAACCAGCCGCAACACACAAGCGCCGCGCATGAGTAGTTGCTTGTATGGCCTGCTCGTGCGGCACTGACTCGACCACTGGGTCTCCTGCCCAAACCAGCCGCAACACACGAGCGCCGCGCACGACCCGATGCTTGTGCGGCCTGCTCGTGCGGCCTGCTCGTGCGGCCCTGCTCGACAAGCAGTTCAGCCTAACGATGCACTGAGTACAAAAATCACAGAATTCGAGAAGTACGGGGGCAAAAGTACGAGTATGACAAATATTACGCCGAACGGTGAACACAATTGAACGAGTATGAATGATGAGTCATTATTAATGAATGAAAATTACTGAGTGACAATTACTGATTGATAATTACTGAATAAAAATGACTGAATTACAACCGGGTATTACATCTGATCTTCTCCAATCAGAGCTTTCCTCTTGTCTTCTTTTTTGCCTATGTCCTTTTCTTCATCTTTCTTAAGGTCAGGCCAGTCAAACTGGATGTGTCCTGTCTTATGACATTTATAGCATTCCACATTCCAGTTCCCAGCTTTTTATTTGTCTTGGGATTCTCCTTGTAGTTCTTTTTGTACTTTGAGTAATTGTTCTTGAAATTACTGAATCTTTGCATAATGAATGCCATTTCTTCCTTAAAATTAAGAAGACTTGGAGGATTGACTTGACTAGGTTCTTTCTGGGGACTCATTGCAAAAGCAATTCCTTTTCTCTTGGCTCCTTTGGATGATGAGCAGGGCAGCTCGAACTCAAATGCGTTGATGTATGATAATAGCTCTAGGATATTTATCTTGTTGAGATCCTTCGATTCCCTCATGACTACTGCCTTCATGCTCCATTCTAGGGTGAGAGACCGTAGAACTTTTAGTGCCATCTCTCGGTTGCCATAAGTTTTACCAAGATAGTTGATTTCATTTATGATTTCAGTGAATCTGGTATCCATTTTGTCTATGGTATCTCCATTCTTCATTTTGAAATTGTCAAACTTTGAGTAGCTATTGACAATTTATTTTCCTTGATCAGCTCACTTCCTTCACACATTACAACTAATGTGTCCCATATCTACTTGGCATTATTACAGTTCTTGATTTTCCCAATGGTGGATTTATAAAGAGTTTGATATAGAATATCCCTGGCTCGGTTGTCAAGGTCGGCCATCTTTCTTTCTTCGGTGGTCAGCTCTGTTCTTTTCTTGGGAATCTGCTTTGGTTTCTCGGCTGCAATTTATTCATCTGAATTATCCATTAGGAAGATGAAAGTTCTGTAAAACCCATTAATTCCGGTAGCATAATATTTGTACGACTTACTATATCATAATGAATTTCAATAAAATAATATTTGCCTCATAGCTCAATTTAATCTTTGTTAACTTATTATTTCATGAATTTCGAAAATATTTTATAAATTAAATAATTAAATAATTATTATCAAAGTGAAGTGTTAATTTACCTATTGGGCTATGTACCAACACTTAATTATAAGTGGACTCACTAATGGACCCTAGTAATTAAATTAAAACTCCATAAGGGCCCAAGACCAAAGGTTGGTCTAAATCAACCTTAACTAGCCTAACACCCACTTGACCCAATCTACACTATTTAAACAAAATAAAAATAAAATAAATTTTTTTAATAATAATAAATAAATAAAATTCAGCCATGATGAGTAAGGGGATGAAGTGTCCCTTTGACTCTCCCACTTGTTACATACCACACACACTTGTCTATATTTCCTCATACACCAAGCCCACCCCCCTTCCAATAAATACCTTCCTACACCCTTTTTCCCCCCTTTACACAAAAAAAAAATATGCATTCTCATGAGAGAGAGAGAGAGAGAGAGAGAGAGAGAGAGAGAGAGAGAGAGAGAGAGAGAGAGAGAGAGACCAAGAGTGAAGAGCAAGGGAAGAGAAGAAAAAAAGAAGAAGAACAAAGTTAGGAGGAAACAAGGAACTATACTTAGCTAACTAGTACTTGAATTCATTATGTTGGTCATATGTAGTGAAAATAGAGGAAGAACCTTCACCAAATTACAAAGAATTAGATTTTCCCACAACATCAAGGAAACAAGGTGAGTGCAAAAATTATTTTTAAATTATATGTGAAATGAATTCAAAAC
Organism: Orobanche coerulescens; assembly: GCA_033398695.1. Lineage (NCBI taxonomy): Eukaryota > Viridiplantae > Streptophyta > Magnoliopsida > Lamiales > Orobanchaceae > Orobanche > Orobanche coerulescens. The sequence goes on from CM065803.1 coordinate 118,722,532, forward strand.
GAAGATGCATGTTCTTTTAATGGATTTATATTCTCTGCATTTCATATGTTACAAACATGCATGATGATTTACAATTTGATTGTGTTGAGAAGTTAATAAATATTGATGATTTAAATGATGTGATTAAAACTTCTTGAAAAAAAAAATGCATGATTTGTTCAATATTCTGGAAATTTATGATCTTGAAGTGATGTATGTATAAATATGAATATGCAATTGAAGTTGAATGTTTAATATGTGGCCGAACGAAAGTTGAAATGACAAAAACGAGCAAAAAACATAGTTATGTGAATTCAAAGAGAATTATGGGCATGATTGATATAAGTGTGTAATTTAACTTAGGTACAGAAAAATATAGCTCAACTATGTGATAATGATCTACCTTTAAAAGTTTACAAAAATCGGAACCCGTTTCCAAAGTCTACGGGTCGAAAATTGTCATAGAGTACAATTGTGAAATTTCTTAAAATTATGAGACTAGTAGGAAAATTTCATACATTTTCAGTTAATAATAGAAAATGGGACTTAATTATATTTTTAGCCTCTGTCCATAAAATTTTGTAAGAATAAAACTCATTTCTGACATCTATGGACTAAAAATTACAATTTAAGATAAACTTGGGGGTCAAAATATAAATTCTTTAAAATTTCAGGGACCAGAACAAATTTTACCTTTATGGACCGAACATATGATGTATTTAAAAATAAATATAATGTCTTTAAAATTTCGTAAAGTTCGAAAGTCATTGTAATTTTGGGGCCAAAATGACATATTCAATAAAGTCGGGGTCAAATAGTAAATTCTTGCAAAATTGAAGTCTAGGACAAATTTTTAAACTCTGGACAGAAATTATTGATTATTAATGTATAAGTATTATGTCCGTAAAATTTTATAAAAATCGGAGCTAATTTTAATTTAGGGGTCAAAATGACATTTTAAATAAATTCGGGGCAAAATTGAAAATTTGGAATTTTAGTTCAAAACTGAAATTCTGAAGATCCTTCCAATTCTGGAATTTCAAGTTCAATATGAACTTTCTCGTAAAATTTCATCACCATCCGTGTTGAAATTCAAACCTTATAATCATGAAAACCAAATTTGATAAATTTCGGGGTATAATTGTAATTTCAGAAATACCAGTCTCCGAAACTGAAATTTTGAAAACTCTCCTGATTCTGGAATCAAATAATCATACTTGATGTTCCCATGAAATCTCATGACCGAACGAACTCAATTCGAAACGATCCAATATAATATCTCCGAAAATTCCAAAATATTATTAGGGGAAAGATTCTCCTTCGCGAAAATGTTTAATCCAAACAATATATCTTCAATCAAGTTCATAATCTCATAAATGCTCGTGCCACAAATAAACTCACAATCTCATTGTATAATCAAATTATACTAAGGGTTGCTACTAATTGAATATGTAACCATAATTGTATGCTTGTGTATACACAGTGATGCGTTTAACTAATAAGTGTGACTGTCTGGGAACTAAGTGTTATACAAGCAAAGTGCCACGGGCGGGACCGCCCTCTAACTCTATCCGGACAAAGTGCCACGTCGATAGATGGGGGCCACCTCTTGAACCCATACGAAACAGAGCGCCTGACCTAGTATACGGGGGCCACCTCTTGAACTTGTAGGAGCCACCTCTAGAATCCCAAATCGAGTCGGGACGGTTAGACCGAGTCTTGGATCGAGCAGCGCGTCTGCCGTTCATGATCGAGGCTACCGTTGTTTCCTATTCCCATAAACGAGGAACAGAGTGTTCCGAGGGACCTTGGTCTTAGACTGCGGGGTAATCGCGGTTATGACATGATCCGGGAGAAAGACCCACAATCAGGACATGTCTTACCTAGATAATAGATAAGGAAGTGTAATATCCGCGATTTTCGATTGTCGGTAAATTTCTTTTTTTTTTTGCAGGAGTCCGTTTTAACGGTTCGCTTGTGACTGTTTCGTCATTCTAAAAATGATTAATTCTGAACTTTTTGACGTCCGAGTTCATTTCGGTGTCCTTTTGCTGAGTTTCGTGCTTCTTAGCGGCTTTTCCACACTTGAGTTCGATTCTTACGAATCTCGTTCGAAACTGTTGTTTCAAGTTTTCCGTAAGTCCGTTTAACTTTGTTAGACGTGTTGTGAACCTTGGTTTGGTTATTCTATCACATATCGTGATTTTCGGGCGTTTAGGCCATTTCATAATTTCCTAAAGTTTTGTGGTGTTTGCCTTCGTATCGTCCTTTCAAACTTCGGGATGTCAGAACCATGGGTTTGTTTAGTGCTTAACTTGTGTTTTGAATGTTATACTATTCGTCGTGTTCGTTCCGTACGTTTTCGGGAATTTGAGTCGTCAAATCATGACGGCTGGGCACTGGCCGGCCAGGTGCGGCAGGGACCATCCAGGTGCGCCTGGTGGCGCCGCGATCCGGCGCTCGTGCGGCCACATTGCCACGCCTGCGAGTGCTCGTGCTCGGTGCTCGTGCGTCTTAGCGATGACGCACGACCAGCCGCGGCCAGGGCGCTCGTGCGTGTCTGCTCGTGCATCGCTGGGCAGTGGCCTAGCGCACGAGCAATGGTCGTGCGTGATGGTCGTGCGTCGCTGGTGTATATAAGGGGACAGACGGGTTTCACACCCCCTCCCCTTTCTTCTCTTCTCTTCGCGGCTATCGGACGGGTGAGTCTAGGGTTCGAGTTCTTGGCCGATTGTACTCAATTCTAAGATGTTTTGGAGATTTCTAGGTGATTGTAACATCATCTAATCTCTTGTTCTTCGTCGGATCGAGGTAATTCTTGATTTTTCTTCGAGTTGACTTTCTTGGAAAATTGTTCTTGATATCGATCCTAGTCCGATTTTGATGGATCAGTTGGTGTATTATGATGTTAATAATCGTGTTCCACGGATTGTATATCCATATCTCGAGTTTGTTTAACTCGATTGACGATTCGAGTGTTCTTGGGAATTACTGAACATTTAATGTTCGATTAAATGTCCCGGTGAGTTTTCCTTCGGTAGTTTGATGGATTTCCGCTTTTCTTGGTTTGATTCTCATTGTGATAGTGTTTTCGTTGTGTCTTGCGGAAGTTGTAGGTTTTCAGAGTGTCCTGGTCGATCCGTGTTCGTCGGAGTACTTGCGTGCCGATGCAAGTACCTTGTTCATGTATTTCTTGTTTTGTGGATATGATGATCGGTGATCGTCTAAATGTGTTTGTTTGGTTGTTTGAGAACTTTCAGAAGATTTGGTTTAGCCTCGTTAAAGGCTCTCTTTCAAAACCCGTGTGTATCTTGTGAATGGTGTGGTTTGTAAATGATTAAGTGAATCCTATGGATATGTTCGGTGTTGATGTTATGCTTGATGATGCGTGTGTACATATAATACCTCATTTCGGTGCGTTGTGGTTTGACGTGTCATACTAAGTGTTTGATCCCTCTGGTGAATTGTTTGGATATCCTTGTTGTACTATGTTATGTGTGTGAATGTGTGGATATGGGCGGGGTCTACGGTGACACATGGCTTGCGAACATGTTGTCAAGATGCAACAAGTGATTGATCCAACCGTGAGAACCTAAGAATACCTACGGTGACACATGGCATGCGGTCATGGGGTCAGGAGACAACAAGTGATTGATCCAACCATGAGATGACGTGGCAAGTGATCACGGTGGTATAAGAAAACCTACGGTGACACATGGCATGCGATCATGTGGTCAGGAGACAACAAGTGATTGATCCAACTGTGAGATGATGTGGCATGTGTTCACGGTGTTATATATATGATTTTGGATGTGTTTTGCCAGTTCGAGTACCTTGGATGGGTTACCGAGATTTCATATCTTGGGTGGTTATGTTTTGTGACTTTATGTCCGTTGAGGACACTTGACGTGGGCTTCAACTCTGTGAATCATTGTTGGTATTATTTGAGAAAGAAAATCTTTGGGGGTTGTGACCTCTGTTGGTTTTGGAAAGAGAAGGATTCTGTAATTCTAAAATATTTCGTTAAAACTCCCGAGGGCATTTTAAACTATTTTACAAACTGTCCTCGTGATTTGTGATCTTTCGAATTTGAGAAGTTTTACTCAAACTCTTTCCTAGGGAAGTATTTTCTTGTTATGTTGAATATTTGAGGATTCATGGTTAATATTATTCTTGGAATATGATTTGTATGACTCATATTTTGCACTTTGTACTTGCACTAGCAAAATAGTAGAATTTTGCAAACCCCCGAGGGGTGAATGTCTGTATTGCATTCAGGTTTTGGGGAGCATAACACAGGGTTGGCATAAAGGATGATGAAATATGATCGATACTAATCACATGAGGATCCATACGATGTCATATTGTTTTAGTTGTACTTTGTTTCCGCTGCAGTATTTCCCCCATTGTACGGGAGTGTGTTGTATTTTGACCCCTACCGAGTCATTTTAGCCTTAAACGCGATGTTGAGATGTTTGGTTTTAGTTACCAGCCTGGTAGATCCTTGAGGAAAGGGTCTACGGCGTGTAATATCCCTGAGTGGATTGGGGGTGTTATATAAATGGTATCAGAGATTAGGTTGTGGAAAACTAGGCTGTAGGGTCAAGTTGCGTCTGTTGAGTCTTGTCTCGTCGTATTTTGTGTGACTGAGTCGTGATGCGACACTTTGTATGTGTTTGTTGGTTGTGATTAGTATCGTGGGGCGATCATCATCTTCGTGCGACCTGTGGATGTAAGTCTCCCTTCTCTGTGTTGTGCCTCGTGTGACGCGAGCCACTTGTATGATTATTTGTTAAGTGATGGAATCTTCATGTAGATTTTTGGTTTCGTGATATGTGTTTATTTGACTCTCATATTTTGTGTATATGGGGAGTGTTGTCACTGATTATGTCTTTTCGACTGTTGTTTTTGTCCGCTGCTAAGGAATTTCAAAATGATTTACTCGTTTTGCAAGTATTCTCGTGAAACATTTGTGCTTAATATGGAATGGTGATGTATATGTGTGTGCTTTGCTCACTCCGGCAGTGTTCGGCGAGGCCTCGTAGGAATCCGTGACTTCACTCCGGATTCACGAGTTTCTTCGCTAGCTAGTTCGGGAGGGTCCTTAGAGGCCTCGAATGGGATCAGTGGTTTTGCCCCGATCCTAGGCGGTTTTCGACTGTGATATTTGACTGTTTGTTTTCCAGTAAAAGACATGTAGTGTTTTGATTTCGAACGATTTGATGCGTGTATTATGATGTGCATAAGCGAATGTTGATACGTGTGAGTTTTGGGCAATCTGGCCTATTAGATTTCTGAAAACCTTGAGTATCTTAGAAAATAAATTTGGAGACATACTTTTAAAATGGATTATTTTCTCGCTTTATTTTCAAGGTGCCTACTAGTGCCACAGTATGTTTGAAAATTATTCTATTTTGAGGACCAAAATATTTTGAGATATTTTCAATGATTTAGAAACGCGTTTGCTTAGACCCGGGGGTCGAATATTTCTGAAAGTTTTTCACTAAAAGAAAAATATCGCCATTTTTACCAAGCGCAAAACGATTTCTAAAAGCCTCGATGACGCTGTTTGTACTAGTTTTTCGAAATGTGATACTAAAGTTCAACTGGTATTTCCAATTTTTTTTTCAAAGGTGGTTTTCATTTTTAAAACCTATCATTTCATGTTGCGGTCATAGAATGTGTGTATGATGTTAGCATTGTCGTTGGGGTGTTGACCCTCTGAGTTGTTATTGAATTGGTGGTGTGAGCGTTGAGTCGTTCGCCACACATTCGTTGTGTTAGCCCTCGGTGAGAGGTGTGATGTTGGTATTAAACGTGTGTCGCTTCTCGGTGATTGTCGTGTTATCGCACTTGTGCGAGCTGTTAGAGCTTGGGTTTGTATGATTTTGTACATCTGTAATTGTTTCGAGATATGTTGTAATTGTGTGCTGGTTATCGTTCGGGCCGTTGAAATCGCCGAACGATGCCGTCATTGCTGTGATTTTCGTATGTGTGTTGCCTTATGTTGGTTATCGTGGTGTGTGTTATGTGTTATGATTTTCTGTTGTGCTGAGTAGTTACTTATTCAGTATGCCGAGGAGCAGAGGTCGTGGTCGTGGCGATCAGATGCATGATCGGGATTATGCTACCGGTGATGTTGTTGGTACTATTTTGCAGCAGGTAGCTGTACAGATGACTCAGTTGACTCAAGCAGTTCAGCGTAATACAGATGCGGCCCAGAACATTGGTGCAAATCAGTGGCTTTGAGAAGTGGTTTGTATGAATCCCCCTCATTTTGCTGGTTCCGTAGATGCTTTGGGCTGGGATGGTTGGCTTTTCCAGTTAGAAAAGATATTCGAGGTAGTTGATTGTCTAGAAGAGCGTAAGTTCCCAGTCGCTCAGTATCTTCTTGATAAGGATGCCACTAGTTGGTGGGAGGCTGTTAAGCCTCGAGATCGTGTGGTCACGTGGGCAGAGTTCCAGGGATTCATGAGAGATGAGTTTTGTCCGGAACCGATCAGAAATCAGATGATTAATGAATTCTTTTCAGCGAAACTGCAAGATGTACCGTTGACTCAAGCTATTGTTGACTATAGCAAACATCTCAGCTACGTGCAGGATCAGGTCAGGACAGAGGAAGATAAGATCTGTCATTTTAGTAGACGAATGGCTTAGGAGATTCGTCCGTACATGGCGGGCCTCACTTGTACTTCATTGAGAGAGTATCAGAATAGGCGTTGGCCTATATCTATATTATCGACTGAGAATATGTCTGAATCGAAGAAACATAAAATTGTTGGGAGCTTTTCAGAAAATCAGGGGAGTGGGCCTCCTGAGGCTGAGACTTCGTGTCGTCGTCATAAGAAGATACCTCAATCGCGTGAATAGGGGAGGAGTATTACCCTTGCATCGCGTAATGTGAGCAGCACGAAGACATGTTACAACTGTAGTCGAGCGGGCCATACCGCGAAGAATTGTCGTTCACCGTTAGTCAGCTGTTTCGACTGCGGTCAATTGGGACACCGAGCCGTGCATTGCGAGACGGTAGCTGAGAGGTTCGGGGATCGAGGTTGCATCCCTTCTCCAAAAGGACACGGAGATGCCTAGTGTGGTTTTTGAGAATTTCGGCATGGTCGGAGCTCTTCGTGGTTACCTTTGCGGATTGTTGTGCGTTTAATTTCTATTTTTTGACTGTGCGTGTTTTCTTGTATTAGGTGCCTTTTGTTCCTGATTGTTCAGATAATTGATTTGATTTTGCTATCTATTTGGTGACACTTGACACTTGTTGGTTTTATTATGTCCCTGCTTGTGACATTGTGATGATTGTCGTTGAGTATGCTTTCGCGCCGTATGTACCTTTGCGTTTCTTGTAACGTTTCGCCGATGGACGTAAGTTGCGCGGTTCTTATGTATCTCGTTGAGATTCCTTGTGGGATATTTCTTCTCCCTACTTGTTTTAAGTTTCGGGACGAAACTTCTTTTAAGGAGGGTAGTATGTAATATCCGCGATTTTCGATTGTCGGTAAATTTCTTTTTTTGGCAGAAGTCCATTTGGAAGGATCGGTTGTGACCGTTTCGTCATTCGAAGAATGATTAATTTTGCACTTTTTGACATCCAAGTTTGTTTCGGTGTCGTTTTGTTGAGTTTCGTGCTTCTTAGCGACTTTTCCGCACTTGAGTTCGATTCTTACGAATCTCGTTCGAAACTGTTGTTTCAAGTTTCCCGTAAGTCCGTTTAACTTTGTTAGACGTGTTGTGAACTTTGGTTTGGTTATTCGATCACATATCGTGATTTTCGGGCGTTTGGGCCATTTCGTAATTTCCTAAAGGTTTGTTGTGTTTGCCTTCGTATCGTCCTTTCAACCTTCGGGTTGTCAGAACCATGGATTTGTTTAGTGCTTAACTCGTGTTTTGAATGTTATACTATTCGTAGTGTTCGTTTCGTACGTTTTCAGGAATTTGAGTCGTCAAGTCATGGCGGCTGGGCACTTGCCGGCCAGGTGCGACAGGGACCGGCCAGGTGCGCACGAGCATGGCACAAGAGTTGGGCGCATGATCCAGCGCTCGTGCGTCTTGGCAGACGCCTGGCAGTGGCGCGCACGACCCGGCGCACAAACGGCCACTCGTGCGTGTCTGCTCGTGCGTCGCTAGGCAGTGTCCTAGCGCACGACCAAACGCATGAGCACTGGTCGTGCGTGATGGTCGTGCATCGCTGGTGTATAGAAGGGGACATGGGTTTCTCACCCCATTTCCTCCCCTTCTTCTCTTCTCTTCGCGGCTGTCGGACGCGTGAGGCTCGGGTTAGAGTTCTTGGTCGATTGTACTCAATTCCAAGATGTTTTGGAGATTTCTAGGTGATTGTAACATCATCTAGTCCCTTGTTCTTCGTCGGATCGAGGTAATTCTTGATTTTTCTTCGAGTTGACTTTCTTGGAAATTTGTTCTTGATTCGATCCTAGTCTGATTTTGATGGATCAGTTGGTGTAGTATGATGTTATTAATCGTGTTCAATGGATTGTATATCTATATCTCGAGTTTGTTTAACTTGATTGACGATTCGAGTGTTCTTGGGAATTATTGAACATTTAATGTTCGATTAAATGTCCCAATGAGTTTTTCTTCGATAGTTTGATAAGTTTTCCGTTGTTCTTGGTCTTGATTCTCGTTGTGATAGTGTTTTCGTTGTGTCTTGCGGAAGTTGTAGGTTTTCGGAGTGTCCAGGTCGAGTCGTGTTCGTCGGAGTACTTGCATACCGATTTCGAGGCAAGTACCTTGTTCATGCTTTTCTTGTTTTGTGGATATGATGATCGGTGATCATCTAAATGTGTTTGTTTGGTTGTTTGAAATAAACTTTCAAAAGATTCGGTTTAGCCTCGTTAAAGGCTCTCCTTCAAAACCCGTGTGTATCTTGCAAATGGTGTGTTTCGTAAGTGATTAAGTGAATCCTATGGATATGTTTGGTGTTGATGTTATGCTTGATGATGCGTGTATACATATAATACCTCATTTCGGTGCGTTGTGGTTTGACGTTGTGTCGTGCTAAGGGTTTGATGCCTCTGGGTGAATTGTTTGGATATCCTTGTTGTATTGTGTTATGTGTGTGAATGTGTGGATATGGGCGGAGCCTACGGTGACACATGGCTTGCGATCATGTGGTCAGGATGTAACAAGTGATTGATAGAACCGTGAGAGCCTAAGAATACCTGCGGTGACATATGGCATGCGATCATGTGGTCAGGAGACAACAAGAGATTGATCCAACCGTGAGATGATGTGGCAAGTGATCACGGTGGTATAAGAAAACCTACGGTGACACATGGCACGCGATCATGTGGTCAGGAGACAACAAGTGACTGATCCAACCCTGAGATGATGTATCATGTGTTCACGGTGTTATGTATATGATTTTGGATGTGTTTTGCCAGGTCGAGTACCTTGGATGTGTTACCGAGATTTCATATCTTGGGTGGTTATGTTTTGTGACTTTATGTCCATCGAGGACACGTAACGTGAGCTTGAACCCTGTGAATCGTTGCTGGTATTATTTGAGAAATCAAATCTTTGGGGTGTGACTCCTCTTGGTTTTGGAAAGAGAAGGATTCGATAATCCTAAATTATTTCCGTTAAAACTCGCGAGGGCATTTTAAACCATTTTACAAATTCTTCTCTTGATTTGTGATCATTCGAATTTGGAAAGTTTTACTCAAACTCTTGCCTCGGGAAGTATTTTCTTGTTATGTTGAATCTTTGAGGATTCCTGGTTATTATTATTCTTAGAATATGATTTGTATGACTCGTATTTTGCGCTTTTTACTTGCACTAGCAAAATAGTGGAATTTTGTTAACCCCCGAGTAATCGGGGGGTGGATGTCTGTATTGCATTCAGGTTTTGGGGATCATAACACAGGGTTAGCATGAAGGATGAGGAAAGATGATCGATACTAATCACATGAGGACCCGTACGATGTCGTATTGGTTTAGTTATACTTTATTTCCGCTGCACTATTTCTGTAACACCCCAAACTAGGCGGATATTACAGTGCCGTAGATCCCCAACTGGGACCCACCAGGCAAATGAAAATGAATGAATTACACAAGATAAATGTAGTACCGAACTACATTACAACAATAATTACTCCGATGAGGAGTTTAGTTACAACACACCAGGATAATACCGAATACTAGTGTATTTTATATGAAGATAAAATACACAACACTGAATGAAACGGAGTATTCAAATGAAAGTCTGCAGCGGAAAATAAAAGACAATAACATGAATAACTGAAAGATCGGGGCCCCCTACTAGTATCACTAGGACTCCTCGACATCAACATGCTATTCCCGTGCGTTTGCCTTGCCATGACACGAAAAACAAAATCCCCAAACGGGGTCGATTACAATGAACAACAATCATCAAGAGTTGAAAATACACAAACAAGATTTTATAAGAAGTTATGAAAAATCCAGTCGAAACAAACTCAATAAAAAAACCTAAATGAATCAACAAACAGTTAGGATCAAAGGAAATGGCGCCACACTACGCCCGGGATGGAAATGTGTCCGTGCACAAGCCACCAACGAGTATCGATCGAATACACGTGTGGTCTTGTACCTAATCAGTCTCACGAGACAATATGACTCGTATGCACAGTCCAATGTGAGGCCACCAACCAACACACGACTATAATGTGCCCGACATGAAAATCCAACACATACCAACCGGCACGCCAGTATGACCCGGAATGCCACGATATAACAAAAGTGACATCGAAAATGAATAATGACTCACCGAAATGGAATGGTAATGAAATAAATGACAACTCAATGAAAAGATTGGAACCGTCGTTCCTTATGGTGAAATGATTAATTGATAACAACAAGTTTTGATACGGTTAATATAATGATGAATGAGTTATGATTATGAATGAACAACAACAAAAGGGATGAATATCCTTTTAACCGAGTAAGAATTAACTTACTAAATACCGATGAAGAAAGTCCTTCCACGAACAAATGTCCTAAATGAAGTGTCGGTCGCACGAACAACCTTAATTCAATACAATTACCGACAATCCGATCAATATACGAATCAAACACGAATATAACGAACTCAAAACGTCGATACGATAAAACTAAGTCCATTGAGGCATTAAAACAAACACGTTGCGTCCAAACTCCGATTGTTTACAATCAAACTTCAATATACCAATATCAAATCCCCCAAGAAGTGTTTCAAACCAACAAAACATCTCCAATATGATCAATAATCCGATATGAATATCCAAAAACGTGATTATAACAACAATTAGTCGAAAATTCCCAATTCCAACTCGATATTCAAAGTGTTCTTGAATAATCCCTCAATAATCCAATGAATCCTTATACAAACTCATAATCATATACATATCCCTTCATATATCATGATTATAACGTCCAAAACATCGTATCTCAACACAAAAATCGAAATCCAAGGTGTTGAAAGAATTACCTCTTGAAGATACACGTACTTTAATCCGAAGAACACGCGTTAGATTGATTATCCGGGCTTCACGATCGAAAGGAGATGAAGAAAATCAAACACCCAAATGATTTGTGAAGGAAAAACCCTCCCTCAAGCCTTCTCTCTCGGTTTAAGGTGAAGAAAAGGAAGAAAAATGGGCTGAAATGCTGAAAAAATGAATTTATAGGGGTTGACTACCCTGCCGGACACGGCCCGTGCCGATCGGCGCGGTCGTGTCACCGGTGGCCGACGGTGGCGGCGACAGGACTCGGCCGTGTCTGCCTTGACACGGTCGCGGCGCGAGGGCCTTCCGGCGATGACCCGTCCGGCGGCGGCTTCGGCATGACTCGGCCGTGCGGGCGACACGGTCGGGCGTCTGGGCGACGATTCAGCTTATCTGGAAGGGTTCGACTCGGCCGTGCCGAGCGACACGGTCGGGTCTCGAGGCGAACACCTTGGCATTTTCGGGACGAAATGCGGCACGGGCCGTGTCGGACGACACGGCCGAGTTCGTTCGGCAGTGATCGGCCAATAACTAAAAAATGAGCGGTTGAGCTAAAACGACCATAACTCTCTCGTCCGGACTCCGATTGACTCACCGTTTGAACCATTGGAAAGCTAACTCGATGCTCTATAATATTGCAAAGATTTAGAATTTTTGGAGTTACCGAAAATTAAAGGTGATCTAACAAAGTCGAACTCATATGAGGAAAGTTGAAACAATGAACAATAACGATGCACAACTCGAAGTTTTTCCGAACGGTGAACACGGTGAAAGAACATGATTGATGAATGATTATAATTGAGTGAAAATACACTGAGTGACAATTACAGATTGATAATTACTGAATGAAAATGAATGAATTACAACCGGGTATTACATACACCCCCCCTTAAAAGAGTTTCGTCCCCGAAACTAAGGGTCAAACAACTCGGGATAACTCTCCCGCATATTCATCTCGGTTTCTCAAGTGGCCTCTTCGACTCCGTGTCTAGACCACTGAATCTTAACCAAAGGAATCGTCTTATTTCTCAACTGTTTGATTCGCCGCTCTAAGACTCGTATAGGACGCTCCTCATATGAGTGGTCGTCGGCGATTTCGATTTCGTCGAACTGCAGTATGTGACTCGGGTCGGCAACATACTTTCGCAACTGAGAGACATGAAACATATTATGAATTCGGCTCAACGCCGGAGGTAAAGCCAATCGATAAGCTAACTCGCCTACTCGATCCAAAATCTCAAACGGTCCAATGAATCTCGGACTCAACTTTTCCCTCTTCCCAAAACGGAAGATACCACGACTCGGGGATACCTTGACCAACACATGGTCACCAGCCTCGAACTCTAATGGTCGGCAGCGGTTATACGCATATGATTTACATCGACTACGGCGGTGAACAAACGAATCTTGATCAAAGCTACCTTTTCCCGTGCAGCTATAAGCATATCGGGCTCGGTGCCGATTGATTCTGACAAGTCATCCCAACACAAAGGAGAGCGACAACGACGACCGTACAAGGCCTCGTAAGGTGCTATCTTAATGGAAGCATGCCAACTATTATTATACGTGAACTCGATCAATGGTAGTTGGGCTTCCCAATCGTCCTTCCAATCGAGGACGCAAGCTCTCAACATGTCCTCTAATGTCTGAATAGTCCTCTCTCGATTGTCCGTCAGATTTGAGGATGAAAAGCGATCTTGAGATTAAGCCGAGTTCCCATAGCACGATGAATCGATTTCCAAAAATGTGACACAAACCGTCCGTCACGATCGGAAGCGATACTTTTAGGAGTACCGTGCGGTCTCACTATCTCTTTGATGAATAGTGGGCAAGTCTCTCGGGACCCCAAGTATCCTTAATCTCAAGAAAATGAGTTGATTTAGTTAAGCGGTCCACAATCACCCAGATGTATTCATGCCACGAAGACTCATCGGCAAACTCGTGATGAAATCCATAGAAATGTCTTCCCACTTCCACTGGAATAGGGAGAGGTTTGACATACCCTTGATCGGCGATGTTCAATCTTGACTTGTTGGCAAGTTAAGCATCTCGAAACAAATTCGCGACTTCTCGCTTCATATTACTCCACGGTAATTTTGTTTCAAGTCCTTGTACATCTTCTTTGGACCGGATGAACAGGATAAGGGTAGCATGAGCTTCTCTCAAAATAGAGTTTTTCAACTCGTCATTCAGTACACAACCGGTTCTTAAACCTCAAAAGTCCATCCTCGTGGACCACGAATCCGAGGGCTTTCCCGAGCCATATCTTCACGGATGCGCAACAATGAAGGGTCGAACTCGATTCTCTCTGATTACCTCCTCAAGTGACGATGAAATCTCTAACATACAAAGATGTCCACGAACTCGCTGAAGCGAACTCGATCTCGGGTCTAAGGAATTCCTACTGAAGCTCATACAGGCTGTTAAACGAGCAAGCATCTGCTCCTGAACGGACTCACGACTCAAGGCGTCGGCGACAACGTTCGCCTTGCCCAGGTGGTAAAGGATCTCGATATCAAAATCTTTGATTAGTTCCAACCACCGCCTTTGTCGCATATTTAACTCCTTGTGAGTAAATATATCCTTCAACTCTTGTGATTGGTGAATAACTGAAAGATGACGCCATAAAGGTAACGATGCCAAATCCCCAACGCGAAAACCACGGCTGCTAGCTCCAGGTCGTGGGTTGGATAATTGACCAACTATTCCGAGGAAACATCGGATTTACTTAATATCTTACGGAGGTTGCCAATCTCGGATAGTCTCCGTCTTCTGAGGGTCGACACAAACTCTGTCAGATGAAATTACATGTCCGAGAAAGTCACCACGGACCTCCAGAACTCACATTTGGAAAACTTTCCATAAGGTTTTTCTCGTCTCAACACGTCGAGAACCTGATGAAGATGTACCTCGTGTTCCTCTTGGCTACGAGAATAAATCAAAATGTCATCGATGAAGACAACAACAAACTGATCTAAAAAGTCGATGAAAACCCGATTCATTAACTCCATGAATACCGCAGGTGCAATAGTTAGCTCGAACGGCATAACTACGAACTCATAATGACCATAGCGTGTACGAAGCGGCTGTCCTCGATATCCGACTCTCGAATCCATGGCTGGTGATATCCAGATCTTAAGTCGATCTTGGAAAATACTGAAGCTTCCTGAAGTTGATCTAAAAGATCATCAATACGAGGTAAAGGATACTACTCTTGATCATCACCCTGTTCAACTCCTGGTAATCGATACACATGCGAAAAGAACTATCATTCTTCTTGACAAACAGCACTGGTGCTCCCCACGGGGACGTACTCGGTTGGATATAACCTTCCTCGAACTATTCCTCAAGTTGAATCTTCAACTCCTGCATTCTGGTCGGGGTCATCCGATACGGTGCCTTCGATAAAGGGGACGTACCGACTCCAACTCACTCCTGAATTCCCTTACTCTATGTGAAGGCAACCAGATAACTCGTCTGGAAATACATCGTCAATCGATGACAATGATACCACGAATAATTGAACATTTCGATTGCCCTAGAATGGTCAATCGATAAAAAGAGATACCAATAATGATTGAACTACTCGATTGCCTTAGAAAGGCCAATCGATGAAGATGATACAAGGAATGTTTGAATAACTTGATTGCCTTTGAAAGGCCAATCGACGAAAATGATACAATGAATGATTGAATGACTCGATTGTCTTAGAAAAGCCAATCGATGGAAATGATACAAGAAATGATTGAATAACTCGATTGCCTTAGAAAGGTCAATCGATGAAAATGATACAATGAATGATTGGATAGTTCGATTGCGGAATTTCTCTGTTTTCGCCATAATAAAATTTCTACTGGAACAACGGGGATTACTTCCCTGAAGCACACATTCGACAACCAACGACGGAAAGATAGCGACCAAACGCTAACAAGCACTGAGGATAGTATCAAGACGGTTAAGCCAACTAATACCGAAAATTAAGTCGTCCTAAGATAAATTCACCACGATTAGATCCATCAATCAATCGCGGTCGTTAAGCTTAATTCGGTATGATTCCGAAAATTCTTCCATCGTTAGGTAGACCGATGGTATGAGGTCCACAAGCAGTAGGACTATCCCGAAATAAGTCTATTCAAGCATGATTCGAAAATGAATGAATGCGGTGTACCTGCATCAAAAGGTACACACAAGTTGAAATAAAATTACGAGTATACCTGAAATCATTCGGGTCACCGGATCGTCGATCCTCCTCATCATATGAATGCAGGACTTGCGGCCCCGAACCGGACGCTCCGTCGATAAATACGAGCTCCAACTCTATTTGCTTCCATTGTCTTAAGCAGCGATGATAAAGCGATCGATTAAACGCTTTGGTTGCTTGGGGCTGAGATGACACCGGAGCCGACTTGGAGTCCTTTCGGCAAAAACGGGCCTTATGCCCAAAATTCCCACAATTATGACATGTGATAGACGGCGTCGTACACCTAATCTTGAAATGGCCGGCGCCCCACGGTTGAAAGCAGATGATGGCCGGCCATTTGCTCGGGATCGAGATCCGTAGGATTAGGCGCCGTAGGAGGTCGCTCACAAACGATAGGACTCACACGAGGCTTCTTGAAGGTTGACTGACCGCCTTCGGATAGATTACGCTTCATTGATTTCTTGTTGATATATGCGGAGTTCTTTGCTCGGCCAATTTCCTTAGCGGTGGCTCAAATGCGGGAGAGTTCTCTCGATTAATCCGGTCAGTGGCGCAATGATGATTGAGCAAGCGCACATGGGTCATCATGGCTGCATAAAAGTGAGTGGATCAACCGAATATCTTCTAATCGAGCCGAGTCACAGGCACGATTTCCGGCGGAGTGATTATTTCTCGGGTTTCGGTCCGCATGCCTCTCCCCCGTGCATCCTGAGCCTCTCTCCATCGAAGTAGGAAGGTCGCATAATGATTATATTACCCGCATGATTAACACGTTATGATTATGTCATGAGATGATGAAAATGAGTATACATGCTCTAACTTAATGATTATATGAATGATTTCTTGAAGTTACATGATTATCGATGAAATTCTTGAAATGATTATCTTGAATAACTTAACAAGATTGATAATATGATCATCCATATTGACAACCGAGTAATGAAATGAATTGAGTAATTAATGAGTTAACATGATCGTCTGATTATTAATCGAGTAATGAAATGAATTAAGTGATTAATGAGTTAACATGATTGTCTAATCACAATGAATGATGATGTTTGAGGATTGTTAATTGATGAATGATGAATGAATGACTATTGCGAGAAATTATACCATGGCGTTAGAAATCTTACGCTTCTTAGGTCGATTGGCTCGGCATTTGCACGAGTCACACGTGTGCGAAAGTCCAATGATACTAGTCCGATGACGATGATTTCAAATAAGACATGACTCGGAAGGTAGTATTCAAAACCACGCTCCGATACCAACTCTGTAACACCCCAAACTAGGCGGATATTACGGTGCCGTAGATCCCCAACCGGGACCCACCAGGCAAATGAAAATGAATGAATTACACAAGATAAATGTAGTACCGAACTACATTACAACAATAATTACTCCGATGAGGAGTTTAGTTACAACACACCAGGATAATACGAATACTAGTGTATTTTATATGAAGATAAAATACACAACACCGAATGAAACGGAGTATTCAAATGAAAGTCTCAGCGGAAAATAAAGGACAATAACATGAATAATGAAAGATCGGGGCCCCTACTAGTATCACTAGGACTCCTCGACATCAACATGCTATTCCCGTGCGTTTGCCTTGCCATGACACGAAAAACAAAATCCCCAAGCGGGTCGATTACAAAGAACAACAATCCTCAAGAGTTGAAAATACACAATCATGATTATATACGAAGTTATGAAATATCTGTCGAAACATACGCAATCAAACATGCTATATGAATCAACTAACAAGACGGCTCAAAGGAAATGGCGCCACACTACGCCCGGGATGGAAATGTGTCCGTGCACAAGCCACCAACGAGTATCGATCGAATACACGTGTGGTCTTGTACCTAATCAGTCTCACGAGACAATATGACTCGTGTGCACAGTCCAATGTGAGGCCACCAACCATCACACGACTATAATGTGCCCGACATGAAAATCCAACACATACCAACGCACGCCAATATGACCGGAATGCCACGATATAACAAAAGTGACATCGAAAATGAATAATGACTCACCGAAATGGAATGGTAATGAAATAAATGACAGCTCAATGAAAAGATTGGAACCGTCGTTCCTTATGACTGAAATGATTAATTGATAACAACAAGTTTTGATACGGTTAATATAATGATGAATGAGTTATGATTATGAATGAACACCAACAAAAGGGATGAATATCCTTTTAACCGAGTAAGAATTAACTTACTAAATACCGATGAAGAAAGTCCTTCCACGAACAAATGTCCTAAATGAAGTGTCGGTCGCACGAACAACCTTAATTCAATACAATTACCGACAATCCGATCAATATACGAATCAAACACGAATATAACGAACTCAAAACGTCGATACGATAAAACTAAGTCCATTGAGGCATTAAAACAAACACGTTGCGTCCAAACTCCGATTGTTTACAATCAAACTTCAATATACCAATATCAAATCCCCCAAGAAGTGTTTCAAACCAACAAAACATCTCCAATACGATCAATAATCCGATATGAATATCCAAAAACGTGATTATAACAACAATTAGTCGAAAATTCCCAATTCCAACTCGATATTCAAAGTGTTCTTGAATAATCCCTCAATAATCCAATGAATCCTTATACAAACTCATAATCATATACATATCCCTTCATATATCATGATTATAACGTCCAAAACATCGTATCTCAACACAAAAATCGAAATCCAAGGTGTTGAAAGAATTACCTCTTGAAGATACAAGTACTTTAATCCGAAGAACACGCGTTAGATTGATTATCCGGGCTTCACGATCGAAAGGAGATGAAGAAAATCAAACACCCAAATTATTTGTGAAGGAAAAACCCTCCCTCAAGCCTTCTCTCTCGGTTTAAGGTGAAGAAAAGGAAGAAAAATGGGCTGAAATGCTGAAAAAATGAATTTATAGGGGTTGACTACCCTGCCGGACACGGCCCGTGCCGATCGGCACGGTCGTGTCGCATACTGGCCGACAGGGACTCGGCCGTGTCTGCTTGACACGGTCGCGGCGCGGAGGGCCTTAAACGATGACCCGTCCGGCTGACTCGGCATGACTCGGCCGTGCGGGCGACACGGTCGGGCGTCCGGGCGACGATTACGGCTTATCCGGAAGGGTTCGACTCGGCCGTGCCGAGCGACACGGTCGGGTCTAAGGCGAACACCTTGGCATTTTCGGACGAAATGCGGCACGGGCCGTGTCGGACGACACGGCCGAGTTCGTTCGGTAGTGATCGGCCAATAACTGAAAAATGAGCGGTTGAGCTAAAACGACCATAACTCTCTCGTCCGGACTCCGATTGACTCACCGTTTGAACCATTGGAAAGCTAACTCGATGATCTATAATATTGCAAAGATTTAGAATTTTTGGAGTTACCGAAAATTAAAGGTGATCTAACAAAGTCGAACTCATATGAGGAAAGTTGAAACAATGAACAATAACGATACACAACTCGAAGTTTTTCCGAACGGTGAACACGGTGAAAGAACATGATTGATGAATGATTATAATTGAGTGAAAATACACTGAGTGACAATTACAGATTGATAATTACTGAATGAAAATGAATGAATTACAACCGGGTATTACATACACCCCCCCTTAAAAGAGTTTCGTCCCCGAAACTAAGGGTCAAACAACTCGGGATAACTCTCCCGCATATTCATCTCGGTTTCTCAAGTGGCCTCTTCGACTCCGTGTCTAGACCACTGAATCTTAACCAAAGGAATCGTCTTATTTCTCAACTGTTTGATTCGCCACTCTAAGACTCGTATAGGACGCTCCTCATATGAGTGGTCGTCGGCGATTTCGATTTCGTCGAACTGCAGTATGTGACTCGGGTCGGCAACATACTTTCGCAACTGAGAGACATGAAACATATTATGAATTCGGCTCAACGCCGGAGGTAAAGCCAATCGATAAGCTAACTCGCCTACTCGATCCAAAATCTCAAACGGTCCAATGAATCTCGAACTCAACTTTCCCCTCTTCCCAAAACGGAAGATACCACGACTCGGGGATACCTTGACCAACACATGGTCACCATCCTCGAACTCTAATGGTCGCATTTACGGTTATCTCGCATATGATTTGCATCGACTGAAGCGGTAAACAAACGACTCTTGATCAAAGCTACCTTTTCCCGGGCGGCTATAAGCATATCGGGCTCGGTGCCGATTGATTCTGACAAGTCATCCCAACACAAAGGAGAGCGACAACGACGACCGTACAAGGCCTCGTAAGGTGCTATCTTAATGGAAGCATGCCAACTATTATTATACGTGAACTCGATCAATGGTAGTTGGGCTTCCCAATCGTCCTTCCAATCGAGGACGCAAGCTCTCAACATGTCCTCTAATGTCTGAATAGTCCTCTCTCGATTGTCCGCTGACCGAGGATGAAAGGCGATCGAGATTAAGCCGAGTTCCCACAAAGACGATGAATCGATTTCCAAAATGTGACACAAACCGTCCGTCACGATCGGAAACGATACTTTTAGAGTACCGTGCGGTCTCACTATCTCTTTGATGAATAGTCGGGCAAGTCTCTCGGGACCCCAAGTATCCTTAATCTCAAGAAAATGAGTTGATTTAGTTAAGCGGTCCACAATCACCCATTGTATTCATGCCACGACGACTCGCCGGCAAACTCGTGATGAAATCCATAGAAATGTCTTCCCACTTCCACTGAATAGGGAGAGGTTTCGCATACCCGCCGGCCGCCGATGTTCAATCTTGACTTGTTGGCAAGTTAAGCATCTCGAAACAAATTCCGCGACTTCTCGCTTCATATTACTCCACCGGTAATTTTGTTTCAAGTCCTTGTACATCTTGCTTGGACCCAGGATGAACAGGATAAGGGGTAGCATGAGCTTCTCTCAAAATAGAGTTTTTCAACTCGTCATTCGCAATACACAACCGGTTCTTAAACCTCAAAAGTCCATCCTCGTGGACCACGAATCCGTGGGCTTTCCGAGCCATATCTTCACGGATGCGCAACAATGAAGGGTCCGAACTCCGATTCTCTCTCGATTACCTCCTCAAGTGACGATGAAATCTCTAACATACAAAGATGTCCCCGAACTCGTGAAGCCGACCTCGATCTCGGGTCTAAGGAATTCCTCAAGCTCCTTCAATCGTTAAACGAGCAAGCATCCGCTCCCGAACGGACTCACGACTCAAGGCGTCGGCGACAACGTTCGCCTTGCCTGTGTGGTAAAGGATCTCGATATCAAAATCTTTGATTAGTTCCAACCACCGCCTGCCGCATATTTAACTCCTTGTGAGTAAATATATCCTTCAACTCTTGTGATTGGTGAATAACTGAAAGGTGACGCCATAAAGGTAACGACGCCAAATCCCCAACGCGAAAACCACGGCTGCTAGCTCCAGGTCGTGGGTTGGATAATTGACCAACTATTCCGAGGAAACATCGGATTTACTTAATATCTTACGGAGGTTGCCAATCTCGGATAGTCTCCGTCTTCTGAGGGTCGACACAAACTCTGTCAGATGAAATTACATGTCCGATAAAGTCACCACGGACCTCCAGAACTCACATTTGGAAAACTTTCCATAAGGTTGTTCTCGTCTCAACACGTCGAGAACCTGATGAAGATGTACCTCGTGTTCCTCTTGGCTACGAGAATAAATCAAAATGTCATCGATGAAGACAACAACAAACTGATCTAAAAAGTCGATGCAAACCCGATTCATTAACTCCATGAATACCGCAGGTGCAATAGTTAGCTCGAACGGCATAACTACGAACTCATAATGACCATAGCGTGTACGAAACGCTGTCCTCGATATCCGACTCTCGAATCCGCAACTGGTGATATCCAGATCTTAAGTCGATCTTGGAAAATACTGAAGCTTCCTGAAGTTGATCTAAAAGATCATCAATACGAGGTAAAGGATACTACTCTTGATCATCACCCTGTTCAACTCCTGGTAATCGATACACATGCGAAAAGAACTATCATTCTTCTTGACAAACAAAGATCGGTGCTCCCCACGGGACGTACTCGGTTGGATATAACCTTCCTCGAACTATTCCTCAAGTTGAATCTTCAACTCCTGCATTCTGGTCGGGGTCATCCGATACGGTGCCTTCGATAAAGGGGACGTACCGGCTCCAACTCACTCCTGAATTCCCTTACTCTATGTGAAGGCAACCAGATAACTCGTCTGGAAATACATCGTCAATCGATGACAATGATACCACGAATGATTGAACATTTCGATTGCCCTAGAATGGTCAATCGATAAAAAGAGATACCAATAATGATTGAACTACTCGATTGCCTTAGAAAGGCCAATCGATGAAGATGATACAAGGAATGTTTGAATAACTTGATTGCCTTTGAAAGGCCAATCAATGAAAATGATACAATGAATGATTGAATGACTCGATTGTCTTAGAAAAGCCAATCGATGGAAATGATACAAGAAATGATTGAATAACTCGATTGCCTTAGAAAGGTCAATCGATGAAAATGATACAATGAATGATTGGATAGTTCGATTGCGGAATTTCTCTGTTTTCGCCATAATAAAATTTCTACTGGAACAACGGAGATTACTTCCCTGAAGCACATATTCGACAACCAACGACGGAAAGATAGCGACCAAACGCTAACAAGCACTGAGGATAGTATCAAGACGGTTAAGCCAACTAATACCGAAAATTAAGTCGTCCTAAGATAAATTCACCACGATTAGATCCATCAATCAATCGCGGTCGTTAAGCTTAATTCGGTATGATTCCGAAAATTCTTCCATCGTTAGGTAGACCGATGGTATGAGGTCCACAAGCAGTAGGACTATCCCGAAATAAGTCTATTCAAGCATGATTCGAAAATGAATGAATGCGGTGTACCAAAGATCAAAAGGTACACACAAGTTGAAATAAAATTACGAGTATACGAAATCATTCGGGTCACCGGATCGTCGATCCTCCTCATCATATGAATGCAGGACTTGCCGGCCCCCGAACCGGACGCTCCGTATGATAAATACGAGCTCCAACTCTATTTGCTTCCATTGTCTTAAACGACGATGATAAAGCGATCGATTCAAACGCTTGGTTGCTTCGGGGCCCGAGATGACACCGGAGCCGACTTGGAGTCCTTTCGGCAAAACGGGCCTTATGCCCAAAATTCCCACAATTATGACATGTGATAGACGGCGTCGTACACCTAGTAATCTTGAATGGCCGCCCCACGGTTGAAACAGATGATGGCCGAAGGCATTGCCGGGACCGAGATCCGTAGGATTAGGCGCCGTAGGAGGTCGCTCACAAACGATAGGACTCACACGAGGCTTCTTGAAGGTTGACTGACCGCCTTCGGATAGATTACGCTTCATTGATTTCTTGTTGACATATGCAGGTTGCTGCTCAGCAATTTCCTTAGCAGCTGGCTCGTACGGGAGAGTTCTCTCGATTAATCCGGTCAGAGTGGCGCAATGATGATTGAGCAACTGCACATGGGTCATCATGGCCTGCATAAAAGTGAGTGGATCAACCCGAATATCTTCTAATCGAGCCGAGTCCTGGGCACGATTTCCCGGCAGCGAGTGATTATTTCTCGGGTTTCGGTCCGCACCGCGGCCTCTCCCCGTGCATCCCCTGACAGCTCTCTCCATACTGAAGTAGGAAGGTCGCATAATGATTATATTACCCGCATGATTAACACGTTATGATTATGTCATGAGATGATGAAAATGAGTATACATGCTCTAACTTAATGATTATATGAATGATTTACTGAAGTTACATGATTATCTGATGAAATTCTTGAAATGATTATCTTGAATAACTTAACAAGATTGATAATATGATCATCCAGATTGACAACTGAGTAATGAAATGAATTGAGTAATTAATGAGTTAACATGATCGTCCTGATTATTAACTGAGTAATGAAATGAATTAAGTGATTAATGAGTTAACATGATTGTCCTAATCACAATGAATGATGATGTTTGAGGATTGTTAATTGATGAATGATGAATGAATGACTATTGCCAGAAATTATACCATGGCGTTAGAAATCTTACAGCTTCTTCCTATTCGATTGGCTCGGCATTTGCACAGTCACACGTGACGCGAAAGTCCAATGATACTAGTCCGATGACGATGATTTCAAATAAGACATGACTCGGAAGGTAGTATTCAAAACCACGCTCCGATACCAACTCTGTAACACCCCAAACTAGGCGGATATTACAGTGCCGTAGATCCCCAACTGGGACCCACCAGGCAAATGAAAATGAATGAATTACACAAGATAAATGTAGTACCGAACTACATTACAACAATAATTACTCCGATGAGGAGTTTAGTTACAACACACCAGGATAATACCGAATACTAGTGTATTTTATATGAAGATAAAATACACAACACTGAATGAAACGGAGTATTCAAATGAAAGTCTGCAGCGGAAAATAAAGGACAATAACCTTAATAACTTTAATATCGGGCCCCCCTACTAGTATCACTAGGACTCCTCGACATCAACATGCTATTCCCGTGCGTTTGCCTTGCCATGACACGAAAAACAAAATCCCCAAACGGGGTCGATTACAAAGAACAACAATCCTCAAGAGTTGAAAATACACAATCATGATTATATACGAAGTTATGAAATATCACAGCAAACATACGCAATCAAACATGCTATATGAATCAACTAACAGTACGGCTCAAAGGAAATGGCGCCACACTACGCCCGGGATGGAAATGTGTCCGTGCACAAGCCACCAACGAGTATCGATCGAATACACGTGTGGTCTTGTACCTAATCAGTCTCACGAGACAATATGACTCGTGTGCACAGTCCAATGTGAGGCCACCAACCAACACACGACTATAATGTGCCCGACATGAAAATCCAACACATACCAACCGGCACGCCAGTATGACCCGGAATGCCACGATATAACAAAAGTGACATCGAAAATGAATAATGACTCACCGAAATGGAATGGTAATGAAATAAATGACAGCTCAATGAAAAGATTGGAACCGTCGTTCCTTATGACTGAAATGATTAATTGATAACAACAAGTTTTGATACGGTTAATATAATGATGAATGAGTTATGATTATGAATGAACAACAAAAGGGATGAATATCCTTTTAACCGAGTAAGAATTAACTTACTAAATACCGATGAAGAAAGTCCTTCCACGAACAAATGTCCTAAATGAAGTGTCGGTCGCACGAACAACCTTAATTCAATACAATTACCGACAATCCGATCAATATACGAATCAAACACGAATATAACGAACTCAAAACGTCGATACGATAAAACTAAGTCCATTGAGGCATTAAAACAAACACGTTGCGTCCAAACTCCGATTGTTTACAATCAAACTTCAATATACCAATATCAAATCCCCCAAGAAGTGTTTCAAACCAACAAAACATCTCCAATACGATCAATAATCCGATATGAATATCCAAAAACGTGATTATAACAACAATTAGTCGAAAATTCCCAATTCCAACTCGATATTCAAAGTGTTCTTGAATAATCCCTCAATAATCCAATGAATCCTTATACAAACTCATAATCATATATATATCCCTTCATATATCATGATTATAACGTCCAAAACATCGTATCTCAACACAAAAATCGAAATCCAAGGTGTTGAAAGAATTACCTCTTGAAGATACAAGTACTTTAATCCGAAGAACACGCGTTAGATTGATTATCCGGGCTTCACGATCGAAAGGAGATGAAGAAAATCAAACACCCAAATTATTTGTGAAGGAAAAACCCTCCCTCAAGCCTTCTCTCTCGGTTTAAGGTGAAGAAAAGGAAGAAAAATGGGCTGAAATGCTGAAAAAATGAATTTATAGGGGTTGACTACCCTGCCGGACACGGCCGTGCCGATCGGGCACGGTCGTCGCACTGATTGGCCGACAGTGGCGGCGACAGGACTCGACCGTGTCCCGCTTGACACGGTCGCGCGCCGAGGGCCTTCCGACAGTTGACCGTCCGACAATGACTTCGGCATGACTCGGCCGTGCTGACGACACGGTCGGGCGTGCTGGGCAGACGATTCTGGCTTATCCGGAAGGGTTCGACTCGGCCGTGCCAGACGACACGGTCGGGTCCTGAGGCAAACACCTCGGCATTTTCCGGACGAGTACGGCACGGGCCGTGTCGGACAACACGGCCGAGTTCGTTCGGCAGTGATCGGCCAATAACTGAAAAATGAGCGGTTGAGCTAAAACGACCATAACTCTCTCGTCCGGACTCCGATTGACTCACCGTTTGAACCATTGGAAAGATAACTCGATGCTCTATAATATTGCAAAGATTTAGAATTTTTGGAGTTACCAAAAATTAAAGGTGATCTAACAAAGTCGAACTCATATGAGGAAAGTTGAAACAATGAACAATAACGATACACAACTCGAAGTTTTTCCGAACGGTGAACACGGTGAAAGAACATGATTGATGAATGATTATAATTGAGTGAAAATACACTGAGTGACAATTACAGACTGATAATTACTGAATGAAAATGAATGAATTACAACCGGGTATTACAATTTCCCCGTTGTACGGGAGTGTATTGTATTTTGACCCATGCGTGGGCACGTATTGAGATTGAGTTATATGTATTAATTGAAAGACCAAATCGGTCTATTGAGTCATTTTAGCCTTAAAGGCGATGTTGAGATGTTTGATTTTAGTTACCAGACTGTTAGATCCATGAGGAAAGGGTCTACGACGTGTAATATCCCTGAGTGGATTGGGGGCGTTACAGGAAGCACGGCTAACATGAAGATCACAAGCTCGACAAGTGATGCTATGGTTAACGTTGGGAGTCACAAGGAAGAGCTAGGTACCTAGTCCAATTCGGCGGGTTCCGAGGCTAACTGATTGACTCATTGATTGGTTATCTGATTGCTAGCATGATTGAATATTTGGAAAGTTAATTTTACCCACGGGGTTGGATATTTATTGTTATTAAGCAAATGAGTAAAGCTTATTTCTAAAATCGTACATATTATTTTGATAAAACTAAGACAAAACTTATTTCATCATTTACAAATCGATAGACATGCATCACTAAAAGCTTTCAAATGAAAGTAAGCCACACTTGCACACGACCCACTCACTGAGACCTTTTGTCTCACCCCACCGTTTTCACTTTTAAACCAAATGGTAAGCAGATCGACGAAGGCGAAGAAGACTTAGCGAGAGACTGATTAAATCATCCCACTGCCAAGACTTAGATTTCTATTGTTATCTTTATTGTAATAAGAAGTTGTATCCACACTTTAAATCATTTTGCTATTTTCACTGCAACTTTGTAATCAATGTAATTCGGATATTATCCTTTTCTATTAACAAATCTTAGAATCGTCGGGCTAAGATCATTACCTTGAATTTTATTGAGCTTTCGTTACTTATTACCATGTACTTACTCAGATAAATCGAATGATCGACTGATACGTCGCGCCCTCGTCCTTTCCGATGTTTGGGGGCATGACAGAAGTGGTATCGGAGCCAGGTTTGTAAGAAGGACAATTACGACGGGCTTACCAGGATAAGATTCTTCGGACATAGATGGGATTTCCACTTAGGACGATGTAAACATATAGAATCGAGACTTAGAAGCCTATGTAATTCTTTTCGAACTCTTCGTTATTTACTTGTTTAGCAAAATTTGTTCAGATCTCAAATTTTTCGCCAGCTACTTGAGTGGCTATGGCATTCTCAAATCATATCAATCGTTCAACATTCGTCATAATGAATGGGAATCATTCTATTCCGTTGTTCAAATCACGTCACTATTCACTTGGAATAGACGAAATTGAGTAATTCCTTTAAACTCCACTAAACGTCATTCTTTCTTTACATGAAGTATTAGTGTCGTTGTCACTTATATGTCATGAGCATAATGATTGAGTCATTAAGTTCACAACCTTGATGATTATTCATGCTTGGTAGTCTTTATATTTGACTAGGATAGTGTAACACCCCTGATATATTCAGGAATATTACAGCGCCATAAATCCTTTACATAAGAATTTACAAGGCCGATTAAAGGAAAAGACAATAACAGATACCGATTTATGAAATTTTTAAAATAAAATACAACCGTCTGGTTCAAAACCGAGAATACAAATATCCAATGAAGAGTTATTATTACATCACTAAAATCCAAACATTATAAACGGACAACGTACTCGAGTACTTATTGAAATAACCAACAAACAACGATAAGAAACCGGCCGGAACATCACTCTGCACCCTCGTCGTCATGCATCTCCAGTGGTTGTTTCCCCGCTCTCCTGGATCCTGAACATACACAAATATTCACCCCCGAAGGGGTTAGCACAACGATGCTAGTACAAGTACAATAATCATACAACAGTGATATAATCAACAATTATATCGTAAAAAGTTTCTCCAACGAGAAATATTCACAACACATATCATATCATAACAGTTTCAACATACTGTTGGTATTCCAACGATCCAGCGCAAACAGCTATAGATTCCCATGATGATCCCATCGGACCAACGCATGGTGGAACTACCTGTCCAACGATCCAGCGCACACAGCTATAGATTCCCATGATGATTCCCGTCGGATCAACGCATGGTGGACATATAATCACAACATATTTACACGATACAATCACATTGTCATAATATATACAATTCTAATTAGAGTACTTGCCTCGGTTCGTTGACAAGAATAAACTTCCACGAATATCAAAATACTCGAAGGTCGTCCCCTTCGATCAATCACGTGTTAAGCTCGAACCTTAACAAAAGAAATAGCATAGAATTCATTTCATGTCGAATGAACGTCTAACAATTCAACAATTACGGTAGAAAGCCCTTAATATGCAATCTGTCTGGATAGCTTAACGCACGCTACGAATCCTATGTAGCGTACTTTAATGCTACTCGTTAGCGCACGCAGTACACACAGCCTAGCGTACGCTAACCAGGCGTGGTCAATGCCTCACTGATCAGCCGACTGACTCAGCTGATGACTTAACGCACGCTAAGTTCCAATCGTTGCGTACGCTAAACGTACTCGATAGCGCGCATTAATTCTCATAGCTTAGCGCACGCTAAGAGTGCATGGCAGTTCACTGGAGGGCAGCAAAATATACAAATGGTGATGAAGTAAGCGAATCCCTCAGTCATTAATGTTTGTTATCCGGCTTCATGTTATGATCATAACCTTTATGAATGATCTCATGGATACTAACAACTTCGAGGTGCAAGTATACGTATAATCATCATAACACTATAATCCGTCTTGATTACAATTCTCATGCGAAGTTGGTGATCTCCGATTGATGTATTAGATTCTACTATCATTATACATATTCAGACTTCATCTGGAGGTGAACTAACAATTCCCACTTATACGAAAGAATATTTCCTAAGACGATTCTTCCCTTAAGTCCTTATAACCGAAAATAATACCACCTCCAATTTATGATCACTAAGATGACATAAATCATACGGATAATAAACTTCAGAATGTTCTCTTATCACTTGAAGTACTAGGATTCCAACTACGAGGTTCCAATGATAATATCATAAGCATAGACATTCCAATCTTTAAAACATGATGTTTGTGGAATAGTTCACCAATGAAATTCAATATCATGTTAGCGTGATCATCTAATCGCTTGGAATCCAAATCTAAGGCTGGTGATAGGTTGAACATACCTTAATATGCCGAAATCACTGAACCACAAGGTAGAATCCGACTCCGGTTGGTTATGTGCCACTCCAAGGTGTTACTTCTCCTCAATGACCACTCACAAGTGATAACCAATATTCAAGGATCACCAAGATATGTTCTAAGTGTGTTGGAGGGATGATTATAGCTCTCTGGCCTCTCAAGAATGAAGAATGGACGAATAAAATGTAAGCCAAAACGGGTTGTTGTCCCATTTATAATATTCTGCATTTTAGCCAATTAGTGCACGCTACTAAGCATTCCTTAGCGCGCGCTAATAAGAGTTGACTTAAAAATTGTCCAGGTTCGTCCGCGGGAATCTTACCCGGACCCATTGTAATATCCGCAATTTTCGATTTCCGGTAATTTCTTTTTTTTCGGTCGGAGTCCGTTTTGACGACTCGCTCATGACCGTTTCGTCATTCTGAGAATGATTAATTCTACACTTTTTGACATCCGAGTTCGTTTCGGTGTCGTTTCGTTGAGTTCTGTGCTTTTTAGCGACTTTTCCGCACTTAAGTTCGATTCTTGCGAATCTCATCCGAAACTGTTGTTTCGAGTTTCCCGCAAGTCCGTTTATCTTTGTTGGACGTGTTGTGAACTTCGGTTTGGTTATTCGATCACGTATCGTGATTTTCGGGCCTTTGGGCCATTTTCGTAATTTCCCAAAGTTTGGGGTAATTACCTTCCGTTGTCGAATTTCGAGCCTTCGGGTGGTCGGAATCGTGTGTCCTACTAGCTCTTAGATTCGTCTTTGTGAGTACTTCGTAACCGTATCTTCGGTTCGTATTCAGGTTCGGGTTTCGGTGTCGTTTTGTTGAATTCAGGATTTCTAAACGACTTTTCTAAGTATGAGTTCGTCTTTGTTAGATCACCATTAATTTTTGGTGACTCCAAAAATTATAAATCTTTGCAATATTATAGAACATCGAGTTAGCTTTCCAATGGTTCAAACGGTGAGTCAATCGGAGTCCGGACGAGAGAGTTATGGTCGTTTCAGTTTTTGGCCGAGCACTTCCAGGAGCCTTTCGGCCGATAGGGGGGGCCGATAGACTCTACTGCCGGCATCCCGTATGGGTATCGGTTGGGCCTATCGGCCGATAGGCCGGCCGATAGGTTCTGCTGTGTTACACTATAAATGTGTTGTTTTGAGCGAACAGCTCATTCCTTCCCCATTTTTTCACTGCTGCGCGAGAGAGAGAGATATAGAGGGGGAGAGTTCTTCATCCGGGGGTCGATTTTCATCATTTCTTTTCGGTTGTGAGGCTCGGATAATCAATCTAACGCGTGTTCTACGGATCTTAATACTTGAATCACTCAAGGTAATATCTCTTGAAACCCTACCTTTTTGGATAATTGGGGATTTTGGGGTTTTGTCCGATTCTTTCCGTTTCGTTGATGGATTCATGATGAATATGATTATTCTTGTTGGTATTCTTAGTTTCCCTACGGATTCATGGTATATTTCGTGATTTTTACGGAACCGAGAGGGTTTGGTTGTGGTCCGCCCTCGTTGTTGTTTTCGGTATGAATATACATGAATCGTAGGCGGGTTTCCGGGTGTATTCCATTTCCGTAATCGTTTAGAAGTGGTTGTGATTGTGCTATTCGAATCGTTAGGTTCATTTTCGTCGGTTCCTCGCGGTCGTGCTTGATTCTTCCGTTCCGTTCGTTGTCGTATTCCTTTTCGTTAGCATCGGGCGTTCCGAAGCTTCCCGGTTGAGCCGTATCCGTTCGTGGTTCCGTGCTCGTGGTATCGAGGCAAGTACCTTGCCCATACTTTTCTCGTTTTATGTATATGATGATCGGTGGTCGTCTTGATGTGTTTGTTTGGTTATTTGAATTGAAGTTTCAAAGGATTTCGGTTTGGCCTCGTTAAAGGCTTTCTTTCAAAACGCGCGTGTTTTGTGAACGGTGTTTTGAGAATTGATTATGATTTGATTATTTTGAACGTTGAAGGATTTTATGAGGATACTCCTCTTGTTTAAGTTATGGAATCGTGTATTTCCTTATTTAATCTTGTTATCGAAATTTTGAAGAGTTTGATAATGGTGTCGAGTTAATGGCCATCTCTAGTAAGTATTCGTAATGAACTTACATTCTTAGCATATTAGTGTTGCATGAGTAACGTGTGTGTGTGTATGCTCACTACGGGTTAGATCCGGGGTCTCGGTAGGGGTCCACGGAGGTGTGGATCAACGAGCTTTGCTTTTAACCACTACGGGTTAGATCCGACGGGGTCTCGGTAGGGGTCCACGGAGGTGTGGATCGACGGTTAATTGTGGTGCATTTTTGCTAATGTGATTTGATATTGGCATTTAGGAAATGAGTGCTTTGAACGGTTTTCATGATTGCATGCATTGACTAAGTGTGTAAGAGGTAAGTGTTCGTTTGGCTTACTTGGCTAGGATGGCACTGGAGTATTTTGTTGTTTGTTTTAAATCCTTTATTTGTGGATTTTGATGTTGGGATACGAACCTCACGGTCGTTCTTGTGTCTTGTGAGTTGATGAGATTTGGGGCTAAAATCCCAATGGTTTTGTAAAAGTCGTTTTACGGATTTGGGGCTAAAATCCCAACGGTTGGTTAATGTCATTTTCGAAAGTAAACCTTTGGGGCGGTGACCCCTTTTTGTCTTTTGGTTTTCGAAAAGTAGGATTTGATAATCCTAAATTGTTTTCTATTAAAACTCTCGATGGCATTCTAAACTGTTTTATAAATTACTTCCATTGATTTATGATATTTCGTTTTTGAAATGTTTTCCCAAACCCTTGCCTCGGGAAGTACTTTTCGTTTCGTTTGGATCTTTGAGGATCCTCGGTTATTGTTATTCGTGGAATGTGAATTGTATGGCTCGTATTTGCACTTTGTATTTGCACTAGCAAAACGGTGGAGTTTGCTAACCCCCGAGTATTCGGGGGGTGGATGTCTATTTTTGCATTCAGGTTTTGGAGCATAACACCGGGTCGGCACGAAGGATGATGAAAGATGACCGATACTAATCACATGAGGAACCGTACATCGTGTGTTGGTTCAGTTGTACTTTATTTTCCGCTGTTGTATTGTTCCCGTTGTACGGGTGTAGTTGTATTTTGTCCCCTGCGTGGGCATGAGTTGTATTTGAGTTGTATGTATCCGTGGAAAGACCAAATCGGTCTACTGAGTCTTTGTAGCCTTGAAGGCATTGTCGAGATGTTAAATGTCGTTACCAGCCTGGTAGATCCTTGAGGAAAGGTTCTACGGCGTGTAATATCCCTGAGCGGATTGGGGGTGTTACATAAATGGTATCAGAGCTTAGGTTGAGGGAACCTAGGCTGTCGGGTCAAGTCGTGTTGTTTGAGTCTTGTTTCGTTGGATTTTTATCTGACTGAGTCGTGTCGCGACGCGTCGTTTGAGTTTGTTGGTCGTGATTAGTATCGTGGGGCGATCATCATCTTCGTGCGACCTGTGGAAGTAAGTCTCCCTTCTTTGTGTTGTGTCTCGTGTGACACGAGCTATTTTTATGATTATTTGTTAAGTGGTGGAATTTTATGTGAATTTTGATTTCACGATATGTATTTAGTCGACTCTCGTATTTGATTTATACGAGGAGTGTAAATCGTTGTGATGTCTTTTTATTGTTGTTTTTCTCCGTTGTTGATGATTTTCGAATCGATTTGCACGCTTTACAAGTCTCTTGTGGAAGCTTTGTGCTTATACACGTCGACTTGTTCACTAGCCATGGGAGGGTATTTTATCGGTTTTGTTCGAATGTGGTATTTTATCGTTTATTTTCGTTTAAAGACTTGTATTGTCTTGATTTTAAACGTTTTGATGCGTGTGCTAGGAGTTGTTTTATTGAACGTCGGTATGTGTGAGTTTTGGGCATTACGCCTATTGATTTTTGAAAACCTTGAGTATCTTAGAAAAATAAATTTGAGACATACTTTTCAAATGAGTTATTTTCTTGTGGTACATCCTAGATGCCACAATGTATTTCAAAAATTTTCTACCTCGAGGACCAAAAGGTTTTGAGATATTTTCAACACTTTTATTTAGACCCGAGGGTCGAATAATTTGAAAGTTTTCACTAAGAGAAAGTGTCTTCATTTTTATCAAATGCGAAATGGTTCTCCAATGTCTCGATAACGATGTTTCACGTTTGTACTTTTTTGAAAGATGATACTCAAGATCAATCGGTGTTCTTCTAAATTATTTTCAAAATGAAGTTTTCGTTTTAAAACCTATTCATTCCCGTTTGAGGGCCGGGTATGTATGTGTGATGTTCGCGTTGTCCTTTTGATACTTTCTCCCGAGTATGACCGAATTGGCGGTGTGAGCGTTGAGACGCTTTCCACACATTGGTTGTGCTAGCCCCGTGAGAGGCGGAGTGTTGGTATTGAATGTTGTCGCCTCATGGCAATTTCGCGTTGTCGCGCATGTGCGAGCTGTTAGAGCTTGATTTGGTATGACCGTGTGCATCGGTGATGGTTCCGTTATGTGTCGATTGTTTAATGTCTTGTTACCTTGCTCCCGTTTTTGTGAATTTCGTGGACGAGGTCGGAGGTAATGCCCGTACTATTTTGACTTACGTGTTTTCTCTTCCCGATCTATCGATTCGCTCATGTTCGTTGGTACTTTATGAACTTGTTCGGTATTTGATTTCATCGTCCGAACGAGTGTGATCTTGTTGTAGGCCGATCTGGTTATCGGTGTGATTTTTTCGAGTTCGGTTCGATTCTTGTGAACTTTGTTCGGGAGTAACATCATTTGGTTCTACTAGTCCTTTTATTCGAAGGGATCGGATTTTGAACTTCGTATTTTCTACTTTGTCGACTCATTTATGTTCGTTGACATTTCGAGCTTGTCCCGCCCTTGTTTCATTTATCGAACGAGTGTGATATCATTTCGAATAACTTATTTGTCGTTGTGACTTTTCAATCGCTATTCCCTTTCTGTGGATCTTATGGGAATGCATGTCTTGTAGTTCTCACGGATCATCACGGGAGTTATTGTTGAATTTTATTATCCTTCGTGTTTCGGACATGATTGTTCGATTTTGTTGTCTCGAACGATTGATTGTTAGGTTTTTGTTCTCGTTTCGTGATAATTGAGCATTCAGACTCCTTTGTAATTCCCTTGATTCGGGAAATTAGTTTCGTTTTCGATCTTCCATCCCTTAGGCGGTGGGATTCCGTGTTTGTTCGGTTGGCTCGCGTTTTGATTGATGTACCGTTGGGTTGGTCAATCATATTGAATTTCGTTCGTTGTGTTTTGCGATTGTCGGATAATTGACTTGGCTATATTATCCGTTGATGACGCTTGTCATTTGTTGGTTTTATTATATCCCTAACAGCGACGTTGTGTTAGTCGCCGTGGAGCGTGTTTTCACGCCGTATGTTCCTTTGCGTTGTTTGTAACATTTCGCCGTTGGGCGTTAGTTACGCATTCTTGTGTGTCTCGTTGAGTTTTTCCTGGCGGAATATTTCTTCTCCCTACTTGTTTTAAGTTTCGGGACGAAACTTCTTTTAAGGAGGGTAGAATGTAATATCCGCAATTTTCGATTTCCGGTAATTTCTTTTTTTTCGGTCGGAGTCCGTTTTGACGACTCGCTCATGACCGTTTCGTCATTCTGAGAATGATTAATTCTACACTTTTTGACATCCGAGTTCGTTTCGGTGTCGTTTCGTTGAGTTCTGTGCTTTTTAGCGACTTTTCCGCACTTAAGTTCGATTCTTGCGAATCTCATCCGAAACTGTTGTTTCGAGTTTCCCGCAAGTCCGTTTATCTTTGTTGGACGTGTTGTGAACTTCGGTTTGGTTATTCGATCACGTATCGTGATTTTCGGGCCTTTGGGCCATTTTCGTAATTTCCCAAAGTTTGGGGTAATTACCTTCCGTTGTCGAATTTCGAGCCTTCGGGTGGTCGGAATCGTGTGTCCTACTAGCTCTTAGATTCGTCTTTGTGAGTACTTCGTAACCGTATCTTCGGTTCGTATTCAGGTTCGGGTTTCGGTGTCGTTTTGTTGAATTCAGGATTTCAAAACGACTTTTCTAAGTATGAGTTCGTCTTTGTTAGATCACCATTAATTTTTGGTGACTCCAAAAATTATAAATCTTTGCAATATTATAGAACATCGAGTTAGCTTTCCAATGGTTCAAACGGTGAGTCAATCGGAGTCCGGACGAGTGAGTTATGGTGGTTTGATTTTGGCCGAGCACTTCCAGAGCCTTTCGGCCGATAGGGGGCCGATAGACTCTCTGCCGGCATCCCGTATGGGTATCGGTTAGCCTATCGGCCGATAGGCGGCCGATAGGTTCTGTTGTGTTACACTATAAATGTGTTGTTTTGAGCGAATGGCTCATTCCTTCCCCATTTTTTCACTGCTGCGCGAGAGAGAGAGAGATATAGAGGGGAGAGTTCTTCATACGTGGGTCGATTTTCATCATTTCTTTTCGGTTGTGAGGCTCGGATAATCAATCTAACGCGTGCTCTACGGATCTTAATACTTGAATCACTCAAGGTAATATCTCTTGAAACCCTACCTTTTTGGATAATTGGGGATTTTGGGGTTTTGTCCGATTCTTTCCGTTTCGTTGATGGATTCATGATGAATATGATTATTCTTGTTGGTATTCTTAGTTTCCCTACGGATTCATGGTATATTTCGTGATTTTTACGGAACCGAGAGGGTTTGGTTGTGGTCCGCCCTCGTTGTTGTTTTCGGTATGAATATACATGAATCGTAGGCGGGTTTCCGGGTGTATTCCATTTCCGTAATCGTTTAGAAGTGGTTGTGATTGTGCTATTCGAATCGTTAGGTTCATTTTCGTCGGTTCCTCGCGGTCGTGCTTGATTCTTCCGTTCCGTTCGTTGTCGTATTCCTTTTCATTAGCATCGGGCGTTCCGAAGCTTCCCGGTTGAGCCGTATCCGTTCGTGGTTCCGTGCTCGTGGTATCGAGGCAAGTACCTTGCCCATACTTTTCTCGTTTTATGTATATGATGATCGGTGGTCGTCTTGATGTGTTTGTTTGGTTATTTGAATTGAAGTTTCAAAGGATTTCAGTTTGGCCTCGTTAAAGGCTTTCTTTCAAAACGCGCGTGTTTTGTGAACGGTGTTTTGAGAATTGATTATGATTTGATTATTTTGAACGTTGAAGGATTTTATGAGGATACTCCTCTTGTTTAAGTTATGGAATCGTGTATTTCCTTATTTAATCTTGTTATCGAAATTTTGAAGAGTTTGATAATGGTGTCGAGTTAATGGCCATCTCTAGTAAGTATTCGTAATGAACTTACATTCTTAGCATATTAGTGTTGCATGAGTAACGTGTGTGTGTATGCTCACTACGGGTTAGATCCGACGGGGTCTCGGTAGGGGTCCACGGAGGTGTGGATCGACGAGCTTTGCTTTTAACCACTACGGGTTAGATCCGACGGGGTCTCGGTAGGGGTCCACGGAGGTGTGGATCGACGGTTAATTGTGGTGCATTTTTGCTAATGTGATTTGATATTGGCATTTCCGGAAATGAGTGCTTTCGAACGGTTTTCATGATTGCATGCATTGACTAAGTGTGTAAGAGGTAAGTGTTCGTTTGGCTTACTTGGCTAGGATGGCACTGGAGTATTTTGTTGTTTGTTTTAAATCCTTTATTTGTGGATTTTGATGTTGGGATACGAACCTCCTGGTCGTTCTTGTGTACTGTGAGTTGATGAGATTTGGGGCTAAAATCCCAATGGTTTTGTAAAAGTCGTTTTATGGATTTGGGGCTAAAATCCCAACGGTTGGTTAATGACATTTTTCAGAAAGTAAACCTTTGGGGCGGTGACCCCTTTTTGTCTTTTGGTTTTCGAAAAGTAGGATTTGATAATCCTAAATTGTTTTCTATTAAAACTCTCGATGGCATTCTAAACTGTTTTATAAATTACTTCCATTGATTTATGATATTTCGTTTTTGAAATGTTTTCCCAAACCCTTGCCTCGGGAAGTACTTTTCGTTTCGTTTGGATCTTTGAGGATCCTCGGTTATTGTTATTCGTGGAACGTGAATTGTATGGCTCGTATTTGCACTTTGTATTTGCACTAGCAAAACAGTGGAGTTTTGCTAACCCCCGAGTATTCGGGGGGTGGATGTCTATTTTTGCATTCAGGTTTTGGAGCATAACACCGGGTCGGCACGAAGGATGATGACAGTTGACCGATACTAATCACATGAGGAACCGTACATCGTGTGTTGGTTCGATTGTACTTTATTTTCATTTGTTGTATTGTTCCGTTGTACGGGTGTAGTTGTATTTTGTCCCTGCGTGGGCATGAGTTGTATTTGAGTTGTATGTATCCGTGGAAAGACCAAATCGGTCCATCGAGTCTTTGTAGCCTTGAAGGCATTGTCGAGATGTTAAATGTCGTTACCGGTAGATCCTTGAGGAAAGGTTCTACGGCGTGTAATATCCCCGAGCGGATTGGGGTGTTACATAAATGGTATCGAGCTTAGGTTGAGGGAACCTAGGTGCCGGGTCAAGTCGTGTTGTTTGAGTCTTGTTTCGTTGGATTTTTATCCGATCGAGTCGTGTCGCGACGCGTCGTTTGAGTTTGTTGGTCGTGATTAGTATCGTGGGGCGATCATCATCTTCGTGCGACCTGTGGAAGTAAGTCTCCCTTCTTTGTGTTGTGTCTCGTGTGACACGAGCTATTTTTATGATTATTTGTTAAGTGGTGGAATTTTATGTGAATTTTGATTTCACGATATGTATTTAGTCGACTCTCGTATTTGATTTATACGAGGAGTGTAAATCGTTGTGATGTCTTTTTATTGTTCTTTTTCTCCGTTGTTGATGATTTTCGAATCGATTTGCACGTTTTACAAGTCTCTTGTGGAAGCTTTGTGCTTATACACGTTCGACTTGTTCACTAGCCAGTGCGGGAGGGTATTTTATCGCGGTTTTGTTCGAATGTGGTATTTTATCGTTTATTTTCGTTTAAAGACTTGTATTGTCTTGATTTTAAACGTTTTGATGCGTGTGCTAGGAGTTGTTTTATTGAACGTCGGTATGTGTGAGTTTTGGGCATTCTGGCCTATTGGATTTTTGAAAACCTTGAGTATCTTAGAAAAATAAATTTGAGACATACTTTTCAAATGAGTTATTTTCTTGTGGTACATCCTAGATGCCACAATGTATTTCAAAAATTTTCTACCTCGAGGACCAAAAGGTTTTGAGATATTTTCAACACTTTTATTTAGACCCGAGGGTCGAATAATTTGAAAGTTTTCACTAAGAGAAAGTGTCTTCATTTTTATCAAATGCGAAATGGTTCTCCAATGTCTCGATAACGATGTTTCACGTTTGTACTTTTTTGAAAGATGATACTCAAGATCAATCGGTGTTCTTCTAAATTATTTTCAAAATGAAGTTTTCGTTTTAAAACCTATTCATTCCCGATTGAGGGCTGGGTATGTATGTGTGATGTTCGCGTTGTCCTTTTGATACTTTCTCCCGAGTATGACCGAATTGGCGGTGTGAGCGTTGAGACGCTTTCCACACATTGGTTGTGCTAGCCCCTGTGAGAGGCGGAGTGTTGGTATTGAATGTTGTCGCCTCATGGCAATTTCTGCGTTGTCGCGCATGTGCGAGCTGTTAGAGCTTGATTTGGTATGGCCGTGTGCATCGGTGATGGTTCCGTTATGCGTCGATTGTTTAATGTCTTGTTACCTTGCTCCGTTTTTGTGAATTTCGTGGACGAGGTCGGAGGTAATGCCCGTACTATTTTGACTTCGTGTTTTCTCTTCCCGATCTATCGATTCGCTCATGTTCGTTGGTACTTTATGAACTTGTTCGGTATTTGATTTCATCGTCCGAACGAGCCGTGATCTTGTTGTAGGCCGATCTGGTTATCGGTGATTTTTTTCGAGTTCGGTTCGATTCTTGTGAACTTTGTTCGGGAGTAACATCATTTGGTTCTACTAGTCCTTTTATTCGAAGGGATCGTATTTTGAACTTACGTATTTTCTACTTTGTCGACTCATTTATGTTCGTTGACATTTGAGCTTGTCTGCCCTTGTTTCATTTATCGAGCGAGTGTGATATCATTTCGAATAACTTATTTGTCGTTGTGACTTTTCAATCGCTATTCCCTTTCTGTGGATCTTATGGGAATGCATGTCTTGTAGTTCTCACGGATCATCACAGGAGTTATTGTTGAATTTTATTATCCTTCGTGTTTGGACATGATTGTTCGATTTTTGTTGTCTCGATCGTTAGTTTGTTCGTTTTTTGTTCTCGTTTCGTGATTATTGAGCATTCAGACTCCTTTGTAATTCCCGAAAGTTAGGGAAATGATTTTCGTTTTCGATCTTCCATCCCATAGGCGGTGGGATAACGTGTTTTTTCATCGGTTGTCTCGCGTTTTGATTGATGTACCGTTGGGTTGGTCAATCATATTGAATTTCGTTCGTTGTGTTTTGCGATTGTCGGATAATTGACTTGGCTATATTATCCGTTGATGACGCTTGTCATTTGTTGGTTTTATTATATCCCTAACAGCGAC
Organism: Orobanche coerulescens; assembly: GCA_033398695.1. Classification (NCBI taxonomy): domain Eukaryota; kingdom Viridiplantae; phylum Streptophyta; class Magnoliopsida; order Lamiales; family Orobanchaceae; genus Orobanche; species Orobanche coerulescens. The sequence continues at coordinate 118,762,499 of CM065803.1, forward strand.
GTTGTGTTAGTCGCCGTGGAGCGTGTTTTCACGCCGTATGTTCCTTTGCGTTGTTTGTAACATTTCGCCGTTGGGCGTTAGTTACGCATTCTTGTGTGTCTCGTTGAGTTTTCTGGCGGAATATTTCTTCTCCCTACTTGTTTTAAGTTTGGGACGAAACTTCTTTTAAGGAGGGTAGAATGTAATATCCGCAATTTTCGATTTCCGGTAATTTCTTTTTTCGGTGGAGTCCGTTTTGACGACTCGCTCATGACCGTTTCGTCATTCTGAGAATGATTAATTCTACACTTTTTGACATCCGAGTTCGTTTCGGTGTCGTTTCGTTGAGTTCTGTGCTTTTTAGCGACTTTTCCGCACTTAAGTTCGATTCTTGCGAATCTCATCCGAAACTGTTGTTTCGAGTTTCCCGCAAGTCCGTTTATCTTTGTTGGACGTGTTGTGAACTTCGGTTTGGTTATTCGATCACGTATCGTGATTTTCGGGCCTTTGGGCCATTTTCGTAATTTCCCAAAGTTTGGGGTAATTACCTTCCGTTGTCGAATTTCGAGCCTTCGGGTGGTCGGAATCGTGTGTCCTACTAGCTCTTAGATTCGTCTTTGTGAGTACTTCGTAACCGTATCTTCGGTTCGTATTCAGGTTCGGGTTTCGGTGTCGTTTTGTTGAATTCAGGATTTCAAAACGACTTTTCTAAGTATGAGTTCGTCTTTGTTAGATCACCATTAATTTTTGGTGACTCCAAAAATTATAAATCTTTGCAATATTATAGAACATCGAGTTAGCTTTCCAATGGTTCAAACGGTGAGTCAATCGGAGTCCGGACGAGAGAGTTATGGTCGTTTCAGTTTTTGGCCGAGCACTTCCAGGAGCCTTTCGGCCGATAGGGGGGGCCGATAGACTCTACTGCCGGCATCCCGTATGGGTATCGGTTGGGCCTATCGGCCGATAGGCCGGCCGATAGGTTCTGCTGTGTTACACTATAAATGTGTTGTTTTGAGCGAACAGCTCATTCCTTCCCCATTTTTTTCACTGCTGCGCGAGAGAGAGAGATATAGAGGGGGAGAGTTCTTCATCCGGGGGTCGATTTTCATCATTTCTTTTCGGTTGTGAGGCTCGGATAATCAATCTAACGCGTGCTCTACGGATCTTAATACTTGAATCACTCAAGGTAATATCTCTTGAAACCCTACCTTTTTGGATAATTGGGGATTTTGGGGTTTTGTCCGATTCTTTCCGTTTCGTTGATGGATTCATGATGAATATGATTATTCTTGTTGGTATTCTTAGTTTCCCTACGGATTCATGGTATATTTCGTGATTTTTACGGAACCGAGAGGGTTTGGTTGTGGTCCGCCCTCGTTGTTGTTTTCGGTATGAATATACATGAATCATAGGCGGGTTTCCGGGTGTATTCCATTTCCGTAATCGTTTAGAAGTGGTTGTGATTGTGCTATTCGAATCGTTAGGTTCCTTTTCGTCGGTTCCTCGCGGTCGTGCTTGATTCTTCCGTTCCGTTCGTTGTCGTATTCCTTTCGTAGCATCGGGCGTTCAAGCTTCGGTTGAGCCGTATCCGTTCGTGGTTCCGTGCTCGTGGTATCGAGGCAAGTACCTTGCCCATACTTTTCTCGTTTTATGTATATGATGATCGGTGGTCGTCTTGATGTGTTTGTTTGGTTATTTGAATTGAAGTTTCAAAGGATTTCGGTTTGGCCTCGTTAAAGGCTTTCTTTCAAAACGCGCGTGTTTTGTGAACGGTGTTTTGAGAATTGATTATGATTTGATTATTTTGAACGTTGAAGGATTTTATGAGGATACTCCTCTTGTTTAAGTTATGGAATCGTGTATTTCCTTATTTAATCTTGTTATCGAAATTTTGAAGAGTTTGATAATGGTGTCGAGTTAATGGCCATCTCTAGTAAGTATTCGTAATGAACTTACATTCTTAGCATATTAGTGTTGCATGAGTAACGTGTGTGTGTGTATGCTCACTACGGGTTAGATCCGACGGGGTCTCGGTAGGGGTCCACGGAGGTGTGGATCGACGAGCTTTGCTTTTAACCACTACGGGTTAGATCCGACGGGGTCTCGGTAGGGGTCCACGGAGGTGTGGATCGACGGTTAATTGTGGTGCATTTTTGCTAATGTGATTTGATATTGGCATTTCGGAAATGAGTGCTTTGAACGGTTTTCATGATTGCATGCATTGACTAAGTGTGTAAGAGGTAAGTGTTCGTTTGGCTTACTTGGCTAGGATGGCAATGGAGTATTTTGTTGTTTGTTTTAAATCCTTTATTTGTGGATTTTGATGTTGGGATACGAACCTCACGGTCGTTCTTGTGTCTTGTGAGTTGATGAGATTTGGGGCTAAAATCCCAATGGTTTTGTAAAAGTCGTTTTACGGATTTGGGGCTAAAATCCCAACGGTTGGTTAATGTCATTTTTCAGAAAGTAAACCTTTGGGGCGGTGACCCCTTTTTGTCTTTTGGTTTTCGAAAAGTAGGATTTGATAATCCTAAATTGTTTTCTATTAAAACTCTCGATGGCATTCTAAACTGTTTTATAAATTACTTCCATTGATTTATGATATTTCGTTTTTGAAATGTTTTCCCAAACCCTTGCCTCGGGAAGTACTTTTCGTTTCGTTTGGATCTTTGAGGATCCTCGGTTATTGTTATTCGTGGAATGTGAATTGTATGGCTCGTATTTGCACTTTGTATTTGCACTAGCAAAACAGTGGAGTTTTGCTAACCCCAGTATTCGGGGTGGATGTCTATTTTTGCATTCAGGTTTTGGAGCATAACACCGGGTCGGCACGAAGGATGATGAAAGATGACCGATACTAATCACATGAGGAACCGTACATCGTGTGTTGGTTCAGTTGTACTTTATTTTCCGCTGTTGTATTGTTCCCGTTGTACGGGTGTAGTTGTATTTTGTCCCCTGCGTGGGCATGAGTTGTATTTGAGTTGTATGTATCCGTGGAAAGACCAAATCGGTCTACTGAGTCTTTGTAGCCTTGAAGGCATTGTCGAGATGTTAAATGTCGTTACCAGCCTGGTAGATCCTTGAGGAAAGGTTCTACGGCGTGTAATATCCCTGAGCGGATTGGGGGTGTTACACCCATGTCCCGGCTGGCACATGTGCTAACCACCTACCTCAATAATTCAGTGTCTAGCGCACGCAACTCCTACATACGTAGCGTGCGCTAGTAATAGCCGATAGCGCGCGTTAAGCTACACTCCTAGCGTGCGCTCTCACGAGTTTGCATGAGAAAATTTGCATGTTGTTATACTTAAGTACAAGGATGCCAATGCAAGAAATATCATACTCCAATAATCAAAACCACAAAACCGAATAATACAGGGTTGAATACAGATGAAATACACCGTAATAAATCCGGATATTACAGATAGACCGTGACTGGCACTGACTTAGTTATTTTGTTGTTTAGATGGATGATAGACATAGAGGACGTCCACGAGGTAACCGTGATGAATAGCCAAATCAACAAGCTAACAATCGCAATCCATCGCCACCTCGAGGCGGGGCCATAAATGATGCTATTTCTCAAGCCTTAACTCAACTAACAAACTTTCTACAGCAACATGCAGCTAATAACCAAACTGCTGGTGGGGCGCAAGATCGCATGCTTGAAAGATTTCTATGCTTCAGTCCACCAATATTTAACGGAGAACTGATGACATTAAGACGGAATCATGGGTGGAGAAAATGGAAAACATATTTAATGCATCATAGTATACTGATGAGCAATGCATACCATTGGCCACATTCAGACTTGAGCTTGCCACGCATGATTGGTGGAAGGTCGTTAATGCACGCTGGATAAGAGAAGATCATGTCAGAACATGGGCTAACTTCCTAACTGATTTCCGAACCCAGTATGTTTCAGCAGCAGCTAGAGAAGCTCGGCGAGATGAGTTTTACCATCTAAAGCAAGGGTCTTCGACTGTCTCGTAATACGAAGCTCAATTCAATAGGTTAACCAAATATGCGCCTGGATTAGTGTCAACTGGGGAAGATAAGATTTATAAGTGTACAAGAGGGCTGAGATTCACACTTCAGCAGAGTCTCCTGACTGTTCGCCTGACTACGTCTGCCGAGGCAGTTGACGCAGCAACTCGAATTGAGAACGGAACAACAAGACTGGCACAATCGCAAAACCGACTTTTAGGAAATACCAAGAGACCTGCGAATGGATCAACAATGAGATCTCCACAGAAATTCCACAAGACAGGAGCGAAGGTAAACCCGAGCGGAACGAGAACACAGGTCCCTAACAACGCAGCACCTACTTGCCCGCATTTTGAAAAGAAAGGTCACAAAGCTAGTGAATGCTGGAAGATGTTGGGGAAGTGCCTGAAGTGTGGCAGCACACCACACGAAATCAAGGACTGCCCGAAAGTGGAAAACCGAACGAATAAACCAACTACTGTGGCAAAACCTGGGAACAATAAGGGAAAGGCTCCGACTCGTGTGTTTGCCCTAGCCGGACAAGAGGCTCCTGGAAAGACTGATGTGGTGTAAGGTACAATTCTCATATCAAATCACTCAGCACATACGCACATTGATCCAGGGTCATCATATTTATTCATTGCACCACAGTTTTCTGAAAAACTAAACATGCAATTAGACTATTTGCCTACATGCCTTGAAGTGTACACCCCAATGGGTAATAGTCAATTAACTGACAGAGTGCACAACATGGGATATAGTGATCAGTGGTAATTTCTTTCTCGCGAATTTAGTAATACTCCTTATACTAGAATATGATGTCATTATAGGAATAGATTGGCTGTCAAAACATTTCACACAATTGGATTGTCCGACTCCATGGAGTTCAAGCAGATATAGTATCTGATAGAGATCCAAGATGTGTATCTCGATTCTGGAAAATCTTCAACAAGGAATTGGGAACTTCCTTAAGTTTTAGCACAAGCACTCACCCCCAGACAGATGGGAAATCTGAAAGAACCATCCAAACTCTTGAAGACATGTTACGAGCATGTGTACTAGACTTTTAAGGAATTTGGGATCGTCACCTACCATTGGCTGAATTCGCGTATAACAATAGTTATCAAGCAGCCATCGAAATGACGCCTTATGAAGCTCTGTACTGGAGGAAATGTTGATCCCCACTCTATTGGAAAATTGAGGACCAGTGGATCCCAAAGACTCAACGAACAAAACCCTCACCGACAAACATAGATTTGGTTCGAGGAAGGGATCAAGTATTTGTAAGGTTATCCTCACAAAAGGGACGTATCACATCGAGGAAATGAGGAAAACTTAGTCCTAGATACGTCAGACCATTCAAGATCATTGAACGAATTGGACGGCTAGCATACCGCCTTGAACTTCCAACTAATCTTTCTGGAATGAACGATGTTTTTCACGTCTTGAGGTTGAAGAAATACCATCCAGACCCAACTCACGTTTTTACAGCGGATATTCCACCTATCAAGAAAAACCTAACATATGAGGAAAGGCCAATCAAAATCCTTGATCGACAAGTGCGAGAATTGAGAAAGAAACGGATCCCTTAAGTCAAGGTCGTTTGGTCAAATCACACCCGAGAGGAGGATGCTACATGGGAAGCAGAAGACGAGATGAGGAAAACCTACCCAGAACTATTATAGATGGAATTCGGGGACCAAATTCTTTTAAGGTGGGGGAGGATGTAAATCCCCATAATTCTGGTAGCATAATATTTATACGACTTACTATATCATAATGAATTTCAATAAAATAATATTTGCCTCGTAGCTCAATTTAATCTATTATTCACTTATTATTTCATGAATTTCGAAAATATTTTATAAATTAAATAATTAATTAATTATTATCAAAGTGAAGTGTTGATTTACCTGCTGGGCTATGTACCAACACTTAAATATAAGTGGACTCAGTAATGGACCCTAGTAATTAAATTAAAACTCCATAAGGGCACAAGACCAAAGGTTGGTCTAAATCAACCTTAACTAGCCCAACACCTACTTGACCCAACCTACACCATTTAAACAAAAAATAATAATAATAATAAATAAATAAAAATCAATCATGATGAGTAAGGGGATGAAGTGTCCCTTTGACCCTCCCACTTGTTACATACGACACACACTTGTCTATATTTCCTCATACACCAAGCCTTACCCCCCTCCATATAAATACCTTCCTACACCCTTTTGCCCCCCTTTACAAAAAAAAAATTTGCATTTCATAAGAGAGAGAGAGAGGCCAAGAGTGAAGAGCAAGGGAAGAGAAGAAAAAAAAGAAGAAGAAGAAGAAGAAGAAAGTTAGGAGGAAACAAGGTAATATACTTACTTACCTTAGCACTTATAAGTTTATATAGATATACATATATGTATGTAACTTAGCTAACTAGTACTTGAATTCATTATGTTCGTCACATGTAGTGAAAACAGAGGAAGAACCTTCACCATATTACAAAGAAATTGATTTCCCCACAACATCAAGGAAACAAGGTGAGTGCAAAAATTGTTTTTAAATTATATGTGAAATGAATTTAAAATGAATATGCATGTTCTTTTTAAGCAATTTATATTCTCTTCATTTCATATGTTACAAGCATGCATGATGATTTACAATTTGATTGCGTTGAGAAGTTAACAAATATTAATGATTCAAATGATGTGATTAAAACTTCTTGAAAAAAAAGATCATGCATGATTTGTTAAATATTCTGAAAATTTATAACCTTGAAGTGATGTATGTATAAATATGAATATGCAATTGAAGTTGGATGTTTAATATTTGGCCGAACGAAAGTTGAATTGACAAAAACGAGCAAAAAACATAGTTATGTCAATTCAAAGAGAATTATGGGCATGGTTGATATAAGTGTGTAATTAACTTAGGGACATAAAAATATAGCTCAACTATATTATAATGATCTATCTTTAAAAATTTACAAAAATCGGAACCCGTTTCTAAAGTCTACGGATTGAAAATCGTCATAGAGTACAATTGTGAAATTTCTTAAAATTACGAGACTAGTAGAAAAATTTCGTACATTTTCTGTTTATAATAGAAAATGGGACCTAATTATATGTTTATCCTCTTCCCATAAAATTTTGCAAGAATTGAAACTCATTTCCGACATCTATGGACTAAAAATTACAATTTAAGATAAACTTGGGGGTCAAAATATAAATTCTTTAAAATTTCAGGGATCAGAACAAATTTTACCTTTCTGGACCGAACATATGATGTATTTCAAAATAAATATAATGTCTTTAAAATTTCGTAAAGTTCAAAAGTCATTGTAATTTTGGGGCCAAAATGACATATTCAATAAATTCGTTGTCAAATAGTAAATTCTTGCAAAATTGATGTCTAGGACAAATTTTTAAACTCTGGACTGAAATTATTTATTACTAAAGTATAATTATTATGTCCGTAAAATTTTATAATAATCGGAGCTAATTTTAATTTAGGGGTCAAAATGACTTTTTAAATAAATTCGGGGCAAAATTGAAAATTTTGGAATTTTAGTTCGAAACTAAAATTCTGAAAATCCTTCCATTGGAATTCAAGTTCAATATGAACTTTCTTGTAAAATTTCATCACCATCCGTGTTGAAATTCAAACCTTTAATCATGAAAACCAATTTTGACAAATTTCGGGGTATAAATATAATTTCAGAAATATCAGTCCCGAAACTAAAATTTTGAAAACTCTCCTGGTTCGGGAATCAGATAATCATACTTGATGTTCCCATAAAATCTCATGACCGATCAAACTCAATTTGAAACGATCCAATATAATATCTCCAAAAACTCCAAAATATTATTAAGGGAAAGATTCTCCTTCGCGAAAATATTTAATCCAAACAATATGTCTTCAACCAAGTCCTTAATCTCATAAATGATCGTGCCACAAATAAACCTACAATCTCATTGTATAATCAAATTATATTAAGGGTTACTACTAATTGACTATGTAACCATAATTGTACGCTTGTTTATACACCGTGATGCGTTTAACTGATAAGTGTGACTGTCCGTGAACTAAGTGCTATACAAGCAAAGTGCCACGGACGGGACCACCCTCTAGCTCTATCGGGACAAAGTGCCACGTCGACGGATGGGGGCCACCTCTTGAAATACGAAACAGAGCGCATGGCTATCCGGGGGCCACCTCTTGAACTTGTAGGAGCCACTTCTAGAATACCAAATTGAGTCGGGACGGTTAGACCGAGTCTTAGATCGAGCAGCGCAGCTGCGGTTCATGAGCGAAGCTACCATTGTTGCATATTCCCATAACCGAGGAACGGAGTGTTCCGAGGGACCTGGGTCGTAGACTGTGCGATAATCGCGATTATGACATGATCCGGGAGAAAGACCCACAATCAGAATATGTCTTACCAAGATAAGAGATAAGGAAGCACGGCTAACGTGAAGAGCACAAGCTTGATAAGTGAGACTACGGCTAACATTGGGAGTCAGACGGAAGAGCTACGTTCCTAGTCCAATTCGGCGGGTTCCGAGGCTAACTGATTGATTGATTGATTGGTTATCTGATTGCTAGCATGATTGAATATTTGGAAAGTTAATTTTATCCATGGGGTTGAATAATTATTGTTATTGAGAAAATGAGTAAAGCTTATTTCTAAAATCATACATATTATTTTGATAAAACTAAGACAAAATTTATTTCATCATTTACAAATCGATAGACATGCATCACTCAAAGCTTTGAAATGAAAGTAAGACACACTTGCACACGATCACCCACTCACTGAGACCTTTTGTCTCACCCCACCGTTTTTCCTTTTAAACCAGATGGTAAGCAGATCAACGAAGGTGAAGAATACTTAGAAAGAGACTGATTAGATAATCCCGCTGCGAAGACTTAGATTTCTGTTGTTATCTTGAATATAATAAGCAAGTTGTATCCGCACTTTAAATCGTTTTGCTATTTTCACTACAACTCAGTAATCAAATGTAATTCAGATATTATCCTTTTCTATTAACAAATCTTAGAATCCTCAGGCTAAGATCATTACCTTGAATTTTATTGAGCTTCCGTTATTTATTACCGTGTACTTACTCCAATAAATCGGATGATCGACCGATGCATCGCGTCCTTGTCCTTCCCTATATTTGGGGGTGTGACAAGGTCCATCTTCTATTATACACCACATGTCGTCATGTATGGATGATAAATGTGCATGCATTCTTATCTTCCAAATATCATATTCATCAATAGAGAAAACAGGGATTCTAGAGTAGATGAGTTGCATGTGTTATATTATTAATGAGAGATTAACAAATATACTCAAGTATATTTGGATCTGGTTCAGTACGTCAGGTATAAGTCTAGGGGGTGAATAGACTACTTATATAATCTTTTGCTAAATAACCATTCAAAACTCTCAGTTGAGATTTAGTGCAGCTAAGTTAACTCGACTGAGTTTAATGCAGTTAAGATTTATCATCTGTAAAATAGTTTTGCGGAAGACAGCTGACTTTTAATGCAACAGTTAGGATGAATGCTACAGTTAAGTATGATGATAAAAACAATAAATCACATAGCACTTATAGTGGTTTCAGATGTGTGTTAATCCTCTACTAGTCTACTTCTCTCCAAACCAGTTGGAGATAAATTCACTATAACTTTCAACCAGTGAAATCGTGTTACAATGAATTTCGTTACAACAACTTTCAACTAGTAAAATTCCGTGGCCCTTGTAACTCCTTCCTTTGGTTGCCTAACACATATTGATCGTAAACCCTTGTATGCCGTACAACCTCTTACTCTCAAGAACCTCGTTCAAGAAAGTACCACATACTCAAACTTATAAGACAGGAGTGTTTGTATTCTCCAACTTAAGAGCTTATCTGTATATGATACTTTATGATCTTGCTCTTCACGATGCTATAGATGTATATTGCTTTCGTTTGCTTTGATTGCTTGTAAGTATAGTTTGCATCGTACTTTTGCTCAAGTGTTCTTTAGATATTTATAATAATATTATTGAGCTCTTCATAGCCGTTTCATCTTGGAATAAGTCTGTCTGTTGGAGAGTGGACTTCATCGTTTAGCTTTTATCCTCTTACATGACATTGTCTCTTTCTTCAAATTCGACCATTTGAAGATTTAGGATTGCTACATCATCTTCTTGGATTACTATATTTGGAAAATTTTCAGGGCCCGAATCTCAATGAATAACTATTCCTTAAATTTCGGGAATCAATCCCTTTGTCTCCTTGGTTTTTACGTCTACATGTGATTTGCCGTCTTTGTTGACTTTTCAATGTTTGCTAATGTGGACATAGCTGATGCTCAAAATTTTGCCGATATCCTGCCTTGGATAATATTTGGATGATATTCTACCTTGGTCAAACCTGGCTGATATTTTGCTTTGACCGAAACCCGACTGATGTATGTCTGGTCAACCTAAGCTGATATTATCTTTTGGCCAAACCCAGTTGATGTTTGAATGTTTTATATTTAGCCAAAATTATATTCAGTGATACTCAGCTGTATTTTTTATTTACTCAAACCCGGTTAATATTTTTATCTGGTCAAGCTCGGCTGATATTTTGCCAGACTGATTTTAGGCTATTCTATACTTAGCCAAAATTCTATCTGATCAACATGATCAATACTTAGCCTAATTTTTTAAAGGTCTGTAGAAGATACTCATTTGGTTTTTCTTTACAATGCCGAGTACTTTAAACAAACATTTGAAATAAACTTTGAATACAGAGATGACATCATCAAAATCTCAAAACGTATTCCTAACAAATTTCCCTATTTTGATGATGGCAAAACTTAAGTTTCAAATGCAATAAAGTCATCACACAAGAGCAAAATAAACTGAAATGTAAAAACTCAGTCTCTTTGAGACAACCAAGAATTTTCATTCAGTTCGACTGTATATACTTTTATACTTGAGAATTTCAATACTATACAGTCCTTTGTCAAAAATAAAATTACAAGTAAATAGAAACTTACAAGTGATTGACAAATAAAATTTAAGCCCTCCCCCTTCCTCTCCCTCTTCCTTGGATTTTTGCTGGAGGGAGTGACTTCAGTGGTTTAGCTCCAATGGGCCTTTTTAATGCTGGAATCAACCATATTTATTCTTCACTATTGAGGAAGCAGATTCTTGATCTTCAGGGGAGGTGTATTTGTTCTCAATGCATACTTGTTTTATTTCATCTTGAAGAGCATTCTCATCGAGTTCTCTATTGATAAGTGTGGGGGGTTCTTGAGGTCTGAAATATGGGATCATGGGATATGCATCAAATTTCTTGTTCAGCATGCTTCTTCAATATTTACGATAAGTTAGGCCAATTGAGCTCCATGCAGTCAATAAATTTTTTTGTGGGGGACAGTCAGGATCTTGAAGTATTTCCTAGATGTAATACTTCTCTATGAACTGTTTTCGTGCTGTTCCCCACATAGGTCCATCTTATACTGGCAAGAATTCCTCCACATAAGACAGCTCCTTCCCTTCCCGTTGAAGTGGTTGAGGTAATTCATGCATGGGTCTCTTTCTCTTGGCTGTAGGGACCTCTGATGGTTCAACTGTGCTTTTCCTCTTCTGAGAACTTGAGGCTTCAAGAAGGTGAATGACTCTAGGAGCACTTTTGGGAATCATTGCTAATGACTGTTGCTTCCACTTGGTTCTCATCTCTTCCCCCTTTTTGCCAGCACCAATAACTTGAGCTAGCTGTTCTTTCACCCTTGTAATGAAGTCCCTCATCCCAAGGGGCATTCTGACAAATGTTGGTGGTGGGGAAGGATCTTTCCTATGAAGCAGTGATTCCATTTTTCTGTTTAGTGATAGCAAGTGCGATTCAACCTTTATAGCCATAAGTTTTGCAACTGTTTTCTCTACCATAGTGCGGATCAGCTCAGTTGTGTTAGAGGGTAGCTAAAATTCAGTTGCCTCTTCCTGGGGGATATTCTCAGATGTGGTTTCATATGCAACTAATTTTTCAATTGATTTCTCCTGAGCAACTGACTTTTCAGCAGGAGGGGATTTTTCAGCTGCATATTCCCTCTGCTTCTCTGACTTTTCAACTTGTGATTGCTGTGCTGAATTTGATCCTTAATCAGGTGTATCCTGATCCTCATCATGATCAAAACCAACCTGATCATATTTCTTGTCATATTCTTCTTTTTCTTCCTCTTCATCTTCTTTCTCGATTCTCCTTTTCAACTCCATATTTAACAATTTACTTATCTTCATTAACTTCATAAAAAACTTATCTTCGAGCTACCCCCTCCATGCCACAGATAATAAATTTGTCCATGTTGGTCTTGAAATTGGAAATGAACCAGTTTTCATCAATTAACAAACTCATTTAACTTTCATTGCAAAAAGCTTAATGAGTTGTTCAGTAGAAAGTGGGTAGTCCCAACCACTTCTCTCCACAAGTTACTTCACATAATTGAAAGTAAGGGTCTTTAATCTCTTCCAGTCCTTGTATATAGAAATAATTGAAAGCTTGTCAATGTGCTTTCTTACTGACCTGAGCTGTTCTTTGTTGAGGTTGAATGGATTGTTTTCCTTGAGGTTGAATTTGTATTGAATCTCTGTTTCTTCAGGGATTTCATCTGCTTCTTCCACCTCTGGGATGTTGGGGAGCCCAGGTAAAGGTTTACTAGGAGTTTCTTCTTCTTCTTGAATAATGATAAGTTCTCTGGACTGATCTACATGAGCTGGGAAGGTGATGATTGGTGTTGCAGCTGCGATGGATGAGACTTCAGGTATATCGGTTTGGTGATCTTCAGGCAGGTTTTTGTCTAAGGACTCAGGCGAGTAATCTACCAATACTCTTTGTCTCTTGGATGATTCAGGTGATGAAACTTGTCTGACATCTTCCTTTTTAGATGCCTTTCGCTTCCTGAAAATTCTGGTTAAATGAAGATTGTCACTGTCTTCACTCAATTCATGGGCAGGTGCAGCTGGCTTTTCTTCAGCTGCAGCTAACTTTTCAGTCAAAATGTTCGTTGCATCTCAGCCGGGGTTGGATCAGGTAGGGAAATCTAAGCTGCAGTTGGGATGGCTGCGAATGATTCAACTTCGTCTTCATCTTCAGTTTCTGTTGCCTCCATGTAGGATGAAGTTCCCGATTTCATCATCGCAAGCATCTCTAAGGCTCTTGGTTGATGAGTTGAATATTGTTCCAATGCATCAAGGTCAAGAGGACCAAGTCTTTTGCAAGTGTGAAATGTCCCTCCTTTTCCTTTTGCTTTTTCCAGAAACTCAAGAATCCAGCTTGTGTGCCAAAAGCTAATTTCTGGCTGAATTTCTTTGCATTGGAATCCAAGCCAGTTTTGTTAACTTCTCGGACTAATTACCTGAAGATGTAGTCGAGCCAGTTAATCCTCTGTTTCTACATCATAGCTCCCATTACAGTATATTTAGATGAGGACATTTGGTCAAAGCTCCCTGACATACATATCATGACTATCTTGTTGGTTATGTCGATCATATACCCGAATTCTTCCTGCACATCTGATTTTCTGGCAGTGTTTTTCATCTTCGTGGGTTGCTCGGGCAGCTTTATCCACTGCTATATAACAACGAGGTTTTGTTTCAGGGCTTCAACTGCAATCCCTCGGTTCTCCAGTTTGAAAGCATTTGCGGCAGTCTGTTGGGTTATCAGGATGGGTTCTCCATAAATTAAGCTCTCGATTCCTCTCTCAGTGACTTCGGAGTCCTTGTAGTAGCAGATTACGTCCCCCTTGTAGAATTTTGATGGGTTGATCTCCAAATAGAGGTAAATCCCATTCTTCTTCATACTGAGGATTAAATCTGCCATTTGCAGGGTGTTGTTCGCTTCCAGGAGCCCGAGTAAATTTACCATGATACTAAAAATAATCTGCTCCTTCATCATCTTGAGGTTGATGTTCTGAAATAGGTAGCGACATCCATTTCTGCAAATTTTTGAGTTTTTTAGTGTAGTGAAATTCTAGATTTTTGCTTTTTGAAAAAACTAGGCTTCTTGCTTGAAAACTTGGGAAGACAATAAGTTTTTCTGAAGTGATTGCAATCGTCTTAAGTAACTATTTTTGAAGTCGGTTTTAAAAATAATTAAATGAAAAAGTGGTGCGTGTGACATGATTTGACAACGTGATGTAGACGTGGTGTTACTGGGATCGTGCGTTTTAACCCATGTGTGATATTTAAATAAATAAATATTTAAAAAGAGATTAGAAACTAGATAGTTGACCATTTGACTTCTGATCAGCTACATTTTTTATTCCTTGCTATGTGATTCTGATTAGCTAATTTTCTGTATCTGTGATTCTGGTCAGCTAACTTTTTCGAACCCTAGATTTACGCCTGGGAGATCGACTGTAGAAGCAATATTTTTGATGAGATAAATGATGGAACACTATCATGATAAGAAGAAAGACTTGCATATGGTTTTTATTGATTTACAGAAGGCTTATGATAAGATATCAGGAGAGGTACTTTGGTGGGCATTAGCCAAAAAGGGCGTGTCTAAGAAGTATATTGACATCATTAGAGATATGTATGCAAGAGCTAGTACAAGTGTACGTACTACCGTCGGAAGGACTGAGGAATTCCCTATTATGATTGGGGTGCATCAAGGCTCGGCTCTTAGTCCTTTCCTCTTTGCCATAGTCATGGATGAATTGACAAGGTCAATTCAAGATGATATCCCTTGGTGCATGATGTTTGCAGATGATATAGTACTGGTTGATGAAACAAAGGACGGAGTTGAAAGAAAGTTGGAACTCTGGAGAAATACGCTCGAAACTCGTGGTTTTAGACTGAGCAGAAGTAAGACTGAATATTTGGCGTTAGTGGAAATGGAAGTAGAGAGGCGGGTGCAATCACTTTTGATGGGAATGTTATACGAGGATCGGAGTTTTTTAGTTATCTTGGGTCTATTCTTCAAAAGGATAGAGAATTAGACGGTGACGTGGCCCATAAGATTAAGGAGGGATGGTTGAAAAGGAAGATCGCAATGGGGTTATTATGTGATCAAGGCGTACCTTACAGATTAAAGGGGAAATTTTACCGAAGAGCAATTAGGCCTGCACTTTTATATGGCACTGAATGCTGGGGTGTAAAGCATAGTCATGTGCATTAGATGAATGTGGCGTAAATGCCTATACTATGATGGATGTGTGGCCATACGAGAAAGGATCGACTTAGAAATGATGTGATTAGGAAAGAAGTACGAGTGGCCCCTATAGAGGATAAGCTGTTGGAGAATCGGTTAAGATGGTTCGGACATGTGAGACGGAGGTCGATTGATGCACCGGTGCAGAGGCTTGAAGAATGGGGAGCGCATAGGCCGGTGAGGGGTAGAGGAAGACCTAAACAGACATGGATAAGAGTGATTGAGCATGATATGAGGTTTTTTGGGATTGGAGAAGTTATGGCATTGGATAGGACGACGTGGAGGGAGAGAATTCGGGTGGTTGATTATGTTTGAGTTTATTTATTTTTTTTGCATAATGATTATTACTATTTTTATTTACTTATTTATATATATATATATATGTATATTTTTTACGTAGTAAACTTTCACCTATCATTTTTGTCTTTTCATATGACTGTTTTATTGGAGATGACTTGACGTTTTTAGAGATTGATTCATGTTAGCCGACCCCAAAGCATTTTGGGATTAAGGCTCTGATGTTGTTGTAAATTTTCTGATCATGGCTGATTTTTCTTCATCTTCAGATTTTCAGCTAGGCACTAGATTCCCAATCTACAAGACTAAGATCCCTGCTTAGTTCGAGAAACCTTTCTTCTGGTAAGGGCTTTGTGAATATATCCGCTATTTGGTACTATGTGCTGACTCTTTACACCCTTACTCTTTTGTTAAGCACATGGTCTCTGATGAAGTGATGCTTGACATCTATGTGTTATTGTTCTCGAATGTAGGTCTGGATTGTTTGTTATAGCAATTGCGCTATTATTGTCACACCACATTGGGAGTTCATTTGCCATGATGGTGTAGTCCCTTAGCTCTTGTTTGATCCAGAGAATTTGATGACAACAACTACCTGCAACTAGGTATTCTGACTCAGTTGTCGATATTGAGTTTGACAACTGTTTCTTACTGAACAAGAGTCAGCATCAGAATATCTTGATATTAGTCCGGTTTAAAGGAATTGACACATTATACTTGTAATATCCAGTATTTTTTTTCTTTCCCTTGTATTTTCATTTTTGGTATATTTCTCGGTCATAGTGACCCTCGTGTATCTTTCAGTATGTCCTTCCTGTCAACTGTGAACTGTACTCTTGTTATTGTTCATTGTTTCAACTTTCCTCATATGAGTTCGACTTTGTTAGATCACCATTAATTTTTGGTGACTCCAAAAATTCTAAATCTTTTCAATATTATAGAAAATCGAGTTAGCTTTCCAATGGTTCAAACGGTGAGTCAATCGGAGTCCGGACGAGAGAGTTATGGTCGTTTCAGTTTGGCGATCAACGCCGACCGGACCGACCGTGTCGGCCGACACGGCCCGTGCCGTACTCGTCCGGAAATGCAAAAGTTTCGCCGACCGAACTCGGCCGTGTGTCATCCGACACGGCCCGTGGCCGTACTCTTCCGGATAAGCCGGAAGCGATCGCCGGGCACGCTTCGACCGTGTCCCGGACACGGTCGAGTCGTGCCGAAGTCATTGTCGGACGAGTCATCGTCGGAGGGCCCTACGCGCCGCGACCGCCGGGCAGGACACGGTCGAGTCCTGTCGCCAATCGTAACACGACCGTGCCGACCGGCACGGGCCGTGTCCGCAGGCGATCTACCCATATAAAAGGCCCTGCAGACGTTTTTCTTGCCATTTTTCACCTTCTTCCTCTCCTCTTCCGCAGCTGGGCGTGTTCTAAGCTTGAAGCCATGTTGTTTAACAACATATCCATGGAGTTCTTGAGGTTATATCATCAATAATCCGTATGATATCATCCCTTGATCCAGCGAATCAAGGTTAGATCCTTAGAACCCTACTTTTGGTAAAATTGGGGGTTTTCGTGTTTTTGTCCGATTCGTTCCGTTTTGTTGATTAATTCATGATGAATATGATTAATCTTGTTGCTATTCTTAGTTTCCCTATGGATTCATGGTATATTTCGTGATTTTTACGGAATCGAGAGGGTTTGGTTGTGGCCCGCCCTCGTTGTTGTTTATATACGAATATACATGAATCGTAGGCGGGTTTTCGGGTGTATTCCAATTCCATATTCATTTAGAAATGGTTGTGATTGTATTCTTCGAATCGTTAGGTTCGGTTTCATTGGTTCCTAGCGTTCGTCGGTGACTTTCCTTTCCGTTCGTTGCGTCGTCAATAATTCAAGGCAAGTATTTTCGGAAACCTTTATGCTTAACGTGAAATGGTAATGTATATTGTGTGTGATTTGCTCACCTCGGGAGGGTCCGACGGGATCACGGAGGGAATCTATGGCTTCGTCCTAGATTCATGAGTTTGATTCGCTAGCCAGCTCGGGAGGGTCCTTAGAGGCCTCGAGTGGGATTCGTGGCTTCGTCCCGGTCCTAGGTGACGTGTGGTGCTTGGTTTGTTTTATGAATGTGGCCAGCTCGGGAGGGTCCTTAGAGGCCTCGAGTGGGATTCGTGGCTTCGTCCCGGTCCTAGGCAAATTAATTGTGACTGTTTATTTCCGGAAAAGACATGTCTTGTTTTGGTTTTCGAAATGATATTGGTGCATGTACTATGAAATGTGTAAGCGATTGGTTTGCCTTGATTACTTGTACTAGCGTAATTGCTAACCCCTCCGGGACCCGTTTTGGGGAAATTCTTGTTATGGATTTCAGTTATGATTATCCGGACGAGCGGGCACTGACAAGACTGAGGATGTTGGCCAGGGTCGTTGACATGTGCATTTGGGTCTTTCTATTTCTTTCGTCCACTTCGATTTGGTTGTTTTCTATATTTATAAACTGATAGACTGTACTCGCGAGTACTTAGGCTTTTCAAATTCAAACCCCGTGTTGTACTACTTTTAAATTGTTACATTGTTGGTTGATGATCATTTCGCCGGTTGCTCCGGGCGTAATTTTTTTATTTCTTATAATTAAATGTGTGTCCTCGCTAACCGGGATGGTTATTCGAGTGGAGTTTTCTTGTTTGTAGCCTGGTGGTTCCCATGTGGGGGTCCACGGCACTGTAATATACTCTGAATATCTCGGGGTGTTACAGAAATGGTATCAGAGCACTAGGTTTATGGATACCTAGGCTTGTTGGTTATTTGGGTCTAGTCGTATTTGTTTTGCACATTGTCACACCGCCAAAGATCCCAAGACTTCCAGTGCTCGTAAGTTTTCTTATTCGGCTCTTTTGTTTCTTGCATTGTATTTCCACTTTTGGATCGTAGTTGCTTTTCCTCCCTTACTCATCATCGATATACTTCTGTTATCTCTCAACTTCAGCATGGATGCCGGAGGAAACCGTGGTCGTGGTCGTGGTCGTGGACGCGGCCGAGGACGTGGGGAAGCCGGTGGGGCGGCCACGTCGCATTCTTCGGGAGCCGGCGTGACGTGACCGTCACAGTCATGCTTCTTCTCAGGAGCGCGCCGATCTTGGTATTGCGGCTGTTATGCAGCAAATGGTTAACCAGATGGCGGCTATAGCTCAGGTGGTCCAGAACACCGATCAGGCCCATGCTAATCGGGGCGGAACGGATCGTTGGCTTCAGAATGTCATCAAGATACATCCTCCCTAGTTTTCGGGAGCTTCGGACCCGATCGGCTGGGAAGGGTGGATCAAGGAAATATCTAAAGTATTCACTGCTACCAACTGCCCCGAGGACCGTAAGGTCCCTATTGCTCAATACTTTCTCACGGGAGATGCTACAGATTGGTGGGAGGCCGTTGGTCCCAAAGATCATGTTGCTTCGTGGGCCGAGTTTCAGGAGTTGATGGAGACCGAGTATTGTCCATGGCCGGTCAGACAGGCTCGAGTGCATGCTTTCTTTGATGCTCAACCACGGGATATCCCCGTATCCCAAGCTATTGCCGATTTTAATAAGGAGTTGGGTTATGTGAAGACCCAAGTTGTTGAAGAGAGCGACAAGATTTTTCATTTTTCCAGGAGAATGAAACTGTCCATTCGGGACTATATGTCGGGGCTCGTCTGTACTACCTTGAAGGATTATCAGAGTCGAGCTCTTGCTTATGATATGTCGGTGACCGCTAGCGATTTGGCTCGCGAGAGCAAGAAGCAGAAGTCGGTCGGAAATTTTTCTGGTCCCAAGAGTGGAGGCCAGCAGAAATCTCAGGCTGCAAATATTTCTACGGGCGGTTCGGCTCGTTTTTCTGGGAGCTTTCAGAGTGCCTCCGGAACCGTCGTCCGGGACCCCAGATGCTTTAACTGTGGCAAGCCAGGCCACGTGAACCGGGATTGTCTTCGTCCACCTTTGACTTGTCATACTTGTGGTCGGGCCGCCACAAAGCTTCTTTTGCGAGAAGCTCGAGCCATTTCGCGGTGCCGTTCTTCTCACCCAAAGACCTATGGAGCCGAGCGTGAACTGTGGCTCATTTGCTCGCCGCCTCCACCGAGTGCCGGCCGAGGTAGGGGTCGGGTCAGCCCGCTAGGGGAGGAGCATCCGGTGTCGGCTCGCCCGGACCGCGTATCTACGAGATGAGGAGGACCGATGATCCAAAGAGCCTATCGTGGCGGCAGTACCGTTCATATCCATTCCCATCCTGTCAGTGTACTTTTTGATTCGGGTGCTACGCATTCATTCATTTCTCTAGAGTGTGTACGCCGTTTGAGTCTCGACTGCTTGTCACCTTGCGAGCCTTTCATCATTAAACTTCCTAGCGGTGATAGAATTGTAGGTGATCGAGAAGTCCGGGACTGTTCTGTGATTATTTGTGAGAGGGCTTGGCTCTCTAATCTTATTGTTGTGAGTATCGAGGGCGAGGATTTAATTCTCGGGAATGATTGGCTCGAACGGCATGGTGCAATCATGAACTACCGCACGAGGATCATTACCATGTTAGCCGAGGACGGCATCAACACTCTTTCGCGGGCGAAAGAGAAACCAAGTTTGTTATTAACGCCTTGAAGGCGGTGAAACTCTGCGAAAAGGGTGTACTGGTTATTGGTGCTACGCCTTGAAGGCGGAGAATGGTGGAGTCGAGCTTTCATCGATTCCAGTCGTTAGTGAGTTTCTGATGTATTTCTGACGAGTTGCCGGGATTGCCACCGGATCGTGAGGTTGAGTTTGCTATAAAGTTAGAGCCGGGTGCGGCTCCGATTTCGAAGGCGCCGTATCGCATGGCACCTTGAGAGATGTCGAGTTGAAGAAACAGTTGAGTGAACTTCTTGAGTCGGGGTATGTTCGACCGAGCGCCTCGCCTTGGGGCGCACCGGTCTTGTTTGTGCGTAAGAAGGATGGTTCACTACGTTTGTGTATCGACTATCGTGAATCGAACAAGGTGACCATCAAGAACAAGTATCCTTTGCCGAGGATTGACTTGTTCGATCGGGCGAGGTGGAGCGGCGGTATTCTCAAAGATTGATTTGAGATCGGGGTACTATCGGCTCGGATGAGGGAGTCCGACGTGCCGAAGCCTTTTCGGACGAGATACGGACATTATGAGTTTGTAGTTATGCCTTTCGGGTTAACTAACGCGCCGGCGGTGTTCATGCAATTGATGAACAAAGTCTTTATCGAGTATTTGGATAAGTGTGTCGTCGTCTTCATTGACGATATTCTTATTTATTCGAGGAATGAGGAAGAGCATGCCCATCATTTGCGGGTAGTGTTAGACATTTTGAGGACCGAGCAACTCTATGCGAAGTTCTCGAAATGTGAGTTAATTTGAAAGAAGTGATGTTTTTGGGCCACGTGATTTCAGAGGGAGTTCGAGTGGATCCGCGTAAAATTGAGGCGGTGTTGGATTGGGCATCGCCACAAATGTGAAGGAGGTCCGTAGTTTCTTGGGTTTGGTGGCTACTACCGTAGGTTCGCCGAGGGTTTCTCAAAACTAGCTCGACCACTTACACTGATTGCTCGAGAAATCCGAGAAGTTCGTCTGACCGATGAGAGCGATCGAGTTTTGAAGATGAAGAAGCGTTTGACTTCAGCCCCGGTTTTGGCATTGCCATGTGGCAACGAGGGTTTCGCCGTTTTTAGCGATGCTTCGGGTCAGGGTCTTGGGTGCGTATTGATGCAGCACGGCAAGACCATTGCCTATGCGTCGAGACAGTTGAGGCCGTATGAGCTTAACTACCCTACTCACGATTTGGAGTTAGCGGCGGTTGTCTTTGCACTCAAGATTTGGCGTCACTATCTTTTCGGCTCTGCATGTCAGATTTTTACCGATCATAAAAGTCTGAAATACATATTTACTCAGCGAGAGTTGAATATGAGGCAGAGGAGGTGGTTAGAGTTGATTAAGGATTATGACCTCGAAATCCTTTATCATCCGGGTAAGGCGAATGTCGTGGCCGACGCCTTGAGTCGGAAACCGATTGCGTTGCAAACGCTTGAGGTCCTTACGCCCCAGTCTGAGCTTCGGCGGGCTTTGATCGAGTTAGATGTTGA
The DNA here is from genome assembly GCA_033398695.1 of Orobanche coerulescens. Taxonomy (NCBI): domain Eukaryota; kingdom Viridiplantae; phylum Streptophyta; class Magnoliopsida; order Lamiales; family Orobanchaceae; genus Orobanche; species Orobanche coerulescens. The sequence goes on from CM065803.1 coordinate 118,784,061, forward strand.
GGTTTTGCTGCCTGGATCTGTCGGGCAACTTTGTACCTTAGAAATTTCGTCGTCTTTGATCGATGAAATTAAACTGAAGCAATTAGAGGATCCGATGATTACTCAAATCCGAGAGAACGTTCTTAAAGGAAAGTCTCCTGGGTTTGTGATTCACGAGGATGGTGTTTTGAGATTCCAGAGTCGGCTTTGTGTACCGAACGATCCAGAGTTGCGACAGAGTATTTTGCGTGAGGCCCATTCCACACCCTATTCCGTTCACCCTGGTTCGAGTAAGATGTACAAGGACCTGAGGAGGAACTTCTAGTGGAATGATATGAAGGAGGAGGTCGCACAGTTTGTAGCGAGATGTTTGACTTGTCAGCAGGTCAAAATCGAGCATCGACCAGACAGGTTATTGCAGTCACTTCCCGTTCCGGAATGGAAATGGGAAGATATATCGATGGATTTCATTACGAGTTTGCCGAGATCGAGATCGGGCATGAATATGGTTTGGGTGATTGTTGATCGTCTGACCAAGTCGGCACATTTTCTGGGCATCAAGGACACTTGGGGCCCGGAGAAATTGGCTCGTGTGTTTATCGCGCAGATTGTGAGACTTCACGGTACTCCGAAGTCTATTGTTTCGGATCGTGATGGCCGTTTTGTATCGCACTTTTGGCAGGCGATGCATAAGGCGTTAGGTACCCGCTTGCATTTGAGTACCTCTTTTCATCCCCAAATGATGGACGGTAACGCACTATCCGGACATTCGAGGACATGTTGCGTGCTTGTGCCCTCGATTGGAGTAGCGACTGGGAGGAGCATTTGCCATTGATCGAATTCACGTACAACAATAGTTGGCACGCGTCGATTCGGATGGCACCGTATGAGGCACTTTATGGGCGACGATGTCGATCGCCGATTTGTTGGAATGAGGCGTCCGATTTAGTCGGGACCGAGCCGGATGTCGTTTTAGAGACGAGGCGGAAGATAGAATTAATTCGAGAACGGATGTTGACGGCCCAGAGTCGACAGAAGTCATATGCCGATGTCCGTCGTCGACCTTTAGTATTCGAGGTGGGAGACCACGTCTTGTCAAGGTGTCGCCCACGCGAGGAGTTTTCGGTGGCGGGAAGCAGGGGAAGCTGCGTCCGAGATTTATTGGAACCTTCGAGATTCTCGAGCGAGTCGGTGGGTTTGCCTACCGTTTGGCGTTCCCTCTGGCCTTGAGTCCTGTTCAGAGCGTTTTCATGTTTCCCACCGAGGAAATATGTTCGGATCCTAGTCACGTCATCGATTATGGCGAGATTGATATTGTCAAGATATTACTTTCGAGGAGCGTCCTTTGAAGATTTTGGAGCATCGTGAGAAACGATCGAGGCATAAGACCATCCCTTTGGTCAAAGTGCGGTGGTCGAGACACGGTGTCGAGGAGGCAACTTGGGAAACCGAGGATAGCATGCGTGCTAGGTACCCTGAGTTGTTTGTTTCTTAAGTTTCGGACGAAACTTATTTTTAGAGGGGTAGAATGTAATATCCAGATTTTTTTCTTTCCCTTGTATTTTCATTTTTGGTATATTTCTCGGTCATAGTGACCTCGTGTATCTTTCAAGATGTCCTTCTGTCAACCGTGAACTGTACTCTTGTTATTGTTCATTGTTTCAACTTTCCTCATATGAGTTCGACTTTGTTAGATCACCATTAATTTTTGGTGACTCCAAAAATTCTAAATCTTTGCAATATTATAGAAAATCGAGTTAGCTTTCCAATGGTTCAAACGGTGAGTCAATCGGAGTCCGGACGAGAGAGTTATGGTCGTTTGATTTTGGCGATCACGCCGACCGACCCGACCGTGTCGGCCGACACGGCCCGTGCACTCGTCCGAAATGCAAAAGTTTCGCCGACCGAACTCGCCGTGTCATCCGACACGCCCGTGCCGTACTCTTCCGGATAAGCCGGGAAGCGATCGCCGGCACGCCCGACCGTGTCCCGGACACGGCCGAGTCGCGCCGAAGTCAGCCGCGACGAGTCAGCCGGAGGGCCCTACGCGCCGCGACCGTGTCAAGCCGGGCAGACACGGTCGAGTCCTCGCCGCCAATCAGGTAACACGACCGTGCCGACCGCACGGGCCGTGTCCGGCAGGCGCCAACCCATATAAAAGGCCCCGCAGACGCTTTTTCTTGCCATTTTCACCTTCTTCCTCTCCTCTTCCGCAGCTGGGCGTGTTCTAAGCTTGAAGCCATGTTGTTTAACAACATATCCATGGAGTTCTTGAGGTTATATCATCAATAATCCGTATGATATCATCCCTTGATCCAGCGAATCAAGGTTAGATCCTTAGAACCCTACTTTTGGTAAAATTGGGGGTTTTCGTGTTTTTGTCCGATTCGTTCCGTTTTGTTGATTAATTCATGATGAATATGATTAATCTTGTTGGTATTCTTAGTTTCCCTATGGATTCATGGTATATTTCGTGATTTTTACGGAATCGAGAGGGTTTGGTTGTGGCCCGCCCTCGTTGTTGTTTATATACGAATATACATGAATCGTAGGCGGGTTTTCGGGTGTATTCCAATTCCATATTCATTTAGAAATGGTTGTGATTGTATTCTTCGAATCGTTAGGTTCGGTTTCATTGGTTCCTAGCGTTCGTCGGTGACTTTCCTTTCCGTTCGTTGCGTCGTCAATAATTCAAGGCAAGTATTTTCGGAAACCTTTATGCTTAACGTGAAATGGTAATGTATATTGTGTGTGATTTGCTCACCTCGGGAGGGTCCGACGGGATCACGGAGGGAATCTTTTGCTTCGTCCTAGATTCATGAGTTTGATTCGCTAGCCAGCTGGGGAGGGTCCTTAGAGGCCTCGAGTGGGATTCGTGGCTTCGTCCCGGTCCTAGGTGACTTGTGGTGCTTGGTTTGTTTTATGAATGTGGCCAGCTTGGGAGGGTCCTTAGAGGCCTCGAGTGGGATTCGTGGCTTCGTCCCGGTCCTAGGCAAATTAATTGTGATTTATTTAGGAAAAGACATGTCTAGTTTTGGTTTTCGAAATGATATTGGTGCATGTACTATGAAATGTGTAAGCGATTGGTTTGCCTTGATTACTTGTACTAGCGTAATTGCTAACCCCTCTGGGACCCGTTTTGGGGAAATTCTTGTTATGGATTTCAGGTTATGATTATCCGGACGAGCGGGCACAGACAAGACGAGGATGTTGGCGAGGGTCGTTGACATGTGCATTTGGGTCTTTCTATTTCTTTCGTCCACTTCGATTTGGTTGTTTTCTATATTTATAACCGATAGATAGACTGTACTCGCGAGTACTTAGGCTTTTCAAATTCAAACCCCGTGTTGTACTACTTTTAAATTGTTACATTGTTGGTTGATGATCATTTCGCCGGTTGCTCCGGGCGTAATTTTTTTATTTCTTATAATTAAATGTGTGTCCTCGCTAACCGGGATGGTTATTCGAGTGGAGTTTTCTTGTTTGTAGCCTGGTGGTTCCCATGTGGGGGTCCACGGCGCTGTAATATACTCTGAATATCTCGGGGTGTTACAATACTAGTACTTTTCCTGTTGATTTTGCATTCTGCAGAGTCAGCATCAGAATATCTTGATAATTTAAAGTTGTCATCCTTTGCCAACCTGTATGCTAACTCTCCAACTCTCTCAAGAATCTCGAACGGTCCGATATATCTCGGACTCAACTTCCCTTTTCTTCCAAAATAAAAGATTCCTCGAGTAGGAGAAACCTTTAAAAGTATGTGATCTCCAGTACTGAACTCTAATGGGCGACGGCGTATGTTTGTGTAAGATTTCTGTCGACTCTGGGCAGTCAACATCCTTTCGCGAATCAAGGATATATTCTCTCGTGTCTGCACGATCAATTCCAGTTCCATCCCGATCAAGTCTGATGAATCGTCCCAACATAGGAGCGATATGCATCTCCTCCCATATAATGCCTCAAACGGTGCCATCTTAATGGAAGCATGCCAACTATTGTTGTAGGTGAATTCAATCAACGGCAGATGAACTTCCCAATCAGCTGACCAATCTAAGGCACAAGCCCTTAGCATGTCTTCCACCATTTGAATAGTCCTCTCGGATTGTCCGTCTGTCTTTGGGTGATAAGTTGTGCTGAAGTTCAATTCGGTTCCCAAGGCCTTATGAACTGCTTTCCAAAAATGAGACACAAATCGTCCATCTCGGTCAGAAATAATGGTCTTCGGCGTACCATGCAATCAGACTATCTTTGAAATAAATACTCGTGCCAACCTCTCGGGTCCCCACGTGTCCTTAATGCCTAGAAAATGAGCCGATTTGGTTAGACGATCAACTATCACCCAAATCATGTTCATTCCTGTCTTGGTTCTTGGCATATTAGTGATAAAGTCCATCGATATGTCCTCCCACTTCCATTCAAGAATCGGGAGCGGCTTCAGCATTCCGGCAGGTCGTTGATGCTCGATCTTAACTTGCTGACAAGTCAAACACTTCGAGACATAATCCGCCACATCTTTCTTCATGTTGCCCCACCAGAAGTTCTGCTTCAGGTCCTTATACATCTTGCTGGTGCCTGGGTGGGTAGAATAGGGCATGCTGTGAGCTTCCTTCAAAATTGTCTGCTTCAGAACATCGATATCGGGACCGCAAAGTCGGCTCTGGAATCTCAATACTCCATCATCATGAATTACAAATTCTAGGGCCTTTCCCTTGATCACTTCATCACGTAACCGAATCATCAGAGGATCATCTACTTGCTTAGATTTGATTTTTTCGGTTAACGATGAAGTTATTTCCATCACACACAATTGTCCTTGGACTCTTTGCAACCATACTTCAATTCCTTCTCGAATCATCTCTCGTTGAATGCTGAGCTGGGAGGTCAGAGTCTCCAGCATCTGAATAGAAACAGTCTTGTGGCTAAGTGCATCGGCCACTACATTTGCTTTGCCTGGATGATAAAGAATCTCCAAGTCATAGTCCTTAATCAGTTCCAGCCATCTCCTTTGCCGCATGTTCAATTATTTCTGACTGAAGATGTATTTATGACTCCTGTGATCCGTAAAGATTTGAAAGTGAGTCCCGTACAGGTAATGTCTCCAGATTTTCAAAGCAAAAACTACCGCTGCCAGCTCTAAATCATGCGTTGGGTAATTTACTTCATAAGGTTTCAGCTGTCGTGACGCATATGCGATCACTTTCTCATTTTGCATCAATACACACCCGAGTCCTTGGTTCGAAGCGTCACTGTAAACTATGAACCCTCCAGTTCCCTGTGGAAGTGCTAAAATCGGTGCCGTCGTCAATCATTTCTTCAATTCATCAAAGCTATTCCAGCACAACTCATTCCACTCAAACTTCTGAGTTTTCTGTAGTAGTCGAGTAAGTGGGTGGGTAATTTTGGAAAACCCTTCCACGAACCGACGATAATATCCAGCAAGTCCTAAGAAACTCCGGACTTCTTTCACGTTCTTAGGAGGTTTCCAATCCATATCTGCTTAGATTTTATGAGGATCTACTCGGACTCCTTCAGATGATACCACATGGCCGAGGAACATTACCTCCTTTAGCCAGAATTCACACTTAGAAAGTTTGGCGTACAATTGCTCGTTTCTCAAAAGTTCTAAAACAATCCGCAAATGATACGCATGCTCTTCCGGGCTCTTAGAATACACCAAAATGTCATCAATGAACACAACCAAAAACTTGTCCAAATACTCTATGAACACTCGATTCATCAATTGCATAAACACGGCAGGTGCATTAGTGACACCAAACGGCATCACTACAAACTCATAGTGTTCGTAGCGAGTTCTGAATGCTGACTTCGGAACATCCAATTCCTTAATTCTTAGCTGATGATATCCTGATCTCAGATCGATCTTAGAAAACACCGTTGCTCCTTGTAGCTGGTCAAATAAATCATCGATCCGTGGAAATGGATACTTGTTCTTAATCGTCATTTTGTTCAACTCCCGATAGTCAATGCACAATCGAAGCGATCCATCCTTCTTTCGAACGAAAAGAACTGGTGCACCCTAGGGCGAAACGCTTGGATGGATATAGCCTTTTTCTAGTAACTCCTCCAGTTGGTTCTTCAATTCGAACATCTCAGTAGGTGCCATACGATACGGCGCCTTAGAAATTGGTGTAGCTCTTGGTTCCAGCTCGATGGTGAATTCCACATCCCGTCGTGGAGGTAGTCCAGGCAATTCGTCACGAAACACATCCGAAAATTCGTTCACAACAGGAATGGATGAGAGTTCTACTTTTACGTCTTCTTTCTTCATTGTGTAGCACCAGTATCCGGTACATCCCTGTTTCAACAATCTGACAGCTTTCATCGCCTTGATTATCTTTCCTGAGCTTCTTGGTTTCCATCCTTCAAACAGTATCTCGGAACCATCGTCAGCTATCAGTGAGATATTCCTCTTTCGGTAGTTTACAATAACTCCATATCGATTTAGCCAATCATCTCCGAGTATCAGGTCGCCTCCTTGCATTTCTATCACAATCATATTTGAGAGCCACTCTCTTCCTCCAAATGACAAAGGGAAATCTCTAGTTTCTAAGTTTCCAACAATCCTCTCTCCACTCAGTAATACCACAACATAAAGTTCACAATTATGAAAACCATAAATATTCAAACAATTTACACAAGATAAGGATATAAATAAATGCGTAGCTCGTGTATCGAATAAAATGCTAACTGGCTGGGAAAAAATCTGAACAGTACTTGATGCGACAGCAGCATCCTGATCGTCTGTTCTCCTCATCTCGTACAGACGTGGGGGAACAGATCCGGGACTCGATGTCCCCTTTCGGTCCCACTGTCCTCTGCCTCATCCGCGGCCAAAATTGTGAGGCATCTGAACACTTTGCTGCGTCTGTTGGATACTCGCTTCCTTCTGAACTGGCTGTGGTGTACGGGCTCTAAAAGACTTTGCAGCCTCTTCACAGAACAGCACACGATGTCCCTCTCGACCACAATCAAAACAAGTCACGGTAGGTAGGGGGCAATTCCGTCGATAGTGCCCTGTCTGGGCACAGTTAAATAGGGATGTCAATTTTATCCGTATCTGATCCAACCCATCAGATAAACCCGAAATCGGGTCGGGTATCGGCCGAACCCGAAGTTTTATGATCGGGTACGGGTAGGGTATGGATATAGTATATTACCCGAATACCCGACCGATTACTGGACCCGCGTACCCGTTTGAATTATATAAATATATTATTATTATATATTATACATAAATATTATAATGTATTATAAATTAGATATATTATTATATAAAATATTATATTTTAAATATTTATTATAGTAACTTGAACTAATTAATTACATTATATGTATATATGATATATATTAAAAATATTTATATTCTTAAATATAGAGTATACGGGTACCCGAATACCTATTGGGTACCCGATTACCCGATGGACAATACCCGAACCCGATTCGAATTAAATAGGGTAGGGTATGTAGGAGGCATACCCGTACCCTACCCGACCCATTGACATCCCTACAGTTAAAGCACTTCCTAGTGACATCCGTCGTGGCTGATGCTGCTCCGAAATTCTTTCCGCTCTTAGATGGGTGCGGAGGTTTCTTGAAAGAATGAAAGGATGACTGGGCCTTGCGGGGCCCACTACTCTTGTGCTCTGTGAAACTACCGGAGACTTTCTGCTTCTTGGATTCTGCAAACTTCTCCATTGCCGCTTCTTTGATTTCATATGCTAATGCTTTATCCTGATATTGACGAGAGTGGTACTTTCAAAACCGGACATGTACCTCTGGATTTCTGGTTTCATTCTCATATCAAAATAGATCATCATTTCTGCATCTGTTCTGACTAGATGTCGAACAAATTCCAGATGCTGGTTAAACGTCTTAATTGCCTGAAATACTTGCACATCTAAAGGTTGAGCGAAGAGAAACTCCCAAACTTTAGCTTCCCTCACAGGACGAGGGCAGTACTGAGCTTTCATTATCAACTTAAATTCTGTCCAGTCTGCATCATGATCTACAGGCCGGATGGCTTCCCACCATTCGAATGCTTTACCTATCAGAAAATATTGAGCAATAGAGGCTCTCCGGTCGTCTGGGCAATTAATCTCGGCAAAAATTTTCTCCAATTCCTTCAGCCAATGATCCCAGGTGGGAGTCTCAGAAATACCGTCGAATTTAGGTGGTTGCATCTTGCCACCTCCTGCAGCCATCGGTCGCCTCGATTTCCCATGTCTGGGATTCCTTGCTGTCTATCTCCCTGCTGTAATCCCACTGCCACCTACATCCGGTCCACAACCTGGGCAAACTGAGTCATCTGGTTCACCACCTGACGAAGGATTTCGGGCACAGCAGGTTCCGGTTCATTATTAATAGATCTTTGTGGCTCGCCTGAGCTGTGGCTGGTCTGATTAGAAGGCGAAGCTTCTCTTTCGGCATTCCTTCTTCTGCGTCCGCGATCGCGACCACGTCCACGTCCACCTCTCAACATACTGTAAGCATAAATACTCAATATATAGGAAACAATATCGTTCAAATGTTCAAGTATAAAGAAGTATATTATGCAAAGGACGAAATAAGGTTTAGGAACTTACAACCACCGCTCGCATGAAGACGTAGGCAGTACAGTGATGTTATTCACGGTCGGTTACCTCAAAAGACATATATGACCCCTATTTTAACCCAATGGCCAAGATATCCATAATCTTAGCTCTGATACCATATTTTGTAACACCACCGATATATTCAGGAATATTACAGCGCCGTAAATCCTTTACACAAGAATTTACAAGGCTGAAGAAATAAAAAGACAATAACAGACACCAACGTATGAAAGCAACTGAAATAACATACAAACAGTTCAGGCCAATACTGAGAATACAAATATCTAAAGGAAGAGTATTAATACATCACCAAATTCAATCAACGCAAACGACGACGTACTCGAGTACTTATTACAAACAACACAAATAATCGACAAAATAACCCGGCCGAAACATCACTCTGCACCCTCGTCGTCATGCAGCTCCAGTGGTTGTTTCCATGCTCTCCTGGATCCTGAACATAAACAAATGTTCACCCCCGAAGGGGTTAGCACAACGATGCTAGTACAAGTACCACAACATATTATTCAACATTTCACGAAGAATAATAATAACATAAATGACAATTACCAGCGAGTCTTCTCCTACGAGAAACTCATAAATAACATACACAACTGATAATCACAACATGATATCACAACATGATATAACAACATATACATGGTAATTCCGATGATCCAGCGTTCACTGCCTAGACCCCCAGATGATTCCGTCAAACCAACCCGAGGTGGAAAAACCCGTCCGATGATCCAGCGCATGCTAGCATAGATCCCCCGATGATCCCATCGGACCAACACGAGGTGGACATACAACAACGGCATATATGTACAACAATATGTATAACATCAATACATAAAAACAATTAAGGTACCTGCCTCGATTCGAAGATAAGAATAATACTTCCACGATAAACGAAACACTCGAAGGTCGCCCCTTCGATCAATCACGTAGCAAGCTCGAACCTTAACAAAAGAAATAATATAGAGTTCATGTCACGCCGTACGAACATCTAACACACTACAAAAGAAAAACAATTTTTACTGAAGCCATTTACCGATGCCCGTACCCGCCGTTGTTAAACTTATAATTTACCGACGCCATTACTGACGCCCATTATTTAATTGATTTACCAACGCCATTGCCGACGACCTGTTCGCAGACTTATTTTTTTTTTCTATTTTTTTCATAATTAACGATGCCGTTTACCGACGCCATATACCGACGCCCTTACCGACGCCACTTCGGCGTTGGTAAATTTTTATTATTATCTTTTCTTTCTTTTTTACAATTAACGATGCCGTTTACCGACGCCATTTGCCGACGCCATTTTCACGTTGGTAAAATTTTTTTCTTATTTTTTTTAAATTAACGACGCCGTTTACCGACGCCGGTATCTACCGACGTCGAAATGGCGTTGGTAAATTTTTTACACTATCCCACATCGAAAAAACAGTAGTGTTTTATGTAGTTTATAAACCAAAATCTTTCTCAACCATTTGAAATTAAATGGAGCCCTAACCTGACCCGCCCTGACCCAGACCCGACCCGCCCGGGCCTAGACCTGACCAAACCTGACCCACCTAAGCCCGGACCTAACCCGCCTGAGCCCCACCTGAGCCCGGACGTGACCCGCCTGAGTCCTGACTTGACTTTTTTAGATTTTTTTTATTTTTAATTTAACAACGCCAAAAATGGCGTCGGTAAATAGCGGCGTCGGTATAAATTACCGTCGAGCATTTTTCCAACGGTAGATTGCCGTCGGTAATGGCTTCGGTAAATTTTTTACCGACGCCATTTTCTGTTTTACCAACGGTGTTTGGCGTCGGTAAAAACTGTTTTTTTTTGTAGTGACAATCCAAATTACGGTCGGAAGTTCATAAAACGTAACCTGCCTGAACTGCTTAACGTACATTACGTATCATAGGTAGCATACGTTAAGCCTACTTGTAAGCACACGTAAGCTACGAAGTCTAGCGTACGCTAACCATGTGTTGACAGTCCCTCTCTGATCAGTCGACTGACTCGTCTGATGATATAACGTATGTTACGTACCAAACGTTGCGTACGTTAACTATGCCCGATAGCGTACGTAAGCTACATAGCGTAGCGTACGCTAAACATGCATGACAGTTTCTCCTTTGGGCGGCATCTCGATTAGTGATGAAGCTTACGAACTCTTCAGTGATTAGCTTACGATACCCTTCTACATATCATGTTCATAAACTTATGAATGATCTTACGGATTCAAACATCTTTGAATTCAAGGAAATGAATATCATCAAAACACTTATATTCAATCTCGATTATCATTCTCATGTGAAGTTCGGTGATCTCAGGTTGATGCACTAGATTCCATTATCATCATTACATTCAGACTTCATTAAAAAGATGAACTAACATATCCAACTTATAAGAAAGGATACAACCTTCGATGATTCTTTCTTAAGTCCGTTTAACAAAAGTGATATCAACTCCAAGTCTACGATTCAATATGGCAATACTATTCAACATGGATAATCAATCTCAGAACATTACTTTCCTTATTTGACGTAATAAGATTCCAACTATGATGCTTTCAACGACGATATCTTAAGCATAAACATTCCAACCTCTAAACATGATGATTGTTTGAATAATTCATCAGTGGAAATTAATATCTTCATAGCATGATCATTATATTCTTAATAAACGAATCCAATATTGGAGATAGTATGAACATACCTTAAAATGAAGAAAACACCGAGACAATAGGTAAAATCCAACTCCGGTTGCTTGTATGCCAAACCAAAACGTTTCTCCACTTCAATGATCAATCACAAGTGACATCCAATCTTCAATGATCAAGCAGAGATGGTCTATATGTGTTTAAGAAGGAGGGGAGTCTCTCTAGACTTCTAAGAAATGAAGGACAAGTGAAGGAAACTTAAACAAAATAAAATGTGGTGCTGTCCCTTTTATAATGTTTCTGTACGTTAGCTGTTTAGCGCACGCTACCACAATGTGCTTAGCGCATGCTAATGAGCGTTGACTCTAAAACTGTCCAGGTTCACCCGCGGGAATCTTATCCGGACCCATGTCTGGCTGGCGCATGTGCTAGCCGCCCAGCTCAATTATTGGCTGGTTAACGCATGCTATGCTACATTCGTAGCGTACGCTAACTCCGACTGATAGCGTACGTTAAGCTTCCATGTTAACGTACGTTATCACGTATTTGCATGGGAAATTTACATGTTGCCATACTCATGTACAAGGATACAAATACGAGAAATATCATACTTCAATTATCGATATCATAATTCTGAATAATACAGGGTTCAAATACAGATGAAATACTCAATAATTAATCCGGATAATACAACAGTGAGGACAGTCAGCTTCATAAAGTCATTAGCGCATGCTATGATAGGGCGTTAGCATATGCTAACTGTTGCATTAATGTACGTAAAGGCTGTTTAACATACGTAAGGCCGAGGACAGAAAGAAACAGTGGGCTGTGAGCCTGTTAGCGCACGCTACACTGAATAATAGCGCATGATAAAAGTCATTTCCTATAAATAGGATATTACCTCCATTTCATTTCTCACTTTACCCTTCACCCATTATCCGACTTATACGACTTGGAGAGTTACCCTCACAACATTCACCCCTCATATCAGCCTCTGAATGTGATTGTTGAAGATGAGGATCATTGGAGATTAGTGTTCAAGCATCCGGTGTTGTGTTCCACTAAGTGTTTTGTCGTGTCCTTCCGTATTAAGGTATGTGATGCTTTACCAACCTAGAGTTCATGTTCTTAGTGATGATTATGGGCATGCTACCGATGTTATTGAGTTTATTATGAGCATTATGAATCAAAAAACAAGTTTAGGAGGATTGGATTGGCCACTACTACAAAAAGAGGTTTCAACATCGTCCAATTTACATCGGTTTTTAAGAAAACCGATGTAAAAAATAAGGCGGTGGTGTAATTGTAATTTATTTTGACGTTCACATCGGTTATCATTAGAACCGATGTGAATTTTTGACGTTTCACATCGGTTGTTATAAAAACCGATGTTGAATGAACGGTTTTACATCGGTTCATAAAAAATCCGATGTTAATTTATGATTATAACATCGGGTTTCTTTATAACCGATGTGAATATATATATATTTTTTTCTACTGTCCTTGGTACTTTCTTTTCTTTTGGAAGTCGTCTCTCTCATTTGTCTCTCCCGTTTCATCCCTCTCCCGTATTTGCTTCTTGTAGTGACGAACGAAGGCGAGAGGATCTAAGGATGGGTGTTCGGATTCATGACTATTTGGGCTCTCTGCAGTGGTTCGCCTGCGACACCAAGCTGTGCAAATTGCCGCTATGCAAATCGCCGCTTCTCAAAGTCACGCCTCTTCTAATTCACTACATTTCCACCATCGGATAATAGGTTGGGAATTGGGAAATTTCTTAGGACGATCCAGTATAATCGGAGGGGGAGTAGCTTACATTAAAACCCTAGTTCTCTTTATGTTCTACATTCAATAACCCATGTTACATGTGCACTTTTTTCTTTTTTTTTAACTTTTTGTGCTTTTTTACTAGGTAATGGATGTTTATGATTATTTTCTTATGATTATCGATCTTCTCTCTATTTCTGGTACAACTCTGAGGTTTTGGGGATTCAAATCGGCAAAACACTCGGAGAGAGATAAGAGATTTAGTTGTTGCTATGAACATTGTATTTCTATAGAATTATACTTATAGATATATGGATGAGACTGTACAAGAGGTACTCTTTGAGACGCGTCGTCACGCTTCGAGACCTTACACTTCCAATTATCCTCCACAGCAGCAGGTTTCTTTAATTGATTAATAATGCTGAATTAGTTTCGTTTTGATTGAATTTCCGTGTAGTTAATTAGTCTAAACTTTGTTTGATTAAGCTGAAAGGAGGTGGCGGAGGCAGCTTGCTTTCTTTTCTTTCATTTCGAGGTACACTTGATTAACTTTGAGTTTAGCAATCTATTCCTTGTCCGTTTGGAGCTATAGTAATTCGAATTCCATTCATTTTCACCTTTTTTTTTGTTTGTTTGGCTTTAATGTGGATTTATGAAGATTCCAAGTCCATCACAAGTCTTACATTTTTCTCATTTGTTATTTAGTAAATAATAGAAAAATATAAATTTATAAAAATATGTAATTTATAAAAAATTTAGTGTGTAATGTATGCGGAAAAAATGTGGTGTCTAAAATGTGTAGTGTGAGTGAATCTGAAATGTGTGTAGTGTTTTTTTTTTGTGCGTGTATGTGTGAAATACTTGTAGTGTGTGTTTTTTTTTTGTGTGATATTTTTAGTGTATGTGTATACGTGATTGATTATTATTATTAATAAGATTCTTTGAGATTGAAGAAAATATGGCGATGGAGATGACAGTGTGGAGGGATAATATATAGGTGGATGATGGAGTTCGATTCTTTATTATTATTATTATTGTTATTCTTGTTCCTTTTTATGTTATTTTCTGGTTTATTTCCAGATTTTTCAAACTTTTTCACTGATCTTCTACTATCATTCTCAATATATCAATGTTTTTTTCTCTTGAATCAATTTGATTTTTCTATACACTTTGTGTTTTCATCTATTTATTTCGTATTTTTTCTCTTAATTGATTTTCTTGGTTGTTGACGGTTTCAAAGGATGATTATGTTAACTTACTGCAAATCATTTTGGGATCTGTTGTTGTTGTATTTGTGTGTGTGTGTGATATTTGCAGTGTGTTTTTGTTTATATGTAGGCCCGGGACTTTAACGCGTAGAACCTGTGGACTCGAATCGAGTGGGATTCGAATATGGCAATTCGATTCGATTCGTGTAAAAAGTTAACTAACTTTTGAAAGAATTGAACGTTTCTTTTTAAATGATTTGGGTTCACTTCCTAATTTTAATAATAAATAAATTGAAAATTTTTTGATATCTGCAACATCTCTTTTCGATTATTTGGTATATTTCTTTATAATGTCACACGTTTGTTTGCAACATAAAGTTTGTAACTTCATTTTTTGCTTGCGTTGGATGTTACGTCGTATTCTTACTTGTTTTTTTTTTTTTTTGGAACTTTGAATTGTTTTTAGTTTTTCATTAACCTCTATTAGTAAGTCTTACATTTTTCTTTTTCTTTTTTCTATTTGTCTAGAACCTGAAGGAATATAATCGATTCGAGTTATTACAATTCCTATGGCTGTATTATACAAACTCGAACCGTCTTAAATAAAACGATTCAAGTTCGAGTCGTATGAACTTTTACTAAAAATTGAGGAGTCCCAGGCCTATGTATGTGTGCTAGATGTATGTAGTGTGTGGTTTTGTGTATATGTGTTTGTGTGTATGTTTAAACATTTGCAGAGTTTGTGTATAATCTGTATATTGTGTTTGGAGGAGAAAGTCTTTATATGTAATTATATATATAACAAAGAAAAGGATGGATATCAAATGACACAGTTTTAGGATGGATTTCAAATTTACAGAAAAAAAAGAACTAAAATGTAGGAGGGAAAATTGATTTTAGTTTTAGGCCAAACATGTTGGGTTTATTTGGCGATTGCTTTCAAATCCTTCCACTCAAATTTCTCAATCTAAAAAATCTATTGTTAGTTCTTAGCTCAGTAATGCATTGAGACAAGAGTGTTGTTAGTCCAGTCAGGTTTCTGATACAATAATCTTATATGTAATCACTGGTTAAAATCGTAGTGCAGAAATATTTTCTCATCTCCAAGCCTCCAGCCAAATTTTTTTGTTCCGCTGTAATTTTCACTTGACCGATAGATTTCTAGATGTATGTATAATATTGCTCTTGTTTATGTTTTCTGTACCTGTAAGCTTGATGGGCATCATTGTCTTTGCACACCTCTATGCTATTCAGTTTTCACAAGTGTGTGTTAGGGTTGTCTTGAATTTGAAAGAGAGAACTGAAGTTTTTCAATGTCTTAAATTTAGACACTAGTCAATTTGTTGAGCATTCAGTAGAGTGCCATTTACCCTTTCGTTTGAAAATTTTTATATTTGGTCTTGGAGTGTGGTAAATTCTTACTTTTCTTCAGATGGTTATTAAGTATGTTTATATTCCTCGTATATCTTACTTATTATTGGGGGGGGGGGGAGACAGGAGTTGGTTTACACTCGATTGCTGATTTATTATTCTGCTATTTGAAGGGCTTACTCAACTAAAAGATATATGGAGCAAGTATAGGGAACCAAGAAGATTAAGGAGATTAGTGTCCTTGTTTGTCTCTGAAAGCGGTGATTATGTTGCTGTAGCTTCCGGAAATCAAATAACAATTTTACAGAAGGATAATGAGTACGAGGAGCCAGTGGGAACTTTTACATGTAAGATTTACTTGCCCTTTAAAGTAAATGTGAAATATGGTTTAGGGCATCATAATTGCCTAGATAAACCTTTTCAGTCAGATTATTTAAATTAGTTTCTGATTAACCTGATAAGTTCTGGTCGGAAAAAGCCTTAAGAAAAAGGTGTATTATTCGAGTTTGTTATGTGATAAACTCAGTGGATTAGAGATGTGACTTAGACTCTGTATGACTCCGAAAGCTGATATAAGGTTATTCTAAAGAAAATGCACTCTTTGACCTAATTATTTTCCTTTTATTGTTGAAGCTTTTTCTTAGCTCCGATTTTCATGATGTAATGATTTGCAATGCGAAACCCAGAAATGTTGCCATGTTGTTGTCCTTTGATGGTGTTTCCTCTTCCCTTCTTCTTAGTACTATGAATTCAACATAGCTTCTTATTGTCATGTTCCCTCTTGTTGATTGTTTACCCTTTTCGTTTAAAATGACCCGAATTTATTTGATAGCTTTAGAATTTATCTTCTTTCTGTTTAACTGATTTTTTTTTCAGTGTCGATAGAACAGGGGTCCTTGAACATACTCTAGCAAATTCCCTAAGCTATATTTCTTAATAAAGAGTAAGTTTACAAAATATTGTTCTGTGAATTTACTATTATATATGATAAAACTCCTACTGAACAGCTCCAGAAGGATAAAAATTTATTTTGCAGCCCGAGAGTGTCATTTTGTGGTTTCAGCATACCACACCCTAAGATATACTTTATTGCTCGAAACTTGATGTTAACCAGGATTTAAAATGACAATGTTACTCAACAGTGAAGGATATTGAGTAGTTTTTTTTCAATTCATTTTCTTACTTAATATACACATTTGAAATTCTATGAGTAGATATTTTAAATAATGAAGAGAAAATTTCTTATGTGAAAGCATATGGCCACTTTTATTAACTTGTTACGTATTTTTGTAAATATCCTACTTCTATTGTTTTAGAGTAAAATTAGAAGTAAAGCATCTAATGCTTCTTGTAAAAATCTTAAGGTCGTGAAAAATGAAGGGTTGTCGGATTTGCTCATAATCTAACTAAGCATCTAAGATCCATTTTCGTAGCTTCTTAATCAAAGTGTGTTTTGTGTATTCTGGTTTTTGGCGACACAGCACGGGAGGTGTCAGTAGATTCGTGCCAGGATCTAATGTTTGTATGCCAGCATATCAGAAACACCATGGATCAGGCTGTTACGGCGTTCTGGAGTAGGGAAGGAGAAGACGTGATCGATGTTGAAAAGTAAGGAGAAGAATCAATGGTTGTTGTCCCTTTGTGCCATATTCTCTCTGTATAAGTCATCATTCGTCGAGGCCTAATATGGTCAGTTCATGAAGTTAAAGCTTTCGGAACTTTTATAAGGACGTATATTTTTGTTTTTTAGTTAGTTGATAATGTTTGTTGTGAACAAATTGAGATTTAATACAAGATGTATGTTTTTGCTTCATAGTTGACAATACATTCATTGCTTCAAAATTACGTTGGGATTGATTTTCATTTAAGATGTTGATGCTTGAAGTTTTTTTGGATAGAAATATGTTGGTGTAGATTTGGCGCAATTTTATACAGGTGGATTTGGCATATTTGGGAGTGCAGTGCAGGGCTGGAAAAAAAAAAAAAAGCAATTTAACATCGGTTCTTAAATAAACCGATGCGAATGACTTATAAATTTAACATCGGTTGAAAACCGATGTGAATGATGATATCAACATCGGTTTAAATAAGAACCGATGTGAAATATCAGATTTACATCGGTTTTAAAAATCGATGTGAATTTTACATCGGTGGATACGACATCGGTTTTAAAACCGATGTGAATCGTATAAAAACCGATGTTAAATCCTTTTTTCGTAGTAGTGGGCTGAACTTAGGTTTTCATTGGTAGTAGTTGAACCTTGATTATGCCTATCATAAGGATGTGATTTTCAAAGATTATAACCTGCCTTGATGATGATTTCGTGATGATTATATGATGGAGATGATGATTTTGTGATGATTATATGATGAACGAATTGAGTATGTTATCACCTAGACCAGGTGGATTCGAGATGATGAACGTAGGGAATGTTCTATAATTATAATCCAGGGTTTGTAAAGGTTGTTCGGATTGATAATCTTCATATGAATGGTTAGAACGTTATGATCATGTTGTAACAATCATGATGAACGTATGACTTGGATTACGTGAGTTTACTTGCGGAAGAACGAGAACCATAAGTGGGATTAACTTAGAATTCGGTTGAACGTACTTGCCTTGTTATGAATTCGTTTAGATAACCGATACATGTACTAGAAATTGATGGGCAGAATTGGAAAGTGGTTCGTGACGATTTGAATATGCTGAAATCCGTAGGCATCAACGTGTTATCCCCATTATGATCCTTTGTTTTGCATGTAGTATGATATTCGTTCGACGTAGTGTGCTTTAAGTAATTACCCGGGAAACGGCCGTATGATGATAACTAGTTCGGTCACTTTTTGGAACGTTTAGCATGTTCGTGTGATAGTCTTGTTACGTAAGTTGAGTTTGTCATTATTTCCTTTTGTGTAAGGTTCGAGCTTTGCGAACGGGTGATCGAAGGGACGGCCTTCGAGTTTGTTGAAGTCGTTGAAGTATTTATTTCTTGCCATCTTTCTAAGGTAAGTACTTTAATTATGTTTATCCGTGTTGATGTTGGTTATGTTGTTATGTGTGGTGCATATGTGTTGTGATTATTTTATCCACCGTGTGTTGGTCCGACGGGATCATTATGGAAATCTATGTTGTGTGCGCTGGATCGTTGGATGGGTACTTCCACCATGCATTGGTCCAACGGGATCATCAAGGGAATCTATGCTGTGTGCGCTGGATCGTTGGAATACCACGAGTATGTTGAGATTCACACGTTGTGTTGTGCATTGTTTTGTTATTGTTTCTCGTTGGAGAGACTTGTTGTTATCATTGTTGATATTATTGATGCCATTATTCAGGGCTCGTTGAATAAACCATTATTGTATATTTATAGTACTTGTACTAGCATCGTTGTGCTAACCCCTCCGTGGGTGAACATTTGTTTTATGTTCAGGATCCAGGAGGGCGGGGAAACAACCACTAGAGATGCATGATGACGCGGGTTCAGAGTGATGTTTACCACCGGGAGAGTTTGTTAGTTGTGTTCTATTTTAATAAAGTACTCGAGTATGTTGTCGTTTTTGGTTGTCTTTGATGTTTATTATCGGGGGTTGACCAATTTGCATTTTCCAGACTTGTAATGTAACAATAAATTTTGTTGTTGGTATTTAATAATGTTGTTTTAAATTTCTTAGCCTAGTAAATCCTCATATCAAGGAGTTACGGCGCTATAATGATCCTGAATATCTCGGGGTCACTACTTCAAAAACAAACAAAGAGATCCAGACTAAAAGACCCGTTGATAAAGATAACGGGTCTCTTTAATATAAGAGACCTGATATTATAAACAACAGGTCTCTTATATGTCAAATGGGCCCGCCATTTTTTTGTGAGAAACTTAAGAGACCCGTTGTTTTTATTGATGGGTCTCTAATGTATAAGAAATAAGAGACCCGTTGCTTTTGTTGACGGGTCTCTAAAGTGTAAAAACTTAAGAGACCTGTTGTTTAACCCAACCGGTCTCTTCTTTTCTTCTTCAAATTAGGGCTAACACTTGTCACTAAGTACTCTCCATCTCTCCATCTCTCTCCCGTCGGTAATCGATCCCTTGGCGGCGATCTTTGCCACTGCCGTTTTGTTTTCTCCCCGTCTGTAATCGATCCCACTTTTCCATCTCAATTTCTTTTATCTCAATACTCATCACCGTGGTTTCTTCCAGCGGCAGCAAGAAAACCATTCTTCAAAGCCCAAAGGTCAGCGCTGTGATTTGCCCAAAGCTTGGATTATCTTCAATGTCTCACTTAATGTTACCGATGATGTTGGTATTGAACCACCAATATCGAATTTTAAAATGCTTCTGATAATCTGTAGGTGAAGAGTTCTCAAAAAAGCAAGCTGTCCAGGAATCTCAGTTAAGAAAGTTGGAACTACAAAAAGTGTGTATGTGTGCGTTTTCAAGTTTAAGATTTTGAATCTAATTTCTTTTTTTATATTTGTGAAATTATCAGCGGGATGAAATTATATTTGTTATTTATCTCGATATCATCTGGGGGTGATATTCGAATCTGCAATCCGCACAAGAAAATGACATTAGCACGCATTTTTACTTTGTTTTCCTTTTTGCTTCTTCCATCAATTTCTCTTATAAGAAGCTTCTAAAGATGTTTTGGATTTTAGATGCTCTTTATGGATTAAAAATTCGGACTCTGGCATCCCAAATTGTTTATCAGTAAAACTATGAACAAAAGACACACACACACACACAAATTCATCCTGGACATTCTTTGTTGTTTTCCCTTGAGGTCTGTCTGCGAAATTGAATCATAAGAATACTTTATTCATCTGGAATGGCTGGTATAACCTACGCTCATGACCAATTACTGGCTAATAGCTCGTAAAGAGTCCCTTTACTAAGAAAAAGGCTTAATTACGGATGAAGTTTCATTGGTCTTATTTTAGTTCTGCGGCATGTGCATATATTCTTCTAATTTCCAAAACTTTCTTCATTTCCAGATCCAAGTCCACATACATGGTTAGCTTCAGATTGTAAACTGCTTTGGTTGTAATAGTTTACTTGTCAAGAAATACCCGTATATCTAGCTTCAGTGATTAATTTGTCAAATCAGACATTTTGTCTCTTATATAGGATAGGTTCTGAAAACTTCAATAATCTTTGCTGCATAACTTCTGTGCTTGTGCATTTTTGTGCGAAACGAAAGGGTTATTGTTTTCCAAATCAGAAAGCTTTTCTTATGCATTAGGTAGTGTTCTCTTAATTGATGTGTTGGATTTTGTGCATGTGATGTCAAGTATTTAAATTTGGTTCTTTAAAGCAGGGAATTTTTGCAGACTATAAGCAACCATTTGCCGTGACGTATCTAGGAGCTTCTTTAATGGTGATTTACCTCCTAATAGCATGTATTAAAGATTGTCTATATAATATCCTGAAGAGACGTTCCAGAAAAAATGGTCAAGGTGAGGGCACGTGTCATGGTCTTGGATCTCCTTTAGAGTACATTGGGGGACAGAAAATATTCGAGGTTGAAATTCAGGGATCGCTGAAAAGCAAAGACAGTGAATTGGATCTTGTGAAACATGAAAAGACAAAACCCTTAGTTTCACCACAAGGAGGTGATGCTAGAAATATAAAGCTGGGAAAACAAGTCACAACCAAAGAAATTGCTATGTATGGATTTTGTGGATTTTGTCTTGCCCCTCTTTGGTTTATCACCGAGGTAATTTTCGATGATGTATGCCTATACTCGAGATGATTTTAGTTGAATTTTATCTGACTGATGGTTTTGTGAACTCATACCTGCTTAATCATTACTCCCTCCGTATTACTTGAAGAGTCATATTTCAAGAAATGATTTTGTCCCAATAGAAGGTCACAATTCAATATTTTTTTTTGCTTCTCATGCCCTTATTTATGTATGGTCCAAAATTCTTTCTCAACTAATAAGGATATAAATGGAGATATGGGCATAAAGAAACTTATTAAATGTATCTTGAAATCCAAAAAGTTGTAACTTAACCAAATATGACTCTTCAAGTGGGACGGAGGGCATATAACTTGGCAAGTTAAAAACATGTATTGGCAAGACTTGAAGAGTGTTTGCAGATACATCTCTTTTTGGAGCAAGTGTCAAGTGATCTATTGGTTTAGAAGCTTAAAGTAGTTGACAATCAGAAGTTTGAAGATAGAAGCTAAAAGCTGAAAAAATTCAAAGTTCAAGTGTTTGAAGGAAAAAATGGTTTAAAAATGAGCTTTTGGATAGAATGACCAAAGACTTCCAATCTGTATAATATGGGTATTTACTATTTTTAGTAATTTAAATTATATTTTAGGGTAAGAATGTCCAAGCAATACTTCTTATTTTACAAAATAACAAACATACTCTTCTAGAATCAGAATAACCCACTAGCAGCTTTTAAATTTCGATTAAATAAAGCAGATGCTAGCATTTGAAAACAATGCAAAGTGATTTCTTTTTCAGCTAAAAGCTGAGAAATACTTTTGACTGTTTGCAACCACTCTCACAGTCAGAACTCAGAAGCTATGAGAGCTCAAATTATTTAAATATTTAGATGCACCTGATCTATACATGTGCCTTTTACTTTTACCCCTCTTTACAGTACTTATCAAACGCTGCTCTTGCACGTACAAGTGTTGCAAGTACTACAATTTTATCCTCAACCTCGGGATTATTTACTCTCTTTATTGGTGCACTTTTGGGGCAAGATTCTTTAAATATTTCGAAGATAGTTGTTATATTTGTCAGCATTACCGGTGTTGTCATGACAACACTAGGAAAAACTTGGGCAACTGATGAGTCACAACTAAACAATTCTTCGTGAGTATTTTATCTATTCTGTTTATGTGGTTCTTGAATTAAAATTTCATAAAAAAGTATGCATGAAAAAAATAGAAAACTCCACTATCTAATCCAGTCTTCCAATTTCATGTTTTGCATTTGTAATTGCATATTTCAGGGAATTGACTGATGGTTCAACTTTTTGTTTGTTGAAGAAGTGACAAACGCTCTCTTGCTGAGGATCTTTTTGACTTTTGTCACCGTGACGTATGGCTTATTTACGGTGTTAGGGGCATTATGACTCGATTACAAATGAATTTATGATCGTATTATCGAATGTCCTTTTACGCTGTTCTTTTTCTTTGGGGGCTGCAGATCGCTTAAGAAGTTTTACGGTGAGGAAGGAGAGAGGGTTGATGTGCGAAGTTGTTTGGTTATATTGGACTATGTACACTTGTCGCACTTTGGTGGCTCGGTAAGAGGTTTAGCGTTGTATTTACTTTTTTCTTGGAGCAATGAAGGTGATCTGCGATACTAATTCATGTTTATTATCTCACACGGAATCACATGTTCCTAGGAAAGTGAACGTAGGTGCGAGGAGTTAATAACCCAAGTTCTGATTCTACCAGCCTCTTTTGAGGCGATTGAAGCAATGCAGTTATACTGTGTGTTTTTGGTTATTTTTATTTTTTGTTCATCGACTTCAGATTTGCTTTAACCTTTTATTTCTTTAATCTGTTATTTTCGAAACAGTGCCGGAAGGGCTGAAGCTTGGGCTGCTTGAGAGATCTCGTGAACTCACGGCTGTGTTTCGGAGAAACGCATCCTCTTTGCTTTGTGTTTATTTTTGTTTTTCATAAGTTTAAGACATCTAAAATTGTCGTGATATGCAGGAAGCAGAGGTAAAAGCTGCAGCTGCAGAGGAAAAAGAGCATTCTATAAATGAGCGTCTAACTCAAACTCTATCTCGAATTAATGTTCTTGAAGCTCAGGTTTTTCCCCCTCTGTAAATCATTTTAGTTCGTGAGATGAAGTGTCGATCGACTTATGCTAGGGAAGTGTTGCAGATATCATGCCTTAGAGCCGAAAGCACATGACTAACAAGATCTCTTGAAAAGGAGAGACATCGGGCAGCAGAAAGTAGACAGGATTATCTTGCTTTAAAGGAGGAAGCTGATACTCAAGAAGGTCGTGTGAATCAGCTAGAAGAAGAAATTCGGGAGCTCAAAAGAAAGCATTGGGAGGAGTTACATGAAGCGCTGACGCACCAGGAACTCCTGCAACAGGTAACATATTAGTTCTATTTTAATTTATTTGATTATTGTCTTTCATTGCTTCTTTATTTTTCGAATAATACATCAACTCCTTTCTGGAATGTAACATGTTGGATGATTTTTATACATCTCAAATCTTTTCTGTGGCTGGTGAAAAAATGCATTTGTTTTCTGTTAGCACATATGAGGATCTGATCATTTGGCCAAGAACAACCTTTTGCACTGAATTTTACTTTTAACATAGTTGGCCTTGTGGATTATAATTTGAGTTAGACTTCTAGCAACTATCAGTAAATCATGACAGCATCACATGTCCACTGGAGACTAGATTGTTCACATATAAAATTATTTCTAGTGTCTCATTAAGTTAATGATGTTAATAGAGAAATCACCTAGCTATTGTTTATCTTATATATGAGATATCGACTAACAAAGTTGCAATACGAATACTACATTTGCTGATCCCATTTTGTAAAATATCATTACTCTTTTTCCTTGGACTGTGTTTGCACTCATTTCATTTTAATGCCATCAACATATTTTTTGAATATGTTAAATATTACTCGACGTATGTATTAGCTTCCGTAATGGAAACCTACCAACTCATAATTTTTTTTGGTGTGTCGAAGTAAATCAAAGTTAGAAAAGGTTTTGGTGTCATTATGAGCATTAGATTAGTTTCAACCTTCGAATGGTGATAGCTTCAGGTTGAGCTACCTTGGCTACTTACTCCGCAGTTGTTATGCAACTAAAAGTGATGAAAGCTGCCTTTTGGAGCTTCTAAAATTCTTGATGAATTAGATCTTAACGCGGTGGTTTTCGTCGTGATTATTAGTTCAGGTTATAGTTCACCATGTGTGGTATGCTTAATAAGGTTTCTATAAATAAACAGGAACTAGATCGAGAAAAAGCTGCTCGTTTGGATCAGGAAATGGCTGCTCGCCGTCAAGCTCCTGTATTTTGCATCGTTAGTTGTTTTAATGATATTATTACGTTAACATGATTATTGATTATTATTTTACAGTTTTTTGCTGAAGAAACTTACTCATCGGAAAAAGTTGATGAGGTTAGAGATATTTGGGTTGAATATTTGCTCAAGCAAGATAATGAAGCGGACGAAAAAAACAAAGATGATGGTATGCAAGTTACTCAATGAATTTTAGTCCCAATTATTCTGAATGATTAGACTTCGGGGTATTATTTTTTCGTTTTTCCATTTGGATATTGCAATAGATGTAATGGTATTACGTTTTTGGAGATTGAAATAGATGTAAAGATACCATTATAGTGTTATTTTGTGTTGTTTTATATTTTCGGGAACGAGTAGATTTATGATGTTTTTATGTAATGGTGAGTGTTGTTTTGTGTTTTATATTTTTGGGTACAAGCAGGATTATTATGGTTTTTTTTTAAAAAAAATATGATAAAGAGACCTGTTAAACTTGAAATCGGGTCTCTTAGAATATTAAAAAATCAAAGAGACCCGTTAGATATGAAATCGGCTCTCTCAGTTTCACGATTGGAAATATTAAAAAAAATCAAAGAGACCCGGTGAGTATGAAATCGGATCTCTTAGGTTATACAAAAAAAAAATATTAAAACAATCAAAGAGACCCGTTATGTATAAAAACCGGCCTCTCAGGTTTTAAAATAAAAATTATTAAAAAAAATCAAAGAGACCCGTTAGGTGTAGAATGGGCTCTCTTAGGTTAGACAAAAAAAATATTAAAAAAATCAAAGAGACCTGTTAGGTGTAAAATGGGCTCTCTTAGGCTAGACAAAAAAAATATTAAAAAAATCAAAGAGACCCGGTAGGTATAAAATGAGCACTCTTAGGCTAGACAAAAAATATATTAAAAAAATCAAAGAGACCTCATATCTCAGATAACAGGTCTCTTACCCTTTTAAATTAGTTTCTCCTAACTTGCATAACAGACCTGATTTCTTAGATATCAGGTCTCTTATATCTCAAAAACAGACCCCCCCATGAGGCGGTCTCTTTATCAAAGAGACCGCTGAGATAGAGACCCGTCCAGAGGCGGTCTCTTAGGCTTATTTGGACGGGTCTCTTTGCCTATTTTTGTAGTAGTGGGTGTTATAGAATATGGTATCAGAGCTAAGATTATGAATATCTTAGCCTTTGGGTTAAATTAGGGTTCAAATATGTCCTTTTAAGTTAAATGGCCGCGAATAACATCACTGTACTTCCTACATCTTCATGTGAGTGGTGGATGTAAGTTTCCTAAACTCTATCTTGTCCTTTACATGTTATGTCCTTTTTGATAATTGAACGATAGAACGATATTGTTTCTTGTATATTGAGTATATATGCTTACAGTATGTTGAGAAGAGGGCGTTGACGTGGGTGCAGTCGTGGACGCGGACGTAGAAATGATGAGAGGGAAGCTTCACCCTCTGTTCCTAATTCACTGTCAGATCAACAACAAGAGTCCGTCAACAATGAATGAGAGCAAACTATGGAAACAAATGCCGAACTTGCTGTTCCCGACATCCTTTGCCAAGTTGGTCAACCAAATGACCCAATTTGCTCAAGTTGCGGATAAACTTGGGAAATCGAGGAGATATATGGCTACAGGAGGTGGCGAAGATGCACCCGCCGAAGTTCGATGGTTTTTTTGAGACGCCGACATGGGATCACTAGCTGAGAGAGCTGGAGAGAGTATTTGCAGGGATTAACTGCTTGGACGACTGGAGAATCCCCATTGCCCAATATTTTCTGACGGGGGAAGCATCCGAGTGGTGGGAAGCCATCCGACCTATTGATCATGATGCCGATTGGGGAGAGTGAAAACTGATGATGGAAGCCCAATACTGCCCTCGTTCGGTGAGGGAATCTAAAGTTCGAGAGTTCTTCTCCATACAACTGATGGATGAGTCTATAACCTAAACGATTAAGACATTTAATCAACAACTGGCATTTGTTCGACACCTTGTCAGAATTGATGCAAAAATGATGATTCATTTCGACATGAGAATGAAGTCGGAGATACATAGGTACATGTCAGGATTCAAATGCACCACTCTCCGCCAGTATCAAGACAAAGCTTTAGCATATGAAATGAAGGAAGTAGTTATGGAAAAGTTTTCTGAATCAAAGAAGCAAAAGGTCTGGTGGTTTTACAGAACATAAGAATAGTTGGCCCTGCAAGGCTCAATCGTCTTTCCACTCAATCAAGAAGCCTCCACAACCATCCAAAGGCATAAGGAACCCCAGGACTGTACCAGCCTTTACTGATGCGGCAAAAAAATGTTTTAATTGTGGTTACCCAGGACACTTGTGGCATGATTATTTTCCTTCTATGGTGACATGTTACAAATGCGGATAGGAAAATGCCACTAAATTATTTGGAGCTCGTACTTCACAGTCGACCCAGAAAGAGACGAGTGTCCCGCAGATGCAGTAGAGTGTCCAGGCACCCCAGTGTTTTGGTCGAGGAAGATGCAGAGGACAGATCGACCGAAGGGGAGCATCGAGTGCTGGATCCGCTCATCTACGCCTTTATGAGATGAGGAGCGCAGGTGATCAGAATGCAGCTGTCGCATCAGGAACCTTTCAGATCCTTTCGCAACCAGTTAGTGTTTTATTCGATACAGGGGCTACACACTCGTTTATATCATTATCTTGTGTTAATCATTTGAACATTTCTTGTTTTCATGATTGTGAGCCTTATAATTATGGGTTTGCCGAGTGGAGAAATAATTGTGGGGAATTTATAAACTAGAAATTTTCCTGTGCTGATTGGAGGCAAAGAATGGCCCTCAAACCTGATTGTGGTAGAGATTCAAGGAGATGACCTGATTCTTGGAGAGGATTGGCTTAGCCGTTATGGAGCTATTATGAATTATCGGAAGAGGAATATCTCGATGATAGCCGAAGATGGTTCCGAATTATTATTCGAAGGATGGAGGCCAGGAAGCTCAGGGAAAGTAATTCAAGCTATGAAGGTTGTCAAACTACTGAAACAGGGCTATACCGGATACTGGTGTTACGCAATGAAGAAAGAAGAAGAAAAAGTAGAACTTTCATCCATTTCTGTTGTGAACGAATTTACGGACGTGTTCCCTGACGAATTACCTGGACTACCTCCACGATGAGATGTAGAGTTTACCATCGAGCTAAAAACGGGAGCTACGCCGATTTCTGAGGCACCGTATCACATGGAACCTACCAAGATGTATGAATTGAAGAAGCAACTGGAAGAATTGCTGGACAAAGGTTATATTCAACCAAGTGTTTCACCCTAAGGTGTATCAGTTCTTTTTGTTCGAAAGAAAGATGGATCGCTTCGATTGTGCATCAGCTATCGGGAGCTACACAGGATGACGATCAAGAATAAGTACCCATTGCGACAGATTGATTATTTGTTTGACCAGTTACAAGGAGCGACAGTATTTTCAAAAGATCAATTTGAGATCGGGATACCATCACCTAAGGATTAAAGAATCTGATGTTCCGAATTCAGCATTCAGAACTCGTTACGGGCATTATGAGTTTGTAGTGATGCCGTTCGGTCTTACTAATGCACCTGCTGTGTTTATGCAGTTAATGAATCGAGTATTCATAGAGTACCTGGACAAATTCGTCGTTGTGTTTAGCTATGATATCTTGGTCTACTCTAATAGTATGGAAGAGCATGTGCAGCACTTTCAGATCATTTTGAACCTCTTGAGGAGCGAGCAGTTATATGCCAAACTTTCTAATTGTGATTCTGGCTAAAGGAAGTGATGTTCCTTGGTCACGTGGTATCAGCGGAAGGGGTCCGAATAGATCCCCAGAAAGTCGAGGCAATTTTGGAATGGAAGTCTCCTAAGAACGTGAAGGAAGTCAGAAGTTTCTTAGGACCTGCTGGGTATTATCGTCGATTCTTGGAAGGGTTTTCCAAAATTACCCGTCCACTTACTCGATTACTGCAGAAAACCTAAAAGTTTTAATGGAATGAGATGTGCCAGGCCTGTTTTGGCAAACTTAAGAAGAGATTGACGACAGCTTAATCTTAACGCTACCGCAAGGGACTGAAGGATTCATAGTTTACAGCAACGCTTCAAATCAAGGTCTCGGGTGTGTACTGCTGCTGAATGGGAAGGTGATCGCCTATGCTTCATGACAGTTGAAACCATATGAAGTAAATTATCCAACTCATGATTTGGAATTGGAAGCTGTTGTTTTCGCCTTGAAGATATGGAGACATTATTTGTACGGGACTCACTGTCAGATCTTCACATATCATAAGAGTCTTAAATATATTTTCAGTCAGAAAGAGTTAAACATGTGGCAGAGGAGATGGCTAGAATTGATTAAGGACTACGATTTGGAAATTCTTTATTATCCAGGTAAAGCGAACGTAGTGGCTGATGCACTGAGCCACAAACCCATTTATATTCGAATGTTGGAAACGCTCACTTCCCAGTCCAGCATACAACAAGAATTGATCCGTGAAGGAATTGAAGTAGGGTTACAAGGCGTTCAAGGACAATTATGTGTGATAGAATTAACTTCATCGTTGATCGAAGAAATCAAATGTAAGCAATTAGATGATCCTCTGATGATTCAGTTACTTGATGAAGTAGGCAAGGGAAAGGCCCCAATATTTGTAATTCATGCAGATGGAGTTCTGAGATTCCAATGTCGATTTTGTGTTCCTGATAATGATGTTTTGAAGCAGACAATCATGAAGGAAGCTCACAGTACGCCCTAATCTATTCACCCGAGCACCAGTAAAATGTATAAAGATATGAAGCAGAATTTTTGGTGGGGCAATATGAAGAACGCTGTAGTATACAATTTTTCGAAGTGTTTAACTTGTCAGCAGTTTAAGATTGAACATCAACGTCCTGCTGAAATGTTGAAGCCACTTCCAATTCCTGAATGGAAGTGGGAAATATATCGATGGACTTTATCACCAATATGCCGAAAACCAGATGAGCTTATAATGATAAGAGTTTTGAGTGTTATACACGATAACTCATACACGAGAGGAAAAAGAAAAGATATGATTGGATTCGGTGTTATTAGGATCAAGGATCCGGCATTTTTAGAATCACAATCTATATCCGAGTGAGGTTTGTCTAGTACCTGTAGAAAGCTAGATAGGTTGATTCCTTATCCGATAGAAAAGGATAACGATTTAACTTGGACCGACAAAAAGACAAGTGTGTGAACGGTTTATCTCGGACCGATAGAAGACGAGAATTGTAACGGTAATCCCTCGACCGATATTAGAGAGGTGCAGAGGTTGATCTTTATCCTATAGAAAAAGATACGGAGAGAGGACATAGGCACGATTGGCCGAACCTCTATAAATCTTGTGTCATTTATCTTTCCGCACCTTTAAATACGCTTCCACAAAATAGCGCGTATAACCGATATCGCACCAACAATTGGTATCGGAGCGGTACCTCCTAGAAGCGGCTTAACATCCGAGTAGAAGACGATCCAAATGGCGTTTCAACTTGCCCCAGTCGAAGGTCTTGCTCTAAATCGACCTCCATTCTTCGATGGATCTAATTTTATGACATGGAAAAAGAAGATGTCGATATTGATTCGAGCATACGACATCGAGCTATGGAAAGTGATATGTCTTTGTCCGAAAATACCAATGAATTCAAACGGTATGCTTAAAACTTTCGAAGAGTATGATGATTCCGATTGGAAAAAGGACCACTATAATTTCAAATCCACGCAATTATTATATTGTGCATTAAATCCGGAAAAACACAACCGGATATCTTCATGTGAAAGTGCCAAAGAGATTTAGAAGATGTTAGAAGTAACACATGAAGGAACGTCTCAAGTCAAGGAGATGAAAATAAACATGCTTCGTCACGAATACGAGCTATTCCAAATGAAAGACGAAGAATCCATTACAATCATGCTCGACCGATTTTCGGTCATTACGAATGGATTAGCTTGTTATGGAAAACCCCTTTCGAGTAGTGAAAAAATAAACTTCGATCACTACCTCGAGAATGGGATGGAACGGTGACGGTGATTATGGAACCAAAAGATCTCAATAATCTTGATTTTCGCACCCTCGTCGGATCCCAATAAATTATGAGATTGTTCTTAAATCTCGAATTGCCAAACCGAAATTGAAGGAAAGATCAATAGCTTTAAAAGCTAAGATGTCTTGCAAATAAGAAATCCCGGTCGATGAAAGTGATGAAGAATCGGCATATTATGCCAAGAATATAAATAAATTTCAAAACTTATTAAACCAGAGAGGGAAGGACATCAAATCGGGCGAATCTAAGAAATTCGACAATAACTGTCGAATCTGTGGTAAACCAGGCCCCTTTTCTAAAAATTGCCAGAACGCAAATCCTAAGAAGGAAGTTCTCATTGCAACATGGAGTGACGAAGACGACGGCGATGAATATATCCAAAATAATCTCGCACTCATGGCCAGAACCTCATTGGACGAAAGCGACGTCGAAAGCCAGGTTAGTACATCATCTCAAGATGAATTATTTGAAGCATTCGAATTACTGCATACCGATTTTCAAAATGCTTTATCCGAAATAAAATCCATTCAATCGAAAAATAAATTATTGGAAACCGAAATTTCTAAAATTCTAGAAAAGGGAAACTTATCAAGACCGATCATTCAAAATGTCTTGAAATACAAAATAATTTAAAGAATGATCTTTTGAAAGCTCAAGACGAACTTAAAGTTTTAATAAAGAAATTTTCATGGGAAATGAAAAATTTGAACAAATGTTTTCCATGCAAAAATATACGTTAAACAAACAGGGGTTAGGATTCAAACCTCATATTAAAACAGAATCCTTAAATACGAAAATACCCCGATGTAACACCCCAACCCGACAAGGGTAGAAGTATCACATTGTGGTGGCATGTCAGAACATACATAATAGAATGCAAGCGGAAGTCTAATCATAAATACCAAAATGTAAGTCAACATGCCTTAAAAGAAATACATAAGTTGCATAATCCAAAATGAAGGAAACATAATCCAAGTCTAAATAATGAAATCATAGTCCAAAAGCTAGGAAGTCTAGGGTAGATAAGTCCACACACAGCTCCTACTCTCAGCCCAAAGATAGCCCAGCTCCCAGCTTAATAACCTGCCGCGGAAGAAAAGAAAATGCGGCTGAGCTTAAAAAGCCCAGTGAACAGATATATATAGCAAAGTACTGAAACTAAATTGAGAAATATAGAATATGGTGCAATGGGAAAATATCAGGAGGTATAACATAAGTGTAGTAAATGGTATAAGGGTTACAGTTTTCTACCACGAGCATAGAGACATATCATCATAACATCATATCATCATAATATCATAATTGGAGTAGCTAACTCCCAAAGTGTGAATGACGTGTATGGCACACAATCACCATTAACCAGAGATATAACATATACATATCAGATCAGATCTAGGATGCATCCATACTCCCCTGCAGAAATCATAATGGCCAGAAACATAATACTTGAGCTCATAATACATAACAGAAAGGGACGCAGTGGGTCATCACTCGCCCACCGTGGAGTCATGCCATTGGTGCCTCATTGACATGGTCATGGAACCCCCATGACTAGTGAAAGCTCGGGTAGCAAACTGAAGGGTCAAACAGAATATCATAGCAATGACACAGAATAAATAAGTCATCAGAAAAATACCATCACATGGGTTCATATAAAGGCTCATATCAAAGGCTCCAATCATAAGTGTCGTATCAGAAGTGTCATAATAGAAGGCATAATCGGAAATAACAAATAATCAAAAGATGTATGAGAGTCATGAGAAACCTTAAGAGAAAGGTCAGAATATCTGTACCTTATGAAAAGCAAGCAATGAGAAAAAGGATCACAAGAGGATGATGTTGGGTTTTCATTGCAGCGAATACAAAATAATCGGAATAAAAACGCAGCGGAATAATAAATATGAAAACCCAATTTAGGATCTCATGCAGTAATTTAATTGTTTGATTAAAGAGTTAATCGAATTATCTTAATCCAATTGAACAGTTCTAGATCCGGACTAGAAGCAGATGAATATCTCCTTCCTCTTTTGGTGATCCACACACGAACAATTCCACAAGCTGGATTGCTAGATCCTTACAATAATATTGATAAATAGTACAACACAAATTCCTTACTAGAAGGATTGTACTATTGATCAAGATCAACTAAGGGAAGAGGATTAGACGACCGACTTCGTTCTCCTACAGTAGGAAGTAGAGGGCTGATTTTCTCTTATTCTTGAAGGGGGCGATTTTTAGTTGTTTTCTTATGACAACTCCTTGTCCGAGACCTTATATTTATACTAAGTAAACCCTAGAGTCAAACTCTAGTATTTAGTTAGTTGCCCCTCAACTTATTAAATAATACAATATTTATAATATCCAATATTTTATATATTACTTATTATTTAATCTCCTTATAAATATAATATCCAATATTATATTTATTATTTCCAATTGATATTTATTCCTACTTGTCTATAATTATCGTACGTGCGACCCAAAAGGCTTATATTATGTTGGCAATTATTTAATACCTTATTAAATAATAAATCATAAGCGGCCTCTAGCAAGACATTATGATTACCCAAATAATATAAGTTAATAGTCCATTAAACCTTTTAACGTGTTAAATCCCTTTGTCACGCGATATCTTATTTGAACTAACTCATGGAGTCTGTCATACTTATTTATATTCAAATGCTTTCTCGATCTTAAGTAGACTGATTGAATCAAATGACTCTTCATTTTAGCATGGCCATGCATTTCCTTCAGTCCTACTTATCGAGGGGTCCAGCAGATATCTCTCTCACTAAAGAGAGGGACAAATCCCCATATTGATTATTCATTGCCCTCTACATGACTCCCACTAATACTGATCGCTAACCTTTATGATCACCATGTTTCAGATGACGTTGGATTACGTCAAGGCATAGCAGTTATCATGTTGGACTCTATGATAATCTCAAGTTTAAGGATTTATTAACATACTGTTATATTGAGATTCACTTATGACATTTCCATGCAGTGATCTCAATGCGGGTCTGTCCAGTATTAGTTCTCCAACCAATACCCATAAGATTGATCCGTACCATATGCATAATCATCCGATGATTATCAATCAAACTTATACTAGTATATTAATCACTTCTACTCAACACGATTGTACCAAGGACATTTAAATAATCTTATTATTAGTGAATAACTATTATTTGATTATTATAATATTAAAACATGCACACATTATAATAATCAACGAGAAATAAATGATATCAAATAACTTTATTTAAATGTGACAATTATAAATCTAGGCACATCGAATGTCCTAGGGCACTATTCCCAACAATCTCCCACTTGCACTAGGACCATTCATTCATGACTTTTAGTCCTATCGCTCTAACATGATCAACATTCTTTCCTCGTGAGAGAGGCTTGGTAAGTGGATATGCTACATTCTCTTCCGTTGCTGCTTTGCATATTGTAATATCTCCTCGTCTGACGATCTATCTAACTAGGTGATATTTTCTGAGTTGTTGGGATAACAATACCCGGTATCGAAACAGTTAGGATAAACAATCCCTGTATCGAATAGTGGTGATAAGATGTTTTGACAATATGCCAATCCAGCATACAGTAAGCAAACTGTATCAAAAAGCTGATCAAAAGTATCAACCTGTATCTAAGACCTCTCATAGATCCAGCATATTGATCATACAGCAAAGAGTCCCGCAAAACTAAAATATGGAAGCTGTCTCGAATATTAATACAGTGATCCTTCCATACAGCTCTCAACAGGACAAGAAGGAATCTTCAGTATTCGCTAGAAGTCAAGTCCCGTTGATAAATAAGTATTTAAATACTAAAGGATAAAGTATTTAAATACTTTAAGTCAGAAGATCTTCACAATCCCGCAATATCTGGATCTCAGTCAAATGTCTGTTGTCGCATAATCTTGCCCAACGGATAGATTTCAAACGGATATATTTCAGAGACTATATATATCTCCAAAGTTTGAAGATCATCAACTACTGAACGACTTACAAACGATCAAGCTTACAAGAAATATTCAGAGCAAAACATATCTCCCCAAGCTTTCTGCTATTCAGATATAAGAGATATACAGTGCTCAAACCGTGAACAACACATCATCAGCTAGAAGCTCAGAAAGTCAAAGCTGTTGTTCATATATTGTTCTAAACCTTGAACAAACCCATCCGCCTTGTGTGGACTGAGAATCCTTGCTCTTCCCAAACTGTGTGTGAAGGACTTGCATCGAAGAAGACGAAGCTTCAGAACTGTGTGTGATGAAGCAAGTCAAGTGAATGCTCAGACCAATTTGTGTGAACGGTTGAAGGCTAAGATCATTATATCAATCTGTGTGAACGATATATTGATTAGGTTTGGTTATAATTACGTAGTTGTGTACGCAGTAATTATAATAAACTTTTTACTCCTGTGTGGAGGACCAGTGGACGTAGAGGGGTTTACCTCGAACCACTTTAAATATTGTGTTATTTACCTTTTGCCTTTATCATTTTAATAACTGTGATTATTTAAGTATACTCTGCATATCGAGTTGTTGTATCCTTAGCAACTTACTGTATTTAAGACTTCCGCTATGCACTCAGATTTAAAACCGTACAGCTTGTAGTTTAAAACACTTTCCAAGCTGTATCCAGTATACTTAGTGGCCAACAAGTGGTATCGGAGCGGTTGATTCTAAAAAGAATCAGTTGTATTTTTAACCGAATCAGATCCAAAATCACTTATTTTATCAAACAGTCTTTTTTATTCCTACATTCTCACATGGATACATCAATGATCAACAAAGTACCCATGTTCTCTATTAATGAATTTGATGATTAGAGAATCAGGATGGAGGCTCATCTTGCAGCAATGCACAAAGAGATGATTTTTGTTATACAGGATGGCCCCATCAAGATAATGAAGGTAAACACGGCCGCAAGGATTGAAGGCCAAGCCCATGTTGAGATGCTCGAGAAGGAGCAAGAGCAATGTACTACAGACGAAAGAAAGCGCGCCAACCTCGACAATGTTGCGAAGAATGCGTTGTTTTTCACCCTCGACAAAGGCACATTCTCGAAGGTAAAGAGCTGTAAAACAGCCAAGGATATCTGGGATAAACTCTAGTTGATTTGTGAGGGAACTGAGCTCTCAAAAAAAAAAATTCAAAACTGACTAAGCAATTTGAATCTTTTAAAATGAAACCAACAGAGACACTTGAGTAACTTGACCTCAGATTTACTGGAATTGTTGGTGAACTTGAAGCTTTGGGCAAAATTTATACCCAAAAGTAGAAGAATTTAAAAATTTTCAGATCTATCCCTGCCCGATGGGACACTAAGACCACAGCTATGCGTGTGTCGTGTAATCTAAATGAAATATCTACTTTTGATCTCTTCTCTGACCTCAAAGATTTTGAGTATGATATTGACAGAAGAGAGAAAGCTGAAGAATCTCCATCAAAGGTTACAACACTAGCCGCTGTATCGAACCGTCGACACAACATTCCCATCTCGTCGAAGCCTAGTCACAAGAATGCTGACAGTGACGACGACATCCTGTCTCAAGATGAAATGGCGCTTCTCATGCATAAGTTCAAGAAGTTCATCAAGCAATCGGGAAACACTCCCTACAGGCCCAAACCTGTCCACAAGGTAAGTACCGGAACTTCATCCGGTGATGCTAACCTGTTCTATAATTGCAGGAAACCAGGACATTATGCAAACAAATGTCCTCATCCTAAAGTTCAAAGGTTGCCAGAAGCCGAGCAACAAGAGAGGGATGAACGAAGACGTGCTTGAAAAAACAAGCTCAAGGCCCTGATTGGAGAATTAGAAGCCTCCCCCGCACCACCCAAGTCCGAAGAATGTCTACAGGTGGTCACAGACACTGATTCATCCAATGACGAATTCGATGATAAAGAATATATGTGCTTTATGGCCAAGGACATTCCAGAAGAAGAAGAAGATAGCGATGATGAGGTAAGCTCAACCTCAATTACTCCAGTAAATGCATCTCATACTTTTGAAAACATTATGAATGAGTTTAAGAACATTCAAAAGGCCCATGAGACACTGAAATATGAGAATATATAGCTCCAACTGTCTAACCTATAGCTGAAAGATGAAAATGACTTGCCGAAAATAAATTATGAAAATATGTCTATTGATTGTGAAACCAGCAAAGTCGACCATGAAAAACTCATGGAGAGCAATCATCAACTTGCTCATGAACTAAGTGAGGTTAAAACTCAAAATGAGAGCAAGATAAATGATTTTTTTCTACTTCAAGCTAAAGTCAAAACTCTCGAAAAACGAGAAGATGAACTTGAGACCATTCTGAAATCTTTCGAGAAATCGTCCAAAAGAATGGAAGAAATTCTAAGCACTGGGGAACATGCTCATGATAAAAGTGGCTTAGGATACAACTCATTTTCAAACAAAGGGAAAACTAGTACAGTGTTTGTCAGGGGTGTGGAACCCATTCCTGTGTCGAAAGAAACTTCAAGTCCTGTGAAGGAACACATTTGCCTGACAGCAAAGGCTGCCATTCCGCCACCTCAATCATACTCCAGACAGCGGAATCACCAGCCATTCACACCTGAAAGGCGCACTCAACAGCATGCTCCCTGAGCATATCAACAGTGCCAACAGCCATTCAGAAGGAAGGCTATATCCAAATATCAAAGGCCCGCACGGCAGTACTATCAGTACAACACGCATAGGTATTGGATACAGGAGCCCCGTTATTCATCGAGAAAATAGGTGTCCACACAGTATCAACAGCGGCGTTGGGAATCCAACTGGAAACCCAGAAGGCAAGCTGCTAGGCCAGAGAAAATGGCTCCACCTCCAAGACGGCACTCGTACCGGACTAATAATAATAACCCTAAATTTTACATGCATAACAATTATCATGGTTATAGCGACTACGTATATGCCCCACGTAGATACCGCAACACTGTACCAAATGTGGCCTACAGTAAACCAATTGCTGTGAGAAAAATATGGGTACCTAAAGGCACTAACATTCATGGACCCAAAAATCAAAGGGGACCTAAATCTACCTAATCTCTTTGCATACAGGACATCATAGAGGAGGACATCTGGTACTTCGATAGTGGATGCTCTCGGCACATGACCGGAGATAAAAACAAGCTATCAGATTTCGTAGAAGGTCGTGGTCCAAAAGTTCGCTTCGGAGATAAATCTAAAGGAAGAACAAGAGGGAAAGGAAACCTTCTTGTAGGAATATTCAAGGTCACCGATGTTGCATATGTCGAAGGCTTACGGTACAATCTACTTAGTATTAGCTAGTTCTGTGATAAACAGTTCTCGGTGAAATTCTATATAGATCGCTGTAGAGTAAAGAACATCCAGACCAAAGAAGTTGTGCTTACAGGAAGCAGATCAGGTAACATGTATATTGCTGACTGGAAGCCTATGAGCTCCTCAATTCAATGCTTTGTTGCCAAAGGCACTCAGATCTAAGCTGGTTATGGCACAAGAGGATGTCTCACGTCAACTTCAAGACGATCAACAAGATCTTAGGATAGGGAATGGTAAGAGGATTGCCAAACATTTCGTTCAAAAAGGACAGCGTCTGCGGACCATGACAGAAAGGCAAGCAAATCAAGTTCACCATGAAAAGCAAATCCTACCTTTCAACCCAAAGAGTGTTGGAAATGCTACACATGGATCTCTATGGTCCTGTAGACCCGGTAAGTTTGGGAGGTAAGAAATACTATCTTGTTGTTGTTGATGATTACTCCAGGTATTCTTGGACAATCTTCTTAAGCAAGAAGAAGGAAACAACATCAAAGCTGCCCGAGCTCCTGAGAAAGCTTCAAAATGAAAAGGGATCGAGTATCGTGTCCATTCATTCCGACAGAGGTACAGAATTTACGAACCGCTTTATAGAGCAATACTATTCGGATAATGGGATACATCACGAATACTCAGCTGCCCATACACCTCAACAAAATGGTGTTGCCGAGCGAAAGAATAGGACGCTGAAAGAAGCTACAAGGACAATGATTGCCGCAAGCAAGTTGCCACAGCGTTTCTGGGGTGAAGCAACCAATACAGCATGCTATACTCAAAACCGCTGTATCGTCAACAAGCACCACAACAAAATAGCATACGAGGTATGGAACAACAAAACTCCGTTAGTTTCGTATTTTCAAATTTTTGGATGCAGATGCTATGTGTTGAACAATGGGAAGGATCAACTTAGAACCTTTGATCAGAAGTCAGATGAAGGAATATTTGTAGGATATTCCTCCGTCAGCAAAGATTACATGATCTTTAATAAAAAGAAGCTGACGATCGAGGAATCAGTTCATGTAGTGTTCGACGAACCTCACCATGACCCTACAGGAGTAGAAACTATTACTCAGAACATCCAACAACTTTCCATCTTAGATCCACCAACTCCCATAGAACCTGGTGTTGACCTAGAAATCAACCCCGCAGCTGTAAGAATCGACGTAGATGAAGCCGATGTTGTACAAGCTGAAGCTGTATCTACTGTAACTCAAGATACAGTACGGGACCCTGAATTAGAACCCGACCGAAGATGGTTGAGAGATCACCCGCAAGAGCTGATCATTGGAAACATTAATGCTGGTGTTTCTACCCGTAGGAGAATACAGAGTACACAAGGAAATGTACTGTGTGCACAAGAAGAACTAGATACTGAGATATCACCATTCCCTGAATGGAAATCTCAATCCGAGCTTAGAAGACTCAATATGTGCACTATTGTTGTATTCTTAGCCCAGTCCGAACCTGTTTCTACCATAGACGCTCTTAATAATTCTCATTAGATAACATCTATGGAAGAAGAGCTTAACGGTTTCGAGAGAAACAATGTATGGTATCTTGTACCCAGACCTACGCATCAATCGGTTATAGGAACCAAATGGGTATTTAGAAACAAGAAGGATCGAAATGGACTAATTATAAGGAATAAATCCAGACTAGTCGAAACATTTGCCCCTGTAGCCAGACTAGAGGCCATTAGGATATTTTTAGCATTTGCCGCCCATAAGAGCTTCATCGTATACCAAATGGACGTCAAAAGTGCATTCCTAAATGGAGACCTTTCCGAAGAAGTTTATGTTGAACAACCACCAGGGTTTGCCAACACAGACGGCATAGATATAGTATACAGGCTGAGGAAAGCACTATATGGACTTAAGCAAGCCCCTAGAGCATGGTATGAGACCCTGTCCCAGTATCTAACCGATAATGGATTTGAGAAAGGTGCTGTGGACAAAACCTTGTTCAAAATACAGGAAGGCGATGACCTTCTAATGGTTCAAATTTACGTAGATGATATAATTTTTGGTTCAACTAACCTTGCTTTGTGTCAAAGGTTCTCACATCTCATGCAAAGTAAATTTGAAATGAGTATAATGGGAGAACTTAGTTATTTCCTAGGTTTGCAGGTAAAGCAGTTGCCTACATGGATCTTCATCAACCAGGAAAAATACAGCAAGGAGCTTCTCAACAAATTTGGAATGAACACTTCCAAATCATCATCAACCCCCATGAGCACTTCCGTGCAGATTAGTGCTGATGAAGCTGGAAAGCCAGTTGACCAATCACTCTACAGGAAGCTTATTGGCTCGCTCCTGTACCTAACGGATAGCAGGCCCGATATCCAGTTTTTTATAGGAGTGTGTGTGAGATATCAAGTAGCACCCAAATAATCACACTTTAATACAGCTAAACGAATCCTGAAGTATATTAAAGGAACAGTCGATGTAGGACTGTGGTATCCTAAAGAAGGCGGATTCGATTTAGTTGGTTACAGCGACTCGGATCTTGGAGGCTGCAAGCTAGATAGGAAGAGTACAAGTGGAACTTGTCACTTTCTTGGACCTAGACTTGTTTCTTTGTTCAGTAAGAAGCAATTGGCAAACTCACTTTCCACGGCTGAATCAGAATACTATGCTGCTGGTAGTTGCTGTATGTAGATCCTTTGGATGCAGCAACAGTTGTCATATTATGGGATTGAAGCCAAGGAAACGCCAATCATGTGTGATAGCACGAGTGCAATTGAAATCACGCACAACCCTGTATTGCACTCGTGCACTAAGCACATCAACATGAAGCATCATTTCATAAGGAATCATGTCGAGAACTAGGATGTTCGACTGGAAAATGTTCATACAGATATTCAGTTGGCCGACATCTTCACCAAGCCTCTCGACACAGCAAGATTCAACATGCTTAGACAAGAATTGGGATTGCTACAGCGTGACTCCCTGTAAGTATTTACTGTTTTTACTCAACAATTGAGGGGGAATGCTGTAAGACCCAAGAATATAGTATCCACAATTAATTATCTGTACACTCAGAACCTTCAATACAGCACTGTAGGGAACAAAGCAATATGAATCATCCTGCAGCTGACGTGTGCAATAATTAAGGTGGAATACAGTATGACCCATGAATACAGCATTAATCCTAAAGTTGTTGTATGGAAATGAAACCTATATATACCTTTTAAGGGGGAATGCTGTATCGTCGCGGACACAGCACATGCTATCAGATTTCGATTCAATATATATTATAATATTTCATTTTAAAAATAATTTTTGTCCACGTGCTCTGTTTTCATATCAAACGTCGTTTACATTAAATGCCTTACACGACATCTGGACAATTAAATCTCAAAAACCGCGATGTTTTCAAATTGTTTAATATTTAATACCGCCGTTTCAGGCATTAAGGGTAATAACAAATGTCAGAAGTGGGACCCGCTCCTAATTTAAAATTCAATGGATAAGTGTACCAGTTACACTTAGTCCATCGTGACCGTTCATTTCAAACGCCGGTTCCCATCCCTTAAATCTGACCATTCGTTCTCTGAAAACCCTTCTTCGCCGCCTACTATAAAAGGACTGAAAATGCCATTTGATACTCTTTATGCCTTCTGCATATTTTAAGAGCACTCAAGCAATTCAGCCTACAAGTTTTTCTGTATTTCACTGCATATTCTTCTTGAATCTTTTCATCTTTTCTTGAGATTCATCAATGGCGTCCACTCTGAAGAAAGCCTCGAACATCATTGATGGACGGATCTTCTCCAAATCTTTCGTCATCGAGCGAATTCACTCTGAAACTAATGACGTCGAATCCATGGAGTCGTCATCACCAGAATCCGTCAGCAAGGCCTTTACCTCCTTGGGAGCCACACCGCCGAGAAATACGACGTACATTTGGTTGAAGACTTCTAACTCAACGCTGTCGTCCGCTTTCTGTCGCTGGCCCAGGGAGGCCGCGTCACTGACATCGCCGCCGTCATTTGCGGAGTGGAGATCTGCGTCAACCAAGAACTTCTCCAAAACATCTTCAGGCTGCCCGCTGATGGCCTGACTATGGAAGACCTTGAGACTTTTGGGTCTCAAGAGCTGTTGACCGAGTACTATGGCATGTTCACCTGCTCAGCTTCGGTTGAATCTGTTCACACTACCTGTCACAAGAAAAATTTCTATTTGCCGTTCGTGTACTTGCATGACTTTTGTTTCCGTATCATCGAGAATCGCACAGGTGCCTTTGAGATGTGCACAAATCTTAGGTTTAGGATGATGGTAGCAATTACGACCTGTGAAAAGGTCAATTGGTGTCAGATTATTCTGAAACGTCTGCAGGAAGAGGTGTCAAAACCTGCGTCACAAAAGAAATCGTTTGGTTTATTTCTAAACCACATTTTGATGAAGTGTGGTCTTCCATAATCCGCAGAGGCGAAGAAAATAAGTTCCCGGATCTATTTAGGAGGCGTCAAGCCTTCGACCTTGAGCACCCTGATTGCCAACCGACCTTACGTCCAAAGAATGCCCTTGTTTGCCAATCCGAGAGATGTTTCTTCGAAGTCCCATAGTGTTGACTCTTCAAAGAAATGAAAACGATCTCACAGCAAGACACCAGTTGTGGCTGAGAAGCCGAAAATGAAGCTAAGGAGGCTTACTAAAGTTAAAGCTACAGAACCCTCCGAGGATGCTCCTATCGTGGCGCAACCCACTGATCAACTACCCCAGGGCCCAACCCCTGTGGAAGAGATGCCCGCTACTGTATCGACAGTAGATCCCGAGCCTTTGGCGGCAACGACGGATATAAGGACATCTGCCAACTCAAAAGACTCTAGCAAGTCGGCTGCCTGTTAGGAGCCAACAGCTACCTCTCCTATACGAGATTCCACACCCATTAAGGATCCACCTTCCTTCGGGGCACCATCCCCTGTAAGGAATCCCTCTCCAATACAGGATCCCACACCTGTAGAGGAACCCCTTCCTACAGCAAACCCAGACGCTGTACGGACTCCCTCCCCTGACACAATAATTTCCAAGACTCTGCTTTCCGTGCAGATTGAGCAGTCATTCGAGCGATTTCTCTAATGGAAGAATTTTAGACTTGCTCTGTACGAAATCTTGTACAACTGGAGTGAGTGGAGTAACAAAGAGAAGTTCGTTTTGGAAGTGACGGACACCAAAGAAATTGCTGTCCTGATCTAGTGGGACAACTTACTCGTCAAGGAGCTAATTGAAAGTTATCTGCTTGATAAGGATGAGGCCAACAGGAAAGGAAAAGCTTTGTCAATGGAATCTCCCAAAAGTCCAAAAGAAGACCACGACTCAGACGACGACGACGATGCCTTTCAGGCAGGTTTGAGAATGAGCCGTGAGGAGGCTCAAGAAAGAGAAGTCTCCCAAGCCAAGAAGGATGAAGGGACATCCACCCATCAATCGTCCCCTTCGCCACAACAAGACAATATTCCTGACAATGAGGATTCAGTCCCTCATGTCAAGGAAGAAGAAATGTTTCGCAACAGGCACCCGAGCCTGCTGTCGCCGCCGAAGAAGAAGAATCACGCGCCTTCCAGCAAGAGGAATCAGTCCCTCTGCCGGAACAGGCGGACGCTGAGAGACATCAGGAGGATTTGGTCCCTTCAGTATCTATGTCTATAGAAATACCTTCGACACAGGAGGATGTCGCACCCCCTGCTGCCATACCCGAAACAGCTGCTCCCGCCACACCACCCGTTTTGTAATCCGACGAAGGTACTATACCTGAGGATGTCCAACTCACTTCATGTCCTGACGTGAATTTGAGAAGGTTAAATGGAGTCGAGGACTTCGCCCAGCCAGACTCTCCCCGCACTGAAACAAGAAAAGAGCACCTACATGCTCTTGGCTTCCAAACTGTATTCATTTAGGGCGCAGTCAATGCTCTACACTTGGTAGAAAAGGCTCTTGATTGGATGCACACATCTACTGTTGAAGAAATGACTGGATTACAGTATGAAGTCTCTCAAGTAGTTGAAGCCTTCATTGTCTTGCCAGAAGTCTTGAAGCAAGCCCTGAGCAATCTGCAAGAGAAACAGGAGAAGATCCTGCGAGAAGAGCAATCCAAGCTACGCGTATCTGAGGCCAAGACAGCATCAGCTATGATCGAATCAGGTTCTCAACTGCGAGTCCATGACAAGAACATTAAGGATATGTCGCAGGTGATCTCCTCTCTTGTTGAGAGAATGTCAAATATTGAGACGAAACAGGATGCCGCTCTGGAGATCCTGGGACATCTTGATGAAAAGCTATCATACCTTGATGATGCCAAAAAGGGGAAGAAGCGAGAGAAGTCGTGAGGAGAATGAGGCTTCAGCAAGAAAGAGAGTTCAATGCTGCTCAAGATAGCATTACTGCAGAACTAAACAAATTGGCTGCACGAGCTCAAGGATACAGGATTTCAGGTTCTCGACCTGAGTTCCATGATCCCAGCGTCCCATGGCAAAACATGATCCAAAGGCCTTCTGAAATTCGTCTGCCAACCAACCGCCATCCCACCGCTGAAGAAGTGAAGCAATGGAGGAGAAATGAACTGATGAGATATTTTGCAAAACTCGTCAGGGAATCCGCCATCTTCAAAGGATATAAAACATTAGCGGAGGCTGCGGATAAATTTACAAAGTTGTTAAAAGAAGGAAAGCTTCC
This sequence comes from Orobanche coerulescens, assembly GCA_033398695.1. NCBI lineage: Eukaryota > Viridiplantae > Streptophyta > Magnoliopsida > Lamiales > Orobanchaceae > Orobanche > Orobanche coerulescens. Next base: position 118,828,754 of record CM065803.1, read on the forward strand.
TATCCAACAAGAAATGAAGTCCAAACATAGATGAGGAGATCGGATCACCCATCCAGAGGACTGGATTCTCGCCTTCGACAAATCATACGATGGTAGAGCAATCTACTAAGATCGAGGCAATGATTCCCTACATTATTGGTGACGAGGAACTAAGAACGATCCCGACAAAAGGCCATGGAGACACTCAGATTATAGGAGTTAAATTCCTTGTATTTTTGTTTGTAATTATGTTTTCAAAACAACAAAATATTGTAATCCTTATTTCAGTATCAATAAAATATTTGCCTGTCTTGAAAGATTACAACTCGTAATCTACTGTGTTATTGTATGATTACGTAATTTAATTTAATTGCTGAAATTAATCACAAGTATAGAAACTTGTTTAAAAATTAAGCTGTACGAACTTGTCTGCGAACAGTTCATAGATTCAGTTGTATGCATCTAGAATACATTGTAAGATTGTGCCTGCGCGCCAATCATAAGCTTAAGCTGTAAAAACTCTTAGCTGTATCGAACTCGCCTGCGAGCAGTTCATAAATTAGACTAAGTTGCTGAAAGCCAGATCATTCGACAGAAGACCAAGATATCTGCCCGAAGTCATCAAGAAGGTTATTAGCTTCATGAAGAAGGTTTTGGCATCATAAAGATGGCTTGAAAGATTTAAGTCTTAGCAAATTGTCAAAAAGGGGGAAATTGTTGGGATAACAATACCCGGTATCGAAACAGTTAGGATAAACAATCCCTGTATCGAATAGTGGTGATAAGATGTTTTGACAATATGCCAATCCAGCATACAGTAAGCAAACTTTATCGAAAAGCTGATCAAAAGTATCAACTGGTATCGAAGACCTCTCGTAGATCCAGCATATTGATCATACAGCAAAGAGTCCCGCAAAGCTAAAGCATGGAAGCTGTCTCGAATATCAATACAGTGATCCTTCCATACAGCTCTCAACAGGACAAGAAGGAATCTTCAATATTCACTAGAAGTCAAGTCCCGTTGATAAAGAAGTATTTAAATACTAAAGGATAAAGTATTTAAATACTGTAAGTCAGAAGATCTTCACAATCCCGCAATATCCACATCTCAGTCAAATATCTATTGTCACAGTATCTTGCCCAATGGATAGATTTCAAACGGATATATTTCAGAGACTATATATATCTCCAGAGTTTGAAGATCATCAACTACTGAACGACTTACAAACGATCAAGCTTACAAGAAATATTCAGAGCAAAACATATCTCCCTAAGCTTTCTGCTATTCAGATATAAGAGATATACAGTGCTCAAACCGTGAACAACACATCATCAGCTAGAAGCTCAGAAAGTCAAAGCTGTTGTTCATATATTGTTCTAAACCTTGAACAAACCTATCAGCCATGTGTGGACTGAGAATCCTTGCTCTTCCTGAACTGTGTGTGAAGGACTTTCATCGAAGAAGACGAAGCATCAGAACTGTGTGTGAAGAAGCAAGTCAAGTGAAAGCTCAAACCAATCTGTGTGAACGGTTGAAGGCTAAGATCATTATATCAATATGTGTGAACGGTATATTGATTAGGTTTGGTTATAATTACGTAGTTGTGTACGCAGTAATTATAATAAACTTTTTACTCCTGTGTGGAAGACCAGTGGACGTAGAGGGGTTTACCTCGAACCACTTTAAATATTGTGGTATTTACCTTCTGCCTTTATCGTTTTAATAACTGTGATTATTTAAGTATACTCTGCATATCGAGTTGCTGTATCCTCAGCAACATACTGTATTTAAGACTTACGCTACGCACTCAGATTTAAAACCGTACAGCTTGTAGTTTAAAACACTTTCCAAGTTGTATCCAGTATACTTAGTGGCCAACATGAGTATATGTTTGGAATTATGATGGGACCTAGGCTCTTTAGCTTGTGCAATAGCACCATTATTGTCATAATAAAGGCTTATAGGACACTGGATGGTCGACACCACTCCTAGTTCGATAACGAACTTCTTGATCCATACGGATTCCTTAGCTGCATCCGATGCTGCCAGGTACTCAGGTTCTGTAACAGAATCAGCAACCGTGCTTTGCTTGGAACTCTTCTACCTCACAACACCTCCATCCAATATAAACACATAACCATTTTGCGATTTAAAATTGTCTCTGTCGGTTTCGAAACTTGCATCGGCGTAACCATTTACATCCATCTCGTTTCCCACCCCTCCATAAACTAGGAAATCATCCTTAGTTCTTCTCAAGTACTTTAGGATGGTTTTCACTGCTGTCAAGTGACTTTCACCTGGATTCGATTGGTATCGAATTGTCATGCTAAGGGCAAACGATACATCTGGCAGAGTACAAATCATGGCATACATGATCAATCTAATAGCCGAAGCATATGGTATCTTGCTCATGCGGGCTAGCTCATCAGGATTCGTAGGACTCTGAGTCTCACTCAGATGAATGCCATGTGACATTGGCAAGAGTCCTCTCTTGGAGTCTTGCATATTAAACCTCTTCAATATTTTATTAATGTATGTACATTGACTCAGACCAATCAATCTCTTTGATCTATCTCTATAGATCTTTATCCCAAGAATGTGAGCAGCTTCTCCTAAGTCTTTCATTGAGAAACAACTTCCCAACCAAGTCTAGACTGTCTGCAAGGTGGGAATGTCATTTCCAATGAGTGATATGTCATCTACATATAAGACTAAGAAAACAACTATTCTCCCACTAACCTTATTGTACACACATGGTTCATCTTCATTTTAAATCAACCCAAACTCTTTGACAGTTTCATCAAAACGAAGATTCCAGCTCCGAGAAGCCTGCTTCAACCCATAAAGGGATCTTTGAAGCTTGCAAACCTTTTTAGAATTTTTTGGATGAACAAAACCTTCAGGTTGTGTCATGTACACATCCTCGAGTAAGTTTCCATTAAGGAATGCTATTTTGACATCCATTTTCCATATTTCATAATCATAGTATGCGGCAATGGCAAATAAAATTCTAATTGATTTAAGCATGACTACTGGCGAAAAGGTCTCATCATAGTCAACACCATGAATCTGTCTATAACTTTTTGCCACTAGTCTAGCTTTATAGGCTTGCAGATTATCATCCATGTCTTTCTTCTTTTTATAGACCCATTTGCACCCAATGGTTTTAACACCCTTAGGTGGATCTATCAAGTTCCAAACTTGATTTTCATACATGGACTGCATCTCTGACTTCATGGCTTCTAGCCAGTCCTCGGACTCGTCCCAAGGTGTTCTCAGATAGGTACTAGGCTCATCATCTATGAACGATGCATCATCATCCTCTGTTACGAGATAACCATATCTCTCAGGTTTATGTCGCATCCTATCAGATATGCGTGAGACTTGGGTACTTTGAACGGGCTCTTCAACTGATTATTGAGCTTGTTTGGTTTCCATCAGCGAAGTGATGTCTTCTTGTGGTTCTCGAGTTTCCTCTAGAATTACTCTTCTCCCAATGTCTCTTTTGTAAATAAATTCCCTTTCTAAGAATACAGCATTTCGAGCAACAAACACTTTGTTCTCTTCGGGCTTATAAAAGTAATATCCTTTAGTTTCCTTAGGATATCTCACAAATTAACATCTTTCAGATCTGGCAGACAGTTTGTCAAACACTTGGCGTCTTACGAACGCTTCGCAACCCCAGATCTTTAGAAAAGACAAGTTTGGTCTCTTACTAGTCCATTTCTCAAATGGTGTCTTTTCAACTGCTTTAGATGGAACACGGTTAAGGGTGAATGCTGCTGTTTCTAAGGCGTGGACCCAAAATGATAATGGAATCTCTGTTCGACTCATCATTGATCGAACCATATCTAATAAAGTTCGATTCCTCCTCTCGGACACTCCGTTATGCTGAGGTGTTCCGGGAGGAGTAAGTTGCGAAACAATTCAACAACTCCTAAAATGATCATCGAACTCTTGGCTCAAGTATTTGCCACCTCGATCCGATTGAAGGGCTTTAATTGTATTGCCAAGTTGATTCTGTACGTCATTCTGTAATATTTTGAACATTTCAAAAGATTCATGTTTATTCTTCATAAGATAAACATATCCATATCGGCTATAATCATCGGTAAATGTAATGAAGTATTGGTATCCGCCTCTGGCATGAGTGCTAAGAGGTCCGCATACATCAGTATGTATTAGGCCTAATAGATTACTAGCCCTTTCTCCATGACCGGTGAAAGGATTCTTCGTCATCTTGCCTAATAAACAAGATTCGCATGTCCCATATGATTCATAGTCAAAAGAGTCTAAAAGTCCATCATTATGGAGCTTAGAAATGCGTTTCTCGTTTATGTGACCAAGTCGACAATGCCATAAGTAAGTCGGATTAGAATCATTGAGCTTAAGTTTCTTGTATGCAATGTTATAGACTTCCAAAGTGTCGGAGTCATCTAGATCAATATTGTAAAGGCCAGTATATAACTTTACAGTACCATAAAGCAAGTCATCAAAGAAAATACGAATAATCTTATTCTTAATAAGAAAAATGTAACCTTCACAATCTAATGTAGAAAGTGAAATAATATTCCTATTCATAGCAGGAACATAATAGCAATTGTTCAAAACTAACAAAAGCCCATTGGGTAAAACTAGATCATAAGTTCCTGCGGCTAGTGCAACAACTCTTGCTCCATTGCCGACTCTTAGATCCACTTCCCCTTTCTTCAGTTCTCTACTGCTTCTCAACCCCTGCACATTTGTACAAATGTGAGATCCACATCCAGTATCCAATACCCAGGAGTTAGAAGTTGATAATTTAACTTCTATAACAAATATACCTGTGGCAGTCTCACTACCCTTGGTACGCTTTAGCTCTTCCAAGTAAATCTTGTAATTTCTTTACCAATGTCCTGGTTTATTGCAATGATAGCAATTTCCATCTTTGGGAGCTTTAGCCTTCAAAACCGGACTAGTAGGGTCTTTAGATTTGGCAACTTTTGCCTCACCCTTGCCCTTGCCTTTGTTCTTAAAGGACTTCCCTTTGCTGACCATCAGCACATGGCTTGGTTTCTTCTTAATATTCTGCTCAGCCGTTTTAAGCATCCCATGCAGCTCAGCAATGGACTTCTCCATCTCATTCATATTATAGTTCATAATGAACTGACCGAAACTTTCGAGCAATGAGTTTGGGATCACATCCGTGGAGTGCTCCTTAGAAAGTGGAAAGCCAAGTCTTTCAAGATGATTAATATATCCTTTCATCTTGAGCACATGAACGCTGACAGATGTCCCCTCTACCATCTTGCAAGCATACAAGGCTTGAAAGGTCTCATACATCTCTTACCTAACATGCTTCGAGAAAGTTTCCTTGAGATGAGCATTTAACTCATAAGCTTCCATTTACTCCAGATTCTTCTGAAGTTCTGGACAAATGGCGGCCAACATAAGACAAATGACATTAATAGAATCATCACAATGTTTCTTCCATTTATCTTTTGTTGCTTTGTTTGCATTGTCAGCTGGCTCATCGGGAATTTCTTCCTCAAGAACATACAACTTTCTTTACTGCTTAAGAACTATTCTCAAGCTCCGAATCCAATCCAGATAGTTGCTGCCGTTTTCTTTGAGCTTGTCCCTCTCAAGGACTGATCACAGTGAAATGGTGGACATTCAGATCCCTTAATTTAGATTTTATCACGTTCAGATCCCTTAATTTATGAATTTAAAACCATACTTATGTACTTAGTGAAGGGCTCAAATAATTATCATAGATACTTATACGCGTTAGGTAATTAATATAATTTTTCTAGATTTTATTTCAAAGGTTAGTTACCATATCAAAATCATCTTTCCAGACCTACCAAGGAAGTTAATTGCACATACATACAGAAAGTTTGCCTTTAATTAACTGACTTAGACACTTCAGAAAAGTCCAAAAAAATTCTGAGAACTCACACATAATCTATATATCACTCCTGTAGAAGGAGAGCTCTTAAATCCTTGTGGTTTTAAAACTAAAAATTAAAAACATCGATTGATTTTCAGACTCGATTTCTCAGTTTTGACAATTGAACTCTCAAAAATCAAAAGACCACCGTACCGACCTCCAATGACATAAAACTTGATATTCAGATAGTATAAGTCATTAACTTAGTTTTAGGCTCAAGAATTATGCAAAAACATGTCGTTATAATTAAATTACACCTTGTGCAAAATGACCCAATTTCTGGACAACTTGAAATTTCTGGACAGCTTGTTCACATGAAATCACAACCAATTCCTAAACTCTTTTAAACCCTACGTCTAAATTATTTCAGATCTGATTAATAGACAAGTTTCATGATGCATAAGTCGAATCAAAGAGAGCAAAAGGAGAACATCAAGAACCTGATGTCGACTAGGGCGAAAGAAACCGAATGGAACAAGGACTTAGGCTCGAATCAAACACCACCAACACTCCAACATTTAGCACTTCACTCTCGACACCGAGACCTGCTTCTCTTCTTCTTCTTTGGAAGCGAAAAGATGATGTAAACGTGTGTTTGTTTCGTATGTATGGATGGGGAAGAGACAAAAAGAAGCTGCGTTATATTCTTGGGGTTTAGGGAGGAGCGTGGTGTTAAAATGGAAGGTATTGAAAGCTCATAATTAGGTTTGAATGGGGTGTAAAGGATCAGCTATGATATGCGATATTTAGCCGAGATTAGTGGGATTCCAATCATCATTCGGATGTTGCAATTTATTTATTATAGGTATAAAATTAGGTTAGTAAATTTTAATTTAATTTTAATACATAACACATAGTTAGGGTTTAAAATAAATCATTACAAAGTTTAGGGAAAATTTCGAAATTAGACGTCAATTAGGAATTCAAATTTCAGGGTTTTACACCCGATGTTAAAAATATTTAAAAATTGGGCATCATATTTTGAATTGCAGAAGCCCACGTCGGACGATAAAAATTAAAAAGATATGGATTCCAAAAGAAACCGTTATTCCAAATTTCGTCTATGTTTCGAAAGAAAAACCAACTATCGGTTGGGTCCCCAAAAATCAAAATTAAATATTTCATCAATTAGTATTTTACTCAGGGAAGTTTTTTTTAAAGGAGATATTTTTGTCAGGGGGAGTTTACCATTTTTTGCATTTATCATATCATAATTTATTATCGTTTATACACTTTTTGCTGATAACAAAAAGGGGGAAAAATAGAATAAAAGAAGAATGGTATAAGGGGAGAAAAACAAGAAAAGCGTCATGTAAGAATGACGAGAAAAATAAAAATATACGAATCAATGTCGAAAGTCAAAAAGAGAAGAAACGAAGAAGTTGAAAAATAAAAAGAAGGAGTCGAAAAGGAAAGAAAGAACAGAAGGGAGAACTAACGAAACGATCAAAGCCGAAAACTCTGATTCATATATATATATATATATATATATATATATTATTTTGCAGGTTTTATCCAATTCAAGAGTGTTGTTTTATAATCATCAAAAAGGGGGAGATTGTTGGAATATTTTATTCTAAATATTCATTATCGGGTTTTGATGATTAGTTGTTAAACAAAGAAAAACAACAAAGAAGCAAAACAAAACAACGAAGAAGTCGAAGACGCAAAAAGATGGAAATAACATGGATAACGTACGCAATGCATGTAGCATAACGTACGTAATGTAGCTAGCATAACGTACGTAACATTATATGGTTAACGTATGTAATGGAGTGTTTTTGAATTCAAACAAGGAGCCATTGAAGATGACATCATGACATACATCAGCATGCAACGGATAATTTGACTGAAGATAACGTACGTAAGGTGGAGAAGCTTAACGTACGTAATGGAAGAAACGAAGCTACTGGACTGATATGTGAAGAGCTTAACATACATAACCAAATGGTGTTAACGTACGTAACACATCTAACGTACGTAATGGATTGCTTATAACATACGTAATGAGGCAGTAGTGAGCTAACGGCTAGTTGAGGCTTTGGAGCCTATAAATACCACTTTCTATGGTATTGAACCTACAACAACTTCAAGCAATCGAGATATTGATCAGATATTGTTATACATTCAATTGTTGTTATATTTGAGCTTATATTGATAAGAGTTTTGAGTGTTATACACGATAACTCATACACGAGGGGAAAAAGAAAGGATAAGATTGGATTCGGTGTTATTGGGATCAAGGATCCGGCATTTTTAGAATCGCAATCTATATCCGAGTGAGGTTTGTCTAGTACCCATATAAAGCTACATAGGTTGATTCCTTGTCTGATAGAAAAGGAAAACGGTTTAACTTGGAGCGAAGAAAAGATAAGTGTGTGGACGGTTTATCTCGGACCGATAGAAGACGAGAATGATAACGGTAATCCCTCAACCGATAGAAGAGAGGTGCATAGGTTGATCTTTATCCTATAGAAAAAGATACGGAGAGAGGACGTAGGCACACTTGGCCGAACCTCTATAAAATCTTGTGTCGTTTATCTTTCCGCACATTATTTACGCTTCCGCACAATAGCGCATATACCGAATCTTGCTACAAGAACTTCTTTATTGGAGATGGGTCATGTCGAATTTATTTCAAAATTAAATTGGTTGGTACTATTACATTATTAAATGGTTTATACCATTTGAATCTAAAGAATAAAACAACTGTGAATACTATAACTAGGAAGCATGGTAGGGTTGAAACAAACAAAGCACTTAAGTGGCATCTAAGACTTGGTCATGTTGGTCAGACCAAGGTTCATAAAATGGAGCAATATGGGCTTACAGGTCCATTGGGATCGGATCCCTATCCAACTTGTGAATCTTGCCTTCAAGGCAAAATGACTAAGTTACCCTTCAAAGGGAGTTTTGAAAGAGCTGCTGAAAAACTTAGATTGATCCATACCGATGTCTGTGGCCCTTTCGAAGTGGCACGAGTGTTAGGAATACTTGTTAGATTTTGATGATGTCATATATGTACTTGTGATTTATTCAAATGTATACTCTAAATACTTGGCATTGTAAAGAAGAACCAAATGAGTATCTTTTATAAGTCATTGATGTAGGCTAAGATTGATCTAAAGTTAATCAATTAAAAATTGGTTAAGTATAGAGCTATCTAGATATCAGATAAGTTAGTTATCAGCCGAGTTTTGTCAAACTGAAATTATCAGAGAAGTTTTGACCATAGAAAACTGAATATCAGACGAGGTCTGGTCAACACAAGTAACAATTGAAGTTTGACCATCAGATCAGAGAACATTCATCCGATAAGAGAACATTCATCATATCAGAGAATACCATTAGATCAGAGAGAAGTTAATCACCAGATCAGAGGACTTCACCTCATCATATCAGAGAACTTCTACAAAGTTATATCAGAGAAGTTTTACATCAGAGAGGGTTGACCGCACATCTAGCTGGTTTGACCAAGTTATATCAGAGAAGTTCTTCAGACATGATATCAGCCAAGATTAAGAAACACAGTCCATGTCAGCAAGCATTGAAGTCAACAATAATGTAAATCCACATGCAGATGCAAGGAGACAAACCGAAAAGATTCCCAGAAAGTTAGGGATAAAATATTCCTTCAGATCGGCGTACTGAAAACTTATGAATATACAAATCCAGAAAAGCAGCGCGGCCAAATCAATTATTTCAAATGGTCGGAATTGAAAAGGAATCAAGCCATGCAACAGAATGATAACATAAACAAATAAGTCTACTCTCCAACAGACGGATTTGTTACATAAGATGCAATGGCAATGAAGGAAGCTCAAAAAATTATACTATAAATATATGAAGATCAGAATTGAGCAAAGAACGATGCGAACAATACATACAATCAATCTAAGCAATCAAAGCTATCAAGCGAATTATAGCAACGTGAAGAGCAAAGTTTCAAAGATCATATTCTGAGAATCTCTTGAAGTTGGATAAGACAAACGCTCTTATCTTTAAATCTGAGTACGGGGTACTTCTGATACCAAACAATACCCAAATAGTGATACAAATACAGGGACTGTTGTGAATCGTGATTGTACGAAGCGGAAGTAGGGTTTCTGGAGTAAATAAATGAACAGCAACAGCGAATAACAATAACGGACAGCACTTCAGTACAGCAGCACTTCGATACAACACTTCAATACAGCAATATTCGGACATCACCCGATACAAGATTGATACGGTAATATTTGGACAAAGACCGTTACGATGCTTGATACAACAATATTTGACATGACCGTTCTGATGCCCGATACAGCAATATTTGGACAACACTTCATTACAATACTTCGATACAGCAATATTTGGACACGGAGATGACGAGGGCACTTCAAACCCTTAGAATTAATCACTATAATCCCCTTAGAATCCTGTTCTAACGAAACGTTCAGAATTATTCTAAGAACTCAATTTTCTATGACTAAGACTTAACAATTATATGAACTAAAATTGTAAAAATGTAGAAGTGAGAATTATAAGAATAATACACAAGAAAATCCGAGCAGCAGCTCTTGATTCAAGCACAAGGCTGAAATATCTTTTTGATTTCAAAAGTGGTCTTTATTTAGTGCACTCCAAGCAGCCTCAGTGTGAGGGTCTTCAAGAGAGGATTTGGTCGAGGCCATACAATAAACCTCTTGAGTAGGAATCGAGTTGTCTTCATAAGAGTTAGTAACAGATAATAAGGTAACAAGTGTGGAACGTGCATTAAGTATATTTCCCGAGGTGGTTTTAGTGTCACTCGTTCTCAATATTTCACTCGTTTGTTCTCTCAACTTCCTAGTGTAATATCCGCATTTTTCTTTCCCTTATATCTTCATTTTTCGGTGTATTTCTCGGTCGTAGTGACCCTCGTGTATCTCTCAGTGTATCCTTCATGTCATCTGCTGAACTGTATTCTCGTTATTGTTGTGCGGAACCGCCATTTAGGGGTTGCCGTGGATCCATTTCGTGTTATTGGTTCCCAAATATTGATTCCTATTGCTTTTATTCTCTTCCCGGATCATTTTTCATCATTTAGGAACCAAGAGGGGGTGTGAGCCGCGGCACAAGGTGTGTGCGCCGCGGCACACACATTTATCTAGTAGTTGGCCGAGCGGACTGTACTGTGTGCCGCGGCACACTGACGAGTCAGTGCCGCGGCACACCCGTCCGGTGCCACGGCACAGTCGTGTGGCATTTTCGGCCAAAAACCCGACTGTACCGGGTGCCGCGGCACATGTCAGGTGAGCCGCGGCACACTGCCGAACCCTGGGAGTAATTTTTGGCCTGTGCCGCGGCACACCTCAGCTGAGCCGCGGCACACAATGCGGTCAACCCTCTATAATTGTGTTGTTTTAAGCGTGAGCATCTCATTTCCCTTCTTCTTCTTCCATTTACGCGAGAGAGAGTGAGAGAGGAGGAGAGCTTCTCATCATTCATCAATTGGGGGGTGATTTTCATCTTTCTTCTTCGGTTGTGAAGCCCGGACAATCAATCCAACGCGTGTTCTACTAATCTAAATACTTGAATCCTCAAGGTAATATCTCTTGAAACCCTACCTTTTGGATAATTGGGGATTTTGGGGTTTTTGTCTGATTCTTTCCGTTTTGTTGATGGATTCTTGATGAATATGATTAATCTTGTTGATATCATTAGTTTTCCTACGGATTCATGGTATATTTTCATAGTTTTGCGGAATCGAGAGGGTTTGGTTGTGGTCCGTCCTCGTTGTTATTTTTGTGCGGATATACATGAATCGTAGGCGGGTTTTCGGGTGTATTCCATTTCCGTATTCGGCTAGAGTTGGTTGTAATTATGTTCTTCGAATCGTTAGGTTCGGTTCCGTTGATTCCTAGTGTTCGTCGGTGATTATCCTTTCCGTTCGTTGCGTCATCAAAATATTCAAGGCAAGTATTCTTGGAAACCTTTATGCTTAACGTGAAATGGTAATGTATATTGTGTGTGCTTTACTCACCTCGGGAGGGTCCGACGGGGCCTCGAGGGAATCTATGGCTTCGTCCTGGATTCATGAGTTTGATTCGCTAGCCAGCTCGGGAGGGTCCTTAGAGGCCTCGAGTGGGATTCGTGGCTTCGTCCCGGTCCTAGGTGATGTGTGGTGCTTGATTTGTTTTATGAATGTGGCCAGCTCGGGAGGGTCCTTAGAGGCCTCGAGTGGGATTCGTGGCTTCGTCCCGGTCCTAGGCAAATTAATTGTGACTGTTTGTTTCCGGAAAAGACATGTCTAGTTTTGGTTTTTGAAATGATATTGGTGCATGTACTATGAAATGTGTAAGCGATTGGTTTGCCTTGATTACTTGTACTAGCGTAATTGCTAACCCCTTTGGGGACCCGTTTTGGGGAAATTCTTGTTATGGATTTCAGGTTATGATTATTCGGACGAGCGAGCACCGGGACAGTACGAGGATGTCGGCCAGGGTCGTTGACATGTGCATTTGGGTCGCCTTATTTCCTGTGTCTAATTCGATATGGTTGTTTCCTATATTTATAAACTGATAGACTGTACTCGCGAGTACTTAGGCTTTTCAAATTCAAACTCCGTGTTGTATTATTTTAAATTGCTATAATATCGATTGTTACTCTTTTGGTCGGTTGTTCCGGGTGTATTTTCATGTGATGTCTATTTGATTGCGTTTCCTCGCTAACCGAGATGGTTAGTCGAGGGGTGTTCGATATTGTAGCCTGGTGGGTCCCATGTAGGGATCCACGGCGCTGTAATATACTCTGAATATCTCGGGGTGTTACAGAAAATGGTATCAGAGCTCTAGGTTTATGGATACCTAGGCTTGTCGGTTATTTGGGTCTAGTCGTGTTTTGTTTTGCACATTGTCCCACCGCTGCCGGCATCTCAGTACTTCCAGTGTTCGTAAGTTTCCTTACTCGATTCTTTATTTTTCGTACTGTATTCCGTTTCCTGAACTATGGTTATTCTCCATCCTTTGCTTGTCATCGTAGTTGCTTTTTCCTTCCTTACTCATCCTCGATATACGTCTGTTATCTCTTAAAATCAGTATGGATGCCGGAGGGAACCGTGGTCGTGGTCGTGGACGCGGCCGAGGACGTGGGGCAGCCGGTGGGGCGGCCACGTCGCATTCTTCGGGAGCCGGCAGTACCGGTGACCGTCACAGTCATGCTTCTTCTCAGGAGCGCGCCGATCTTGGTATTGCGGCTGTTATGCAGCAAATGGTTAACCAGATGGCGGCTATAGCTCAGGTGGTCTAGAACCCCGATCAGGCCCATGCTAATCGGGACGGAGCGGATCGCTGGCTTCAGGATGTCATCAAGATGCATCCTACTCAGTTTTCGGGAGCTTCGGACCCGATCGGCTGGGAAGGGTGGATCAAGGAGATATCCAAAGTCTTCACTGCTACCAACTGCCCCGAGGACCGTAAGGTCCCTATTGCTCAATACTTTCTCACGGGAGATGCTACGGATTGGTGGGAGGCCGTTGGTCCCAAAGATCATGTTGCTTCGTGGGCCGAATTTCAAGAATTGATGGAGACCGAATATTGTCCGTGGCCGGTCAGACAGGCTCGAGTGCATGCTTTCTATGATGCTCAACCACGGGATATTCCCGTATCCCAAGCTATTGCCGATTTTAACAAGGAGTTGGGCTATGTGAAGACCCAAGTTGTCGAAGAGAGCGACAAAATTTTCCATTTTTCCAGGAGGATGAAACTGTCCATTCGGGACTATATGTCTGGGCTCGTCTGTACTACCTTGAAGGATTATCAGAGTCGAGCTCTTGCTTATGATATGTCGGTGACGGCTAGCGATTTGGCTCGTGAGAGCAAGAAGCAGAAGTCGGTCGGAAATTTTTCTGGTCCCAAGAGTGTAGGCCAGCAGAAATCTCAGGCTGCAAATATTTCTACGGGCGGTTCGGCTCATTTCTCTGGGAGCTTTCGGAGTGCTGCCGGAACCGTCGTCCGGGACCCCAGATGCTTTAACCGTGGCAAGCCAGGCCACGTGAACCGGGATTGTCCTCGTCCACCATTGACTTGTCATACTTGTGGTCAGTCGGGCCACAAAGCTTCTTTTTGCGAGAAGCTCAGACAATTTCGCGGCGCCCGTTCTTCTCACCCAGCACCTATGGAGCCGAGTGTGAACCAGGGCTCATTTGCTCCGCCGCCTCCACCGAGTGCCGGCCGAGGTAGGGGTCGGGGTCAGCCCGCTAGAGGAGGAGCTTCCAGTGTCGGCTCTGCCCAGCCGCGTATCTACGAGATGAGGAGGACCGATGATCCATCACCATCGTGGGCGAGTGCACTGCTTCATATCCATTCCCATCCTGTCAGTGTGCTTTTTGATTCGGGTGCTACGCATTCATTCATTTCTCTAGAGTGTGTACGCCGTTTGAGTCTCGACTGCTTGTCACCTTGCGAGCCTTTCATGGTTAAACTTCCTAGCGGTGATAGAATTGTCGGTGATCGAGAAGTCCGGGACTGTTCTGTGATTATTTGTGAGAGGGCTTGGCTCTCTAATCTTATTGTCGTGGGTATCGAGGGTGAGGATTTGATTCTCGGGGATGATTGGCTCGAGCGGCATGGTGCAATCATGAACTACCGCACGAGGATCATTACCATGTTAGCCGAGGACGGCACTAAACACTCTTTCGCAGGGCGAAAGAGAAACCAGAAGTTTGTTATTAACGCCTTGAAGGCGGTGAAACTCCTGCGAAAGGGGTGTACTGGTTATTGGTGCTACGCCTTGAAGGCGGAGAGTGGTGGGGTCGAGCTTTCGTCGATTCCAGTCGTTAGTGAGTTTCCTGATGTATTTCCTGACGAGTTGCCGGGATTGCCACCGGATCGTGAGGTTGAGTTTGTTATAGAATTAGAGCCGGGTGCGGCTCCGATTTCGAAGGCGCCGTATCGCATGGCACCTTCAGAGATGTCAGAGTTGAAGAAGCAGTTGAGTGAGCTTCTTGAGTCAGGGTATGTTCGACCGAGCGCCTCGCCTTGGGGTGCACCGGTCCTGTTTGTGCGAAAGAAGGATGGTTCACTACGTTTGTGTATCGACTATCGCGAACTAAACAAAGTGACCATCAAGAACAAGTATCCTTTGCCGAGGATTGATGACTTGTTCGATCAGTTGCAGGGAGCTGCGGTATTCTCGAAGATTGATTTGAAATCGGGGTACTATCAGCTTCGGGTGAGGGAGTCCGACGTGCCAAAAACGGCTTTTCGGACGAGATACGGACATTATGAGTTTGTAGTTATGCCTTTCGGGTTAACTAACGCGCCGGCGGTGTTCATGCAGTTGATGAACAAAGTCTTTATCGAGTATTTGGATAAGTGTGTCGTCGTCTTCATTGACGATATTCTTATTTATTCGAGGAACGAGGAAGAGCATGCCCATCATTTGCGGGTAGTGTTAGACATTTTGAGGACCGAGCAACTCTATGCAAAGTTCTCGAAATGTGAGTTCTGGCTGAAAGAAGTGATGTTTTTAGGTCACGTGATTTCAGCCGAGGGGGTTCGTGTGGATCCGCAGAAAATTGAGGCAGTGTTAGATTGGGCACCGCCCAAGAATGTGAAAGAGATCCGTAGTTTCTTGGGATTGGCTGGCTATTATCGTAGGTTCGTCGAGGGTTTCTCGATACTAGCTCGGCCACTTACACAGTTGCTCCAGAAATCCGAGAAGTTCGTCTGGAATGACGAGAGACAGTCGAGTTTTGAAGAACTAAAGAAGCGTTTGACTTCAGCCCCGGTTTTGGCGTTGCCATGTGGCAACGAGGGATTCGCCGTTTATAGCGATGCTTCGGGCCAGGGTCTTGGGTGCGTATTGATGCAGCACGGCAAGACCATTGCCTTTGCATCGAGACAGTTGAGGCCGTATGAGCTTAACTACCCTACTCATGATTTGGAGTTAGCGGCAGTCGTTTTTGCGCTCAAGATTTGGCGTCACTACCTTTTCGGCTCTGCATGTCAGATTTTTACCGATCATAAAAGTCTGAAATATATATTTACTCAGCGGGAGTTGAATATGAGGCAGAGGAGGTGGTTAGAGCTGATTAAGGATTATGACCTCGAAATCCTTTATCATCCGGGCAAGGCGAACGTCATGGCCGACGCCTTGAGTCGGAAACCGATTGCGTTGCGAACGCTTGAGGTCCTTACGTCTCAGTCTGAGCTTCGGCGGGCTTTGATTGAGTTTGATGTTGAGGTTTTGTTGCCTGGGGCTGTCGGGCAACTTTGTGCTTTAGAGGTTTCGTCGTCCTTGATCGATGAGATTAAGCTGAAACAGTTAGAGGATCCGATGATCACTCAAATCCGAGAGAACGTTCTTAGGGGAAAGTCCCCTGGGTTTGTGATTCATGAGGATGGTGTTTTGAGATTCCAGAGTCGGCTTTGTGTGCCGAACGAATCCGAGTTGAGACAGAGTATTCTGCGCGAGGCCCATGCTACACCTTACTCCGTTCATCCTGGTTCGAGTAAGATGTACAAGGACCTAAGGAGGAATTTCTGGTGGAATGACATGAAGGAAGAGGTCGCGCCGTTTGTGGCGAGATGTTTGACTTGTCAGCAGGTCAAAATTGAGCATCAGCGACCGGCTGGATTACTGCTGTCACTTCCCGTTCCGGAATGGAAATGGGAAGACATATCAATGGACTTCATTACGAGTTTGCCGAGATCGAGATCGGGCATGAATACGGTTTGGGTGATTGTCGATCGCCTGACCAAGTCGGCACATTTTCTGGGCATCAAGGACACTTGGGGCCCGGAGAAGTTGGCTCGTGTATTTATCGCGCAGATTGTGAGGCTTCACGGTACTCCGAAGTCTATTGTTTCGGATCGTGATGGCCGTTTTGTATCGCACTTTTGGCAAGCTGTACATAAGGCGTTGGGTACTCGTTTACGTTTGAGTACCTCTTTCCATCCTCAGTCAGATGGACAGTCGGAACGCACTATCCAGACGTTCGAGGATATGTTGCGTGCGTGCGCTCTCGATTAGAGCAGCGACTGGGAGGAGCATTTGCCATTGATCGAATTCACGTACAACAATAGTTGGCACACGTCGATTCGGATGGCACCGTACGAGGCACTTTATGGGCGGCGATGTCGATCACCGATTTGTTGGAATGAGGCGTCCGATTTGGTCGGGACCGAGCCGGATGTCGTTTTAGAGACGAGGCGGAAAATAGAATTAATTCGGGAACGGATGTTGACGGCCCAGAGTCGACAGAAGTCATATGCTGATGTCCGTCGTCGACCTTTAGAATTCGAGGTGGGAGACCACGTTTTGCTGAAGGTGTCGCCGACGAGAGGAGTTTTCCGTTTCGGGAAGAAGGGGAAGTTGAGTCCGAGATTTATTGAACCCTTCGAGATTCTCGAGCGAGTCGGTGGGTTAGCATACCGTTTGGCGTTACCCCCGGCCTTGAGTCATGTTCATAGCATTTTTCATGTTTCCTAGCTGAGGAAATATGTCCCGGATCCTAGTCACGTCATCGATTATGGTGAGATTGATGTCGCCGAGGATATTACTTTCGAGGAGCATCCTTTGAAGATTTTGGAGCATCATGAGAAACGACTGAGGCATAAGACCATCCCTTTGGTCAAAGTGCAGTGGTCGAGACACGGTGTCGAGGAGGCAACTTGGGAGACCGAGGATAGCATGCGTGCTAGCTACCCTGAGTTGTTTGTTTCTTAAGTTTCGGGACGAAACTTAATTTTAGAAGGGTAGAATGTAATACCCGCATTTTTCTTTCCCTTATATCTTCATTTTTCGGTGTATTTCTCGGTCGTAGTGACCCTCGTGTATCTCTGAGTGTATCCTTCCTGTCATCTGCTGAACTGTATTCTCGTTATTGTTGTGCGGAACCGCCATTTCGGAGTTGCCGTGGATCCATTTCGTGTTATTGGTTCCCAAATATTGATTCCTATTGCTTTTATTCTCTTCCCGGATCATTTTTCATCATTTAGGACCCAAGAGGGGGTGTGAGTCGCGGCACAAGGTGTGTGCGCCGCGGCACACACATTTCTCCAGTAGTTGGCCGAGCGGACTGTACTGTGTGCCGCGGCGCACCCATCCGGTGCCGCGGCACACTGACGAGTCAGTGCCTCGGCACACCCGTCCGGTGCCGCGGCACAGTCGTGTGGCATTTTCGGCCAAAAACTCGACTGTACCGGGTGCCGCGGCACATGTCAGGTGAGCCACGGCACACTGCCGAACCCTGGGAGTAATTTTTGGCCTGTGCCGCGGCACACCTCAGCTGAGCCTCGGCACACAATGCGGTCAACCCTCTATAATTGTGTTGTTTTGAGCGTGAGCAGCTCATTTCCCTTCTTCTTCTTCCATTTACGCGAGAGAGAGTGAGAGAGGAGGAGAGCTTCTCATCATTCATCAATTGGGGGGTGATTTTCATCTTTCTTCTTCGGTTGTGAAGCCCGGACAATCAATCCAACGCGTGTTCTACTAATCTAAATACTTGAATCCTCAAGGTAATATCTCTTGAAACCCTACCTTTTGGATAATTGGAGATTTTGGGGTTTTTGTCTGATTCTTTCCGTTTTGTTGATGGATTCTTGATGAATATGATTAATCGTGTTGATATCATTAGTTTTCCTATGGATTCATGGTATATTTTCATTGTTTTGCGGAATCGAGAGGGTTTGGTTGTGGTCCGCCCTCGTTGTTATTTTTGTGCGGATATACATGAATCGTAGGCGGGTTTTCGGGTGTATTCCATTTCCGTATTCGGCTAGAGTTGGTTGTAATTATGTTCTTCGAATCGTTAGGTTCGGTTCCGTTGATTCCTAGTGTTCGTCGGTGATTATCCTTTCCGTTCGTTGCGTCATCAAAATATTCAAGGCAAGTATTCTTGGAAACCTTTATGCTTAACGTGAAATGGTAATGTATATTGTGTGTGCTTTACTCACCTCGGGAGGGTCCGACGGGGCCTCGAGGGAATCTATGGCTTCGTCCTGGATTCATGAGTTTGATTCGCTAGCCAGCTCGGGAGGGTCCTTAGAGGCCTCGAGTGGGATTCGTGGCTTCGTCCCGGTCCTAGGTGACGTGTGGTGCTTGATTTATTTTATGAATGTGGCCAGCTCGGGAGGGTCCTTAGAGGCCTCGAGTGGGATTCGTGGCTTCGTCCCGGTCCTAGGCAAATTAATTGTGACTGTTTGTTTCCGGAAAAGACATGTCTAGTTTTGGTTTTTGAAATGATATTGGTGCATGTACTATGAAATGTGTAAGCGATTGGTTTGCCTTGATTACTTGTACTAGCGTAATTGCTAACCATTTTGGGGACCCGTTTTGGGGAAATTCTTGTTATGGATTTCAGGTTATGATTATCCGGACGAGCGAGCACTGGGACAGTACGAGGATATCGGCCAGGGTCGTTGACATGTGCATTTGGGTCGCCTTATTTCCTGTGTCTAATTCGATATAGATGTTTCCTATATTTATAAACTGATAGATTGTACTCGCGAGTACTTAGGCTTTTCAAATTCAAACTCCGTGTTGTATTATTTTAAATTGCTATAATATCGATTGTTACTCTTTTGGTCGGTTGTTCCGGGTGTATTTTCATGTGATGTCTATTTGATTGCGTTTCCTCGCTAACCGAGATGGTTAGTCGAGGGGTGTTCGATATTGTAGCCTGGTGGGTCCCATGTAGGGATCCACGGCGCTGTAATATACTCTGAATATCTCGGGGTGTTACACCTAGCACGTGTACGTGTGATAGGACCAGTGGGGTCCATGACGGCTCCAACCGTTCCTAACTCTCTTGGTAGCACAACCATGGTTATATCATCCCCTCCCTCTTGAGGAGGATCTGTCCTTAGATCCGCGAGATAACCTGCTTCAAACATAGACAAGTCAGAAACATTAAAAGTAGCAGATACATTGTATTCCCCTGGTAAGTCTAGTTTGTAAGCATTATTATTTATTCTCTCCAAAATCATGAAAGGACCATCTCCTCTTGGCAGCAATTTTGATATCCTTTGTATAGGAAACCTTTCCTTCCTCATATGTAACCAAACCCAATCTCCAGGTTCGAAAACCAATTCCTTTCTCCCTCGGTTGGCGCGCTCAACATACTGCTTAGTACGCCTTTCAATGCTATCTCTTGCTTTCTTATGGAGTTGTTTAACTAGCTCGGCTTTCTTCTTCCCATCTGTACTAATCCTTTCAGTCACAGGCAAAGGCACAAGATCAAGTGGGGTCAAAGTATTAAATCCATAAACAATTTCAAAAGGAGAAAATTGAGAAGCAGAATGCACTGTTCGATTATAAGCAAACTCAACATGTGGCAAACATTATTCCCAAGTTTTAATGTTTGTTTTTATTATAACCCTTAACAATGTAGAAATAGTTCTATTTACTACTTCGGTTTGCCCATCAGTTTGTGAGGGACAAGTGGTAGAAAATAGAAGCTTTGTGCCTAATTTAGCCCATAAGGTTTTCCAAAAATAACTTAGGAACTTAGCATCACGATCAGAAACTATAGTCCTAGGCATTCTATGTAAACGAACGATCTCTATAAAGAAAAGATTAGCCACGTGAGATGCATCATCAATTTTGTGACAAGCTATGCAATGTGCCATTTTTGAAAATCTATCAACCACAACAAATATAGAATCCCTCCCATACCAGTTTCTAGGCAATCCCATCACGAAATCCATCGATATATCAGTCCAAGGAGTATTAGGAATGGGCAGTGGGGTGTACAAACCATGAGTCTGAACTCGAATTTTAGCCATTTTACAATCGATACAGCGACCACAAATACGAATGACAGCTCGTTTCATACCCGGCCAGTAGAAATGTTCTTGCAAAACAAACAAGGTTTTATCAATGCCAAAATGACCCATCAACC
This sequence comes from Orobanche coerulescens, assembly GCA_033398695.1. NCBI lineage: Eukaryota > Viridiplantae > Streptophyta > Magnoliopsida > Lamiales > Orobanchaceae > Orobanche > Orobanche coerulescens. The sequence goes on from CM065803.1 coordinate 118,849,532, forward strand.
CTCCCCCATGCGATTCGAGCAACAACAGTTCACGTATAGAGCTAGCGGGTATGCATAATTTATTTTCCCTAAATAGAAAACCATCACTCTTATAGAACTTATCTACCCCAGACTTCTCACAAGTAATGAAAATCTCGCCAAAATCAATGTCTTTCTCGTACATATTTTTAATCAATTCAAAACCAAGTATTTTCGAATCTAAAGTAGTCAGGAAGGTATACATGCGAGATAGAGCATCAGCAACGACGTTCTCTTTTCCCTGTTTGTACTTGATCACGTACGGGAACATCCTTATGAATTCCATCCATCGAGCATGCCTCCTATTCAACTTCTGTTGCCCCTTCATATGTTTCAAGGACTCGTGATCAGTGTGTATCACGAACTCTTTGGGCCATAAGTAATGTTGCCAAGTCTAGAGTGCTCGAACCAAGGCATACAGTTCCTTGTCGTAAGTTGGATAGTTCAGCAACGATCCTCCCAACTTCACACTGAAGTAGGCAATCGGCCTACCCTCCTGCATCAAAACAGCTCCTATACCTGTACCGGATGCATCACACTCGATCTCAAAAGACTTAGCAAAATTCGACAGGTCTAGCAGTGGAGCGTTCGTCAGTTTTTCTTTCAAGGCCTTGAAGGCCGTCTCTTGTTCCTGTTCCCACTTGAATCCAACATTCTTCTTGATTACCTCAGTCAAAGGGGCGGCTACAGTACTAAAGTTGGGTACAAACCGGCGATAGAAGCTTGCCAAGCCGTGGAAGCTTCGGACTCCGCTCACATTTTTAGGGCTGTCCCATTCTCTAATTGCCCTCACTTTCTCTTCATCGACCTGTATCCCCTGGGAACTAACAACAAAACCAAGGAAAGCCAATTTCTCGGTGCCAAAGTTGCACTTTTGAATGTTAGCAAACAAGTGTTCCTTTCTAAGCACAAGCAACACAATTTTCAAATGCTTTATATGTTCATTCAAACTTTTGCTATATATTAGGATATCATCAAAGTACAAAACAACAAATTTTCTAATAAAAGCACGTAGAACATGATTCATTACCCTCATAAATGTGCTTGGTGCATTAGTGAGCCCAAATGGCATAACTAACCACTCATACAAACCATGTTTAGTTTTAAATGCCGTTTTCCACTTGTCTCCCTCTTTCATTCGAATCTGATGGTACCCACTTTTTAAATCAATTTTTGAAAATATTATGGAACCATATAATTCATCTAACATGTCATCAAGTCTAGGGATGGGATGTCGATATTTCACCGTAATGTTGTTTATTGCATGGCAGTATATGCACATCCTCCACGAGCCATCTTTCTTTGGTACTAGCAACACCGGAACTGCAAAAGGACTCATACTTTCCCTCACATTACCCTTTGCTAGTAGCTCATACTTTAGTCTCTTCTGGGTTACTTCGGTATGCAGGATGGTTTGGTATTGAGAATCCTGGAACGAAGTCGATCTGGTGTTTTATGCCTCGAACAAGAGGCAATCCGGGTGGTGTCTCCTCGGGAAACACATCTTCAAACTCCTGAAATAAAGAGACAATTAATGGATCAGTAGTATTAGGAATAGATGGAATATTAAGCAATACATCACGAAATAGTAATAGAACCACAGGCCATCTTGCGAGCAAGGCCTGTTTAACCTCACTAGCCCTACAAAGGGCGACAGTTTTTATCCCTTTAGGGACTGCCGTGACTGTTTACTTTTCCTTCTCTTTTTTTTCGTTTTCTCTCAGTGCTTGCTCTAATATCCTCTGATCTTCAAGGATTTATTTAGGGGTCATAGGTGATAGGTTGAATTTCTTCTTCCCAAAGATGAAGGAATACTTGTTCGAAAACCCATCATGAGTGACTTTACGGTCGTACTGCCATGCTCTTCCTAAAAGGATCTGGGTGGCATGCATATGGGCGACGTCACAAACTACTTCATCCTCATATCTACCTATCTTAAAGGGCACGGTGCATCTACTCACTACTTTCAGTTCTCCCGCATTATTCATCCACATCAACTTATATGGTTTAGGGTGTCTTTCGGTTTTAAGTAGTTTCTGCACCAAGGCTGTTCTAACGACATTGACACAACTATCCCCATCTATGATCATACTACAGAGGTTCTCCTTAATGTAGCACCTACACTGAAACAAGTTCTCCCTCTGGCTATCCTCGTCTTCCACTATCTTAGCTGACAAGGACATTCTAAGCACTACATTAATCTTCCCTTATAAGATCTCTTCATTACATTCTTCTATCTCTTCTCCACTATCCTCATTCTTAATCTCTTCTTCACCCTCACTTTCGGTCGCTATTTCCCCTGACTTAATGACTATGGCTCACTTATTTGGACAGTTCGGGGCTATGTGACCTATACCTTGACACTTATAGCATCAGATCTCATGTGTCCTAGGTTGAGGTTTGGAATTTGGTGAAGGTTGGGACTTAGTTGGTGGATTAGGGGCTGACTGGACCCTATTGATCAACGGTTTAGGGTATTCCTTATGGTTAGTGGGCTGTGTCGGTTTCCATGGGATACTAGGAGTGGTGTCCTTCCTAGTTTGACGCCTCCGAATTTGGATCTCTATCTTCCTAGCCGTGTTCACCATCTCTTCTAAGTCATGCATGGTCATGAGCTCTAATTGGTCTCTAATCTCAACATTAAGTCCGGCTTAGAACCTAGTCATGGTGCTATCGTGGTCCTCCTCTATATGACACCTAATTAGTCCGGTTTCCATTTCCTTATAGTAATCGTCTACCGACTTGGTCCCTTGCCTTAAAGTTTTAAGACTATACCTATGGACCCTCGTGTAATAGCTAGGAATAAACCTTTCCTTCATCACTCGCTTAAGCTCTTCCTATGTATCTATAGGTCTTTCCCCACGTCGATACCTAAGTTGAACTACATGATCCCACCATACAAGAGCATACCCAGTGAACTCTATAGTAGCTATCTTAACCTTCTTAAGATCAGAAAAGTTTCGACACTCAAATTGTCCCTCGACCTTCCTAACCCATTCAACGTAAGTTTCGGGATCAGATTTTCCTTCAAAAGGTGGTATGGAAAACTTATCAATACTTAAGTTATCGTCTACCCGCCCTTGTTGTTCCTTAGGCTCTCAGTCGATCCTAAACTGCCTATCATCCTCAAAGTAATCATCATATTCATCTTTCGGATAGTATTCGGGTGGTGGAGGGGCTGCCCTAACTCTACCCCTTCCTCTACCTCTATACCGTGAATCCCTTCCTCCCATTGTGGGTTCTTTTTCTCGATCTTCCCTATTCCTATTAGTAGGTTCGGGAGTTTGTGAAGTTCTATGGGATTTCAGCTCTTCTCTCATCTCCAACATCATGTTTTCCATCCTTCGTATGTAGGATGTCAGGCCTTGGAGTTGGAATTGTACGTCATGGAAGCTTTGGATTTTATTAGTAACTGGGTCATCGCTTAGGACCTCTTCCTCGTCTACGGGATCCTTCACGGTTCGTCTAGGTCCTGGAGTTTCTCCATCCTTCGAGTTTCTTGATCCTGTCATCATGGTACCAAGTGATTTGAAACAGGAAACAAGTATCGAATATATTACCTAAAACACAACAACTTAACTCCAATGCGAACCACAAAATTATATATATATATATATATATATATGAGAATAAAAGATAAGAGAGGAACGACTAAACCGTTCTCTGATGCCAAATGATACCAAACGATACCCAAACAGTGATACCAATATAGGGACTATTGTGAATTGTGGTTGTACGAAGCGGAAGTAGGGTTTGTGGAGTAACGAAACGAATAGCAAACAGCGAATAACAATAACGGACAGCACTTCGGTACAGCAACACTTCGATACAGCACTTCAATACAACAATATTCGGATAGAACTTCGATACAAGATTGATACAAAGAATATTTGGACAAGACCGTTACGATGCCCGATACAAAGAATATTTGGACAGCACTTTGTTATAGTACTTGACACAAAGAATATTTGGGCAAGTGCTTCAAGTTCCGATACAGCAATATTTGGACATGGAGATGATGAGGGCACTTCAAACCCTTAGATTAATCACTATAATCACCTTAGAATCCTGTTCTAAAGAAACGTTCGGAATTATTCTAAGAACTCAAGTTTCTCTAACTAAGACTTAACAATTTTATGAACTAAAATCGTAAGAATTTAGAAGTGAGAATTATAAGAATAATACTCAAGAAAATTCGAGCAGCAGCTCGTGATTCAAGCAAAAGGCCGAAATATCTTTTTGATTTCAAAAGTGGTCTTTATTTAGTGCACTCCAAGCAGCCTCAGTGTGAGGGTCTTCAAGAGAGGATTTGGTCGAGGCCATACAATAAACCTCTTGAGTAGGAATCGAGTTGTCTTCATAAGAGTTAGTAACAGATAATAAGGTAACAAGTGTGGAACGTGCATTAAGTTTATTTTGTGAGGTGGTGCTAGTATCACCCGTTCTCAATATTTCACTCGTTTGTTCTCTCAACTTCCTAGCACGTGTACGTGTGATAGGACCAGTGGGGTCCATGATGGCTCCAACCGTTCCTAACTCTCTTGGTAGCACAACCGTGGTTGTATCAACTTCTGTGAACGAAGTTTCAGAAGTTTCGCGACTGATAAGGCATCCACGGGTTCTTGATTGGAAGGTGATAGACAACTCGAGAGTTGTTGAGGCATCCACGGGTTTTCGAACAAGAGGTGCTAGGCAGTCAAGGGAGTTGCAACGGCCATGGGTTTCCACTGGTTAGAAGCTGTTGTAACTGGTTGAATCATTGTAACATTTATCACTAGTTGAACTTACAGTGAATTCATCTCCAACTGGTTTGGAGAAAAGTGGATTAGTAGAGGATTGCCCCACCTCTGAAACCACTATAAGTGCTTGTGTGTTTTACTGCATTAATCATACTTATCTGCTGCATTCATATTTACTGTTCCATTTATCATTCAACTATCTTTCACATTGTCAAGTCTTTACAGTTGAAATAAGTCATTTGTAGTCGATATAAGTCATCTGCAGTGTTACCAGCTGTGCTTCCGCACTACTCATCCGCAGCTAAGGTTTGTTAGCTGCATATTATACAGCTGAGGAAACTCACATGATTAAGGAAAAGAGTTTAATAAGTCTATTCACCTCCCCCCCGCCCTAGACTTATTCCTGACGACTTGTGACCTATAAGTGGTATCGGAGAGGTTGGTTCAATTTTACAGAACCAGATCCATATACTTGAGTATATAATTTAATATCTTATATTATAATGGAACACATACAACACATGCACTCTAGATTACCTGTATTTTCTGTGGATGAATATGACCTTTGGAAAATAAGAATGCAGGCTCATCTGTCATCCATTCAGGATGAGATGTGGTGTGTTATTGAGGATGGACCGTTCATATTTGAGAAGGACAACACACCAGAAGAAATTATAGCTGGGAAGCCAGAGAAGATCCCCAAGAAGACAATCAAGATGTCTCCTGAAGAAAGGAAGTTGGCCAATCTTGACAACCGGGCCAGAGATGTGCTACTCTTGACAAGGCAACCATGGTCAAGATTAAAAATTGTGAGAATGCCAAACAAATCTGGGACACATTAGCTGTAATGTGTGAGGGAACCGAGCTGATCAAGGAAAATAAGTTGTCAATTGCTACTAAAAAATTTGACAATTTCAAGATGAAGACTGGAGAAACAATTGACCATATGGACACAAGATTCACTGAGATTATCAAGAAACAACCTCCCTTGAAAAGACATATGGTAACATGGAGATGGCTCTAAAAGTTTTAAGATCTCTCAACCCTGAATGGAGCATGAAAGTTGTAGCCATGAGAGAATCAAATGATCTCAACAAAATAAATATCCAGGAGTTGTTTTCTGATCTGAAGGCCTATGCGTTTGAGCTGCCCTGTTCATCATCTAATGAACCAACTGAAAAAGAGCATAGCTGAAGTCAGTCCCCCCAGCCCTCTGAATTTTGAAAAAGAGATGGCTTTCATCATGCAAAGGTTCAGCAATTTTAGGGAGAATTATTCCAAGTACAAGAAGAATTACAAGGACAATCCAAGGAGTAACTAGAAGGCTGGCAACTGGAAGGTGGAATGCTACAATTGCCACAAAACAGGACACATTCAGTTTGACTATCCAGAACTCAAGAAGGATGAAGGCGAGAAAGATGTGGGCAGAAAGGAGGACTAAAGGAAAGCTTTCATTTGATAAGACCAGGAAAGAGTAGAATCTAGCAGTAGATTCTTCTCTGATGATGATGAAGACTACAACTGTCTGATGGCCAACCTAGCTGATGAATAGGTAACATCTAAACCCTCAATTTAAAATAATGACAGCTCAGACATGTCTCAAGATATTGACTTGCATGAATCTATCAATCAGCTTCTCAAAGACTTTGAAAAATTAAAAACTGCACACTTGACTGTGACAACTGAGAAAATATAGCTGCAAGATGAGAATAGGCAGCTGAAAAATAATTTTGAAAAACTCAACCTATAGTTAACAAAAATCAAATATGAATTGGAAAACAGGCTGAAAACAAATTGAAAAACCCAGCTGATAATCCCACAGCTGAGATTAAAAGGCTAACTGTTTTAAACAGTGAGAAATCAGCTACACTAGCTCATGTCTAATCTGAGTTTGCTAAACTGAAACAGCTAAATAGTACACAAGCTAAAGAGATAACATCAGTGAAAGAATCTATAACCCTTGATGGTTTGTGTATTAACCAGAGGCCACTTTATTCAAAATCAGGCCTTAGATATGACCCCAACACTACCTCTAGTTCAAAAACCACTTTTATCAAGGGAGAAACTTATGTCCTGACTGTTGAGCCTATAAAATCCGTATTTCAAAATAGGCAGCAGCCCGATCAAAGGTTTAGGCAGCAGCCAAGGTTTACAAGGCAGCCACCTGGACAGGAGACTAGGCAATGGCCAAGGCAGAAGCAGCAGCCAAAACATTATTCCAACTATTATCAAAGACTCCCCAAAAACAGATTTCAAAATGGGAGAGGTAAGTGGAAACCTTAAGATTATCCAAACTTCCAAAATGAACAGGTGTGGAGACCCCAAAGATTTTACAAATGGTCTCAAAAAAGATTTAGGAATGTCCCACACAACAAATATTATGAGGCATATCAAGTATACCATTCTAACCAGGGATATAGACCTAGACAGCACATACCTTATAGGGGTAATCAACATAATTTTTATAATCCAACGAGAAACCAATTCTCCAGGAAGCCTACTAACCCCAAAGGACCTACACAAATTTGGGTACCTAAATCTCTGCTTGTTTGATTGCAGAAAAGGTGGAAGGACTACTACCAAGTCACCTCAAGTTCAACAGGAGGAGGTGAAGAATGGTTTGTAGACTCGGGATGCTCAAGGCACATGATGCGGAAGGTGCTCTCAAACTACATCAAAGAAAGAGGTCCAGATGTAACCTTTGGAGATAGCTCTAGAAGTCAGACAAAAGGATTTGGAGAGCTGCACAGAGGAAACATAACCATATCTAAAGTACATTATGTCAAAGGGCTCAAATACAATCTGTTGAGCATAAGTCCATTCTGTGAGGAAAAGAACCTAGTAGTCTTCACTATTTGGAAATGCATGGTGATTGATATCCTATCCAGAGAAGTGAAACTACAAAGATTCAGAAGAAGAGACGTTTACATGATATATTGGAATACATGCAGTCCAAACAATTGTTTCCTATCAAAGACAATTGATGAGAATGGATCGCTATGGCACAAAAGATTATGTTATCTGAATTTCAAGGCCATCAACAAGATAAGATCTCAAAAGTTAGTCAGAGGACTTAAGAATTCAAGAAGGAGAGTATCTGTGATTCATGCCAGAAGGGAAAGCAAACCAGAGCAACTTTCAAACTAGTTCAGCCTACCACTATCACTACCAGAGTCTTAGATCTACTTCATATCGATCTCTTTGGCCCCATCAAGCCAAGGACATTGAGTGGAAGGAAGCATGCCTTAATAGTAGTGGATAACTACTCGAGATATACATGGGTTGTTTTCCTCTATAAAAAGAGTGAAACACTACCAAAGCTTCCTGAGCTGATGAGAAAGATTCAGAATGAGAAATCCCTCTCCATCATCAAGATCAGATCAGACAGAGGTGGAGAATTTCTTAATAATGCAATCACTGAATATAGTGATCAAAATGGAATCCAGCATGAACCTCTGCCGCAAGAACACCACAGCAAAATGGTGTTGCTGAAAGCAGAAACAGAACCTTGAAGGAGGATGCGAGGTCAATGATTACAGAAGCTGACCTGCCAAAGAGGTTCTGGGCTGAAGCTGTCAACACAGCATGTCATACCCAGAACAGGAGTATGATAGTATGGAGACATGGCAAAACTCCCTATGAGGTTTGGAATGGCAGAACACCAACTGTTGCATACTTTCATATATTTGGTTGTAAGTATTTCATCCACAACAATGGTAAAACCCAACTAAATGCCTTTGATGCTAAAACTGATGATGGTCTATTTATGGTATACTCACAAATAAACAAGGCATACAGAGTATTTAATAAAAGAACATTAGTTGTGGAAGAAACACCCCATGTTGTATTTGATCAGTCTACTACTGGTGGAATCAATTTAGAAAAAGCTCAAATCCGCCACCCTAGAAGAAGTTAACATCCATGACACAGGAATGACGGACTCACCTGAAGACCCAACTGCAGATCAGCTAGAAGACCCAACTACAGATCAGTCTGAAGACCCAACTGCAGATCAGACGGGATCTCCAACCGTACCTGCTCCAACTGCAGCTGATAAAGACACACCTGCAGAGCAGATACGATCCCCATCTGCAGATGATAGGACCGGAGCTGACCCAGATGCAGTTCAAGAAGGCCAAAACCAAGCTGATGCAGAGAGAGACGAAATTCATCAAAACAACTCAATAGGGGGAACAAACCCTGAAGAAGATATTCCTAAATGGCTCAGAGATCATCCCATCCAACAAATCATTGGGAACCTAAATGATGGAGTCAAAACCAGGCAATCTACAGAACCAGCAGGAATGGCTATGTTCTCATGTTTCATGTCTCAGATGGAACCAAAAACAACTGAACAGTCCCTGGATGACTATTCATGGATAATTGTAATGTAAGAAGAGCTCAACCAAATAGAGAGGAACAATGTCTGTGAACTAATAGACAGACCAGATCACAAGAAAGTCATAGGCACGAAGTGGGTATGAAAAAAAATGTGAGGAAGATGGAGCTGTTGTTAGGAAAGCCAGACTCATTGTAAAAGGATATGCTCAATGTGAAGGAATAGATTTTGATTAAACATATGCACCTGTAGCAACATTAGAAGCTATCAGACTATTCCTTGCAGCTGCAGCATTCAAGGATTTTGAAGTCTATCAAATGGATATAAAAAGTGCTTTTCTCAATGGAGTACTAGAAGAAGAAGTCTATATGGAGCAACCCCTCGGATTTGTAAAAGGAGACAAGGTATACAAGCTTTTTAAAGCTCTATATGGACTCAAGCAGGCACCAAGAACATGGTATGAGACCTTATCAGTATTTCTAGAGAAAAACGGACTCAAAAAAGGACAGGTGGAAAGACCCTCTTCAGAGTGGAACATGACTTGTTCAAATATATGTGGATGATATCATATTTGGCTCAACCAATCCTCAGCTATGTGAAAAATTCTCCAGTCTCATGAAAGGAGAATTTGAGATGAGTATGATGGGAAAGCTGAGTTTCTTCCTTGATTTACTAAGTCAAAAAAGTTGACAATGGAATTTTTATCAACCAAGCAAAGTATACAACAGACTTAATCAAAATATTTGGCATTGACTCAGCCAAATCACTAAGAGTTCCCATGAGCACATCCCTACACCTTAACGCAGATGAAGGAGGTATTCTAGTGGATCCAACACACTACAGAGGATTAATTGGATCATTTTTATACCTTCCTGCAAGCAGACCAGATATTTCATATGTAGTAGGAGTGTGTGCCAGATTCTAATCCTAGCCGAAGCAGTCTCACCAGGAAGCAGCTAAGAGGATAATCAATATCTTAAATCCACAATCAATGTTGGATTATGGTAGGGCTGGGACTTAGGACCCGAATTACCGAAGATCCAAACCGAAATTGACATTTCGGTTTGGTTTGGTTCGGTTTGGGTTTTAAGAAAAAGACTATTTATAAATTTCGGGTTCGGGTCCTGCAATAAATTTTGGGTTCGGGTTCGGTTATTGTAATATCAAAATTTCAATAACCGTACTACCCTAAATTAGTGACAATAACCGAACAAAAGATTAAAACTCATGCTAACCGTACTACCCATAGTTATTTTATTTTAGATGTTTCTACTTTCTATACACTATATAAACTAAAAAAAAAACTAACCGAACAAACTAAAAACAATCGAGTTTATGATTATCTTTGTTTCTCCCAATTTCATACTTTACTGTAATTTGATTTATGCTCAAGTTTACTGCTAATTAACTTTGCTCAAATTTCATCTCCTTCTTTCTCTTCTTTTTTGGATGATATGTAAGGAGTTGTATGAGAACTGTCTTTTTGAGTTAATTGTTCTTTTCTCTTGAAAAAGAAAAACAAAGGTAGTAATATCAACATAACCAAATTAACTGAAGTAACAGAAAAAATTTCGGGTTTTCCGGTTATTTATGAAAATTTTGAACTGTAAATTTCGGTTCGGTTTTTTCGGTTTTTTGGTAAAATTACTTCGGTTCCTAGAAATTCGGTTCCTGGAGAAAAAAGTCAGGTACCGAACCCGAATTACATAACACATTTGGAACTTCGGTTCCTTACTTTTTTTTCAAGAAACCGAACTATCCCAGCCCTAGATTATGGTATCCCAAGGATGAAAACTTTGAACTCTCAGGATATTCAGATGCGAACTTTGCAGGATGCAAGATTGATAGGAAAAGCACCAGTGCAACATGCCAGTTCCTAGAAATCAGACTTATTTCATGGTTCAGCAAGAAGCAAGTATCTAACTCAGTATCCACAACCGAGTCAGAATACTTACCTGCAGGTAGCTGTTGTGCTCAAATTCTATGGATCAGACAACAGCTAAGGGACTACAACATCGTAGCAAATGAAGTTCCAAAATGGTGTGACAACAACAGTGCAATTGCAATAACAAACAATCTAGTTTTTCACTCAAGAACAAAGCACATAGATGTCAAACATCACTTTATCATAGACCATGTGCTTAACAAGAGAGTAAAAGTGGAAAGAGTTAGCACATAGTATCAAATTGCTAACGTATTCACTAAGCCTCTACCAGAAGAAAGATTTCTAGAACTTAGCAGGAATCTTGGATTACTATATTGGGAATCTAGTGCTTAATTGAAAATCAGGCAAAATTATCTGACCCGAAGAAAAGTCATCTGACCTGAAGCAGACAAGAGACGAGGAAAGCCACCTGATCAGAGCACACAAGGAAGTCACCTGATCAGACCAGACGAGGATCTGAAGGACAAACGATAAAGTTAGCTGATATCAACCACAGGCGACATACCTCACTTGATGCAGAAGAGAAGGAAAGCTAGCTGATCAGAGGACAGACAGAAAAGTCCCCTGATCAGAGCAAAAAAGGAATTAAAATAACAGATGCATCAGAAGTCAAACGGTCAACCAGCTAAGTTTCCAATTCCTTGACCGACTTATAATTACTATATTTTTTATTTACACGTAGACAAAACACATGATCACACTACCTTCATGACGTCCAATCAACTTGAACTGTCACTCTTTATTTATCAAAAATCGGACCGCCGCTTGATTATTTAATTATTAAAATTCAAAATGTCTTTTCAACTGGGTATATAAGACGGCAGGAATATATTTATCTAAGGTATATAATCCATATCTAACATATTTCAACAACAATCCAAGCTTACACGAAGAAATCGGAAGGAAAACACTTGAACTCCGAATTTGTAGATTCAAAAGGTGATTACCTTGATTATGATGTTTGAAGATGATGAAATGATGATTACTCCGGATTATATGCTTGGAAATGTTGATAGCTGATTTCACCTCGAAGAATACTCCTCAAGAATCTCCAAATCGCCCAAAATCGATGAAGAAATGAAAAGAAATGACAAATGACGAATCTGGACTACACTGTCCAATTTATACTGTCCTCGGATTAGCGCGCGCTAGCTCCTGTGCGTAGCGTGCGCTAACGGGTATACTGGGTAGTCCAGTATCCTCTGTTCGCAATGGTAGTGTGCGCTACGTACCTCTTGTAGCATGCGCTACAACCATGTACTTAGCGTGCGCTAACACAAAATGTTAGCGTGCGCTAACGATTTATCTGGTGCGTCCAGAACCTCCTGTTCTCTGATCTGATCGTGGTAGCATGCGCTACACACAAGATTCAGCATGCGCTACTGACACCGATTAGCGTACACTAATCTCTACTCGTAGCGTGCGCTAGGAATATTCCTAATTAGTCCAGTAGCCACTGGACTCTGCCTGATCCGACCTTAGCGTGCGCTACACCGACTGCATAGTGTGCACTACTCCGACCTACTAGCGCGTGCTACTTACCATTCGTAGCGTGCGCTACTTAAAACCCAACTGCAGTCCAGTGCCTTCTGGACTGCCCACTTGAACTACACTAGCGTGCGCTAGTGTTGAGAGGTAGCGTGCGCTACCTGAACTCGATTAGCGCGCGCTAAAGAGAGTTCATAGCGTGCGCTAATCCTCACACACAGCCAACTATGAAGATGTCAATGATGATAAACACAACACGATTCTCCAACTAGATTGATGATGAATGACGATTGATACACGATACAGTAACTCTGAATGGTGAATACAATGACTGAATATGAATGATGAATGATCATTAATGAGTGAAAATTACTAAGTGACAATTACTGAACAATAATTACTGAATGATAATGACGGAATTACAACCGGGTATTACAATCAGTTCATGTAGTGTTTGACGAACCTCACCATGATACTACAAGAGTAGAATATATTACTCGGAATATCCAACAAATCACCATTGATAACCCTACAACTCCTATAGAGCCTGTCGTTGACTTAGAAATCAACCCCGCAGCTGTAAGAACAGAAGTAGATGAAGCTGATGCTGTACAAGCTGAAGTTGAAACTACAGCAACTCAAGATATAGTAAGGGACGCTGAATTAGAACCCGACAGAAGATGGTTGAGAGATCACCCACAGGAGTTAATCATAGGAAATATTGATGCTGGTGTATCTACCCGTAGGAGAATACAGAGTACACAAGGAAATGTACTATGTGCGCACCCAAGTCTGAGATATCTTCATTTCCTATATGGAAGTTTTAGCTAAACTTAGAAGACTTAATATGTGCACTATCGCTGTATTCTTAGCTCAATCTGAACCTGTTTCCACCAAAGAAGCTCTAGATAATTCTCACTGGATTACATCTATGGAAGAAGAGCTTAATGGTTTCGAAAGAAACAATGTATGGTATCTAGTTACCAGACCAACACATCAAGCAGTAATTGGAACAAAATGGGTATTTAGAAACAAGAAGGATGGAAATGGTCTTATTATCATAAACAAATCCCGTCTAGTTGCACAAGGCTACAAACAAGAAGAAGGTATAGTCTACGATGAAACTTTTACCCCTGTTGCCGGACTAGAAGCGATTAGGATATTTCTAGCCTTTGTTGCCTATAAGAGCTTTATTGTTTATCAAATGGACATCAAGAGCGCATTCCTGAATAGAGACCTTGCCGAAGAAGTCTATGTTGAACAACCACAAGGGTTTGTCAACACAGAAGGCGGAGACCTTGTATACAGGCTACGGAAAGCACTGTATGGACTTAAGCAATCACCTAGAGCGTGGTACGAGACCCTGTCCCTCTACCTAACCGATAATAGATTCGAGAAAGGTACTGTGGACAAGACCTTATTTAAAATACAGGAAGTTGATGACCTCCTGATGGTTCAGATATATGTCGATGATATTATATTTGGTTCAACTAACCTCACTTTATATCAAAGGTTCTCTCATATCATGCAAAGTAAAATTGAAATGAGTATGATGAGAGAACTTAGTTATTTCCTAGGATTGCAGGTAAAGCAGTTGCCTACAGGAATATTTATCAACCAGGTACAGCAAGGAGCTTCTCAACAAATTTGGGATGAATAACTCCAAATCATCGTCAACCCCCATGAGCACTTCCGTGCAAATTAGTGCTGACGAAGCTGGAAAGCCGGTTGATCAATCACAGTACAGGAAGATAATTGGCTCACTCATGTACCTAACAGCTAGCAGGCCCGATATCCAGTTTGCTGTAGGAGTGTATGCGCGATATCAAGTAGCACCTAAAGAATCACACTTCACAACAGCCAAATGAATCCTGAAGTATGTCAAAAGAACAGTCGATGTAGGACTGTGGTATCCTAAAGAATGCGGATTCGATTTGGTTGCCTACAGCAACTCGGATGTCGGAGGCTCCAAGCTATATAGGAAGAGTACAAGTGGTACTTGTCACTTTCTTGAGCCTAGACTTGTATCTTGGTTCAGTAAGAAGCAATTGGAAAACTCGCTTTCCACAACAATACTATGCTGCTGGTAGTTGCTGTATGCAGATCCTTTGGATGCAACAACAGATGTCAGATTATGGAATCACTATCAAGGAAACACCGATCATGTGCCATAGCATGAGTGCAAGTGCAATAACGCACAACCCTGTATTGAACTCGCGCACTAAGCATATCCATATGAAGAATCACTTCATTAGGAATCATGTTGAGAACAAGGATGTTCGGCTCGAGAAAGTTCATACAGATATCCAGTTTGCCGACATCTTTACCAAGCCTCTCGGCACAACAAGATTCTATATGCTTCGACAAGAATTGGGATTGCTACAGCCTGACTCCCTATAAGTTTTAATGCTTTTACTCAACAATTGAGGGGGGAATGCTGTAAGACCCACGAATACAGTATCCACCGTTAATTATCTGTACACTCAGATAATCCGATAGCACTGTAGGGATAAAAAGACATAAATTTATCCTACAGCTGACGTGTGTAATAATTAAGGGGGAATATAGTACGACCCTTAAACACAGTATTAATACAAAAGTTGCCGTAAGAATTGAATCCCGTATGTACCTTTTAAGGGGGAACGCTATATTTTCGCGGATACAACACAGACTATGGAATTCATTTAATATTATATGCTCATATTTTATTTATTTAAAAACAGATTTGAGTCTACGTGCCCTATTTTAAATCAAACATCTCTTGCATTAAATGCTTTGCACGACATCTAGACAATTGTATCACAAACGCCGCGATTTTTCAAATTATTTTATAATTTCAAACTGCCATTTCGGGCAATAAGGGAAGTTGATGCGTCAGAAGTGGGACCCGTTATTATTTCAAAATTGGATGATAAGATGTACTAGTTACGCTCGATTTATCCTGTACGTTCATTTAAAACGATGGTTCCCATCCCTTAAATCTGACCGTACACTGTCTAGAAACCTTAAATCTTCCCACCGCCCAACTATAAAAGGACTCTTCTTGCCCTGTTTGACTCTTTACGCTTTCTGGAAATTGAACGAGTCTTTTAGCAAACAGCCTACATTCCTCACTGCAATTTCTTTGCATTTTCTCTGCATATCTCTTACTTTCTCTTCAGATCTTACGATGGCATCCTCACAGACTTCATCCCCAATTCTCAAGAAGAGTGCTACCATCATTGACGGGCGAATTTTCGCCAGATCTGTTGTCATCGAACGAGTTCACGCTGAAGGAGACGATGTTGAATCCATGGAGATGGTTGTTTTAAGGATTCGTCAATAAGGCCTCTATTGCATTGGTAGCCACACTGCTGAGTGCTACGACGAGAAGATGGTTGAGGAATTCTATCTCAATCCAGCTGTTCATTTCTTCTCTCTCGCACAAGGAGGAAAAATTGCTGACATCACTGCCACCATCTGCGTAGTGGACATCCGCGTTGACCAAGAACTTCTGTAGACTCTGTATAGACTTCCTTCTGATGGGCTGTCTATGGAAGAACTTGAGACTTTTAGGTCTCAAGAAATCCTCACCAAATATTGGGGATTGTTCACTGGTTCAGCATCAGACGAGAATGTTCATGCTTCATGCCAGAAGAAATGCTTTTGCTTACCATTTATTTATTTACACGATTTCTATTTTCGTGTGATTGAAAATAGGACTGGTGCTTTCGAGATGTCCACCAATTTGAGGTTCATAATGATGGTCGCCATCATATCTGGTGAAAAGGTTAACTGGTGCCAGATTGTCCTCAAAAGGTTGCAGGAAGAAGTCTATAAACCTGCATCTCAGAAGAAGTCCTTTGTTCTCATTCTTAATAATATTCTGACCAAGTGCGGTGTTCAGCAAGCAAAAGAAGCCAAGAAAATCAACCAGCGTAAATATATAGGAGTAACGAGGCCCTCCGTCTTCAACAAGAAACATCTGATTGCATTGCGACCATTTGTCCGAACTCTGCCCCTTCCCGCTAATCCACCTTGATGTCCAGAAGCGAGGAGCCCTCGAGGAAAAGGAAGAGATCTCACAGCAAGACTCCCCTTGCTGGTGAGAAGCCAAAAAGGAAGCTACAAAGACTTTCCAAAATTAAGGCGAAGGCGCAACCTACTATATCGACACCCCAGGGCGCAACCCCTGCGAAAGAGATGACTGCTACTATGCAAACAGTAGATCACGAGCCATTGGCGGCAACGACGGATATACAGCCATCTGCCAAGGTTGAAGACTCTGGCGAGTCGGCTGCCCCTTTGGAGCCAATAGCCACATCTACGGCACGGAAACCCACACCTGTTAGGGATCCATCTCCCCTCAGGGTACCAACCCTTGTACGGGATCCCTCCCCGATACAGGCTCTCACACCTGTAGCGAAATCCTTGCATACAGTGGACCCATGCACTGTACGCAACCCCTCTCCTGATACTATAATCCAGAAAACTTTGTTATCGGTTCAAATTTAATAGGCCTACGACCGCTTCGTTCAATGGAAATCATACAGGATTGCTCCATACGAAACTTTGTACAACTGGAGCGAATGGAGAGAGGAAGAAAAGTTTGTTCTGGAGGTGACAGATTCTCCTATTGAAGTCCTAATCCAATGGGATAATGTCTTCTGCAAAGAGCTGATTTCGAGCCATATCATGGAAAAAGCTGATGCTCGAAATAAAGGAAAATATGTGTCCGATGAAACTGTTCCCATCAGTCCCAAATATAACCACGACTCAGACGACGACGACGACGATGCCTTTCAGGCTGGTCTGAGGATGAGCGTGAGGAAGCAAGGGAACAAGAATACTCCAGAATGCAACATCAACAAGGTGAAGGGACCTTGAGCCAACAGTCCCCTCCCCAACAGCAAGGAACTGTTCAAGACAGCGAGGAATCAGTCCCTCCTGTTGCGGAAGATCCAACAGTTTCATAACAGGCATCCGAGCCTGTCGCCGCCCAAACTGACAACCAAGCCCGCGCCATCCCGCACGAGGAATCAGACCCTCTACAGGAGTACGCGGAAGCTGAGAGACAACAGGAGGATTCAGTCCCTCTTGTACCTATGTCTATAGAAACCATTCCGGAACAGGAGGAATCAGTCCCCCCTGATGGCGAGGCAGAACAACCAACAGCTGCAACAGCAACCGATGCCCCCTCATCTCCATCTGTGGTATCCGACGAAGGTTTCTTACGTGAGGATGAACCACAACGGCCACGCTCTCATGTGGTCGTCAGACAGCTTAATGGAGCTGAAGATTTCGCCAAGCCCAACTCTCCCAGAACCGTAGAAAGGAATGAGCAACTGCATGCTCTTGGCCGCCAAACTGTTTTCCTACAGGACACTATGAATGCCTTGTACACTGTTGAAAAAGAAATAAATTGGTTGCATGAGACTGCCATAGACGAAATGACGGGTGTTAAGTGAGAAATCTCCCAAGTGGAAGAAGCCTTCCACATTTTGCCAACCGTCTTAAGGAAAGCTCTCAATTAACTCCAACAGCGACAGGAATAGACCCTGAAGGAAGAATAGGCAAAGCTATACATCTCTGAAGCCAAGACTGCATCTGCACTACAGGAAACAGGCTCACACCTTCGAGGCCATGATCAAAAGATTGATGATATGTCGATGGTGCTTCGATCCTTGGTGGAAAAATTCTCAAGAATGGAGACAAAATAGGACAATGCCATGAAAATCCTGGAGCGCTTAGATGAAAAAGTCTCGTACCTTGATGAAGCCAAAAAGGGGGAAGAGTCAAGGGACGCTGCTAGACAATGGAGACTGGAGCAAGAAAAGGAGGTTGATGCTACATTAGAAGACAGCATTACTGCTGCAATTTCTCGATTGTCAGCTCCTTCTCATACCATTAGGATACAGGGTGTTCGACCTGAATTCCACGATCCAAAATTTCCTTGGAAAAACCTTGTGCAGAAGCCGCCAGTGATAAATCTCCCGGCCAACCGACAACCAACAGCCGATGAGATAAAGGATTGGAGGATAAACGAACTGTTAAGATACTTCGTGGTTCTTATCAGGGAATCCCTCATATCAACAATTGTAAAACACTAAAGGAAGCTGCTGAGGAATTTGAAAAAAGGCCGGATGAAGGAAAGCTCCCCCTACAGCTCCATATGAAATCCAAGCACAGGAAAGGAGATCTGGTTACCCATACTGAAGATTGGATCCCTATTTTCGACAAATCGGCTGAAGGAAGAGCAATCTATTTAAATCGAAACAGGGATGCCCTGCAAAACTGGTGGAAGGGAACCGAAAATGATCTAAGAAGACCTTGGAGACATGCCAACTACAGGAGTTAGCTTGGAGAATCCTTCCTGTATCTTATTTTTGATACAACAAAAATTCTGTATCTTTATTTTTGCCCAACCTTGTAATCTTTGCTCTTCATCAATAAAATCTATCTTTGTTGTGAAAAATTACAACTCGTAATCTACTGTGTTACTTTGTGATTACGAAAATTTATCCATATGCTGAAATTAAACAAGTATGAAAACTTGTTAAGTATATAAGCTGTAAGAACTTGTGTGCGAACAGTTCATAGGTCAAGTTGTATTCAACTAGATTACACTGTAAGATTGTGCCTGTGCGCTAATCATAAGTTTAAGTTGTAAAAACACTTTGCTATTAGATTCTACCTTTTAGAACTTGCCTGCGATCAGTTCACATTTTTTATTTGCTGAAGGCCAGAACAGTCGACAAAAGATCAAGAAGAAAGCCTCTCGAAACAAAAATGGTTTCAAAGGTTTAACATCATGGTTTTGGCATCATCAAGACGATTTGGCAATTATCAAAAAGGGGAAATTGTTGGGATAAAACAATCCTGTATCGAAAGTTTTGATAAAGTGTCAACATACAGCAAGCAGCTGTCCCGAAGACGATCGAAATTGTTGGGATAAAACAATCTTATATCAAAGTTTTGATAAAGTGCCAACATATAGCAAGTATTCTCGAAGTGCCATCATACAGCAAGAAGCTCATCAGTCTGCATGATACCAAATATGGAAGCTGTCCTGAAGTATTCATACAGCACCGTTTACATACCGCTGCACTATGAGAACCTACAGCTACAGCATCATGTTGGATACAACAAGCAAGTTGTAAGTGTTGAGTCCTTCAACACTTATCCAAACAGGACTGAAGACCGTTGAAACGGAATCTGCTTTATATGCAAAAGTCAAAGTACTGGTGGAAAAGAAGTATTTAAATACTAACTGGATAAAGTATTTAAATAATAGTCGACACTGATCTTAAATCAAGGAGCAAAAACCGGATCATGTTTTATTCAAATCAATGAACACGTTGAAACGGACTATGGGCTCCACAGATCTATTTCCAATGGATCTATTCAGAGGCTATATATACCACAGAGTTTGAAGATCAGTTGATCGAAGATATACAAGCTTACAAGCAATATGCGAACGATCTATCGACTGAATATTCATTATCATCAGATCAAGCTTACAAGAGCAAAGTATATTTCTTCTAGTATCATTTATATCTGAAAAAAAGAAATATACTCAGTCAATCAAGAACAGCCATCATCAGCTCAAGATCTTCATAGTCAAGCTGTTGTTCTTACCTGGTTACTTTACCTTTTACCTGTTGGGATTCGGTGCCTAAAACGAAGGCCCAGCGGAAGCGGTAAAATGAAAATTAATTCGATCCGAATCCCTACGAGGATCGATCGAGCTACGTGTATACGAATATCAAAAACGAATTCACAAGAGATATAGAAACTCACCCTTGTAGTCCGTTGATTAGATGGATAACCTTCTCTTGAGCTATTCCCCAAGCTCTTGAACGATCCAACGCCGAAACCACCGCGTCTCTACTTGCCACGCGCCGGAGAAACGATCGGAACGATGATCACCTTGCTATCCTCCGAGGATACGGCTAGAGCTAAGTGATGAAGCTATTTATTACTACACTCTAAGTGTATAATATATCTCTCAATAATTTCTCTCAATTTTTCTCCAAGAAAAATGAAGAAGAAGTTGATGAACAAAGATGAAGAAGACTTGGAGAAGTCTTTTCTCTCTCTCTCTCTACTCTCTATTCACGTTGGAATTGGCTTGGAATCTCAAGTGAGAGATGTCTTCTTCATTTATTCAACTCTTCACATGTTACATCTCATTATTATGAGAATCAAAGCCCCACCACCTCAATGATCAAAACATTAAAGAATGGAACAAGGGTCCATATGAAAGTGGGTGGAAATGTGGGGTTGGCCCATGTAGAAATCGGACAAGTTCGGTTCGTTTCGGACTCATGAGTCCAAACAGATAAATTCGATTCCGTTAGATGTATTTGTGTCGTTTAATTAATCGATTAATTAAACATATCAAATACAAAATAACATAATTAATTTCTCCAAGAAATAATTATATTCATGAATTAAATTAATCACGCAGTGCAATTTTTAATTCATTAGGCCGTAAATCAATTTATCCAATAAATCGATTTAGTCATCCAATGTCCCAAATTAGATATCCAATATCTAATATTCATAATGAGAGAATTAGCTTAATTCATTCCGTCGTCAATCCTAATGCGCGACTCGGTAGGTCCGTCTCAGTCAGTAATGGGAGGAACCAAAGAGTAGTAGCACCACCTAGCTTGACTGGCGGCTACACTGCACTGCCCCGAGAACGAATGATTGGGATCATTCAAGAACCATTCATCGTGAATACCGGTATACGTATAAACCCTTCTTTCAAATGTCCCGATCAAGTTATAGAGTCACGGTCGGTCAAACCCTATACGTACTTGACGCTATGCATGCGTTAATGCAAATCGAGATCATCGGTGTCGTGTATCTAATACAACTAGCTCCAATGCTTTGGCCAAAGACTTATGATCTCATCTGCCAATAACCGCATAGGACATATAACCCACTCACTAACGGGAGAAAGAATTCTATCTTGGTATTCAGTAGGCCCTGCTACTTGCCCGTCAAGATGCACGTCGAGGTTGACCCCCGCCTTCCGGTTTATAGGGTCGAACTACTCTAATGAAAATCTTGACGTCACAAATACATCCCTACTAAATCCTCAAGTCGAAGGTTCACGAATACCTATCATAACCTTTCGATTCCGTCATTGACTGTCCCGGAGTGAAATCCGTGTGATGAATCGAGGGTGAGTCGGTTCGAGTATACTAATCCAATTAGCATACCTATAACGTGTGCTCCCACTAACCATTAGCGTTCGACAGGCACTCTCCATGTGAAAGAACACGTCATACAAGTCTTCACATAAACTTAACGCCCAGTCAAGTTTCATCGACTTGCGAACGATTAAGTATTTGAGCTATAACCTTTCCAGTGCCGCCCCCCTTATCCAATAAGGAGTGAACGTTTTTCTCTCAAATACACGGACTAGTTTCTATATGTTTATTTACGAGTTAGGAATGTCAGTAACTACCAGTAAATAAAGAAACATTCATTTGCCTTATATAAATGGTTTACATAATTACAAGTACAATGCCCTCACTCAACAACCTCTGAGTGGCATTCGAGGGCATACTCCTAACATTACCTTCGACTAAGAACCTAGTTCTGTGTGAACTAAAGAAGTTATTCCGACTTGTGTGGGACAAATAAGATGAAGCTTTGGAACTGTCTGTGAAGAAGCAAGTCAAGAAGTTATCTTTGACCAATCTGTGTGAACGGTTGAAAGTGACGGCCTTTGTATCAATCTGTGTGAATGGTACAAGGATAGGTTTGATTTTAGACACACAGTTACGTACGCAGTGTTTATAATAAAACATTTTACTCCTGTGTGGAGGACCAGTGGACGTAGATGGGTTTACCTCGAACCACTTTAAACAGCGTGTTATTTACCTTCTGCACTTACTGTTTTCATTACTGTGATTATTTTACAAGTATACACTACATACCCTGTACGCACCAAGCAAACAGGAGAAAACCTAGTTGCTGTATTTACAGCAACTTTCTGTTTCAAGACTTCTGCTACGCACTCCTATTTGAAAATCGTACAGCTTGTTGCTTAAACACTTTCCGAGTTGTATTCTGTATACTTAGTGGCCAACACAGTGTAACACCCCCAACACATTCTGGGCATATTACAGCGCCATGGACCCCACACTTTGGAATCCACCAGGCTAACATACCAACCCGACATTCGACAACATACAAACATCATCAACATACACACAATTCCATAATTCAAGACATTCAAAACAAAAGACTGAACTCAACAATACCATTCAATATCAAATCTTTCCAAAAACGGGTACACCACGATAATAAATCCAAGAAGGAAGTACTCGAGTACTTAAGCAAATGACATGATAAATAAATTTAAAAGACATGACACCAAACGGACGACAACTGAACAGAATCACTCTTGCCCATCATCCTCGTACGGCCCGCATGCTCGTTCACCTCCATCACATGTACCTGAAATACAGAAGTATTTTCCCCATTTAAGGGGTTAGCGACAACTGCTAATGCAAGTACAATCCATTGAACTACCATTCTAGTCAGATGAAATATGCACCAAAATCAATTTAGAAAACATTTATATTCCGGAATATTATGGTGCACGAGCACAAAACACATTTCTCTAACAAAACATTTCAAAGGTTAACCGTTGGTACGAGACTCACAGCCACTGTACCTCGCAGAGGCCCCATCGGACCATCCATGGGTAGTTAACCTTAGTTCGTGATACGCACACATACGGCAATACGTTTCCCCAGAGGCCCCGTCAGACCGTCCCTAGATGAACATACACATTCACATCCACAACACACATGGGAAGCCATAATCTAAAAACTAGAATATGCAAACAAATGTAAAGTACTTGCCTTTGAGACATCTTCAACGAAACAGGAACGAACAATGACTACGATTGACCCGTAGGGAACACGACCGTTCCTAAATGAAGGATTAACACAATTCAGTCCTATACGATAATAATCGAATGGAATACGCCCACAACCCCAATTACAAGCTATGACAACATACGTACAATTGATACGGGCGAGGGTTTTCACAAAACCTCCCCGAATCAACAATCTACGGATTAAACACGAAGGAATCGGATTGGGAATCACCCAATAACAATAATTGATAAGGAATATTACAACATAACTGAACAATTTGAGTTTAAACAAGCAAAACCCGAAAACCCCCCAAAATTGACAAAGTTAGGGTTCTAAACGAAAATGCCTTGAATTCGGACGGAGGAAGATGATTACATAGAAGATGATATGCTCCTACGGTCTCACGGTGATGAAGGATGAAGAATACACGGATTTAAGTGATGGAAATCGCCCTGGAGGTTCTGGTGTTGCCCGACGAAGAAAAACGAAAAGAAGGATGAAAATGAGGTTTCTGACCTCTGCCCGCTGTCTTAAAACTGTGGGTTGTTACGGACGTAATAGGGGGTGACTTATGGCCATAACATGGCCAACTTACGGCCGTAATGAATGGGGTATTAGGGCCATAACACCCTACTAGATAGTAGTCTGAGAAGCTGCTGTCCAAACCATCCCGAACGACCCCGAAACCCGGACCTGCTAACTAACCAAAAATATGGTTACGAAGTATTCTCGATGACGAATCTAAGCGCTAAAAGGAAACACAATTCTGGCTTCCCGAAGGTTTGGAATTCGACGACAGAAGTAAATTTCCTTTAAGTTTAAGGAAATTACAAAACGGCCCAAACATTCGAAAATCACGATACGACGTCGGATTAACAAACCGAAACTCATAACACGAACAACTCAACCATACGAACTTATGTAAACAAAGAAACAACTAAAATGAACGAGTTTTATGAGGATCGAACGTACATACTGCAAAACATAACATAAAATGGAATTACGTAAAAACATCTCCGAAACTCGTCCAAATGGAAAAACTCCAAGAACAAAGTAGATTCAAAATGTCGAAACGGTTACAAGAGTGTCGATAAAAGTAGACATACACCAAAAATTGGAACTGCTAAAAAAGGAAAGGTACGGATATTACATTCTCCCCCTCTAAAAAGAAGTTTCATCCCGAAATGTAAGAATTAAAAAGCTCGGGGTATCTCGCACGCATATCCTCCTCCAATTCCCATGTTGCTTCTTCCACTCCATGCCTCGACCATTGCACTTTAACCAGGGGAATGGTTTTGTGCCTTAAATATTTGTCCCGACGTTCCAAAAACATCACCGGTCTCTCCTCAAATATAACGTTCTTCTCGATCTCTACGTCCCCAAAGTTAATAACATGAGTCGGGTCCAGAACACACTTCTTCAACTGGGAGACGTGAAATACACTAAGCACATGACTCAACGATGAAGGCAATGCCAAACGGTACGCTAACTCGCTAAATCTCTCAAATTTGTCGAAAGGTCCAATTTACCTTGGACTGACCTTCCCCTTTTTCCCAAAACGGAAAACTCCCTTCGGCGGAGACACTCTCAACAAAACATGATCCCCTACCTCAAACTCCAAGGGTCGATGCCTCACGTCCGCATAAGTCTTTTGTCGACTTTGAGCCACCAACATCCTCTCTCTAATCAACTCAACTTTCTTCCTCGTCTCTAACACAAGATCCGGCTTGGTGCCAACAAAATTGGATGGCTCATCCCAACATATCAGTGATCGACATCGCTGGCTATAAAGAGCCTCATACGGTGCCATCTTAATCGACGCATGCCAGCTATTATTATAAGTAAACTCTATTAGGGCCAGATGCTCCTCCGAGTCACTACTCCAGTCTAACGCACACGCGCATAACATATCCTCGAACGTCTGAATGGTACACTCGGACTGCCCGTCGGTCTGAGGATGGAAAGATGTGCTCAAATGCAAATGTGTCCCCAATGCCTTATGTACCGCCTGCCAAAAATGCGATACAAACCGGCCATCTCTGTCCGAAATAATAGTCTTCGGCGTACCATGAAGTCTCACGATATGTGCGATAAAAATACGAGCCAATTTTTCTGGACCCCAAGTGTCCTTGATGCCCAGAAAATGTGCCGACTTAGTCAGTCGGTCCACGATCACCCACACCATATTCATTCCGGTCTTTATCTTCGACAAATTCATGACAAAATCCATTGAGATATCCTACCACTTACATTCAGGGACCGGGAGTGGTTTTAATAACCCGACTGGCCGCTCATGCTCGATTTTTACTTGCTCACAAGTCAAATACTTAGCCACAAACTGAACTGCCTCATTTTTCATGTCATTCCACCAGAAATTCCTCATCAAATCCTTATACATTTTACTGGAGCCCGGATGGACAAAAGAAAGGGATGCATGAGCCTCTCGCATAATACCCTGTCTCAATTCCAAGTCGTTCGGAACACACAACCAACCTTGGAATCTCAATACACCACCCTCATGAACCACGAATCCCGGGGCTTTCCCCTTCACCACATTCTCGCGGAGCTGAATAAACATCGGATCTTCCAACTGTCTTGATTTAATGTCGTCGACTAGAGAAAAAGAGATCTCAAGAGTGCGCAACTGTACGACACTCCCTGGTAGCACAAGCTCAATGTTCAACCCCATCAACTCTCACTGGAGCCCTGGCTGGGCCGTGAGTAACTCAAGTGCCCAGAGTGATACCAATTTCCATCTCAAGGCATCTGCCACCACATTTAGCCTTGCCCGAATGATAAAGGATCTCAAGGTCGTAGTCCTTAATTAACTCCAACCACCTTCTCTGTCTCATATTCAGTTCTTTCTGCGTGGAAATATACTTTAGGCTCTTGTGATAGGTGAAAATATGACACGACGAGCCATACAAGTAATGACGCCAAATATTCGATGCAAATACAACTGCGACCAACTCAAGATCGTGGGTAAGGTAATTCAACTCGTCTCATCTCATATACACGGGGCGGAACAGACCCCGCACTAGAAGCTCCCCCTCTAGAAGGCTGCCCATGTCCTCGACCTCTGCTAAAACTCTGTTGAGGTTGATTAACTGTCAGCGTCCGATTCACACTCGGTTCTCTCGTAGCCGGGGCTAACACCTGAGTAACTGGTGCCCGAATCGCATCTCCACAAAACTTAGCACGATGCCCCATCCGAACGCAAGTAAGGCACTGAATCGGAGGCCTGTCACACTCACTCATCATGTGTCCAGGACGACCACAGTTAAAGCAGGTAGGACCATGAACGGAAATAGTCGGAGCAGACTTAGAACCATTTCCTTGCCTAAATGACGGGGTCTGATTCCCGAAGACTCGCGAACCAGACTGAGCCTTCTGATACCCACCAAACTTACCTCCCGAAAACTGACCGGAGGTTTTCTATTTCTTACCCTCGGTTGCCGTCTCTGTAGCAGAAAATGACATCTCATAAGCCATTGCTTTGTTCTGATAATCCTTCAAAGTTGTCCACCCGAGACCAGACATGTAGTGACAAACCCTCGACTTCATCTGCATATCAAAGTGGCAGATCTTATCTAACTCATGCCGGACCTGATTTCTCACATAATGAAGCTGCTGATTGTAGTCCTTGATCGCCTGTGAAATTGGAATATCCTGGGGTTTTGCCTCAAAGAAGGCTCTAATCCTGCCCTCTTTTACCAGCCACGGACAATATTCGTCCTCCATCAACTCTCGGAACTCTTCCCACGTGGCTGCCCGGTCACGTGGTTTCACTGCTTGCCACCACGTTGCCGCCTCCTTGGCGATGAATTACTGAGCGATGGGTACCTTCCTCTCCTCGGAGAATTTAGCCGCCTCGAATACCTTCTCCATCTCGAATAACCAACTCTCCCAACCAGATGGGTCGGAAGTACCATCGAACTGCGGGGGACGCATACGGATCACGTCCTGAAGTAGCTTATCTGTGCCGGAACCAGTAGGCGGAACTGGGTAAGCATTAGCTTGGTTGACCAAAATGGCCTGAGTCAGTAGCGTCATCTGGTTCGCTACTTGCTGGAGAATGTTCGCTACTCCAACATTATCATGAGCATTGCCGAAACTTGCAGACTGATCCTGCTGGCCCTCAGCGGTAAGCGGGACATTGTTCGACAAAGAAGGTGTTGCCGAACTGTTGGCCACTAAGTATACTGGATACAGCTTGGAATGTATTTTAAACTACAAGCTGTACGGTTTTAAATCTGAGTGCGTAGCGGAAGTCTTAAATACAGTAAGTTGTTGAGGATACAACAACTCGATATGCAGAGTATACTTAAATAATCACAGTTATTAAAACAATAAAGGTAGAAGGTAAATAACACAATATTTAAAGTGGTTCGAGGTAAACCCCTGTACGTCCACTGGTCCTCCACACAGGAGTAAAAAGTTTATTATAATTACTGTGTACACAGCTACGTAATTATAACAATACTCAATCAATGTATCGTTCACACAGATTGATATAAAGATCTTAGCTTTCAACCGTTCACACAGATTGGTTTGAGCTAACACTTTGACTGGCTTCTTCACACAGTTCTGAAGCTTCGTCTTCTTCGATGCAAGTCCTTCACACACAGTTCGAGAGAAGCAAAGATTCTCAGTCCACACAGGGCTGATCTCGGTTTGTTCAAAGATAGAACAAGGTTGAACAATAGCTAATGACTTTCTGGGCTATAAGCTGATGATCTGTTGTTCAAAGTTTTGAGCACTGTATATCTCTTATATCTGAATAGCAGAAATCTTGGGGAGATATGTTTCGCTCTGAATATTTCTTTGTAAGCTTGATCGTTTGTAAGTCGTTCAGATGTTCAGTGGATTTTTAGTTGTTCAGTTCTTTCGTAGTTGATGATCTTCAAACTCTGGAGATATATATAGTCTCTGAAATATATCTACGAGAGGTCTTCGATACAGGTTGACACTATTGATCAGCTTTTCGATACAGTTTGCTTACTGTATGCTGGATTAGCATATTGTCAAAACATCTTGTCACCACTATTCGATACAGGGTTGTTTATCCTAACTGTTTCGATACCGGGTATTTGTTATCCCAACAATTTCCCCCTTGTTGACAATTTGCCAAGACTTAAATCTTTCAAGCCATCTTGATGATGCCAAAACTTTCTTCATGAAGCTAATAACCTTCTTGATGACTTCGAGCAGATATCTTGGTCTTCTGTCGAATGATCTGGCTTTTCAGCAACTTAGTCTAATTTATGAACTGTTCGCAGGCGAGTTCGATACAGCTAAGAGTTTTCACAGCTTTAAGCTTATGATTGGCACGTAGGAACAATCTTACAATGTATTCTAGATGCATACAACTGAATCTATGAACTGTTCGCAGACAAGTTCGTACAGCTTAATTTTTAAACACATTTCTATACTTGTGATTCATTTCAGCAATTAAATTTAAGTACGTAATCATACAATAACACAGTAGATTACGAGTTGTAATCTTTTAACACAAGCAAATATTTTATTGATATTCAAAATAGAGTACAAAGATTGCTGTTTTGAAAGCATAATTACAAACAAAATACAAGGAATTTAACTCCTATAATCCGAGTGTCTCCATGGTCTTTTCTCGGGATCGTTCTCGGTTCCACGCCACCAATGCTGTAGGGAATCATTGCCACGATCTAAGTAGATTGCTCTACCATCGTATGATTTGTCGAAGGCGAGAATCCAGTCTTCTGGATGGGTGATCCGATCTCCTCGTCTATGTTTGGATTTCATTTCGACTTGGAGAGGAAGCTTTCCTTATTCTAACATCTTCGTAAATTTATCCGCAGCCTCCGCTAATGTTTTATATCCTTTGAAGATGGCGGATTCCCTGACGAGTTTTACAAAATATCTCATCAGTTCATTTCTCCTCCATTGCTTCACTTCTTCAGCAGTGGGATGGCGGTTGGTTGGCAGATGAATTTCAGAAGGCCTTTGGATCATTTTTTTGCATGGGACGCTGGGATCATGGAACTCAGGTCAAGAACCTGAAATCATGTATCCTTGAGTGGGTGCAGCTAATTTGTTCAGCTCTGCAGTAATGCTGTCTTGAGCAACATTAAACTCTCTTTCATGCTGGAGCTCGTTCTCCTCGCGGCTTCTCTCGCTTCTTCCCCCTTTTTGGCATCATCAAGATGTCCTAGGATCTCCAGGGCGGCATCCTGTTTCGTCTCAATATTTGACATTCTCTCGACAAGGGAGGAGAGCACCTGCGACATATCTTTGATGCTTTTGTCATGGGCTCGCAGTTGAGAACCGGATTCGATCAATGCTGATGCTGTCTTGGCCTCATATATGCGTAGCTTAGATTGCTCTTCTCGCAGGATCTTCTCCTGCTTCTCTTGCAGATTGCTCAGGGCTGGCTTGAAGACTTCTGGAAAGACAGTGAAGGCTTCGACTACTCGAGAGACTTCATGCTGTAATCCAGTCATTTCTTCAACAGTAGATGTGTGCATCCAATTTAGAGCTTTTTCTACGGAATACAAGGTATTAACTACATCCTGGATAAAGACGGTTTGAAGGCCAAGAGCACGCAATTGCTCTTTCCTAGTTTCAGTGCGAAGAGAGTCTGGCTGGGCGAAGTCCTCAACTCCATTCAACCTTCTCAAATTCACGTTAGGGCGTGAATTGAGTTGGACATCCTCAGGTATAGTACCGTCGTCGGATTCCACGGTTGATGGGGCGGGAGCAGCTGATTCGGGTACGGCAGCAGGGGGTGCGACATCCTCCTGTGTCGAAGGGATTTCTGTAGACACGGATACAAGAGGGGCTGATTCCTCCTGGTGTCTCTCAGCATCCGCCTGTTCCGGCAGAGGGACTGATTCCTCTTGCTGGAAGGCGCATGATTCTTCTTCTTCGGCGGCGACAGTAGGCTCGGGTGCCTGTTGCGAAACATTTTATTCTTCCTCGACATGAGGGTCTGAATCCTCATTGTCAGGGAACATTGCCTTGTTGTGGCGAAGGGGGCTCACTGCGGCTTGATGGCCCTTCATCATCCTTGGCTTGGGAGACTTCTCTTTTCTGAGCCTCCTCACGGCTCATTCTCAGACCTGCCTGAAAGGCATCATCGTCGTCGTCTGAGTCGTGGTCTTCTTTTGGACTTTTGGGAGATTCTCGGACTTATCCTTTCTTTTTCTTCTTGCATCTGATTTGTGCAAAAGATGGCTTTCAATTAACTCTTTGCAGCATAGATTATCCCATTGGATCAGGGCTTCAACTTCTTGTGAGTCCGTCACTTCCAACACGAATCTTTCTTCATTGCTCCACTCGCTCCAGTTGTAGAGGGTATTGTATGGAGCTAGCCTATAGCTTTTACATTGAAGAAATCTTTCATAGGCCTGTTCAATTTGCACAGAAAGAAGGGTTTTATTGATAATAGTGTCCGGGGAGGGACTTCGTACATCGTCTGAGTCTGCTGTAGCGATTGGTTACTCTACAGGTATGGGAGCCTGTATCGGGGAGGGATTCCTTACAGGGGATGGTGCCCCGAAGGAAGGTGGATCCTAAACGGGTGTGGAATCCCGAATAGGAGAAGTAGCATTTGGCTCCGTAGGGGGAGCCGACTCGCTAGAGTCTTCCAAGTTGGCAGATGTCCGATCATCCGTCATTGCCGCCAAAGGCTCGGGATCTACTGTTGATACAGTAGCGGGCATCACTTCTATAGGGGTTGGGCCCTGGGGTAGTTGATCAGTGGGTTGCGCCATGATAGGAGCATCCTCGGAGGTTTTTGTAGTTTTAACTTTAGAAAGCCTCCTTAGCTTCCTTTTCGGATTCTCAGTAGCAACTGGTGTCTTGCTGTGAGATCTCTTTCATTTCTTTGAAGAGACAATACTCTGGGACTTCGTAGACACATCCCTTAGATCTTCAGACACGGGCATACTGCGGACGGATGGTTGGTTGGTGACCAGGGAGCTCTGGTTAAAGGCCGAAGGCTTGACGCCTCCTAAATAGATTCAGGAACTAATTTTCTTCGCATCTGCGGATTGTGGAACACCGCACTTCGTCAAAATGTGGTTTAGAAAGAAACCAAACGATTTCTTTTGCGATGCAGGTTTTGACACCTCTTCCTGCAGACGCTTCAGCATAATATGACACCAATTGACCTTTTCACAGGTCATAATTGCTACCATCATCCTAAATCTAAGATTTGTGCACATCTCAAAGGCACCAGTGCGATTCTCGATGATTCGGAAACAAAAGTCATGCAAGTACACGAATGGCAAACAGAAAATTTTCTTGTGACAGGTGGTGTGAACAGATTCAACCGAAGGTGAGCCAGTGAACAGACCATTGTACGTGGTCAACAGCTCTTGAGACCCAAAAGTCTCAAGGTCTTCCATAGTCAGGCCATCAGCGGGCAACCTGAAGATTTTCTGGAGAAGTTCTCGGTCGATGTGGATCTCCACTCCGCGAATGACAGCGGTGATGTCAGCGACGTGGCCTCCCTGGGCCAGCGACAGAAAGTGAACGGCAGCGTTGAGGTAGAAGTCCTCAACCAGATGAACGTCGTATTTCTCAGCAGTGTGGCTCCCAAGGCGGTAAAGGCCTTGCTGACGGATTCTGGTGATGACGAACTCCATGGGTTCGACATCATTAGTTTCAGCACGAATGCGCTCGATGACGACAAATCTGGAGAAGATCCGTCCATCAATGATGTTCGAGGCTTTCTTCAGAGTGGATGCCATTGATGAATCTCAAGAAAAGATGAAAAGATTCAAGAAGAAAAAGCAGTAAACATAGAAAAACTTGTAGGATGAATTGATTGAGTGCTCTTAAAATATGCAGAAGGCGTAAAGAGTCTCAAATGGCATTTACAGTCCTTTTATAGTAGGCAGCGAAGAAGGGTTTTCAGAGAACGAATGGTCAGATTTAAGGGATGGGAACCGGCGTTTGAAATGAACGGTCACGATGGACTTAGTATAACTGGTACACTTATCCAGTGAATTTTAAAATAGGAGTGGGTCCCACTTCTGACATTTGTTGTTACCCTTAATGCCTGAAACGGTGGTATTAAATATTAAACAATTTGAAAACATCGCAGCTTTTGAGATTCAATTGTCCATATGTCGTGTAAGGCATTTAATGTAAATGACGTTTGACATGAAAACAGGGCACGTAGACAAAAATTAATTTTAAAATGAAATATTATAATATAATATATATATTGAATCAAATTCCGATAGCATGTGCTGTATCCGCGACGATACAGCGTTCCCCCTTAAAAGGTACATATAGGTTTCAATTCCATACAGCAACTTTTGGATTAATGATGTATTCATGGGTCATAATATATTCTTGGGTCTTACAGCATTCCCCCTCAATTGATGAGTAAAAACAGTAAATACATACAGGGAGTCAGGCTGTAGCAATCCCAATTCTTGTCTAAGCATGTTGAATCTTGCTGTGTCGAGAGGCTTGGTGAAGATGTCGGCCAACTGAATATCTATATGAACCTTTTCTAACCGAACATACTTGTTCTCGACATGATTTCTTATGAAATGATGTTTCATGTTGATATGCTTAGTGCGCGAGTGCAATACAGGATTGTGCGTGATTGCAATTGCACTCGTGCTATCACACATGATTGGCGTTTCCTTGGCTTCAATCCCATAATCTGACAACTGTTGCTGCATCAAAAGGATCTGCATACAGCAACTACCAGCAGCATAGTATTCTGATTCAGCCGTGGAAAGTGAGTTTGCCAATTGCTTCTGTAATACCCTCGCCTTTACTATTGTATTTTCTGATTTAAATCGAGTATTATTGCACCACATCTGTATTTATTGTAGCAAACATATTGATAAATTATGTTATGCTGAAATCCTGGTCATTCATACTCTATTAATTGTTGGGTGATATTGGGAGAATTTCATTTTTGCTTGTTACAGAACTTAACGTACGTTAGCCTAGCTTCCTTACGTACGCTATATCAACCGATTTACGTACGTAACCTTTACTTGTTAATGTACGTAATGCGGGGGATCTTTCAGTAGATCACCTTTCGGCGGGTGGGGCCGAGTGAGTAGGTGGTGGTCGGAAGTCGATCACGACAGCCAAGTCAATGCCCATTACGTACGTAATGGCTAGAGATTTGCGTACATAATGACTGGTGTGTTTTAAGACAGAGAAATCTGGTAAATCGACTACGTACGTAATGTTCATGAGATTACGTACGTAAGGGCCTTAACGTACGTTAACCCCTCTCTTTAACGTACGTAATGCTGAGTTCAGGTTATAAAAATGTGACTTGCCTTTCATTTTTCTACTCGACTCATTCAACTCATCCTCTGAGAAAACGATTCCCCACCCTGCCAAATCGATTTCTATCCCTTCTATCTTGTGTTGGAGCTTCAGCACTTGGTTTGTGACTTGAAGATTTGGAAATTGAAGTGTGTTCTTTGAAATATTGGTGTTGTTCTTCATTTTGAGGTTGGTTTCTCTTAAACTCATACTAAATCTATGCTTATGATGATGTTAGCATATAAACACTTCATATAAGATTAGTTTAATCTAGTATAAACATGATAAATTATTTGAATCATGCTCAAACTATGTGAAGAATAACATTAGAGGTGTTAATACCACTTCTTGATGTATGATAATTCATAATATGGTTGTGTTGATAAAGATAGATAAAAACCTGTTTAGATAACATGATAATAGGCAGTTGATTTTAATCTTGACACCAAAAACATGAAAGTAATGGAAATCCTTGATGACTAGAGTTATGAAATACTAATATTGTCTTGAACATTCAATTGATTCTTGAAAGATAACATGGAACCATATTCGTGCCCTCTAGAACCGATACCTTTGTGGTGAATTGTTGGAAGAATTATGTTAACCCTCTGAAGATAATTTTCACATGATGAGATGAAGTCATATTTTGAATTCCAAGTATCCAATGATATAACTAGGTTTTTAATAACTTCTTCAAAAGTAAAACAATGGATTTTGATAGAATACATTTGTAATCTTCATATGTTCAAGTTAATCGATTTCGTTGATAACTTGAAGGGGTGTTAATCACTACATTAATATGATGATAATGTTCATGGTGATACAATGCGGTATAGGCAAAGTTGTCCCTGAATGCGCTGTAACCAGACTTCAATCTCTGGTCTCATGAACTCTAATTGCAACTCCCTCTGGGCAGTCAAACGAGCCAGTAGCTGCTCCTGCACCGTCTTACGGCTCAAGGCATCGGCAACCACGTTTGCCTTGCCTGGATGATAAAGGATCTCAATATCATAGTCTTTGATTAGCTCTAACCACCTCCTTTGTCTCATATTCAACTCCTTCTGAGTAAAAATATACTTCAGACTCTTGTGATCCGTAAAAATCGGGCAGGTAACTCCATACAGATAGTGGCGCCAGATGTTTAAAGCAAATACTACGGCTGCTAACTCCAAATCATGAGTCGGGCAGTTGACCTCGTAAGGACGCAACTGTATGGATGCAATGGCGATCACTTTCCCGTCCTGCATTAATACGCAGCCAAGGCCCTGTCTCGATGCATCGCTATATACCACGAATCCTTCCGTTCCTTTAGGTAGAACCAAAACAGGTGCTGAAATTAATCGACTTTTGAGTACATCAAAACTTTGCTGACATGCTTCCGACCACAAGTACTTCTTATCTTTCCTCAACAGATTAGTCATCGGTTGAGCAATTTTGGAAAAACCTTCGACGAATCATCTATAATAACCTGCTAGACCTAGAAAACTATGAACTTCCTTCACGTTCTTCGGAGGTAGCCAGTCTCGGATAGCTTCTGTCTTCTGTGGGTCTACTCTCACTCCATCTGCTGACATTACATGTCCCAGAAAAATAACTTCAGACATCCAGAATTCACATTTAGAAAATTTTCCATAGAGTTTTTCTCGCCTTAACGCATCGAGAACCTGGCGGAGGTGACACTCATGCTCCTCATGATCACGAGAGTAGATCAGGATGTCGTCAATAAAAACCACTACAAAACGATCCAGATAATTAATAAAAACCCGATTCATCAATTCCATGAATACTGCCGGTGCATTAGTCAGTCCGAATGTAATGACAACGAACTCATAATGCCCATAACGAGTGCGAAAGCTGTCTTCGGGATGTCAGACTCTCGAATCCGCAATTGGTGGTACCCGGATCTCAAATCGATCTTGGAAAATACCGCGGCTCCTTGGAGCTGATCCAATAAATCATCGATGCGAGGCAAAGGATATTTGTTCTTAATTGTTACTTTGTTCAGCTCATGATAATCAATACACAAATGTAGCGATCCGTATTTCTTCCGTACGAATAACACCAGCGCTCCCCAAGGGGATGCACTGGGTCGAACATATCCTTTCTCAGTTAACTCCTCAAGTTGTCTCTTCAACTCCTGCATCTCAGTCGGGGCCATACGATATGGTGCTTTCGAAAGCGGGGACGTCCCTGGCTCTAACTCAATGGTGAATTCTACCTCTCGCTGTGGGGGTAGTCCTGGAAGCTCTTCTGGAAATACATCTGGATAGTCTCGAACTACCGGAATATCAACCAATTCGACTGGCCGGTCAGTTGTCTTGGTCATGTAACACCAATAACCAATGCATCCCTGGTTCAGTAATCTCACAGCATTCATAGCGCTGATGACTCTCCCAAAATGATTGGGATTACCACCCTGAAAAATACACTCGACGCTATCATCAGATGTGACGGTCACCATTCACTTACGGACGCTAAGCACGGCATCATGATGATCCATCCAGTCGATACCCAAGATTACATCATCTTTAGGTAAATCAGCCACAATCAAGTCGGACAACCACTCACGGTTGTTCATGCGACCTGACAGATTCAGACTTCACGATTCCCAATAATTCTTCTACCATCGGGTAGACCAATTACATAAGGTTCACAATCGGTAACATGATTCAATTGCAAACGACTCAAACAAGAAGTAGACAGAAAGGAGTGTGAAGCACAAGTATCAAAAAGAACACAAACGGGCTGAGAGTGGATCTCGAAAGTACCTGCAATCATGCTGGCTTCGGGATCGTCGGCTTTCTTCATCTCGTAGACTCTGGGTTTTGCAACCCCGGGAGCAGGTGTACTAGCTTGATTTCCACGGCCCATCCCTTTGTTTGCCCCGGTAGTCTAGTAAGAAGCGGACGGAGGAGCACGATCCTGGACAGAAGACTGTACTGGAGCAAGATATGCTACTGAGCACGCCTGGGTCCACTTCTGCAATAGCGAGCACGATGTCCGTTCTTCCCACAAGTGTGACAGGCAACAGCCGGCTTCGAACACTTGGACCTGATATATCCCAGGTCCCCACAGTTATAACACACGATAGGTGAGCTGATTGCCCGAGAGTGCGTTCCTGTCGGTTTTGGTGCCATAGGTGGCCGTTCAGAAGGATTTGGTACAGGATAGGGCTTCTTGAACATCCCCCGGTTACTGTCTCCCTAGGTCTGGTTCCTGGATCTCTTGTTGGAAAACTGAGGCTGCATCTTGGAAATCTCCTTCGCAGTAAGTTCATACTCCAAAGCCTTCTCAATAAACTCTGGTAGGGCCGTATAGTGGTGATTGAGCAATTGCATCCTCATTCGGGGTTTAAGCCTCTTGAGGAAGTATTTGATCTTATCAGCTTCCGAACGGACAACTGACGTAGCAAAAGGGAGAAGTGCTTGGAATTTCTCGGCAATAGTTAACACATCCTCGTCTTCAGATGGATCGGGGTTCAGTAATTCGGAAAGTTTGGCTTCACGGAGGGGTGCGGGGTAGTAACGGTCTAGCATAAGATTTTTGAATTCTTCCCAAGTACTCGCGCCATCAGCAGGCCTCGCAGAAAGCCACCAAGTATGGGCACTCTTACTAAGGTAGTAGGCTGCCACAGCAACTCGATTCTCCTCTGGGCACTCCACCATCTCGAACAGTTTCTCAAAATGCTCTAGCGAGTGTACAATGTCAGCAGGCTCAGATGAGCCTTCAAAAGTTGGAGGTCGTTGTCGTGATATGTCACTAATAATCCGGCTCACGATACCGCCATGCACCAGAGGCGGAGGCTGTTGCCCCTGCTGTTGACCAGTAGTATTCCTCTGCATAGCTTCCATCAGCTTACCCGTTTGGGTCATCTGGGCCATCATGCCCTGCATCACAGTGTAAGGATCGACACGTGCATTTTCTCCAGTGTGATGCGATTGGTCCCTAGAAGGCGAATCGCTTCCTGCGGAACTCTGCTCCACATTCGCGCGCCTGTTGGCTCGTGGTATCGGGATTCGGCCTCTTCCGCGGCCTCGTCCCCCTCTGCCACGGCCTCTCAGATTCCTTTCCATACAGAAAGAATCAAGTCACAAGTACAGTTCAAGTTATCAATCATAATTCATGCTAAGTTAATGGCAACAGGGAATTTCATATCCAACAAAGTAGTTCGTAAAGAATCACTGACACCGCAGGTGCTAGACACTCAATATCATATCAACATCAAGTCGAAACAATTCCAATCACATAATTAATTTAGGTTTTCCTCAAACATATGAATTTTACCACATGTTAGCAAGATGCCAAGATAAGTAAAGAGACCAATACGTCATCAATATCATGCCAGTAATCAAATTATGGCTCATGAGAACATACTGTATTCGACGGGTCAGGCGCTTGCACAGGTTACACGTGGCACGAAGGTTTCTTGATGTTATTTCGATTCTACAATGACTCAAAAGAAAAACACACTCTCTGATACCATCTTCTGTAACAGCCCGAGAACGGCAGCTATTACAGTGCCGTGGACCCCTACCGGGACCTACCAGGCGATATCTCGATATACACCTACATCCTGACAACGTGGCACCATACCATAATATTTATCAAAACCCCGATGTGGAGTATAAGTTATACATGTCTTTAATACGAGCAAACTTACACAGGATCCAAATTCGGTACAGACCATGTGACGATGGGCAATACCTTACAAATTATAGTACATTCATCCGACACAAAATAAAATGAAAATCACAATAAGACATAACTGAACATCAAAAGACTCGGGGCCCCCGAAATAGCATCCTTCAAAACCCTCCGTCACCATCGTGCTCTTCCTGTGCCTTGCCCTTTCCTCGCCCTGAAATACAAGTATTTCGCCCCAATCCACAGGGTCAGCTATACATGATAATAATTCTCATGACATTATACAATTCATATACATACGGATCTCAAAGAAAACAACCGACTACTGAATATACCCCGCAGGCGTATACACAGTCAGTCCCGGCTATCGAACATATCCAAATATACGAACGACCATATAATATGGCTCAAGACGGACGTCACAGTACGCCCGATCTGGAAATGTGTACGTGCACATGTCCACCCCGTATACGGAATCCAGAATATACGTGGGACGATGTACCTAATTAGCCTCACGAACTACGTCTCGTTTGCACGATCTAAATGCGGAAACATCCACGCATGATCATCAAGTGCCCGGCTAAAAATCCTACACATAACCAATCGGCACGCAGATATGACTCCAGGGATGTCACGATGCAACATGACAACGAAACTCAATGAATTACACCTTTATTAAGGAATCGAACGACTCACCGAAGTGTCAACAAGGCTCACAGAACCAACGGTAACAAGAACGGTAAACTCAGGCATACCATCCCACCACAAATGATAACACGATCAACAGTATCACCATATCATGAATCATAGATTCTCAGAACATATCATATACACGAAACGCATAATAACCACAAGAATTCAATCATCATTATAACCAAGCAAGATAACTTGCCTCAATTCCGTAGATGAATAATCCTTCTTTGAATGATCAAACGAACGGTATCCCCGTCTAACAATACTCACGTGGACAAGCAACCTTGAATGAAATGTAATTCATTCAACAACACATTCGTATGACAACGGTATCATTACATAGAATCAATATTCGTAAATTTACTTGAATAGATCAATTATCCTATTGATCACTTTAATGTTCCAATAACAAATCATCATATAACATGTTTATTATGTTCATTCACATATCCTAGCATTAATGTCAAACACTTGAAGTCCAGATTATTACCAATGTAACATGGTGAAAACAATCCTTTCAAATCATTGGCACTTCCGATTATGATATAAGTTTGTGTTTAGTTACGTTCCTCATTATTTTACCAATGAATACATTAAAACCGATTCCTATATGAAAGCATAAGTTTAAGTTTTTAGTGAACTAAGAACATCATCTTAATTTACATTTCTCAATACACACGGATTAATGAAATGGAATTCGGCTACTCCCTATACCGCATTGTATCACCATGAACATTATCATCATATTAATGTAGTGATTAACACCCCTTCAAGTTATCAACGAAATCGATTAACTTGAACATATGAAGATTACAACTGTATTCTATCAAAATCCATTATTTTACTTTTGAAGAAGTTATTAAAAACCTAGTTATATCATTGGATACTTGGAATTCAAAATATGACTTCATCTCATCATGTGAAAATTATCTTCAGAGGGTTAACATAATTCTTCCAACAATTCACCATAAAGGTATCGGTTCTAGAGGCCAAGAATATGGTTCCATGTTATCTTTCAAGAATCAATTGAATGTTCAAGGCAATATTAGTATTTCACAACTCTAGTCATCAAGGATTTCCATTACTTTCATGTTTTTGGTGTCAAGATTAAAATCAACTTCCTATTATCATGTTATCTAAACAGGTTTTTATCTATCTTTATCAACACAACCATATTATGAATTATCATACATCAAGAAGTGGTATTAACACCTCTAATGTTATTCTTCACATAGTTTGAGCATGATTCAAATAATTTATCATGTTCATACTAGATTAAACTAACCTTATATGAAGTGTTTATATGCTAACATCATCATAATCATAGATTTAGTATGAGTTTAAGAGAAACCAACCTCAAAATGAAGAACAACACCAACACTTTAAAGAACACAGTTCAATTTCCAAATCCTCAAGTCACAAACCAAGTGCTGAAGCTCCAACGCAAGATAGAAGGGATAGAAATCGATTTGGCAGGGTGGGGAATCTTTTTCCCAGAGGAAGAGTTGAATGGGTCGAGTAGAAAAATGAAAGGCAAGTCACATTTTTATAACCTGAACTCAGCATTACGTACGTTAAAGAGAGGGGTTAACGTACGTTAAGGCCCTTACGTACGTAATCTCATGAACATTACGTAATCAATTTATCAGATTTCTCTGTCTTAAAACACACCAGTCATTACGTACATAAATCTCTAGCCATTACGCACGTAATTGGCGTTGACTTGGCTGTCGCGATCGACTTCCGACAACCACCTACTCACTCGACCCCACCCACCGAAAGGTGATCTGCTGAAAGATCCCCCGCATTACGTACGTTAACAAGTAAAGGTTACGTACGTAAATCGGTTGATATAGCGTACGTGAGGAAGCTAGGCTAACGTACGTTAAGTTCTGTAACAAGCAAAAATGAAGTTCTCCCGATATCACCCAACAATTAATATAGTATGAATGACCAGGATTTCAACTTAACATAATTTATCAATATGCTTGCTACAATAAATACAGATGTAGTGCAATAATACTCGATTTAAATAAGACTGTCCTCACTGTACCAACATGAGTCTTTTCTAGCGCGCTTTGTCCTCACTCACGCGCACCTGAGAAACTTCCCAGGGGGTCACCCATCCCATAACTACTCCATGCCAAGCATGGCTTAACTTTGGAGTTTCTATGAGATGGCTACCAGAAAAGAAGATGCATCTTGTTGGTATGAGTAGTCTAAATCAATTCATTTAACCACTTTCTACTGCAGATCTCACAGTTCGAATCGCAAGCCACGCCTCCCGTATTTTTAAGCTCATGCAGGCAGGATGCTGGACCAAAGCCCAACAGTATAGCAGCAGAGGCAAGTATTTTCGAACTCTCTCATTCTCAACAACATGGAATTCCTATCTGATCGCCAATTTCTTTAAGTCAGCTCTAGATTTTAGGCCATATTTAGTCTTTCCAGGGATGTTCAATAATGTACCATTTATACTATTACACACATTCTGCTGAATATGCATCACATCAAGATAATGTCTCACGAAAAGCAATCTCCAATAGGACAAGCTGCACAATTTTGAACATTTCTTAAACCCTTTCTTAGAAACAGAGTTTCGATTTTTCTTCTCAAATGTGATCTAGACGTTCTCTAAATTCTTATTTCCCGTTGATGGCCTTTTCCAAGTATTGATACTGGTGATCACATGGAAGAAATACATGATGTTTATCAAACACATTCTTCCCTGATCCGCTTAACCACTGTCCCTGAAATTGCTCCATACATATAGGGCATGTTTCTTCCTCTTTCACTGCATACCCAGACAAGTTACCATATGCCGAAAATTATTGAATAGTGCAGAATAATATTGCTTTCAAATTAAATTTCTCATTTCGATATGCATCGAACACTTTTACACATGTTTCTAAAGCATCTTCGAATCATTGACCAGAGGAGCTAAATACACGTCGATATCATTACTAGAGGAGCTAAATACACATCATATACCTTCTTTTCATGCAAAACGTGGGAGATAAGTTATAGGTAACCAAAACAACAGGCCAAGTACTATAAGTGCTACTCAAGGAGCCAAATGGATTGAACCCATCAGTAGATAAAGCAAAGAGTAGATTACATTTTTCTTTGGCAAACTCGAGGAATTCCCTATCAATAAACCTCCATTGTGGGGAGTCAGCGGGGTGCTTAAGCAATCCATCATATTCTCGACCATCAAAATGCCATGTCAACTTCTCGACATCTCCCGCATTAGAAAATAGGCTTTTAAACCTCGGTATCATTGGAAAATACCTTAATACCTTAGCAGGGACTTGTCCTTCCTCTTTCTTGTACCTCGAGGCATTACAAACTGAACAACTCTCTGATGACCCATTCTGATTTCTATACAACATGCAATCGTTAGGGCAAGCATGAATTTTCTCATAAGGTAAACCCATAACGCTTATGCCTTTTCTGCCTCATATGTACCACATGGAAGGACATTATCATTTGGAATCAAATCTTTGACCACTTCCAGTATCAAATTAAAGCCTAGATCAGTCAAACCATGACCCGCTTTTACGTTATACAACTTAATTATTGCAGACAACCTTGTATACTTAGTACATCCTTCATACAGAGGCTTTTCGGAGTCATTTAGCGAGCTCTCAGATTTGGAAGGGTCTTCATCAAAATTTTCCTCAACTTGACGGATCATTTCGTCTAACCTATCTCCCTCATTCGTATTATGACCTTCACAAACATTAGCCTCAGAGTTACCGACCGAAGTTTTGTCCCTGCATTCACCGTGCCAAATCCAACATGTATATGTTTGATCAAATGGCCATTTAGCTAAATGATTAAGATTTCTCTGGG
This sequence comes from Orobanche coerulescens, assembly GCA_033398695.1. Taxonomy (NCBI): domain Eukaryota; kingdom Viridiplantae; phylum Streptophyta; class Magnoliopsida; order Lamiales; family Orobanchaceae; genus Orobanche; species Orobanche coerulescens. The sequence goes on from CM065803.1 coordinate 118,892,429, forward strand.
TCTCTTATGCAAGAAATTATGGCACATGATACAAGGATAAGGTAGCTTGGAGCGGCCTCCACCACTCTGCTTGATATTCTGGGTCATTCGGATTTTTTGTTGATCTCCAACTTCGATCCATTTTTATTTTCTATACACCAACAATTGGAAATGAAAACATATTGTATAATATATTGACACATGTTAGACTTCACTAATATACACTTATTACACCATACTATGTCAACAGGAAATTTAAAAAGTAACTTGGCACATGAATAACGCAAACAACTAATAACACTGTACTAGATCAACAGAAAATTTAAAAAGTAATTTGGCACATAATTAACACAAACAACTAATAAGAAACAATCTGTAAAACTATAAAAGCTACTAAAAATAATCTGGAAACTTACATATAAAAAAATATTAAATTAAAATGAAAGTGGAGAAGGAAGGTCAGAAGATTTTACTCACCTAGTTGAAGAACTCAAACCTTGATAGGTCAAATGGATAATTGGATTCAAGAACTAGCAATGCCAGCAAAATAAAAGGGATCCTAAAAACATAACAAACAAAATAGATTAATATATGCCCTAAAATTAACATATACTAAATCGTCCACAAAATCAAGGAAAGAGTAGAAAATGTTGTAGCTAACCTAACTTACTGCACAGAAAATAAATAACCGTTTCAGATTAGCAATTACGGAATACATAAATAAGTTACAGAAATTCTGATGTAGCAAGTCAACAACTACCCCTTTCAATAGACAATAGTGTTTCTTAAAGTAGACAAACAACACAAATCTTATAATCTATGGAAAATGATACATATTAAAGACAAATCAGTAACCGCAAAACTTGGTATATCCACCAACTTTGTTCCTGGGGCTACATGTACTAGTGGTTATCTATGAAATAAATAAAGAGGTACCCAGTCCGGGTTACAACTACAATTCAACAAACTAACAATCAATGAATGCTCAAAGCCATCATAATGTTTTTTGGCGGATGTAAAGAAGAAAATAGCAGCTCTCTGCTCAACATTCCCCTACCCAAAACAATAATTGAACACAGTATTCCTAAACACCACAAGTGCTAATCATAGGGGGCTACATTATTAGTGGAGTGAAAAATCACGACCATGAATCACCAATGGTTAATGAGATTCCTAAATAAGGTAGATTTCTAGTAATTTTAATGCACAAGTTCATTGCCATATGACTATCTTCAATTCCTTCGTAATTCCATATATATCCATTCCATAATAAGTGGTTCCTTGTCTCATCAAGGCTAAAGGATATTTGAAGTTCCAATACCTCTCGACGCCCCTTCTATATGAGACCACAGAAACAATATCCAATTTCTGAGTACTTAATTTTTCCATACAAAAAGGGATCTCTCTGTCCGGCGGTTATTCTACTATACAAACATAAAAACACTCTGATAATCATATGACGAGCAGTATGTACTGTTTGTAACATTGTATATTCTCATACCACTCCGTCTTCTACTACATAATAATAAATTGCGACCCATCATCAATTTCACTAAACCCCTTATTTTTAAAACAAAGACTAAATCTGAAAATAAAAGAGATTCAAAGAAAAAGAATGACACACGTGTTGTTGCCCAAAATATTTATCCGAAGATTAAATACTGCTGGAAGACGGACAACAAACAACAATTGCGGGAGCACTTCCGAGAGAAGATAAATAATACAAGATTTGCCTTGGTTGTTAGTCCCGGGCTTGAATGCTCTCGCAAGATGTTATTAATACAAATATTCGTGGATACAAGTATTAATGAGAGAAATCTAAATACAATGAGTGTAAAAAGACTCTGTTAATCCGGCTCTTGAGCGAAGCTCGGTGTTCTTCGTCCCTGCCGATCGTCTGCTTGATGAGAGAGGCCGGGAGAAGTAAGTACCGAATGATAGATGTTGCCAAGAGTTGGAGATAGCCAAGTGCTGTGAGGAATCTCGTGGGAATTGTAGTATTTCCGTGTATTCTCAAGAATTTCGGATCCTTGGGCAAGTGCTGGGAGCCGTGTATATATAGTGGCAGCCGAGTCTTGTCCTCTGGCGGGCGATCGCCTTCCGGCCATTATAATAATGGGGCGATCGCCCGGGCTGTCGGGCTAAGGTCCAAGGAAAATGCTGGCAGTCTGCCTAAAGTCCAAGGTAGGTGCTGGCAGTCTGCCTAAAGTCCAAAGCTACTGGCCGGGCCAAGGTCAATGAGGAGCCGACGCATCCGAGTCATCACATGCGGCCCTACCGACAACTTTGGCGGCTCGCTTACCGTGGACGATGCCGACAGTGTGGGTCAACGATCCGTGATATGCGGATCTTGTCTCGGCCCTTGCACGTGGTGTCAGTCCTGAGGCCCGGCCTTTGCCGACTGGATGATTATCGGCATGGTGCGGTCGTCTCTAGCTGGTCGCTGAGGGTCGTCATCGGCCAGTCGCTGAGGGTCGGCATCGATCGGTCACCAAGGGTAGGTCGGCAAGTGCCGAGTGATGATCGTCCGCTAGTCGGTCACGAGGAGTCGGTCGCCGAGTACCGAGATACGATCGTATTTGATGTCGATCGCTCGGCACCGGGACTTGTCCTGGGACCTCCGGTTGCCCGATACTTCTCGGGCAGGCTGGCGCTAGCCGCCCGGTCGCCGGTCCGCAGCCTCGCCTCTAAGCAGCTGCTAGGTCGCCCGATCTCCGAGGCGATCGCCGGTCGGAGAGTGTAATTCTCGACACAACGATTGCCCCCCAGCTTGCTCCTATGTTGAAGACATGGGGCGAGGTGGTTCTTGCTGGCGATCGTGCAGGATGAGGACGGGCGATCTTGCTGAGCTGACTTAGGATTCGGACTTGGGCTATCATGGTCGATTGGCTAGCTATCTTTCGGTCTTGTACCTGCAAAAACAACATTGGCCGATCCCCCTCGGAAACTTGATGGTTTCGCTTGTTTGAGGAATCGTGCACAGTCGCGGAATTCGATGGACCGACTCCATGACCGTGTCTTGATGCGCGAAGACATTGAGTGTCTCGTGACTCACTTTATTATGAGGGTCCTCTGTTAGGCTGCGCCTCGCCTCGTATTTAAACGAAGGGCGTGCGGTCTCGGTCTAGAGGAGTCCTTGCGCGGGGCAGCGTCGGATGAATCAACTCCACGCCCGCGGCTTGTGAAGCTCTGCTTCCACCTCGGCCCGCCATGGAGATGACGAACCTCGACGGTGTACGTTGAGATGGGGGTAGTGGCACGTGTCGCTTTGTCCGGGTTCACCAAGTTAGATGATGATCCTTGAGGGCGAGCGATCGTGTCCACTGATTAAATTTGGAGAGCCCTCAGACTACGCCGGCCTCGTATTTAAACGAAGGGCGGGCGATCTCGGCCGAAAGGGACCTTGCATGGCCGAAGCAGCCGGTTCCATCGACTACCAGGACCATGGCTTTATGATGTGCGGTGGAGGCGATCGCGAGCCTTAGTCCCTCATGTTAAATGGTGGACTGTAGGTGGCGAGCGAGTCCTCCGGCTCTGCTGGATAATAGCGATCGGCCGGAAGGCTGGAGGTCGCTGCCGGCGCCGATCGCTCTACTCTAGGCTAAGAAGAAGCCTTTGCCGGCCGTAAAATCTGCGGCTCTAGCCGGAAGGTCGCGTAGGTCGTGGGTTGGCTCTTCGTAAGATGCCTAAACATAGGCGAAAAGCCATCAAGCCTGCTAGACTGTGGAGGGCGATCTCATCGCTTACGGGCTCGCCATTGAGGATGATCTCGTCCACTCGGTCGATGTAGTCCGAGTCGGACTCTTCTTCTCCCTGCTTGATTTGCATCATGCGAAGGGGACCTTCTGGCTGGGCGACCCTGGTGGCGAAGTACTCCGTGAAGACGTGCGCCAGCTGGTTAAAGGAGCCAATGGACCGAGGTGGCAATAAGGTGTACCACCTGTAGGCGAGATCGTCCAGCGTCATAGGGAACATTCGGCACCTGGTCGCGTCAGATGCCCCACACCCGGCCATGTAGATGTTGAACTTGTTCAGGTGTGTCTGGGGGTCCGATCGCCCCTCGTACAAGGGTGTTTGCGGGGGAGCGATCTTGTGCTGCACGGGGGCGAGCTCGATGTCGATCGCGAGCGGCTCGCTTGGCTTGGCGATCGTCTTCATGGCGCCCGCCCTGGATTCCAGGAGCGTCTTCATGTCGTCGATCTGACGTTGCATCGCAGCTATCGCCGTGGCTCGGTTGCTTGCTGATCGGCTTTGGGAGCGAGAGCCGAGGCGATCGTGCACTGATCTCCGGACTCCGCTATTGCCGACCTTGGCAATTTGGCGAGGGGGAGCCAGCACTGGCCGCTTCTCGGGAGTCTGGCCGAGCTCCCGGTGACGGACTCAAACTCCGCTGCCTCGTAGCCGGGGCCGGACCGCCTTGGCCGCTGTCGGGTCACCGCCCATGCGATCGAAGGCAGAGGTGCCCCGGTGGCGAGCGCCTCTTCTTGCGACGAGAGCCTCACGGAGATCGCTCGGCGATGCGCCTTGAGCTTGGCTGACTACCGGCGGATGGCCGAGGGGGTGATAGCGGGAGGCGCGTCGAGAGCACTCCGTCGCTCCTGTAGGACGGCGATGACCTCGTCGATCTGTTCCTGGGTTCGGAGCTGATCGAGCGAGAGGCTTGGGCCGCCGTCCAGGGACGGGATCGAGCGTCTCTGACCGCGGCGGCTACCTTCCACCATCGGCTGTGGCTCGGACTGGGACGGAACGAGGCGTCTGGCCGGCCGCCGCCGCTTTTTCGACGCGAGGCTAAGACATGATTTCTGAAAGATTTCTCTGAAGCGCAGCGAGTGTCACTTCAAGTATCTTCCGCGAGAACAGTGAGTGTTCTTCGCGACGGTAGGTATGAAAATTTGAGGGTTAGATGTCGCCCTCCTTCTAGCGCCAATAGTTGTTGCCCAAAATATTTATCCGAAGATTAAATACTGCTGGAAGACGGACAACAAACAACAATTGCGGGAGCACTTCCGAGAGAAGATAAATAATACAAGATTTGCCTTGGTTGTTAGTCCCGGGCTTGAATGCTCTCGCGAGATGTTATTAATACAAATATTCGTGGATACAAGTATTAATGCGAGAAATCTAAATACAATGAGTGTAAAAAGACTCTGTTAATCCGGCTTTTGAGCGAAGCTCGGTGTTCTTCGTCCCTGCCGATCGTCTGCTTGATGAGAGAGGCCGGGAGAAGTAAGTACCGAATGATAGCTGTTGCCAAGAGTTGGAGATAGCCAAGTGCTGTGAGGAATCTCGTGGGAATTGTAGTATTTCCGTGTATTCTCAAGAATTTCGGATCCTTGGGCAAGTGCTGGGAGCCGTGTATATATAGTGGCAGCCGAGTCTTGTCCTCTGGCGGGCGATCGCCTTCCGGCCATTATAATAATGGGGCGATCGCCCGGGCTGTCGGGCTAAGGTCCAAGGAAAATGCCGATGCGCCTAAAGTCCAAGGTAGGTCTTTGGCACCGCACTAAAGTCCAAAGCTACCATTTGCCAGTGGCGGTCAATGAGGAGCCAAGACGCGTCCGAGTCATCACACATGCGGCCCTACTGACAACTTTCGGCGGGCCTGTCGGCTTGTGGACGGATGCTGACAGGCTGTGGTCAACGATCCGTGATATGCGGATCTTGTCTCGGCCCTTGCACGTGGTGTCAGTCCTGAGGCTCGGCCTTTGCCGACTGGATGACTATCGGCATGATGCGGTCGTCTCTAGCTGGTCGCTGAGGGTCGTCATCGGCCAGTCGCTGAGGGTCGGCATCGGTCGGTCACCAAGGGTAGGTCGGCAAGTGCCGAGTGATGATCGTCCGCTAGTCGGTCACCAGGAGTCGGTCGCCGAGTACCGAGAGACGATCGTATTTGATGTCGATCGCTCGGCACCAGGACTTGTCCTGGGACCTTCGGTTGCCCGATACTTCTTGCCTGCAGGGCTAAGGCTAGGCCGCCTGGTCGCTGGTCGGCAGTTCTGCCTCGACTGCTCGGCAGTGGCTAGGTTGCCCGATCTCCGAGGCGATCGCCGGTCGGAGAGTGTAATTCTCGACACAACAACACGCAACTAGCATTCCAATACCTTGTATGAGGTAACCGATGGTAGTGCAGTTTACCGGTGTGAGTTCGCCAATACCTTGTACGCCGAGGGAAGAAGAAAGAGGCGATAAATAAATTTTGCATATATACGACAATAGGGTGATTATGCCAAGGTTTGACGCCTGGAAGGAAAATAGAGACCCGTTAGATTAAATGATGGGTCATTCTTTAGGTCTTGTGATACATAAGAGACCCTTTTAGTTAAATAAAGGGTCTCTTATTTCCCTTATTTTATGTTCCACAAAAAAAAGACCCCTTTTTTATATTAGAGACCCGTTAAACCAGATAACGGGTCTCTTATTTTTTTCCTCTAATTTTAAGTGGGCCCTTTGACTCATAAGAGACCCGTTATCTAAAATATTAGACCTCTTATATTAAAGAGACTCGTTATATCAAGAGGGTGTTTGCCCATTTTTATAGTAGTGCACAGAGAGTCTCCTTCTTGAATATTCCTCCTAGAAGACCTCTCACCAATTTTTGTGAGCTTAGTTTGTTGAGAGCCTTGAAATTCAGGTGACTTAGTATTTTGTGCTAGAGCCATCTATTCTCAGCTACTGTCTTTCATATGAAACAAGAATTTGGTGTGCCTGTTTTCCAATCTATCATATAAACATCCCTTCTTCTGTAGCCTTGGAGTTTCACTTCTTCATATATGAGATCAATCACCATAAATTTCTATTTAGTCATAACTACTAGATTGTTCTCATCACACAACTTACTTATGCTCATCAAGAGATTGTACTTGAGTTCTTTGACATACTGCACCTTTGAAATGACAATGTTCCCTCTGTGCCGCTTTCCATAACCTTTGGCCACTTGATGTAATACCCGAGATTTTGTTCCGGTTATTTTGGATTTTTCTGGATATTTCTCGGTTGCCGAGTGTCGGTATTATTTTCTCGATGATTGATTTTTGTGTTTATGGACGTATGTGGTAAATTATTATATGTTGTTTTCATTTCGGATCGATGATGTTGTCCGCGAGCTTTTTGTCGTGTTTGTTCCGTGCGTTTTCGGAAAATCGAGCGGGCGGGGCATGGCGGCTGGACACTGGCCGGACATTTGCGGCAGGAACCGGCATGGCGGCTGGGTACTGGCCGGATAGTTGCGGCAGGAACCGGCAGGGCGGCTAAGCACTGGCTGGGCAGGTGCGGCAGGAACCGGCATAGCGCATGCTACTGTCGGATGGCAGTGCACGCTAATCGGCAGGCATAGCGCACGCTATCGGCCGCACAGCGCACGCCACCTGGCTGGGCAGAGAGGTTTCTGAGGTTCTGGACTCGGGAAGGATCGGCAGGTAGCGCACGCTACTATCGGCCGTTGCGTGTGCTAATCATTAGGTGTAGCGCACGCTATCGGCCGATCACTGCATGCTACCTGGCCGAGCTGTTTAGTCTAGGGGGTTCTGGACTGGTCGGCTAGCGCACGCAAGTGCCCGCGCAATGCGCGCTATCGCGGTCGGACAAGAAAGCTCTGGACGGCTGGATATGTCAGCATTATTGGGTTGTGCGGGCCCCGACTGAAGGTTCTAGGCCGAGGCTGCCCGCTAGTGCACGCTACTCGGAACACCTAGCGCACGCTAATGCTCACCTCTATAAATATGACTGAGCAGTCATACTTTCACCCACTTTTCATTTCTCTTCTTTCCCTTCCGCGGCAAGATTCTTGGTGAGCAAGGAGGCATGTTGTCAAGCGATTAATCCACGAATTCCTGGAGTTCATATCATCGATTAATCATTCCATAACCTCATCTGATCGACCGAATCAAGGTTAGATTTTCTAAAATCTTAGTTTTGGGAAATTAGGGGTTTTGCTTGGTTTTGTCCGATTTAACCGTGTTAACTTAGATTAGTGATGAATTGATGATTATTAAGCTGTATTCTATCATTATTCCTGTTGTTCCATGGTTGGATTGCCAAGTATTCGTCGTTTTGTTAAATTCCTAATCGACACCTTGAAAGTGTCCGATAATAGGTCTTGGAGGGGGATTCAGGCGTTATACGATTACTGTTTCGCATACGATCGTTGGTTTATTGATGATATGTCTTAGGAACGAACTCCTTGTGAAGAACTCGAGTCGGAACCCTTCCGTTCGTTGTCTTCTTCGGGGTCCGAGGTTTCCCAGTTGAACCGTATTCTTTGGAGTGTTCGGTATAGGTAATTGAGGCAAATATTATTCTTATACGATTTGTGTCTTGTGAATAGAGCTTACGTATTGGATTAATGATGATTTGGTTTACCTTTGTGGGTATGATTCGTGCGAATTGACTATTCGAACATTTGTGGGTATTAATGATATTCTTGCTTGTTTAATGTTGTGAAGTTGTGTTGGTCATGTTAGTTGCGTGATTCGTGTTGGACTTGATTGCTCGGGTTTGATGTCTTGTGTTGATTATGATTATTGGGTTGGATTGATTATACATTTGGACATGTATTTTGGTGTATGATTGGACGTTCGTACGTATTTGCATTAAAGTGCGTTATTCGTGGTGATGTGTTGCGTTATTTGATATGTGTTGGGAAGTGTGTGTGCGGTCCAGGTATGGTCCGTGTGACCTCTAGAGCTTGGTACATGAGGTGTACGAACAGTGTGTGTGGTACAGGTACGGTCCGTTGTGACCTCTGGAGTTTGGTACATGAGGTGTACGAACAATGCGTGTGGTCCGGGTATGGTCCATTGTGACCTCTGGAGTTCGGTACATGATGTGTACGAATAGTGTGTGTTGTCCAGGTACGGTCTGTTGTCACCTCTGGAGTTCGGTACATGATGTGTACGAACAGTGACTGTGTGGATAATGTTTTGATGTTAAATCTCGGACACGTGATGATATTTTCACTAATGTGTTTTGAAACAAGAACCGAACTGAGGCCTTGACGATTTTCGAAAGAGGTTTTGTAATTTGGGACTCGAGGTCTAAAAGAAATTGTACTCTAAAAACTCCCGAGATGCCGAATTTAATTTTAAAACCTTCATCACTTGTTTTCTAATTAATAAGACCTCTCGGGAATGTTTTGACAATTGATTGTGTTACCTGATTCATGATTGCTTTCTGCTTGATACATTTTTTATACTATTATACTTGCACTAGTAAAACAATGGAGTTTTACTAACCCCCGAGTAATCGGGGGTGGATCTCTGTTTTGCGTCCAAGTACATGCTGATTCGGGGGAGCAGTCATAGGATCGGAACAGGAAGTGATGACCTACGATACTGATCAAGAGTTGAGAGTTTGATCGGGTAATTTTGTATCAACTGAGTTATAGTCAGACTTCCGTTGTTGTGTATCTTTACCCATGCGTAGGTATTTATTGTAAAGTGTTGTATTTCGCCTCGTTTGCATTAGTTATGTGACCTCATCGGTCCATGTGGTTGTATTGTAATTGACCTTAATGGTCTGTATTATTATAATGATTGACTCCGGTCGGTCAAGTTTGTGGTAGTTCTGTGTTGTTTAGCCTGGTAGGTCCTCGTGGGGAGGGTCTACGGCGTGTATTATTCTCATGTGGTCTGGGGGTGTCACAGTTATGGTATCAGAGCTTAGGTTGCGGAAAACTAGGCTGTCGGGTCAAGTCGAGTCATGGTTTGTCGAGTAATATGATGTCATGTCATTCGAGTTGCCGGGTGACAAGTTGAGTTGTGCGTGGTCACAGCGTGTCGTATGTATTATCAGATTAGATTAGTATCGTGGGCGACTGTCATCTCTGTGTGGCCTGTGGACATAAGTCTCCAGTTTTATGCGAGGTACCGGTGTTTCATGATTTCATTTATGTGCGATAATTGTGGTGCATAATTTTATTTGCATAGTGTTGTGAAATAGAATCCGTGTTTAATATTTGCAGTATGCCATTTGTGTATTGAATTGAATGTATTGATGGGCTGGACACTGAATGGTGCAATGCGATATGAAAACTTTGAACTTTAATGTGATCCAGAGATTGCATTGACGGCAGAGTTCGTGAGGGACTCCGACATATGGAATTGACGTATATTTGAACTTGGTGTTCACGAATTATATTTGATTAAATTTGTAATCTCATTTGCCGATTAGGAATGTGGTTTCAAGTTCGACTATTTTTAGTTATGTCTGCTGCATGTAGGTTTAAAACGGTTTTGTAAAAGATTTTATGAGCTTGAGTATGTTTGTAAAAGAATCGTACTTTGAAAACATTTTGATGGCGCGGTTAAACAACGATTTTGTATTAATTTTGAAATCGGTTGAACTTTGACGAATAAGTCATATATTTTCAAATGACACCTTCAAACGGTATCTGAAAAATGTGTTTTAAAATACTTCAGACATTGCAAACTATTACTGTCATTTTGGATATGATCGAAAGGATTTTGGAAATTTTTTATTTTGCAAAACGACTTTGATTTTTTTCGAAATTTAAAACATTATGTGTTTGTGTGTTGGGACTAAGTCGTTGCAACAAGTTTTTTATGTTGTTATGCTCGTCGGAGAATTTTGCAGTGTTTCTCAATGCCGGGATATATTGTTAGGAATCAATCCTTAATCTTCAGAGCCGTTTCGGGGCTGCTGGGACAAATGTTTGACCCCAATGATATGTATATGGTTTTGACAGTGCTTGTTTTGATAAAGGTCATACATTTCTGTTTATGTGGCCATGTGGATTATTTACGGAATTAAGTTCTATTGTTGCAGTGTTAGTTTGTATATTCGTGTAATGACTCGGAGTGAATATTTTATTGGGTTGTTGTTCGTTTTACTATGTTAATTATGTGATGTTTTTTTGTTATGTTATTCTGAATGGTTGTCCATTCAGTATGCCGAGAGGTCGAGGCTGAGGACATGGTCGTGGTAGTGGTCGTAATCAGGAGCATGAGAGGGCGACTCGCACGTCGTTGAGTGCCAATCAGCTCAGTACAGATGGTCGAGATGACCAGTCGCGTGATCAGGGGAAAACAGCCAGAGGTAATGTTGACATTGGTGCCGCCACCGTTTTTCGTAATGTGGTTGATCAGTTGGCACAAATGAATCAGAACGTGCACCGGGATGAGAACCCGGATGGGGATAATGGAGCAAGTAAATGGTCATGAGATGTGAAGAGAATGCACCCGTCTCGTTTTGTAGTTTCTTCGGACTTGTTAGGTTGGGAGAACTGGCCCTTCCAGTTGGACAAAACATTTGATGTTGTAGCTTGTCCGGCTGAGAGGAGAGTATTCATTGCTCAATATCTGCTCGATAAGGAAGCTGCAGACTAGTGGGAAGCCGTAGTTCCTAGTGATCGTGCAGCTACTTGGGCTGAATTCAAGACTGCCATGGAGTCCGAGTAGTGTCCGCCACCTGTTAAAGAGTGTAGGATCGTCGAGTTCTTCTCGACTATGCCCCAAGATGTGTCGATATCTCAGGCAATAGTCGATTATAATCGGCAGTTATGTTATATTCGAGATCAAGTGAGAAGTGAGGCAAATAAGGTTCGTTATTTAGATATGCGTATGAAACCTCATGTTCGTCAGTGTATGGCTCATTTTATGTGTACTACGTTGGAGGATTATCAAGACCGAGCCTTAGCTTTTGAAATGGCTATATTGTCTACCGAGTCGGTATCTGTAGCAATTAAACAGAGGATTTCGGATGATGCCTCGGGAAGTAAGGAAATTGGGATTTTAAAATCCCAAGCCTCGTATCAGATGAGTATGGGACCTTCTCGGTCATCTTGAGAATCTAAAAGACCCAAGTCGGTGTCTTTGAGTTTAGGCAGTGCTCCAAGATGTTTCAACTGTAATGTACTGACCACGAGCATGCGAGTTGTAAGAAACCGCCGGTGACTTGTTATAATTGTAGACGCGAAGGGCATCGAGGCCAATACTACGAGACTGTTGCTAAGATGGTTTGGAACCGGAATTCCGTTCATACTTCTGGAGGGCCCAGTGATGCCCAGTGATAATATTTTGTGTTTGTAGTGCGGATGGTCTCATGTGTGTAGACTTATTATGTAATGTTTTTATGTTTGGTGCATGATGATCGATGTTTCTGTGCATATGAGTCCATGTGGGTTACTGAACCTACGGAGACACGTGATTGTAGATCACGGGGTTATGAGTTTGATATTTTTATGTTTGAGCGTGGTGTTTTGCTAGCACTGCGATGTCTTTGTTTTATGTTTTGGGACGAAACTTGTTTTTAAGGGGGTAGAATGTATTACACGAGATTTTCATTTCAGTTATTTTGGATTTTTCCGGATATTTCTCGGTTGCAGAGTGTCAGTATTATTTGCTCGATGATAGACTTTTGTGTTTATGGTCGTATGTGGTGAATTGTTATATGTTGTTTTCTTTTCGGATCGATGATGTTGTCCGCGAGCGTTTTGTAGTGTTCATTTCATGCGTTTTTGGAAAATCGAGTCGCCGAGGCATGGCGGCTGGGAACTGGACGGATAGTTGCGGTAGGAACCGGGCGGTTGGGCACGGTCCGGACAGTTGCGGCAGGAACCGGCAGGGCGGCTGGGCACTGGCTGGGCAGGTGCGACAGGAACCGTCATAGCGCACGCTACTGTCGGATGGCAGCGCGCGCTAATCGGCAAGCATAACGAATGCTATCAGAGGTTTTTGAGGTTCTGGACTTGGGAAGGATCGGCAGGTAGCGCATGCTACTATCGGCCGTTGCGCGCGCTAATCGTCAGGTGTAGCGCACGCTATCGGCCGATCAGCGCACGCTACTTGGCCGAGCAGTTTAGTCCAGGGGGTTCTGGACTGGTCGGCTAGCGCACGCAAGCGCCCGTGGAGCGTGCGCTATCGTGGTCAGACAAGAAAGTTCAGGATGGCAGGATTGGGTCGTGCGGGCCCCAGTCGAAGGTTCTAGGCCGAGACTGCCTGCTAGCGCATGCTACTCGTAACACCTAGCGCATGCTAATGCTCACCTCTATAAATATGACTGAGCAGTCATATTTTCACCCATTTTTCATTTCTCTCCTTTCCCTCCCATGGCTGGAGTCTTGGTGAGCAAGGAGGCATGTTGTCAAGCGATTAATCGACGAAGTCCTGGAGTTCATATCACCGATTAATCATTCCATAACCTCCTCTGATCGACCGAATCAAGGTTAGATTTTCTAAAATCTTAGTTTTGGGAAATTGTGGGTTTTGCTCGGTTTTGTCCGATTTAACAGTGTTAACTTAAATTAGTGACATATTGGTGATTATTAAGCTGTTTTCTATCATTTTCCTTGCTGTTCCATGGTTGGATTGCCAAGGATTCGTCATTCTGTTAAGTTCCTAATCGATGCCTTGAAAGTGTCCGATAAAAGGTCTTAGAGGGAGATTCGGGCGTTATACGACTATTGTTCCGTGGACGATCATTGTTTTATTGATGATATGTCTTAGGAACTAATTCCTTGTGAAGAACTCGAGTCGAAACCCTTCCGTTCGTTGTCTTCTTCGGGGTCCGTGGTTTCCCAATTGAACCGTGTTCTTAGGAGTGTTCGGTATCGGTTATTGAGGCAAGTATTATACTTATACGATTTGTGTATTGCGAATAGAGCTTACGTATTGAATTTATGATGATTTGGTTTACCTTCGTGGATATGATTCGTGCGAATTGAATATTCGAACGGTTGTGGATATTAATGATATTATTGCTTTTTTAATGTTGTGAAGTTGTGTTGGTCATGTTAGTTGCGTGATTCGTGTTGGACTTGATTGCTCGGGTTTGACTGAAATGTATCGAGTATTAATCATGAGTTATGTTGGTTGCGTGTCGTTGATGATGTTGATTTGTGTGTTGAGATTGTGTTGTGTGCGCGTGATGCGTGACTTCGTGGTGATCAATGTGATTGAATGATGTGTTCGTGGTTGATGGAACGTGAACGTGTTAATGTGCATTGTGGTGCTAAGTTCACTCGTGCGGGTTCGACAGGGCCTACGAGGATTCAGGACAATTGTTCCTGGGATCGGAACTTAGTATGTGGTACTAAGGTCCAGTCGTGCGGGTTTAATGAGTCCTACGATGACACATGGCAGTCGATCATGGGGTCAAGGCACAGTCCAACCGTGTGGGTTCGACGGGGCCTACAGTGACTCATGGGGAGAGATCGCGGAGTCAGGACTAGATGTGGTGATAGCTTTGTTTGGCATAGTAAGTGCGGGTGGATGAACCTACGGAGCCACGTGACAAGGGATCACAAGTGTTATGTTTGTCGTGTTTGATACGTGGCAAGAGTTCACGGTGTTATGAGTATTGTGTTTGGCATAGTCCGTGCGGGTTGATGAACCTATGGAGCCACGTGACAAGGTATCACGAGTGTTATGTTGGTTGTGTTTGATACGTGGCAAGAGTTCATGGTGTTATGAGTATTGTGTTTGGCATAGTCCGTGCGGGTGTAGGTCACAAGTCGTCCAGGAATAAGTCTAGGGGGGTGAATAGACTTGTTGAAACTCTTAAACTCTTTTTCTCAAAGAGTGGGTTTCTTCAGCTGATAGGTAAACAAATGACTTGGAGTCGTTTGTTCTTAATATGTGCGGATGTCAGCTGATGACGAATATAAAGCAACTAATGAAACACTTAATAATGAATGCAGCAGATAAAATATGATGCTATAAGACAGTAAATAACGCAGGCGGTTATAGTGGTCTCAGGGGTGGGGTAATCCTCTACTAATCCACTTTTCTCCAAACCAGATGGAGATGAATTCACTATAATTCTCAACCAGTAATAAATATTACAGTGATTCAACAAACTACAACAGCTTCCAACCAGTGGAAATTCGTGCCGTTGTACCACTTTTGACTGCCTTGCACCTCTTGATCCTCGATCCTCGGATGCCTTTACAGTCTTTTAACTTCAACCAGTGAAGTACCCCGAACTCAAGATTATAGACAAGAGTTTTTGTCTTCTCCAACTAAGAGCTTCTTTAAGTATGAACTTTTAGAACCGCTCTTTTCACGATGCTGTATTTCGCTTTAGATAGCTTGAATGCTTTGATTGCTTGAAAGTATGTTCACACCGGTATATGCTCAACTTCAAATCTTCAGATATATATATAGGTGTTGATCCATGAGCATTCCTTCATAGCCGTTGCAGATTTGTAACAAATCAGTCCGTTGGAGGGAGACTTCTTTGTTTATTCTTTTCTGAACGTTGCAAGGCTGGATTCCCGTATTTTAATCTATCTTCCGACCCTTGTGAAGATTTCTGCATGTGATGCGCCGAATCTTTTGAATATAAAATGATTAAAGTCTTCAAGATGGGTCTGGATAGCTTATTTAATTCATATCTTTTGCGGGAATCACTCCAATTTGTCTCTTCACGTTGCATGTGACTTTCCGTAATACTTGACTTTTCAACGCATGCTGACGTGGACTTGGAGTACTTGGCTGATCTCGACTAGGCTGATGAGCGATTAACTTCTCTGCGATCTGGACCTCTCGATGTTCCCGATTTAGGATTTGTCGATCGGGTGACTTGTCCGAGGTACCTTGCCGATCTGGTCAAACATCCCTGATAATTTTTGTTGACCAGAACTACTCTGACTTGACTCGGCTGTTCCTCTCTGATGGACTTAGCTGTACTTTAGTACTTAGCCGATTTTTTAGCCTAACTTATTTTTGGTCTATAGAAGATACTCATTTAGTTCTTCTTTACATTTTGCCAAGTTTTATACTTAACACATTTGGCCTATGGAAGATACTCATTTGGTTCTTCCTTATATTTTTGCCAAGTAATAGACATTTGAATTTATACTGATGACATCATCAAAATCTAACAAGTGTTCCTAACAAATTCCCCCTATTTTGATGATGGCAAAACTTTAAACAAGTAATAAAATGATGAAGTCTGCACTTAAGTGCAAGACACAAACTAAAGTCAGTCTAATTTTTGAGACAACTGAGAATTGTCATTCAAAAAGACTGTTATCAAAATAATTTTCTGTTGATTACAAGTACATGGCTGAATTTTACAAGAAAATTTTCAAGTACATAAATCATTATAAGTACATAATAAGTGAAAGTTATCTGCCTCTTCCTCTGCCTCTTCGAATAGGCTGTTTGGCGGGTCTGAAGGGTTTAGCTCCGATTGGTCTTGTCTTGACTGGGGCAAGACCATACTTCCTCTTCACAACAAGAGCTGCGAAGGCTTGCTCTTCTTGGGATGAAAACTTGTTCTCAAGACATAGCTTCTTGATTTTCCTCTGTAGCGCAAGTTCATCCAACGCACCTCCTCTTTCCAAAGTAGGAGGATCTTTGGCACTGAATGGAGGGATCATGGGATAAGCATTTAGTTCCTCAGCATGTTTCTTCAGAATAGCCCAGAGTTATGGATGAGGTTTTTTTTTTTTTTTGAATCAAGCACCCGCAGGTGAATTTTATTACGAATAGCAAAATTACAAGGTTCGGAAAATCCAGATAAAGATAAAAACAAAAAAGCCACAAGCGGCTGATTACGAAGAGCTAATTGGGCCTAAACATAGGCCAAAATAAAACTCAAAATTAAAATAACATTTCACTACCCGTATTTAAACCATAACCCACTACCCATATTTAAAACATAAGTAACCCAATTGAATCTCTTTAACCTATCCCCGAGCGCCTAAAATTGGGAAGGCCCAGTTGGTCCATACGAAGAAGCCCTTTAATTCCATGCGGGAGATTATGTCGGTCCAAGCGACAAAGTTGTTGGGCTTGACATCCCAAATTCGCCAAGAAGTCAAAGAGCTTATTTCCTTCACGGTATATATGAGTGATTTTAGACCTTCTCGGCGCAAGTCGGGATCGAATCCTATTAATCACATTACGGCATTCCCAATTGCCTCCCGATTCTGATTTAATATTTGGACGAACACTTGCATCGGCTCAATCCACCGATTTCACCTTCCATTAGATAAAATTGCGGTCCACAATCCAGAGCTTTAAGTTGGCAGAGAATCTGCGTCGGCCACTGATTGCAATAAAATGCTTGCAACACCTCACCCTCGAGTTCCTGATTAAGCCACCTCCACCAGCCTGGCCCTGACTTACCGAGCCATCAGAGTTAAGCTTCAAAACACCAGGTTCAGGTGGAACCCATCTGACCATAGTTATCTTCAAGGGGGGAGCAGTAATATGAACCATAAATTTGGACTGTAAATGCATAAAACCCCTCCAGACCCGAAAATCAAAATGCTTCCCCTGAGAGATATTTTGCAAGTACATATAAATTTGTCCAATGATTTTATCAGAGCTAAACACAATCCCTCTATGCTTGCTGTCATTTCTAACACACCAAATGAACCAGAAAATAAGGCATGGAATCAGCACAGTGATATGAAATTTAAAAGAAAAAGGTGTAGACAATTTATGAAATTTATGAAGATCTGCTGTGGGGAGAGATTATCATCCTGGAGTATTTCCCAGATGTAGTAGTCTCTGATGAATTTCTTTTTTGCAGATCCCCACATGGGCAGAGCTTCATATGGAACAAAATCCTCCACAAACCACAACTCCTTTCCTTCCCACTCTAGAGTAGGCTCAAAACCTCCTCTAGTCCTCCTCTTCTTGCCTTCAGGCTGGTTAGCCTGTTCTTCTGGTTTTGTTCCTCCCTTCCTCTTGGCTGAGGATGTCCCGGCAGTGATCATCTGGACATCCTGCCTCTTCTTCGATCTAAGCTCCTTCCTTATCTGTTCTTGATCATTTCCTTCCACCTGAATTCTATCTTCCCCCTTTTTTCCAGCATCAACTAAGGTAGTCAATTCTTTGCTCTATTACGCTCATCGATCGGACATGCCAAATGGCATTCTGTTGTTGGTAGGGGGAGGAGGCTGAGGAACTTCTCTCTGCAGCAAAGTGTCAATCTTTGCATTGATGGTTTGGAGGTCAGGAGTGGCCTGAGATGCCAGCAGCTCTCCAATCGTATCCTTCACTATCTGCCTGATCAGCTCAGTCACGGCAGGTGAGATCTGAGCTGGTGGAGAGTGCTCGCCTGAGCCTTCTGCAATTGAACCACTGGACTGCAAGCTTCTATCTGCAGCTGGTACTCCAGATGGGGTTTTTTCTGGGGTTCCTGATCTGGAGTCCTCAGCCAGCTCTGCATCTAGGCTGGTATACCGGGCAGGTGCACCAGTCCTATCTGCAGCCTCTTGTGTCGGCTCTGGCTCCGGCTCCTTTTCTCCTTCTTCTTTCTCTTGCTCTTTCTCCTGCTCTTCCTCGTTTTCTTCTTCAATATTTTCTTTTTCTTTTTCTTCATCTTTTTCTTTCTCTTTTTCAGCTCCTTGGTCTCCTCCTTCATCTTTATCATCATCCTCATCATCATTATTGTCATCATCTTTCCCATCTTTTTCTCCTTCATCCTCATCATCCTTTTCACCTTCATCATTATCCTCCTCTCCTTCATCTTGTTCTACTTCTTCTCCTTCTTCTTCTTCTTCTTCTTCATTCAACTCTTCTGTTTTCTCAACTTCCTCCGGTTGTTTTTCAACTAAAATCTTTTCTTCTTTTCTTCTCTCTTCCTGCTCTTCTTCTTCATCGTCTAAAACAACAACCTCTTCATATCCATATACCTCTTCAATCCTAATTTCTCTCTCATCTTCCTCCTCATCCTCTTGTCCAAATGAACCATCAAAAATACTAAGCATAATGGAATGGATGAATTGGTCCATGTTGTTTTTAAAATGAGACATGAACCAATTATCCTGGAGGATTAAAACTAAGTCTGATTCTTTACAAAACTGAATCAGTACATCCTCTGTGGCTTGGGGATATCCCCAACCACTAGTTTCAATATAAGCCTGAAAATCTGTAAATGACAGGGATTTGAAAAACTTCCACTCTTCGAAAATATTGACAAAATAGTGTTTTAATGCTTGTGGCTTAACAAGCTGTAATTGTTCGATGGATAGATTGAAAACATTATTTTCCAGTAGGTTAAAGATATAATTGGCTTCAGGGATTGAGATGACTAGACCTGCCTCTTCTTCCTCAGGAATGTATGCTGGGGTGAGGACAGCCACAATCTGAGTCTCGAGGGTGTGTGGGGCAGGCTGGTCTTCCAAGTGAGTAGGTGACCTGGCTGCAGGGCTGGCATGATGATCTGAATGCTCATACTCACTAAATTGCAGTCGCCTGGGCCTCTTGGGAGAGGGTTCTGGGGATGACTGCATGATGGATGGTTCTCCAGGGGCTGGTCCCCTTCTCTTGAATCGGACAGCTATGGGCTATCACATCCGGGCTGCGGTTCGATGTGGCCCCTCTCTTGGTCCGATCTATATTCTAGTGCATTCAGGGAGGGGCCAAGACGGTGTTGAAGCACCCCTCTCTTATCTGTGCTCTGTGCCGGCAGTCGGGGCTGACGTGGTCGGACGACGAGCCGATGCTAGCTCCCCAGGCCCCGATCGACCACCGCATCATCTCACATTTTGACCAGTGGGGAGGAGCGCCGGCCCACGCTCGGGGAAGAGGATTTCTACTGGATGAGGCCCACGAGGGGTCCCCCGAGCCTCTTTTGCTGACACAGGGGCAGGCAGATGCCATCCCGCCGCCCGACAGAGAGAGATTTCAGGCGATGTTCGACGGGCTGAGGGAGGATATGAGGAGAGAGAGAGAGGATCTGAGGGAGGATATGAGGAGAGAGAGAGGATCTGAGGGAGGATATGAGGAGAGAGAGAGAGGAGATGAGGAGAGAGAGGGAGAATATGCTGGTTGCCATGCGAGAAGAGCAGCGGACGGAGCGAGAGAGCATTATTGCTGCCGTCAGGGGTGAGATGCGAGAGCAGGCCCGCCGGGCCAACCGGCGTGAGGCGAGGCGTCTGGCAGCGAGGGACGCCTACCTTCAGTAGCACCTTGCCGCATGGACGGCCCATATCATGCACCCAGACGGGCCATTTATTGCACCTGCTCGGCCAGCCACACCACCCTCCTCACCGGATGATGCCGGCACCAGCTC
Source organism: Orobanche coerulescens (assembly GCA_033398695.1). Lineage (NCBI taxonomy): Eukaryota > Viridiplantae > Streptophyta > Magnoliopsida > Lamiales > Orobanchaceae > Orobanche > Orobanche coerulescens. The sequence continues at coordinate 118,912,397 of CM065803.1, forward strand.
GTGAGAGGACTGGAGGGGAGTACTTGACCTTCTTATTCTATTGCATATTATATTTTGTCCATTGAGGTCAATGTACGTCCTAAGTTTGGGGGGGGGTTTACTTTCTGTCGCTACATTTATTGCTGTACTTATTTCGTTGCACTTTTTGTTATTTCTAGTTACCTTTTTGTCGATAGCCTTGCTTGTCTTGATTTTACTCTATTCGTGAATTTTTCGTGCTTCTATTTGTGTAATACTGATGTTACGACACTGTTTTTCTCTCTGAAGAAACGGTCGAGTTTTAGTCGGGTTGTAGTCAGTGATTTCTGTTTCTGCTAAGTTTTCATTTAGGTCCGAAAATTTTTTTCGTGATTGTAGAGGTCTTAGCGGATAAGAGAGGATACATGCGTGTTTTAAAATCACCGTCGATACGTTTGGTTACATTTTTTTGGTTAGCTAGTCGTCCTATAACATAAGTCGTATTGGCACTTAGATTGAGTTTAGAGTCGATCAGTTTTTCCCAATAGTCGAGATAATATTTGTTCTATGATGGGAAGTCTAGTAACCGGGGGTATTCACGTGACCCGTTGTTTACTCTCGCGTAAAACGACGACCCTGATTAGACTAGTGATTTAGAAATTTCACATGTGCCGAAGACAGGGAGCCTAGTAACCGGGGGTACTCGCGTGACCCGTTGTTTACTCTCGCGTAAAACGGCGACCTTGATTCGGACATGCAGGAATTAGCTATTCGAGTTGTTTCTCCGCTGTGGAGGGGAACCTAGTAACTAGAAGCATCCATGTACACCATGAGTGTCTTTCATGTCAAACGGTTTCCCAATACATGAGAATGGAAGTTCCACCCTAGGATTTTCCCGATGAAACATCCCGAGATCCGAACCTAGTGGTCAACTCGAATCAATTTCTTGAGCATATTTATAAGGGAATACTGTCCGAGGGTTATTTTTGATGAAACTCGTGAAAATTTTGCCATTAGACGGTGGAACGGGGCAAACTAGCTTGTTTATTTTAACCTTTCATATTGACGGTCGATTAGATTCACGTTTGTTAATCTTTGAGCTGGATTTTCTTCATGAACGAGTGATTAGGACTGAACTCGGTTACTTTGTGGAATCAGTGTCCTGAGTGTAGCTCGCTATTACGATACTAGTATTATTCAGAGAGAATTTCAGGATAGTATTGATTAGGTTGAGCACTATGAGTTGTACGATTATTCACGATATTCTTTTGTTGAAATTAATTCTTTTTGCTTGAGGACAAGCAAAGGCTTAAGTTTGGGGGTATTTGTTAGGCGTATTTTTACACGCTTATTTATCATTATTTAGTATTATTTTGGCAAGTAAAATTGCATAAATGAGCTTTTAATGCCTTAATCTTGTATGTTTGTCAGGAGATTGGAGTCCGGAAGCTAAAACGAGGCGAAATCTTATTAAGTTTTAATAAGACTTGTATAACTGATGCTAGGACGTGTGCACGTCTTGATAGCATAGTTATAAGTATATTGGTGGGACCAGTATACTCGAACACGACTCATACTCGATTCAGTCACACGGTATTCACTCTCGGAGAGTCGATGATGAATCGAAAGATTGTGATAGTATACGTGGACCTTTGACTTGAGGGTTCAGTAGAAGATGTGCATGTGACGTTTAGTTTGTCATTAGAGTAGTTAGACTCAATTGCTTAATTGCTGAGTCAACCTCGAAGTGCGAACTATATGGGCAGGTAGCAGTCTTTACTGTACGCCAAGAAAGGATTCTATCTCTTGTTAGTGAGCAAGCGAATGTCCTATACGGTTAATTGCAAATAAGATCATAAGTCTTTGGCCAAAGCGTTCTGATATGGTAGTATTAGATACACTATTAATCAGTCGGTCTTGATTTGCATTACCACATGTATAGAGTCTAGTCAACAGTAAGGTTTGACTTTACCGTGACCCGAAGACTTGACCGGGACATCTGATGAAGGGTCTATACGTATATGGTATTCATGATATAATGGTTCTGGAATGATTCATTCATTCGTTCTCAGTCGGGGTTTACAGTGCGGCCCGCTAGGCTGGCTAAGTGTTGCCCGCACTCATTAATTCCTCCCAATGCCGGCTGAGATGAACCTACGGAGTCGCGCAACAGGATCATTGACGGATAAATATGAATTAATAATCTCCCTTATAATATTAGATATTAGATATCTAATTTTGATTTATCGGATAAATCAAATAGCGGTCTTATGAATTGTAAGTAGGTTACTGGGTGATTACTTTAATTCATAAATTATATTTCTTAGAGAAATATATATTTGTGTTTGATACAATTAATTAATTGAATTAATTAATTAGTATAAACACATTGGAAATAAAACGGATTAGTTTGACGAACATCCGGTACACGAGGGATTCGTTTTGACGAACATCCAATACACGAGCCGAGTAAATTCGACCTGTCTTCTTGGAAATTTCCCATAGGGCCGCCCCCTCCCTCTATTGTCTCTTTTATCCTTATTTTATGTCACTAGGTGACAAATGTGAAGTGTATTTGATACCCTTCATCATGTGTTAAGGTATGACTTTCATTTTATATATAACAAAGTCTTTAGTAGAGAGAGACAACTTCATCTTCTTCCTTGAGCTCTATATCATGAATTAGATAGAGAGAGAGAGAGAGAACAAGGTTAATAACTTCATATTGATCTGAGAGACCAGATATAAGAAGAATACATTGAGAGAAAAAATTCCTATACAAGCTTCCCTAGCCGCATTCTTAGAGAAATGAAGCTTGCTAATTTTTTCGTCAAGTTCCGGCGTGTGAAGTAGAGGCACCGTGATTTCGGTGTTTGGAACGAAGGGCTATTCATCATCATCATCATCATCATACGAAGGTTTTTCAGAGAAATCAAAGGTATGGGATTTTGATTCCTTGATCTTCGTATTTTTTTTGTATATACGTTACTTGATCGATCCTCTTAGGGATTCCGTTTATTCTTCCACTGCATTTATTTTTGTGGAATCCCAACAGTGGTATCGGAGCGAGGTCAATAATATCGTATATACAATCATCTTTGCATTTGGAATGCTATTTGATGATGTTTATGATTTAGAATCATAATAGGTATAATCGAAGAAATTTAATCGTTCGTAGTAAGTCAAGTTTCGACTATTTTATGTGAATTATAAATCTGAAAAATTTGATTTTTGTTGATTTATAAGTTCTTCATGAAGTTAAGAAATTTTTTAGTTTTGGAAGCGAGTCGAAAAAACAAGAAAAATGGGGGTTAAACACGAATACCGCACGAAGTCGCAGCTGCCGGCAGTCACTCGGCCAGCCTGCCGGGCAGTGGCCGAGAGTGACTCGGTCCGGGCGGTTCTCGGGTTTTCGGCCCGATTTTGAATCGGGCCGTGGGTTGGGCCTGATACCGGATTTTCCGGGACTCCTTTTTGTGTTTATTTTTCGTTGTAATAATTTCCGAAATTTAAATTGGATTTAATTGGACTTAATAAAATATTTGGAATATTTTTATTAAGGGAAATTATTAGACGAGAATATTGTTTTGGCCGGATTACTTTGAACGGATTAAAATGACGATTATAAATATTAATTTGATTAATATTGTAGAAATTAAATAGATTAATTTTTATATTAATTGGATTAATATATTAATTGATTATTTAATTTCATTTACCGTTACATGTTGTATGGAATGCCTTACGTGATGAAGATACAGCTCGTGGACTTAGTTGTTGATTTGTTCGATTCGATATGGTTGTAAAGGCCGTTTTGAGCCTATTTATTTTTACTAGAAAATATGTATAATAGGACGTATTGTTCAATGTTGTAATTATTCATATGGCTATGACGAAGACCGAAGACGACCGACCGAGAAGACGAAGAATCAATACTGTATTTTTCCTTTCTTTATTGGGCTTGGACCAATACTTAGGAAAAGGTCCATGAGCTATATGTTGGTAGTAACTAGTTTGCTATTTATTGTTTTTCATTTTGAATGATTGACAAACCAATGCGTTTTTAATTGAATTAATGTGCAAAGTGTGACATTAATCGCGAAATTCTCCCGACAACAAATAGACTAAGTTTGAAAAAGGTTACGAGGTTTCCTACCCTCCATCAAACTTGTAGAAAATTGATACCCGAGCTGGTGTGCTATGCTTCCGAGTTATCGGGGTAGTACATTTGGTAGAGGTTGAAAAATTCTTGAGTGTATTAGATGCCTTCGGCTGGTGACAAATTTCACCCCTAGAAACCTGATAGGTTGCCGGGTGAGATTCAATAGTCAAACCGATAGACGTTGATGGTTAAAAACTTAGATAGTCTGGATTGCCAAGAAACCTGATAGGTTGAGGGCATGAAGACTAGGGGTAAAAGAAAATCAAAACATCCGTTAGACGGGTTGGTGTTAGACACCACTTTACAGAAATTAATTGGCAAGAAACCTGATAGGTTGCGTCTATTAAAATCTGTAAAGAACTTGATCACCACTAAGAAGTTGTTCTTATCATGATTTCCGGATTATAACATGGGAGTGTATACTTCCGATAAAATTAGTGGGAGCCGAGACAAGAATTATACAAGTCCTTAAATTCTATACTGGGTCATAATTAAACAAGTCACTAATTTAATCTTGTCTAAATCTTTGCAGAAATCAAAACTGAATCTCTAAAAATGGCTAAACCCCACTTGCAATACTACTTGAAAAGAATCTCCTAATTGGCCCCAACTCTGTTAACTGGTTGCGGAATTTGATGATTGTACTCAGCATGGAGTCTCTGGGATACGTCTTGGAGGCGGACATTCCACCGACTCCCATCCTAACCAGGGGTAATCAGGAAGATATTGACATCCATGAAAAATGTGTCAAGGATGACGTGCTAGTCCGTGGTTTTATGATGGGCTCAATGACTAATGAGCTACACAGAGCGCACGAGAAAATGACTTCTACTAAGCAGATTCTCGCACACTTGACCGATCTTTATGGAGAACACAGTAGGACTGCTAGATATGAGATATCGAAACAGTTGTTTAGTGCTAGGATGAAAGAAGGGGAAAAAGTGGGAGACCACGTCCTCAAGATGATCTCTATGATTGAGAGGGTCGAGGTGCTCAACTTTAATATGGATTTATCCCTTCAAGTTGATCTCATCCTTCAATCTCTCCCTGACTCTTTCACGCAGTTTGTAATGAATTTCAACTGTAATGAAATTACATGCACATTAGCTGGGCTAATGAATAAACTGGTGACGGCGCAGTCTAACATGAAGACTAAACCGAGAGAGGCTGCTCTTGTTATTTCTTCTGGGCCTCGGAGGTCCAAGAACAAGAACAAAAAGATCTACGAGCAGTACAAACCCAAGAAAGGGGTACAGAAAGGAAAGGGCAAGGCCCGAAAGGTTCAAAAGGTATGCGGTCCAAAACCTACGGACAAATGCCTTGAATGCGGTGAGCTGGGCCACTGGCGAAGGACTTGTCCCAAGATTAATGGTGCATCAGGTACGGAACTTTTTGTTTTTGAAACTAATTGTTCCGCTACTGTATATTTTGCTTCATGGATTCTGAATTCATGTGCCACTTCTCACATTTGTACTGTGAATCAGGATCTGGAACGAAGTAAAAAACTTGAAGCTGGGAAAATAATGATCACTGTCGGAAGCGGATAAAGTGTCGAGGCAACCGATATTGGATCAATCCTACTGGGTTTAGAATCCAGTTTTATTTTGATGTTGGATGAAGTACTTGTTTTGCCCAAGGGGCATAAAAACATTATATCCATTCCAGTCTTGGACCGGAAAGGATTTTGTTTCTTCATTGGCAATGGTAGTTGTAAAATTTATTTTCGAAATAAATTAGTTGTCACATCTACATTGTTGAATGGTTTATATCATTTGAACATGCAAAATAAAACAGTAGTGAACACTATAACTAGGAAACGTGGTTGGCAAGATACTAATCAAGCTCTTAATGGCACCTTAGACTTGGTCATGTTGGTCACACCAAGGTTCAGAAAATGGAGAAAGATGGACTTTTAAGTCCATTGGGTGTACAACCCTATCCAACTTGTGAATCTTGCCTTAGAGGCAAAATGACTAAGTCCCCCTTCACATTGACTTTTGAAAGGGCTACCGATAAACTTAGATTGGCACATACCGGCGTTTGTGGTGCTTTAGAAGTAGCCTGAGACGGATATCAATATTTCATAACATTCACAGATGATCATACTAGGTATGAGATTGTGTACTTAATGAAACATAAATCCGAAGCCTTTATTAAATTTAAAGAATTTAAGGCCCTAGTTGAAAACAAACTGAATGTCATATCAAAGCACTTCGGTCGGACCGAGGTGGCGAATATATGAGCACAAAGTTTGATGAGTTCCTTAAGGAACATGGAATAGTTTCTCAATTCACGCCACTAGGAACCCCACGGTTAAATGGTGTTTCAGAAAGGAGAAACCGGACTTTGTTGGACATGGTTCGCACCATGTTAAATTACACTGATTTACCAATTTACCTTTGGGGGTATGCCTTACTAACCACTTCCTATATCCTCAATAGATGTCCTTCCAAATCCGTTCCTATCACTCCGCATGAGATGTGGAAAGGTAAGAAACCAAGCCTTAATCACATAAGGATTTGGGGATGTCCAGCCTATGTCAAGAAGGCTAAGGTGGACAAACTAGAAGCGAGGTCCATCAAAGGATGTTTCATTGGATACCCAGAGGACTCGATGGGTTATCTAATCCACATGCCAGAAGACCATAGGGTCGTTGTGGCATTACAAGCGCACTTCCTTGAGGATGAATTCATTCAGGAAGGTGGCTCGGGTAGAAATATCTCTTTGGAAGAGCATAATGAAAGTCCTAAGGAGACATCTGATCAGGGATCAAGAACCGAACCTATTGTAACACAACCTCCACTTCGAAGGTCTGATAGGGTGTCTCAATTACCTGAGATGTATGGCTATATACATGTTGAGGAACTGGGTCTCCACGACACACCTGATACCAGTGAAAATGACCCTGTCACCTATGACCAAGCGATAGTGGATGTAGACTCCGATAAATAGCAAGAAGAAATGGAAGCTGAGATAGACTCAATGCATAGCAATCAAGTCTGCACTCTAGTAGATCTTCCAAATGGCATGAGGACTATTGGAAATAAATGGATCTATAAGAGAAAGACTGATGGGGATGGCAAGGTTGATGCCTATAAGGCTAGGCTTGTGGCAAAGGGTTATACCCAAAGGGAAGGAATCGATTATCATGATACCTTCTCGCCAGTAGCTATGATCAAGTCGATTCGCATGATGCTTGCCATTGCTGCCTATTACGATTATGAAATATGGCAAATGGACGTCAAAACGGCTTTTCTAAACGGATATCTCGAGGAGGAAATCTATATGGAACATCCTAAGGGTTTTGTGTCTAAAGCTAATATTCATAAGGTGTGTAAGCTGCAACGAGCCATTTATGGGCTGAAGCAAGCTTCTCGGAGTTGGAACCTTCAATTTGACGAAGCAGTCAAGGACTTTGACTTCATACGAAATGAAGAGGAACCATGTGTTTACAAAAAGGTCAGTGGGAGCAACATTGCGTTCTTAGTACTATATGTAGATGATATTCTACTTATAGGAAATAACGTAGCAATGCTCAGCACTGTGAAAGCTTGACTTTCTAAAACGTTCTCCATGAAAGACTTGGGAGAAGCTTCCTATATTTTAGGGATCCGTCTTTACATAGATAGATCGCGAAGAATGATAAGACATTCCCAAGCCCCCTATATAGATAAAATCATAAGAAGATTCAAGATGGATGAATCTAAAAGAGGGTTCCTTCCCATGCAACATGGAATTCATCTCACCACGAAAATGTGTCCTCAAAGTGAGGAAAACAAGGGAGAGATGAGAAAGGTACCCTATGCCTCGGCAGTGGGTAGCCTCATGTACGTTATGTTGTGTACTAGACCAGACTTAGCCTATGCTGTGAGTATTGTAAATCGATTTCAAGCAAACCCGGGAAGGGAACATTGGACTGTCGTTGTAATACCCGTAATTTCGATTTCCGGTAATGTCTTTTTTTCGGCGGAAGTCCAGTTTGACGACTCGCTCGTGACCGTTTCGTCATTCTGAGAATGATTAATTCTACACTTTTTGACATCCGAGTTCGTTTCGGTACCGTTATGTTGAGTTCCGTGCTTTTTAGCGACTTTTCCGCACTTGAGTTCGATTCTTGCGAATATCGTCCGAAACTGTTGTTTCGAGTTTCTCGTAAGTTCATTTAATGTTATTATTCATGTTTCGAGCTTTGGCTTGGTGTTTCGATCGTGTATCGAGTATTTCAGACGTTTTGGGCCATTTTCGTAATTTCCCAAAGTTTGGGGTAATTAATTTCCGTTGTCGAATTTCGAGCCTTCGGGTGGTCAGAATCGTGTGTTCTCTTAGTGCTCGAATTCGTCTTTGCGAGTACTTCGTAATCGTATCTTCGATTCGTATTCAGGTTCAGGTTTTGGGGTCGTTCGGGCCGTCCCGAGTCATGGCCAGGCGATCGGGGCTCGGTAAGCCGGCCGAGTTCTGGCCGTAGTGCTCAGCGATTACGTACGTAAACCTTTGCCGGTTACGTACGTAACGCTGCCGGCATTTTCTAGTCAGGGATTTCGGCCATGGCCGGTTACGTACGTAAGCCATGGCCGGTTACGTACGTAAGGCGGCCGGCAGACAGCCTATTTAAGGCCCTGCAGTCGGGTTTTTCACCATTTTTCTCATTCTTCTCCTTCTCTTCCGCGGCTGGGGTGTGGTTAACATGGAGCCATGTTGTTTATCTATCAATCCACGAAGTTCTTGAGTTTCTAACATCAATCAATCATCCCATAACCTCCTCCGATCTACCGAATCAAGGTTAGATTTCTAGAAATCTAGTTTTGGGGAATTTGGGTATTTTGGTTGTTTTCAACCGTTTAATCAGATTTAACTAAGGATTGTGATGGATTGATGATTATTTAGATGTATTATATCTTTTCCCTTGTTATTCCATGGTTGGATCGTATCGGTTCATTGTTTGGGTCGAGTTCTTGATCGAAGCCTTGAAGGTGTCCGGTAGAATGTCTTAGAGGGGTTTTTCGGACGTTCTACGATTATTCTTCCTCGTATGATTGTTGATTTATTAATTATATGTTATTAGGGTCGAGTTTCTTGCGAAGAAACCGAGTTGAACCCTTCCGTTCGTTGTCGTCTTCCTTTTCGATAGCATCGGGCGTTTCGAAGCTTTCCGGTTGAGCCGTGTTCGTCGGGATACTTGCGGGCCGATTTCGAGGCAAGTACCTTGTCCATACAATTCTTGTTTTGTGGATATGATAATTAATTATCATCTCTATGTGGTTGTTTGATCGTTTATTTTGAACTTTCAAAAGATTCGGCTAGCCTCGCTAAAGGCTTGTTTTCAAAATGCGTGTGTTTTGTAAATTGTGTGGGTTGTAAGTGACTACGTGAATCCTTTGGATATGTTTGGCGTTGATGTTGCGCTTGATAATGCGTGTGTATGTATATTGCTTCTTTCCGTCGCGTTATGGTTGACGTGCGTGTTGTTATTTATTCGTGTGGTCGTGGACTGACGGATAAATTATGTGAATTGGTGTATTGATTTGATAATTGTTACAACGATTGACTGTGTGCTTGATGCTTGTGATAATATGAATACTTGTTGTGAGAGACGTCATATCCGGGAGCCTCTGAGGGCGGGGCGAGTACTCCGACCTGGTGTACGCTGCAATGTGCGGCTCCATATGGTTGGTGAACGCCGGTGTTTAACCTGATGCGTGTTCAAGGGGCGGCTCTTACGGGAGTGACGCCGGCGCGGAGACATGTACAAGGGGCGGCCGACATAGTGGAGTGAACGCCGGTGCACAGGTGTTTCAGTGGAGGCGCCTGGCAGGCTTATTGGTAACGGATATTTGAGTGATAGCTAAGACCCCGTTACCAAACGATTATCATATTTCAAATTCTTTCAACTCTTTTCAAAATGCTGGTCTCGATATAGACCGTGATTCGTGTTTTCTGAAAGTATGTTTCAACTTGTTTTAAACGTTAGTATCAGGGTTAATTAACCAAGGACATTTGACGAGATCTCCGAGGGTTAATTAATCAGGGGTCTTGAGCAGTATTGGGAAGACGAGAGGCTGTGTCTTTGATGGGCTGTGTTGTCATTCTGTGTTTTGGGTCGAGGACCCCGTGTGATGTTGAGATGTTTGATCTCGTGTTGATATTATTTGGTTTTGGGTCGAGAATCCCGTGGAAATATTTGTGAAGACTAGCTTGTGTTGATTGAATGGTTTTCTTGCAAATTGCTTTCCGCCTTTGGTCGAGACCATTGATTTTGGAAAGAGGAGGATTTGATAATCCTAAATTGTTTTATATTAAAACTCTCGATGGCATCTTTAAACTGTTTTATAAATTGTTTTCCTTGATTTGTGATCTTTCGGTTTTGGAATGTTTTACCCAAACTCTTGCCTCGGCAAGTACTTTTCGTCATGTTTGGATCTTTGGGGATTCCTGGTTATTGTTATTCATGGAATGTGAATTGTATGGCTCGTATTTGCACTTTGTTCTTGCACTAGCAAAACAGTGGAGTTTTGCTAACCCCCGAGTATTCGGGGGGTGGATGTCTGTTTTTGCATTCAGGTTTAGGAGCATAACACAGGGTCGACATGAAGAATGATGAAAGATGAACGATACTAATCACACGAGGATCCGTATGATGTCATTGGTTTAGTTATAGTTTATTTTTCGCTGCAGTATTCTTTCCCGTTGTACGGGAGTGTGTTGTATTTGACCCCTGCGTGGGCATGTAATGAGTTTGAGTTTATGTATTTATTGAAAGACCAAATCGGTCTACTGAGTCATTTTAGCCTTAAAGGCATTGTTGAGTTGTTCTATGTTGTTACCAGCGTGGTAGATCCTTGAGGAAAGGGTCTACGGCATGTAATATCCCTGAGTGGATTGGGGGTGTTACATAAATGGTATCGGAAATTAGGTTGTGGAAACCTAAGCTGTCGGGTTTAGTCGTGTCTGTTGAGTTTTGTCTCGTCGGATTTTGTCTGACTGGGTCGTGTCGCGACGCATCGTCTGAGTTTATTTGTCGTGATTAGTATCGTGGGGGATCATCATCTTCGTGCGACCTGTCGATGTAAGTCTCCCTTCTTTGTGTTGTGCCTCGTGTGACACGAGCTATTTTATGATTATTTGTTAAGTGACGGAATCCTCTTATGGATTTTGATTTCTTGATACGTGATTATTTGACTCTCATATTTGGTTCATGTGAGGAGTAGTGTTGCTGGATTGTGCATGTTGGACTGTATTTCTTTTATCCGATGCGTGAGTTCTTTTGTAATGGCTTTCGGTATTTTACCGACTGAGTTTTATTTTGAAAACCGATTCCCTTAACCGAGTTTTTGGCATTGTGGCCTTGATCGTTTTGGCAAAATTCTTATGACGGTATTTAGTATTTTCTAAATGGCTTCTGTGAGTTTTCGAAATATTACCATCATCGGCCTTTTTGGTGTTTTTGTAAATGGTTTTATCCTGGTGGGTTCCGGCGCGGGACCCACAGTGCTATAATGTTCCGTGTATTTACCTGAAATTTTTGGGCATTCTAGCCCATTGAATTATCCTGAAAAACCTTGAGTATCTTAGAAAATAAATTTCGAGACGTTCTTTTAAAATGAATTATTTTCTCGTGGTACATCCAAGGTGCCACAATATGTTTCAAAATTCTTCTACCTCGAGGACCCAAAATGTTTTGAGATATTTTCAATGTTTTATAAACACTTTTACTTAGACCCGAGGGTCGAATATTCTGAAAGTTTTTCACTAAGAGAAGATGTCCTCATTTTTGTTCAAACGCAAGATGAATTTCAAAGTCTCGAAAATGATGTTTGTTCAACTTTTTGTAAAATGATACTCAAGATCAACTGGTGTTTCCAAACTGTTTTCAAAAGATGGTTTTCGTTTTTAAAAACCTATCATTCCTGTTTGCGGACCGAAAATGCATGTATGGTTTTCGAACTTTTGTTACGGTGTTAATCCCGATTTGTGATTGAATTGGTGGCGTGAGTGTTGAGTCGTTGCCACGCATATGTTTTGTTAGACCTTTGTGGGAGGTGTGATGACGATCTTTAATGTTCTCATTTCGTGGTGGCTTGCGTGTTATCGCACCTGTGTGAGCGGTTAAAGCTTGGGTTTGTACGTTCGTGTACATGTGTGATTGTTTCATGATGTTTGTAATTATGTGCTGGTTATTGTTCGGGCCGTTGAGGTCGCCGAACGATACCGTCGTTGCTGTAGTGTTTGTGTGTGTGTATTACTTTACAATGGTAATCATTGTATATGATATGTGTTATGATTCTTTGTTGTGCTGAGTTGGCATCTCTGCTATGTTGTTTTGCGACGTTATGCCCCATTGTATCTAGCATTTGTATTTTCGGTATGCTGAGCCGAGGCGTTTCAACCATGATGTGCCAGGGCATGCACGTGTAAATTGTCCTTCTCGTCGGTAACACATTTCAAGTGTGGACTCGAGGGACACAGCATTCGGTTTTGCGAATTGGTTACCGAGACTTCTGGGGTTCGCGCTTAGCACAGTCATCAGAATCGGCTTTGAGAGGCCTTTGAAGGATGTTTCTGTCGGTTGCTTGTTGTGTTGTCACCTTGATTTCGTGTTGTGAGTTTCGGGAACGACACTTATTTTAGAAGAGATCGAATATAATACCCGTATTATTTTTGGCTCCTGCATTTTCTCTTTCTCAATTCTATCGGCTCGCTCGTGTTCATTGATACTTTCTGAACTTGTTCTGTATTCCGGTTTCATCGTTCGAACGAACTGTGACCTTGTTTTGGGTCGATCTGGTTATCGCTGTGACTTTTCCGAGTTTGGTTCGATTCTTGTGAACCTTGGAGTTGTTTGAATTTTATTGTTCTTCGTGATTCGAACATGATTGTTCGATTTTTGTTGTCTCGATCATTGTGGTTCGATCGTTTGATTGTTCGGTTTTTGTTGATCACGTCTCGTGATTGTTGAACGTTCAGACTCCTTCGTAATTCCCTTAAGTTCGGGAAATTAGTCTCATTTTCGATCTTCCAACCCTTGGGCGGTGGAATTCCGTATTTGTTCAGCGTTTGGCTCGCATTTTGATTGATGAACCGTTGGGTTGGTCAATCGTATTGATTTTCGTTTGTTGTGTTTTGTGACTGTTCGGATAATCGACTTTATTGTACTATCTGTTTGATGACGCTTGTCACTTGTTGATTTTATTATGTCTCTATCGGTGGCGTTGTGTTAGTCGTCGTGGAGCGTGTTTTCACGCCGTATATTCCTTTGCGTTGCTTGTAATGATTTGCCGATGGGCGTAAATTACGCATTTCTTGTGTATCTCATTGAGTTTTCCTGGCGGGATATTGCTTCTCCCTACTTGTTTTAAGTTTCGGGACGAAACTTCTTTTAAGGAGGGTAGAATGTAATACCCGTAATTTCGATTTCCGGTAATTTTTTTTTCGGCGGAAGTCCAGTTTGACGACTCGCTCGTGACCATTTCGTCATTCTGAGAATGATTAATTCTACACTTTTTGACATCCGAGTTCGTTTCGGTGCCGTTATGCTGAGTTCCGTGCTTTTTAGCGACTTTTCCGCACTTGAGTTCGATTCTTGCGAATATCGTCCGAAACTGTTGTTTCGAGTTTCTCGTAAGTTCATTTAATGTTATTATTCATGTTTCGAGCTTTGGCTTGGTGTTTCGATCGTGTATCGAGTATTTCGGACGTTTTGGGCCATTTTCGTAATTTCCCAAAGTTTGGGGTAATTACTTTCCGTTGTCGAATTTCGAGCCTTCGGGTGGTCGGAATCGTGTGTTCTCTTAGTGCTCGAATTCGTCTTTGCGTGTACTTCGTAACCGTATCTTTGATTCGTATTCAGGTTTGGGTTTCGGGGTCGTTCGGGCCGTCGGAGTTGGCCCCGGCCGAGTCATGGCCGGGCAGTCTAGGCCCAGGCCGGCACTGGCCGAGTTACGGCCGGTAGTGCTCGGCAGTTACGTACGTAAGGCCGGTTACATACGTAAACCTTGGCCGGTTACGTACGTAACGCTGCCGACATTTTCTAGTCAGGGAGTTCGGCCATGGCCGGTTACGTACGCAAGCCATGGCCGGTTACGTACGTAAGCCATGGCCGGTTACATACGTAAGGCGGCCGGCAGACAGCCTATTTAAGGCCCTGCAGTTGGGTTTTTCACCAGTTTTCTCATTCTTCTCCTTCTCTTCCGCGGCTGGGGGTGTGGTTAACATGGAGCCATGTTGTTTATCTATCAATCCACGAATTTCTTGAGTTTCTAATATCAATCAATCATCCCATAACCTCCTCCGATCTACCGAATCAAGGTTAGATTTCTAGAAATCTAGTTTTGGGGAATTTGGGTGTTTTGGTTGTTTTCATCCGTTTAATCCGATTTAACTAAGGATTGTGATGGATTGATGATTATTTAGATGTATTATATCTTTTCCCTTGTTATTCCATGGTTGGATCGTATCGGTTCATTGTTTGGGTCGAGTTCTTGATCGACGCCTTGAAGGTGTCCGGTAGAATGTCTTAGAGGGGTTTTCGGACGTTCTACGATTATTCTTCCTCGTATGACCGTTGATTTATTAATTATATGTTATTAGGGTCGAGTTTCTTGCGAAGAAACCGAGTTGAACCCTTCCGTTTATTGTCGTCTTCCTTTTCGATAGCATCGGGCGTTTCAAAGCTTTTCGATTGAGCCGTGTTCGTCGGGATACTTGCGTGCCGATTTCGAGGCAAGTACCTTGTCCATACAATTCTTGATTGTACTATCTGTTTGATGACGCTTGTCACTTGTTGATTTTATTATATCTCTACCGGTGGCGTTGTGTTAGTCGTCGTGGAGCGTGTTTTCACGCCGTATATTCCTTTGCGTTGCTTGTAACGTTTCGCCGATGGGCGTAAGTTACGAATTTCTTGTGTATCTCGTTGAGTTTTCCTGGCGAGATATTGCTTCTCCCTACTTGTTTTAAGTTTCGGGACGAAACTTCTTTTAAGGAGGGTAGAATGTAATACCCGCAATATTGATTTCCGGTAATTTCTTTTTTTCGGCGGAAGTCCAGTTTTGATGACTCTCTCGTGACCGTTTCGTCATTCTGAGAATGATTAATTCTACACTTTTTGACATCCGAGTTCGTTTCGGTGCCGTTATGTTGAGTTCCGTGCTTTTTAGCGACTTTTCCGCACTTGAGTTCGATTCTTGCGAATATCATCCGAAACTGTTGTTTCGAGTTTCTCGTAAGTTCATTTAATGTTATTATTCATGTTTCGAGCTTTGGATTGGTGTTTCGATTGTGTATCGAGTATTTCGGACGTTTTAGGCTATTTTTGTAATTTCCCAAAGTTTGGGGTCATTACTTTCCGTTGTCGAATTTCGAGCCTTCGGGTGGTCGGAATCGTGTGTTCTCTTAGTGCTCGAATTCGTGTTTGCGAGCACTTCGTAACCGTATCTTCGATTCGTATTCAGGTTCGGGTTTCGGGGTCGTTCGGGCCGTCGGAGTTGGCCTCGGCCGAGTCATGGCCGGGTAGTCTGGGCCCAGGCCGGCACTGGCCGAGTTACGGCCGGTAGTGCTCGGCAGTTACGTAGGTAAGTCCGATTACGTACGTAAACCTTGGCCGATTACGTACGTAACGCTGTCGCCATTTTCTAGTCAGGGAGTTCGGCCATGGCCGGTTACGTACGTAAGCCTTGGCCGGTTACGTACGTAAGGCGGCCGGCAGACAGCCTATTTAAAGCCCTGCAGTCGGGTTTTTCATCATTTTTCTCATTCTTCTCCTTCTCTTCCGCGGCTGGGGGTGTGGTTAACATGGAGCCATGTTGTTTATCTATCAATCCACGAAGTTCTTGAGTTTCTAACATCAATCAATCATCCCATAACCTCCTCCGATCTACCGAATCAAGGTTAGATTTGTAGAAATCTAGTTTTGGGGAATTTGGGTGTTTTGGTTGTTTTCACCCGTTTAATCCGATTTAACTAAGGATTGTGATGGATTGATGATTATTTAGATGTATTATATCTTTTCCCTTGTTATTCCATGGTTGGATCATATCGGTTCATTGTTTGGGTCGAGTTCTTGATCGACGCCTTGAAGGTGTCCGGTAGAATGTCTTAGAGGGGTTTTCGGACGTTCTACGATTATTCTTACTCGTATGATCGTTGATTTATTAATTATATGTTATTAGGGTCGAGTTTCTTGCGAGGAAACCGAGTTGAACCCTTCCGTTCGTTGTCTTCTTCCTTTTCGATAGCATCGGGCGTTTCGAAGCTTTTCGGTTGAGCCGTGTTCGTCGGGATACTTGCATGCCGATTTCGAGGCAAGTACCTTGTCCATACAATTCTTGTTTTGTGGATATGATAATTAGTGATCGTCTCTATGTGGTTGTTTGATCGTTTATTTTGAACTTTCAAAAGATTCGGCTAGCCTCGCTAAAGGCTTGTTTTCAAAACGCGTGTGTTTTGTAAATTGTGTGGGTTGTAAGTGACTACGTGAATCCTTTGGATATGTTTGGCGTTGATGTTGCGCTTGATAATGCGTGTGTACGTATATTGCTTCTTTCCATCGTGTTATGCTTGACGTGCGTGTTGTTATTTATTCGTGTGGTCGTGGACTGACGGATAAATTATGTGAATTGGTGTATTGATTTGATAATTGTTACAACGATTGACTGTGTGCTTGATGTTTGTGACAATGTGAATACTTGTTGTGAGAGACGTCATATCCGGGAGCCTCTGAGGGCGGGGCGAGTACTCCGGCCTGGTGTACGCTGCAATGTGCGGCTCCATATGGTTGGTGAACGCCGGTGTTTAACCTGATGCGTGTTCAAGGGGCGGCTCTTACGGGAGTGATGCCGGCACGGTGACATGTACAAGGGGCGGTCGACATAGTGGAGTGAATGCCGGTGCATAGGTGTTTCTGTGGAGGCGCCTGGCAGGCTTATTGGTAACGGATATTTGAGTGATAGCTAAGACCCCGTTACCGAACGATTATCGTATTTCAAATTCTTTCAACTCTTTTCAAAATGCTGGTCTCGATATAGACCGTGATTCGTGTTTTCTGAAAGTGTGTTTCAACTTGTTTTAAACGTTGGTATCAGGGTTAATTAACCAAGGACATTTGACGAGATCTCCGAGGGTTAATTAATCAGGGATCTTGAGCAGTATTGGGAGGACGAGAGGCTGTGTCTTTGATGGGCTGTGTTGTCATTCTGTGTTTTGGGTCGAGGACCCCGTGTGATGTTGAGATGTTTGATCTCGTGTTGATATTATTTGGTTTTGGGTCGAGAATCCCGTGGAAATATTTGTGAAGACTCGCTTGTGTTGATTGAATGGTTTTCTTGCAAATTACTTTCCGCCTAATGGTTGAGGACCCTGTTGATTTGGAAGGAGGAGGATTTGATAATCCTAAATTGTTTTCTATTAAAACTCTCGATGGCATCTTTAAACTGTTTTATAAATTGTTTTCCTTTATTTGTGATCTTTCGGTTTTGGAATGTTTACCCAAACTCTTGGCTCGGGAAGTACTTTTCGTCATGTTTGGATCTTTGGGGATTCCTGGTTATTGTTATTCGTGGAATGTGAATTGTATGGCTCGTATTTGCACTTTGTTCTTGCACTAGCAAAACAGTGGAGTTTTGCTAACCCCCGAGTATTCGGGGGATGGATGTCTGCTTTTGCATTCAGGTTTGGGAGCATAACACAGGGTCGACATGAAGGATGATGAAAGATGAACGATACTAATCACACGAGGATCCGTATGATGTCATTGGTTTAGTTATAGTTTATCTTTCGCTGCAGTGTGGGTCTCTGTACGAGCTTCGGCCTTTGCCGACTAGACGGTCGTCGGTTGTGCGTGACCTGAGGCGATCGTCATTGGCCGGGCACCAGAGTCGAATGCCATGTGCCAAGAGATGATCGCCTTAGATGTCGATCGCTCGGCATCGGGACTCGACCTGGGACCCGAGATCGGCCAATTCTGCCTTGGTCTATTTGGCTCTGGCTCGATCGCCTGTCGTCTGTGCCGATCGCCTGTCGAGGTGTATAATTCTCGACACAACAAATCTGTATAGTCAATCACTGAATCGAAAGGTTGTGATTGTGAAAGCTTGAGGATTTAGTAGGAGATGTACTTGTGAAATTAAGTTAGTCACTAGAGTATTTCGATCCAATCACCGACTGGTGGGCTCAACATCAAAGTGCAACTTGGTGGGCAAGTAGCAGTCTCTACTAAGTACCAAGATATGATTCTTTCTCCTGTAAGTGAACAGGTAGATGTCCTGTGCAGTTAGTGGCAAATGAGATCATAAGACTTTGGCCAAAGTATTTGAGCTAGTTGTATTTGATATACGAGAGCTCTGTGATCTTAGTTTGCACTAACAAATGCATAGAGTCAAGTTACAATAGAGTTTGACATTATCAGGACCCTAATACTTGATCGGACACTTGATTGAAGGGTTTATACATATATGGTAATCATAACATAAAGGTTTTGGAATGATACATATCATTCGTTCTCAGGTGGGTTATAGTGTAGGCTACGGGAATGGCTAGGTGGTGTAACTTTTTGGTTCCTCACATTGCTAACTGAGACGAACCTACAACGCACACATAAAAAGATAGACTATTGGTTACAATGTAGGTCACGGAAATGGCTAGGTGGTGTAACACTCTTATGTTGGGTTCAATGCCTAATGAGCTTCAATGTGCCCATGAAAAGATAATGTCTTCGAGAGCCATCTTAGGGCACTTGACTGAGCTCTGCAGAGAGAGCATAATCGAACTGCTAGATATGAGATATCAAAGCAACTAGTCGACGCTAGAATGAAGGAAGGAGAAAGTGTTGGAGACCATATCCTTAAAAAGATCTCGATGATTAAAAGATCGAAAGCTCTCAGTTTTCATATACATGTCCCCCTCCAAACTGACCTCATTCTGCAGTCACTTCTGAACTCCTTTTTCCAATTCATCATGAACTTCAACTGCAATGATATTGCATGTAACTTAGCTGGCTAATGAGAAAACTGTCGACTGCTCAATCGCAAATGAAGACAATGGGAAAGAAAGATACACTTGTTATTTCTTCTATACCATGGAGGTCTAAGAAGAAAGAAGAAGAAAAATAACATAATTTGGTCCCAAAGCCATGATCGACAAGGGTAAGGGTAAAGCCCCAATGTTTCATAAGAATGTTTCATAAGAGTAAGGGACCAAGAAGATAGGCGCATGTCTGAACTACAGTTTCATAAGAGTAAGGGACCAAGAAGATAGGCGCATATGCAAGATGCGTAACTTTGAATTTCTTTTCCCAAGTGAAATACATATCAGGATTATCACGAAACATGCAATCAATCTATCTAGAGAAATAATCTGTGGCTAACACTAAGATAAGCGGAGATATCGGATCTCCTAGTCTAATCCCTTTTTCACTTTTAAAAAAACTGTCGGTTGACCATTGATCAATATGGAGAAGCGAAAATTATAGATACACATTTTAATGGGGCTGGTTTTATGGGTCGCACTCCGGAAGTGGTCTCTGAAATAAGGTGCGAAAGTGAAAGAGAGATCACCAATTTTACAAGAAACCAAAGGCCATAAAAACTTTAAATATGAAATTCCAATTAATTCTATCATAGGATTTCTCCAAATCCAATTTGACAATGACATTGGAGTTAGCCCTATATATGTCATGGGCCGCCTCATACGCCGCATGGATATTATCCGTAATATGCTTATTTTTAATAAAACACAATTGAGCCGGACTCACCAAGGAGGGAAGCGGTCTGCCATGTCTTTTGCAAAGAATTTTGGAAAAGATTTTGCAAGTAATATTGCATAGACTAATCGGTCTATAGTCATCGTCAAAAATGTTTTATGTATAATGTCCCAACAAAATTGAAAAAACTTAGCATTATACCCATTGTGCCCAGCCACACTATCAACCAACATGTCAAAAAGAGCTTGTCTAACTTCCTCAAGATCAGGAGGATTACGAAGCATGAGATTATCATTATTCGAAATAGTCAATTGAATCACAATAGGATCAATATCAGCCAAATGCGAGTTATTATCAAAAAAGTAGTTGGAGAAATAATCAATGGCCGATTGTTGGATATCAAGAGCATTATTAATAATTACATTATTGTCCCTGATTTTATGGATAGTTTTTAAGCCTTTTACATTTAATAAGCACGTGAAAGAATTTAGTATTTCTCTCACCCTCCGGATCCCATTTGATTTGGGTCTTTGTTTATCAAAAGTCCTCCTCCATGGACATAGCAAGGCTGAAGGTAGCGTTGGCCTCTTTAAGGCTAATATGATTGGCGATCGTTGGATCAAGGTCGACATTATGCTCTGCATCCTCGGTTAAATTTTTAGCCCTTAAAATATTGGCAAATGTGTTCCTAAAATGCTGCCTATTCCACCCGTTAACAGTATATTTAAGCCTATTAAGTTTAGTAATGAGCTTATGCATACCCAATGTTGGAGTAGGTATCATCCAGGAATCTTAAATGATATTTTTTAAAGCACAATGCTTACCCCACATGTTAGGAAATCTAAGGGGCCGTTTGTTTGGCTCTTAATGTAACCATTAAGAGCCTACCTCTGAATCGCTCAGAGGCTACGGCTGTTTGGCAAAAATTTTTTACCTCTTAATGGTTACAAAGAGATCTGAACCATTAAGCATTCATACCCTCTCTCAACCATTCAAAGGCAAACAATTTCCAGATTTACCCCTCCTCTTAAATTAAGAATTATTATTCATAATAATTATTATTATTTTTTAAATGAATTTAAATAAAAAAACATTATACATAATTATTATTATAATTTTCTAAATGAATTAAATTAAAACATATTAGACATAATTATTATTATTTTAAATGAAATAAATTAAAAAATATTATACATAATTATTATTATTATTTTAAATGAATTAAATTTCAAAATATTATACATAATAATAATTATTATTATTATTATTTTAAATGAATTAAATTTAAACAGATTATACATAATAACAATAATAATTATTATTATTATTTTAAATGAATTAAATTTAAAAAGATTATACATAATAATAATAATTATTATTATTATTATTTTAAATGAATTAAATTTAAAAATATTATACACAATTATTTATAAAAATTAGGGTTTATATTTATAAAAAGGAGAGGTTTTGGTACGCAAGGGGAGGAAAAAGTGGGATTTTTAATCGCTACTTTTATACAGAAGGGTAAAATGGTAATTTGTTACCATTCAGAGTTACCATTCAGAACAGTTACCAAACAACCAAATTTCATTCTGCACTCAACCATACATAGCCTCTCAACCATTCTTGCCTCTTAACCATTCTACACTAAATCATTCAGCAACTGCCAAACAGCCCCTAAATCTCGAGGCAGTCTTTACAGATACATTATTAAATTTGCAGAAAAGGGAGCTGTGGTCCGATGTGTGCCTCAATATGTATGTAGTTGAAAAGACGGGGAACATATCGAGCCAATTCGTGGAGACTGGGACCCTATCCAATATCTGCCAAATATTATCACTATACCAGGTAAAAGGTGATCCCACGTATCCCTTATCGGTTAAGTGGCCGTCAATAATGCAATTATTGAACTCTTCAATCTCATATGGGATGGGGGTGCACCTCTTTTTTTCTTGAGGATGAAGGATGATATTAAAATCACCACCCACCATCCAAGGTTCCTGGTGACTGCTAACCGAAACTAGGTCACGCCAAAGATCTCTTCTCTCAATTTCAGAATTTTTAGCATAAACAATCGTTAGCAAACAGGAAAAAGGAATAGAAGCGAAAATAATGCGAACATGCAACATTTGATCACAATTTTTAATGACGTGAACTTGATTGTTATGATCTGTGAATAACCATATGTGGTTGTTAATATTAGAAATCACACTATTATAACCGAACAGCATACAAAAAATTTGGATTTCAGGTCGACTTTGGGTTCAACCAGAGCCAAAATATTAATGGTTGAATTCATTTTTAAGAGTTTTAATCGTATTCTGGGTCGGGGAATTCCTTATACGCTGAATATTCCAACTAAGTGTACTTATCATTGATGATTAGATCTACTCCTAGTATTGACTCTATGGTTCTTAGTTTCATTATTTGTAGTGCGTTTTCTAGAGGTTTTTCCTTTTTTAAATTCTAAAACTGATAGATATTCATCAACCGCAGGAGTATGTAAGGAGGTAATACACCCTGGTGGGATGGGGTTGGACAGGGTCAACCAGATATTTATTATCCTTACTAATAGTTCCGGGGCAGACCCATAATTAGAGGGAAGGTCAATATCTTCAACCAAATTATCTGAAAACACTTCCACTTCCACATCCATAGGATCAGTTCGGTTGAAAAAAAATAACGAAGTTGCGGGATACTTGCAGAGGTGTTATCAATATAAATCACCTACGTTTCAAAACTATTTATATTTCTCAAAGCAGTAGCCTTGGCAACCGATGGAGGATGAGGTGGGTTTCCATTGATGTCAAACAACCAATTACCATAGGAGTTTAGGAATATACCTTTCCCAGTGGCATGATCCTGCTCGACTATCTCAGGGAGGACCGAAGGAGGGGGATCCGCAAGCTCCCCCAAAGAGTGATTACATATTTCCGGAACACAAATATCCAAAATGACTGGTGGGGTAATAGGGGCGGGGTTAACAGGAAAATCACCAGGCATTTTGGGGGGAAAGGGATTAGCCACAACAGATTTAAAATCCATATTGACCGGAGGGATTATAGGGGAGGGAATAATACATATATCTCCAGTCATTTTGTGGGGGTGGGGTTTGCTACAAGTAATTGTGCATTCGGAGATACTGGAGGGAATATAGGGGTAAGGATAATACACAAGTCTCCAGTCATTTTTTTTGATGCTAGCACTAACTTTAACTGAGCCTACAATATGGGCCTCTTTAATATTGATGCTATTGTACGGGTCTGATCCCTTTCTTAGTTCGTCCTTCCTGGATGATCCGTCCTTGAGACTTTCAGTGTCCACTACTGGCATTTTGCCCAAAGCTCTGTCCTTGAGCAATTCCTGGCTATTGTGGGAACCTGCACTATTTCTTGTAGGAAATCTAGGTTTGAGGGCTGGATGTCTAATGTAGCAAGCATCCACATCTTGGCTGATGTGATGACAGTGTGAGCAGTATTTAGGGAGTTTTTCATACTCTAGCACATGTTCAGTTTTAAAATCACCATATTGAGTGTCGACTTTTTCCGGTAAGCTATGTTCTAAGTTAACTTCAACACAGACATGGGCATAATTGAGTCTCGATTTGTTTAAGGTGTGGATGTCCGGTTTTAGAAATCGTCCTACCAGTCCATAGACTGTTTGTAAAGCACGAATATGAAACCATTGAACTGGCAGTGCTAGAATTTTAATCCAAATAGGGAAAATTGCTGGTTTATGTTTAAAATCAATGAATTAGGACCATTTAAACAATCTCATCGGATGTCCTAATATTGTTAATTCATCTTTAAGCCATAACTTGGAGACACAATCAGCACTACCCAATGTGATTAGCACATGTTTAGCATTGAGGTATTGAACTCTACATTTACCAAATCCCAATTCAAAAAGATTTTTAGAAATGAATTCATTAGAGGGTTTTCCAAAAGAGAATTTACCAATGAGGGCATGTCGATATGCCCCCGAGACCTGTTCACATTCCGCTGGAGTGAATACTGCCACTGGGAAAACACCAGATAAGTCTTCTGATCCCAACCGGCCTTCCTCCAACATGCCATTAGATATAGCATCATGATATGATTTGACCGGCGAAGGGTTCGTCGGAGCGCCTGAGGGCTGGATGGGGGGAGCACCCATTTCCGAGATTAGGGCAGGGTCATTTCTCCATACTCCAGTTACCGAGGTTCACATTGCAGTTCCACCACACAAGCCGCATCCTCCAAAAAACCAAGGGTATGAGATGACGGCGGGGGTAGGTGAGGGTTTGGGGAAGGTAGTCTCTTAACCACCGTAGGTCCAGGGCCATACGCCTTAACAATATACCGAATTACTAACCAAATGGTACTTAAGAACACTTTCAGCTACTTTTGTAGCCTTCTCCCAGAATAATTCTGGAAAAAGCTCGTCCGCCGGTAAATGGGCAAGGGGTTTGAAAGGATCCGCAAAATTTTTAGCCATCGGAACTAATACGGGTGCTGGAATACCAAAGCCTTTCGGATCCGATGCAGGACCCGAAGAAATACTATCTCCACCCGTTGCTGAATATGAATCTGGTCACCGATCTATATTGCTGACCGCCGCTCTTGATGAGAAAGTACCATATATCCATCGAGGTTGATATTTTTATCAGCCTCCTAGTTAAATATGTTGGTCCAATTTGAGGCATCCAAAGTATTTGTATTCTGTTGTCCATTTCCAGATATAGGGATCTTGGTTTGAGTTGGTTCACAAGTGTGATTACGTTTGGTTCTTGTCGCCCTTTGAACTTTCTGAACTTCCTATAATTAATTCTATGAGAAACAGTTCCGGCCCCTTAGAACAGCTTTCAGTTAAACTGCGAGATAATGTGCCTAACTAACAAATAAATATACTTCACTTCTATGTACAAGGAGTTATCCCCCAAGTGATTACTCCATGCTGGACTCCGATAGATATGCATGCTGGGTATCCATAATCCAACCGCAGGTTCCCACCGAGATCGCGCCTCACATCGCGTCAAGACATAATATCAGAATTATTCGCCGCCTACTCTGCAGCTAGGACCTAATCCTTATTCAAAGACTAAGGGATATTTGGGCCTTGAGAACATCAATTACAAAGTATCGCCATTATGAATTGAACTCTTGACCTCCAACTAAATTGAATGTCAAGTGGCCAACTGCACCAAGACAGTTGATTTGAACTTTCTGAAAGTTAAATGTCACATTCAAGGGAGTATTGAGATTAGAGGACTTGGGGTAGTCCTCATAAATGATATTGTCGGCCATTCGTAAGAAAAAGCAAAAGAGAAATACAGATAGTCCGTCGCGTAAGGCGGCGGAGAAAAAAAAAATGTAACATTATCAGTAAGGGTGGTGGCAACGGTGCGGTGAACACCTGCGGGTAAGCCTTACCCGGGCGGTGAACACCGCCGCCACCCACCCGGGTGTAACACCCCCAAGACATTCAGGGCATATTACAGCGTCGTGGACCCCACACTGTGGAATCCACCAGGCTAACATACCAAACAAGACATTCGACGACGACAAACTATTATGAATAAAACGACAATTCAAATGAAAGACTACAAACCGACAATTAAAAACTGACATCAAATCCATTTCCCAAAACGGGGACACAACATTAACAATTTCAAACAGGAAGTACTCGAGTACTTAAACCAACTTTATAATACATAAATCTCAAAACCAGACACCAATAGTAACCGACAGACATGACATCGAAAATCAAACACTGGACAATATCATGCTTGCCCATCATCCTCATACGGCCCGAGTGCTCGCTTGTCCCCACGATCAATACCTGAATACAAAAAGTATTTCCCCCATTTAAGGGGTTAGTGACAACTGCTAGTGCAAGTACAATCCATTTGAACTACATTCTAATCAGATGAATATATGCGCCAAAAATCATTTTAGAAAACATTTTATATTCCGGAATATTTATGATGTACAAACACAAACACATTATCTCCAACAAATCATAATTCAAAGTTAACCGTTGGCACGAGACTCACGGCCACCGTACCGCATGAGTCCCGTCGGACATCCCCGGGTGGCTAACCACGCTTCACGATACGCACACTCACGGCAATACGTATCCCTAGAGGCCCTGGCTGACCGTCCCTAGGTGAACATACACATAACCATCCACAACAACCACGATACGGCCATAATTCAAATACTAGAACATGTAAACAAATGTAAAGTACTTGCCTTTGTGACATCTTGAAGGATCGGAAGTTAAAAGTGACTACGGATGATCCGAATGGACAAAGACGGTTCCTAAACGAAGAATTAGCATAACTCGGTCCCAACGGACATCGATGTCGAAAGGAATACTCCCAAAACCCCGATTACCAATAACGACAATAGACGATCAATTGATACGGCGAGGTTTACGCAAAATCTCCCGTATCGATAATTCGCGATTAAAATCAAGGAAATTGGATTTGGAATCATTCAACAATCACAATCGGTGAAGAATATCCTAACATACTGGAATAATTCGGTTCCAATTAGTAAAACCGGAAAAACCCCCAAATTTGACGAGTTAGGGTTCTAGACGAAATTACCTTGATTTCGGATGATGGATGACGATTATACTGATGATAATATGTTAGCACAACTCTACGGTGATGGAATGTGAATAGAACGCCGATCGGAGCGATGGAAATCGCCTCGAGGTCGCCCGTCAAGAAACGAAGGGAAAAGAATGAAACTGCTCAAAATCGCCTACTGGCTTATATAGTGTGAAGTTAGCGACGCTAATCGCCATATGTAGCGTGGCGCTAACGGGCCGGCGATACCGGGCTATCGCCACATTCGTTAGCGACGCTAACAATAAGGGTTAGCGACGCTAATCGCTCTTCTAGCGCACGCAAGGCAACAGGTAGCGTGCGCTACCTACACAAAGATTCAAGATCATTGATGTCATATCGCCAGCAGCCATTGCCGAGGGTACGATACACGATACACACGACGAGACCAGAATCCAGGAACATGAACACGAAGCATACAAGGCAGCGGAGCTAAGTGCTGAAAGAAAAATACAATTCCGACCACCGAAGGGTCCGTAATGCGACAGTAAAACGAGATTCCCTAAACTATTAGAAATTACAAAAATGGCCCAAGTGCCCGAAAATCACGAAACGACGTCGGATTTATGAACCGAAAGTCTCCACAAGACCAACTCAACCATACGAACTTGTACAAACCCAGAAATAACGAAAACGAACGAGTTTTACAAGAATCGAACGTTCATACGGCAAAACATGTCATAAAATGAAATTACGTGAAAACATCATCAAAACTCGTCCAAATGGAAAAACTCCAAGAACAAAATAGATTCAAAATGTCGAAACGGTTACAAGCGAGTCGATAAAAATAGACATACACCAAAAATGGAAATCGCTAAAAATGGGAAAATTACGGATATTACATTCTCCCCTCTAAAATAAAGTTTCGTCCCGAAACTTAAGACTCAAAAAGCTCGGGGTATCTCGAACGCATATCCTCCTCTAACTCCCACGTCGCTTCTTCTACTCCGTGCCTCGACCATTGCACTTTAACCAAAGGAATGGTTTTGTGCCTTAACTGTTTATCACGACGCTCCAAAATTCTAACGGGTCTCTCTTCAAACGTAACATCCTTCTCAATCTCCACGTCCCCAAAGTCAATAATGTGGGACGGGTCCGGAACGTACTTCCTCAATTGGGAAACGTGAAATACGCTATGTACATGACTAAGCGACGGAGGTGAAGCCAAACGGTACGCTAACTCACCGACTCTCTCCAATACCTCGAAAGGTCCAATATATCTCGGGCTGAGTTTCCCCTTCTTCCCGAATCGGAAAACTCCTTTCGTCGGAGATACTCTCAACAGAACGTGATCTCCCACCTCAAACTCCAAAGGTCTACGCCTAACATCCGCATAAGACTTTTGTCGACTCTGGGCAGCCAACATCCTCTTTCTAATCAATTCGACTTTCTCCCTCGTCTCCAGCACCAGATCCGGCTCGGTGCCAACCAAATCGGATGGCTCATCCCAACATATCGGTGATCGGCAACGTCGGCCATAAAGTGCCTCATATGGTGCCATCTTAATCGACGCGTGCCAGCTATTATTATAAGTAAACTCAATCAAGGCCAAATGATTCTCCCATTTACTACTCCAATCTAACGCACACGCGCGCAACAAATCCTCGAACGTCTGAATGGTACGTTCGGACTGCCCATCGGTCTGGGGATGGAACGAAGTGCTCAAACGTAGCTGAGTCCCCAATGCCTTATGCACTGCCTGCCAAAAATGCGATACAAATCGGCCATCTCTGTCTGAAATAATGGTCCTTGGCGTACCATGAAGCCTCACTATCTGAGTGATAAAAATACGAGCCAACTTTTCCGGACCCCAAGTATCCTTGATGCCCAGAAAATGTGCCGACTTAGTCAGTCGGTCTACAATTACCCATACCATATTCATACCAGTCTTCGTCCTCGGTAAACTCGTGACAAAATCCATAGAGATGTCCTCCCATTTCCATTCCGGAACGGGAAGTGGTTTCAATAATCCTACCGGTCACGATGCTCAATCTTGACTTGCCGACAAGTCAAACACTTAGCTACAAACCGAACTACCTCCTTCTTCATATCGCTCCACCGTAAATTCTTCCTCGATCTTTATACATCTTACTCGAGCCGGATCGAGTATGGTGACGCATGAGCCTCTCGCATAATGCTCTGTCTCAGTTCCGAGTCATTCGGAACACACAAGCGACCTCGGAATCTCAACACGCCGTCCTCATGAATAACGAATCCCGGGGCTTTCCCCTTCTCTACACTCTCCCACAGCTGAATAAACATCGGGTCCTCCAACTGTCCCGATTTAATGTCCTCGACCAGAGACGAAGAAATCTCAAGAGTACGCAATCGCCGGAACTCTCGGGCAAAGACAATCTCAATGCTCAACCTCATAAACTCGCCGTAGTCCCGATCGGGCCGTGAGTAACTCAAGCACCCAAGCGATACCGATTTCCGGCTCAAGGCATCTGCTACCACATTAGCCTTGCCGGATGATAGAGGATCTCAAGATCGTAATCCTTAATCAGCCCAACCATCTCCTCTGTCTCATATTAAGCTCCTTCGCGTGAAGATGTACTTGTGCTCTTGTGATCGGTGAAAATCGACACGACGAGCCATACAAGTAATGACGCCATTTTCAACGCAAACACAATCGGCCAACTCAAGATCGTGCGTAGGTAATTCAATTCATACGGTTTCAACCGACGGAAGCATAGGCAATCGTCCTCCCGTGCCGCATAAGTACGCATCCGAGCCCTTGGCCCAAGCATCACTATAAACAGAGAAACCATCATTACCACTCGGTAAAGCTAACACGGAGCGGTCGCCAACCGCTTCTTCAACTCCTCAAAACTATTACGCCTCTCATCGGTCCACACAAACTTCTCCGACTTCCGTAACAATCGAGTCGCCGGTCGAGCGAGCTTAGAGAACCCTCGACGAACTGCGGTAATACCCGGCTAATCCCGAAAATGCGGACCTCTTTCACGTTCTTGGGCGGCGCCAATCCAACACCGCTCTACCTTATGTGGGTCCACACGAACACCCTCGTCCGAGATCACATGACCGAGAAACATGACTTCCCGTAACCAAAACTCGCACTTTGAGAACTTCGCAAAAAGATGCTGAGTTCTCAAAATATCTAACACAATATGCAAATGACGAGCGTGTTCCTCCTCGCTCCTCGAGTAAATCAGGATGTCGTCAATAAAAACGACTACACACTTATCGAGGTACTCGATAAAGACTTTGTTCATAAGCTGCATGAACACGGCTGCGTTGGTTAGCCCAAAAGGCATAACCACAAACTCTTAGTGACAGTATCTAGTCCTAAAGGCCGTCTTCTGATTATCGGTATCCTTCACTCTGAGCCGATAATACCCCGATCTCAAATCAATCTTCGAAAACACGGCCGCTCCTTGCAATCGATCAAACAAGTCATCAATCCTGGGAGTGGATATTTGTTTTGATGGTCACTTTGTTCAACTCTCGTAGTCGATGCACAAACGAAGTGACCCATCCTTCTTCTTTACGAATAGGACCGGTGCGCCCAAGGCGAAGCGCTCGGTCGAATATATCCCATGTCTAGCAACTCTCCCAATCGCTTTCTTCAACTCAAGCATCTCGGCAGCGCCATACGGTATGGCGTCTTAGAGATAGGTGCCGACCCGGCTCTAAATCGACGGTAAACTCAACCTCTCGGCCCGGCGGCAAACCCGCAACTCATCCGGAAAACGTCAGATACTCACATACTACCGGAATAGACGAGAGCTCGACTCCCCTTCTTCCGATCTCAAAGCGTAACACCAATAGCCCGTGCAACCTCCCAAGAAGCCTCACCGCCCTCAAAGCGCTGATCAATCTCGACTACCCCGCTTACGCCCCACAAAAGAATGCTCGGTACCATCGAGGCTAACATCGTAATCCTCGTTCTATAATTCATGATCGCCCCATGACGGTCCACAATCCTCACCCGAATCAAATCCTCATCTCTAATATCTATCGCAATCGATTAGAAAGCCAATCCCTCCCCGCGATACTCACGTAAAAATCTCTAATCTCACGGTCCCCACGATGCTATCCCGCTAGGAAGTTTAACAACAAAAGGCTCACAAGCAACAAGGCAATCAACATGCATTTACGCACGCAATCCATAGATATAAAAGAATGCGTAGCACGGGAATCGAACAATACGGAAACAGGATGGTCAAGGATGTGGACGCACTCAGCCACCGTCGCGTCGGATCTCCGGCTCGCCTCATCTCATACACACGGGCGGAATGCACCGCACTAGAAGCTCCTCTAGAAGGCCGACCACGACCTCGATCTCTACCAAAACTCTGCTGGCCGAGGAACTCGCTTGCTCGATTCACACTCGGCTCTCCTGCACTGGAGCAGATATCCGAGTAATCGGAGCCCGAGCCGCATCCGTACAAAACTTAGCACGGTGACCCATACGGCCACAAGCAAGACACCGAATCGAGGCCTATCACACTCACTCATCATGTGGCCGGACGATTGCGTTGAAGCATGTAGGACCACGAACGGAACCAGCAGAGGAGACCTAGAACCGCCTCGACCAACCGATGGCGGCCCGGCCCACGAAGACTCGCGAACCGGACCGAGCCTTCGGATACGCTCCCGACTTGCCTCCCAAAACCGGCCGAGGTCTTCGCTTCTTTCCTTCACCGCTGCCTCTGCCGCAGTAAAACGACATCTCATAAGCCATCGCTTTATTCGATAATCTTTCAAAGTCGTGCACCCTGCACTGGACATGTAGTGGCGCACCCTCGGCTTCATCCGCATATCAAAGTGGCGGATCTTATCTAGCTCATCTCGGACTTGGTTTCTCACGTAATGCGGTGTTGATTGTAGTCCTTGATAGCTTGAGAAATAGGAACATCTTGGGGCTTAGCCTCAAAGAAGGCTCGGATCCTCCTCTTTCACCGCCAAGGATGGTATTCATCTTCCATCGATCTCGAAACTCGCCCACGTAGTCGCCGGTCACGCGGTTTCACCGCTTGCCACCACGTCGCCGCCTCCTTGGCGAGGAAGTCTTGAGCAATGGGTACTTTCCTCTCCTCGGAACAATTAGCGACCTCAAACACTTTCTCCAACTCGAATAACCAATTCTCCCAACCAAGGGTCAAGCACCATCAAGCTGCGGAGGACGATACGAATCACGTCTGAAGTAGCTTATCATTACCGGATCCAATAGGCGGAACCGGTTGGCATTAGCATGGCCGACTGAACGGCTCGAGTCGATGAGCGTCATCTGGTTCGCTACTTGCCGTAATATGTTGCCACTCCAACATTCTCATGGGCATTACCGAGCTAGCAGATCGGTCTCGTGACCTCCGAACTAGGGGGAACACTGTTCGACAAAGAGGGCATCGCCGACCGGTTCCCGAGTGATCGGACATGGCCGCCCCTGGCCGCGCCACGTCCCCTACCGCGTCGCGACCGCGGCCCGTCCTCTACCGGCAGGAATTCAAGAAGCAACGGTAAGTACAATTCAAACGCAAAAAGCAAAAGATACTAAGACAGAATAGAATGTAACGGTGAAACGAGTCAAGTTAGGAAAACTTACGAGCACCGGCGTACTGAGATGATGGCATAGCAGTGATACTGTCCCAAAAACGACACTTAACTAGACCCAAACGACCGACAGCCTAGGTATCCATAACCTAAGCTCTGATACCATATTCTGTAACACCCCCAAGACATTCAGGGCATATTACAGCGCCGTGGACCCCACACAGTGGAATCCACCAGGCTAACATACCAAACAAGACATTCGACGATGACAAACTATTATGAATAAAACGACAATTCAAATGAAAGACTACAAACCGACAATTAAAAACTGACATCAAATCCATTTCCCAAAACGGGGACACAACATTAACAATTTCAAACAGGAAGTACTCGAGTACTTAAACCAACTTTATAATACATAAATCTCAAAACCAGACACCAATAGTAACCGACAGACATGACATCAAAAATCAAACACTGGACAATATCATGCTTGCCCATCATCCTCATACGGCCCGAGTGCTCTCTTGTCCCCACGATCAATACCTGAAATACAAAAAGTATTTCCCCCATTTAAGGGGTTAGCGACAACTGCTAGTGCAAGTACAATCCATTTGAACTACATTCTAATCAGATGAATATATGCGCCAAAAATCATTTTAGAAAAATTTTATATTCCGGAATATTTATGATGTACAAACACAAACACATTATCTCCAACAAATCATAATTCAAAGTTAACCGTTGGCACGAGACTCACGGCCACCGTACCCCGCAGAGTCCCGTCGGACATCCCTGGGTGGCTAACCACAGTTCACGATACGCACACTCACGGCAATACGTATCCCTAGAGGCCCCGCTTGACCGTCCCTAGGTGAACATACACATAACCATCCACAACAACCACGATCTGACCCATAATTCAAATACTAGAACATGTAAACAAATGTAAAGTACTTGCCTTTGTGACATCTTCGAAGGATCGGAAGTGAAAAGTGACTACGGATGATCCGAATGGACAACGACGGTTCCTAAACGAAGAATTAGCATAACTCAGTCCCAACGGACATCAGTAATCGAAAGGAATACTCCCAAAACCCCGATTACCAATAACGACAATAGACGATCAATTGATACGGGCGAGGGTTTACGCAAAATCTCCCCGTATCGATAATTCGCGGATTAAAATCAAGGAAATTGGATTTGGAATCATTCAACAATCACAATCGGTGAAGAATATCCTAACATACTGGAATAATTCGGTTCCAATTAGTAAAACCCGGAAAAACCCCCAAATTTGACGAGTTAGGGTTCTAGACGAAATTACCTTGATTTCGGATGATGGATGACGATTATACTGATAATAATATGTTAGCACAACTCTACGGTGATGGAATGTGAATAGAACGCCGATCGAATCGATGGAAATCGCCTCGAGGTCGCACGTCGAAGAAACGAAGGGAAAAGAATGAAGCTGCTTCAAAAGCGCTACCGGGCTTATATAGTGTGAAGTTAGCGACGCTAATCGCCATATGTAGCGTGCGCTAACGGGTCAGCGATACCAGCTGGCTATCACATTCGTTAGCGACGCTAACAATAAGGGTTAGCGACGCTAATCGCTTCTTGATAGCGCACGCAAGGCAACAGGGGTAGCGTGCGCTACCTACACAAGCGATTGAAGACTACGATGTCATATCGCCAGAAGCCGCTGTCGAGGGTACGATACACGATACACACGACGAGACCAGAATCCAAGAACATGAACACGAAGCATACAAGACGACGGAGCTAAGTGCTGAAAGAAAAATACAATTCCGACCACCGAAGGGTCCGTAATGCGACAACGAAAACGAGATTCCCTAAACTATTAGGAAATTACAAAAATGGCCCAAGTGCCCGAAAATCACAAAACGACGTCGGATTTACGAACCGAAAGTCTCCACAAGACCAACTCAACCATACGAACTTGTACAAACCCAGAAATAACGAAAACAAACGAGTTTTACAAGAATCGAACGTTCATACGGCAAAACATGTCATAAAATGAAATTACGTGAAAACATCATCAAAACTCGTCCAAATGGAAAAACTCCAAGAACAAAATAGATTCAAAATGTCGAAATGGTTACAAGCGAGTCGATAAAAATAGACATACACCAAAAATGGAAATTGCTGAAAATGGGAAAATTACGGATATTACACCGGGTACGGTGAGGGTAGGAGGAGCCCGGGTAGAGAAGCCGCATGGGGGTAGGAAGCCAACGGTCACTTGTTTCACTCCAACCAAAAAAAACTAGTCGTTCCCCCCATTAATTGACCCTTTTTTTCTTTCTTTTTTTAATTAGTAAAAAAAGAAACCTTTCCCCTCTATATATTTACCTTAAAAAGTTCGAGATGTTCACTGATCTCGCCTGTTGAGGATTTGACCATAGCTGTTTCGAGATGTTCGCGACGGTGCCGGTGCCGGAGATAGAGGAACCGTAAGGACTCATATTTGGATTGGAGTGATAGGGTTTTGGAAAATGAAGATATACTTGCAGAGAGTGAATGGAAGAGAGAGAATGGGGGCCATATATTTTGATATGATATACTTGTATTTTGAAGTTCCCTATGTGATGATGGAGATTTCTTACAATTGATTTTCGATACTTTCTATATATTTTACCTAGCATATTTTATATTGGTAACCACTTTTTTCTATATTTTTTTAAGTATTATTTCTTTTTTTTAGTATTATGTAATTTTTTTTAAGTGTTTTGTAATTTCCTTTTAAGTAATAATAAAATATTATGTGTTTTTATTAAATTGTTTGATATAATTTTTAATATAAAAAAGGTATAAAAAAAAAAATTAAAAGTGGTGAGGGTAGATGAGGCACCATTGCCACTAAAAAATGGTGAGTGGGGGTAGAGTGGGGGTAGAGTGGGGGTTGGATGAGTTGGAAGAATGTTATTGGTGGGGAGTGAGGGTAGATGGGGGTACATGGGTGACCATTGCCACCACCCTAAAGAAAGTAGATAACGTCAATAAAAAAGAGAGAAAATGGCAGTGCAAAAGTAGAGAGAAGGTAGAGAAACAAAAATAAAAAGAGAAGCATGCGGAGGAGAGTGTATCAATGTAACTTTTTTTTAAAAGAAAGAGAAAAGGAAGCGAGAAGGAATAGAGGAAAAAGAAAGGAAGGATTTGTTCCTTACTTTAAATCTTTGAGATATAATTTTATCTTCAGATTCTTATCTTTGAGAGAGAATTAATAGAAGAAAAATATTATCCTATAATCACTTCATATAGTATTCGATTTTGGAGGTCTTGGAGTGACGATTACATTTTTCCGGTCATCTTTCTGACGCGTGATATCTAGAGGCAAGTATTTTCAGTGTTTGGGATTTTGCAAAAGCTTGGATCGATTTTCGTCAACATTTAATCAAAAGACTGCAAGGGTATGATTTCTAATTCATACTTTGTATTTATATTCGTATATATGACGCATGAACGATCCTCTTAAGGGTTCTATTTATTTAGATCGATCCATTTATTTTTTTTGCAGTGTAATTTGATTATGATTACCGAATCCCAAAATCCATGACATTGGTAGGATGAATGATAGAAGTACACAAATATAGTATTCAAAAGATAATTATTTGGATCTGATTTAGGTTAAAAATCGACTGATTCTTTGTAGAATCAACCTCTCCGATACCACTTGTTAGTCACAGTATACTATCTTACAGCTTATAAGGGAGGTTGAATAAGTTGTACTGTTTTTTGAAGTTTGATTTGCGTAGCGGGAGTCTTAGGCTAGGTTGTTGTAAGACATCAAATAGACCACTTCATGTAGCTTGGAACTTACAGGATTTTCAGAGTAAGTATATTATAAATCACTGATAGTATGAAAACAGTAAGTACAAGAAATTATAACACAGTGTTAATGTGGTTCGAGGTAAACCCCTCTATGTCCATAGATCCTCCACACAAGAGTAAAAAGTTTATTAAAATCAAGACTTACACAACGGCATAATTCTAACTAAACCGATTGATACAGCTGACTGTTGCTTGAGCCGTTCACATAAATTGGTTGTAGGCTTCTTCGACTTGCTTCTTCTCACACATATTGAAGCTTAGTCCTTGAACTCTCTTCTTCCCACACAGGTCGGAATAGTTCGACTTAGTACACAAGGCTAAGCTGACTGTTGCTTGAGCCGTTCATATAAATTGGTTGTAGGCTTCTTCGACTTGCTTCTTCTCACACATATTGAAGCTTCGTCCTTGAACTCTCTTCTTCCCACACAGGTCGGAATAGTTCGACTTAGTACACAAGGCTAAGGGTCTCAACAATAAGATTTGAAGTAACAGGTTGGAACAACAGTTGTAGGCTATGTAAGTCTTCACTGTAGATGTGATGTTCTCTGTTGAGGACTTAATATTTCTGGACCCAAGATGTATGATGTATGCTTGATGAAATAGATTAGTCTTAGATAGTGAAATCTCGATCAACAAGTTAGTGAGCAATATCCACTTGCTTGAGCTATTTTTAGTAAATTTGTATAGGATGCAAATTTTATTAATGTAATAAATTAACTATGACGAAGAGCCAAAGACAAACCGCCATGAAGACGAATATTCAAGACTTGTAATTAGATTACTTGTATTTCTATCGAGTCGATGATGACTCGGTACTTAGGAATGGTCCATGAACTGCATGTTATTATATTTAGGTTGTGTATGTTTTTATATTGTATAACAGACAAACAAACCGACAAATTTTGATTATAAACAGATTAATGCGCAAAGTGTAACATATAATCGCGTTAAACTCCCACTCACAAAGACTAAGTTACAAAGGTTACGAGGTTTCCTACCTTCCGTCAAACTCATGGAAAATTCAAATCTAAACTGAAATATTATTCTTTCGAGTATGTCGAGGTAATATTTTGGGAAAGGTTGAAAAATTCCTAGAGTGCATTTGATGTCCTCGGTTGTGACAAATCAAACCCCTAGAAACAGTATGGGTTGCCGGGTGAGATTCAATTGTCAGACTGATAGGGGTTGACGGTGTAATACCCGGATATTTGATATGTATTTTATCTGTATTTGAACCTTGTGACATTACGTATGTCGTATTATTAATCAGAGTATGATCCTCTGTACTTCATAGTCCAGTATTGGCGAGTGTATGATCCCATTGATGTTAATACACGCATGTACTTACACGTAATTAGCGCACGCTAACCAGTGAGTGTAGCGTATGCTAAAATGTGTGAGCTAGAGCACGCTAAAGAAGACACTTAGCGTACGTTATATGTGGTCAACCGGAATGAGACAGGATTAATAGGTAGGGAACCGGATCGCGGGAATCGCGGGTGCTTTGGATGCATATGGACTACTTTTGGAAAAGTTGAGTCAATGGTGCTTAGTGCACGCTATGAGAGATATGCTAGAGCAAGCTAAGTTGAGTACAGTTGTAACACCCCCGATATATTCAGGAATATTACAGCGCCGTAAATCCTTTACATAAGAATTTACAAGGCTGAAGAAATAAAAAGACAATAACAGACACAAACGTATGAAAGCAACTGAAATAAAATACAAACAGTTCTGGCCAGCACTAAGAATACAAATATCTAAAGGAAGAGTATTAATACATCACCATATTCAATCAACACAAACGACGACGTACTCGAGTACTTATTACAAACAACACAAACAATCGACAAAATAACCCGGCCGGAACATCACTCTGTACCCTCGCCGTCATGCAGCTCCAGTGGTTGTTTCCCTACTCTCCTGGATCCTGAACATAAACAAATATTCACCCCCGAAGGGGTTAGCACAACGATGCTAGTATAAGTACCACAATATATTATTCAACATTTCACGAAGAATAATAATAACATAAATGACAATTACCAGCGAGTCTTCTCCTACGAGAAACTCATAAATAACATACACAACTGATAATCACAACATGATATCACAACATGATATCACAACATACACATGTTAATTCTGATGATCCAGCATTCATTGCCTAGACCCCCGATGATTCAGTCAAACCAACCCGAGGTGGAAAAACCTGTCCGATGATCCAGCGCACGCTAGCATAGATCCCCAGATGATCCCGTCAGACCAA
Source organism: Orobanche coerulescens (assembly GCA_033398695.1). Taxonomy (NCBI): domain Eukaryota; kingdom Viridiplantae; phylum Streptophyta; class Magnoliopsida; order Lamiales; family Orobanchaceae; genus Orobanche; species Orobanche coerulescens. Next base: position 118,950,468 of record CM065803.1, read on the forward strand.
CACGAGGTGGACATACAACAACGGCATATATGTACAACAATATGTATAACATCAATACATAAAAACAATTAAGGTACTTGCCTCGATTCGAAGACAAGAATAATACTTCCACGATAAACGAAACACTCGAAGGTCGCCCCTTCGATCAATCACGTAGCAAGCTCGAACCTTAAAAAAAGAAATAATATAGAGTTCATCTCACGTCGTACGAACATCTAACAATCCAAATTACGGTCGGAAGTTCATAAAACGTAACCTGCCTGAACTGCTTAACGTACGTTACATACCATAGGTAGCGTACGTTAAGCCTAATTGTTAGTGCACGTAAGCTACAAAGTCTAGCGTACGCTAACCATGTATTTGTTGGGATTCCACAAAAATAAACGCAGCGGAAGAATAAACGGAATCCCTAAGAGGATCGATCAAGTAACGTATATACAAAAAAAAATACGAAGATCAAGGAATTAAAATCCCATACCTTTGATGTCTCTAAAAAACCTTTGTATGATGATGATGATGAAAGAGCCCTTTGTTCCAAACACCGAAAGCACGATGCCTCTATTTCACACGCCGGAACTTGACGGAAAAATCAGCAAGCTTCCTTTCTCTAAGAATGCGGCTAGGGAAGCTTGTAGGAATTTTTTCTCTCAATGTATTCTTCTTATATCTTGTCTCTAAGATCAAGATGAAGTTATTAACCTTGTTCTCTCTCTCTAATTTGTGATATAGAGCTCAAGGAAGAAGAAGAAGTTGTCTCTCTCTACTAAAGACTTTGTTATATATAAAAATGAAAGTCATACCTTAACACATGATGAAGGGTATCAAATACACCTCACATTTGTCACCTAGTGACATAAAATAAGGATAAAAGAGACAATAGAGGGAGGGGGCGGCCCTATGGGAAATTTCCAAGAAGATGGGTCGAATTTACTCAGCTCGTGTATTGGATGTTCGTCAAAACGAATCCCTCGTGTACCGGATTTTCGTCAAACAAATCCGTTCTATTTCCAATGTGTTTATACTAATTAATTAATCTAATTAATTAATTATATCAAACACAAATATGTAATATCCGCAATTTTCGATTTTCGGTAAATTTCTTTTTTCGGCCGGAGTCCATTTTGATGACTCGCTCATGACCGTTTCGTCATTTCGAGAATGATTAATTCTGCACTTTTTGTCATCCGAGTTCGTTTCGGTATCGTTTTGTTGAGTTCCGAGCTTTTTAGCGACTTTTCCGCACTTGAGTTCGATTCTTGCGAATCTCGTCCGAAACTGTTGTTTCGAGTTTCTCGTAAGTTCATTTAATGTTATTATTTATGTTGCAAGCTTTGGTTTGGTGTTTCGATCGCGTATCGTGATTTTCGGACGTTTTGGGCCATTTTCGTAATTTCCCAAAGTTTTGGGTAATTACTTCCGTTGTTGAATTCCGAGCCTTCAGGTGGTCGGAATTGTGTGTTCTCTTAGCTCTTAGATTCGTCTTTGCGAGTACGTCAGATCGTATCATCGATTCGTATTCGTGTTCGGGTTTCGGGTCGTTCGCCGCCGAGAGTTGGCCCGGCCGAGTCATGGCCGGCAACCTGGGCCTGACCGCAAGACAGCCGAGTCACGGCCGTAGTGCTCGGCAGCCTTCCGCCGAGTCACGGCCGGCAGTTGCTCGGCAGCTTCGCCGAGCAGCCGCACCGTGAGCCGCGGCACATGCCGGGCAGGGCCGCGGCACACTCGTGGCATTTTTCGCCAAACCGATCAGACGGTGCCGCGGCACACGCCGGCCGGCCGCGGCACACCGCGACCACCGTGTCACGGGGTGCGGCTCACCGAGGTTCAGGCCGACCTGCAGGCGGATCACGAATCACCTGCGGCGCCTAGGAGACTTTCGAGTCTCCGTCCGGCTACCATCAACGAGATTTCATAAAATACCAACATTAGAGATATCATGCACTGTCCATCAGTCTGCCAGAAACGCTAGGCACCCGCCTGTCCTTTGCCTCCGACCGACTAAGGGCCGGTATCTCATACCCTTCAAGCTTAACCCGCAATGGCACTCGGCACTAAGGGTCACTCGCATGCCCGAAGTGCAATTCCTCGTGCTCGACACTCACTCGGGACTTCCTAGGTGCAGTACCTTGGCGCCCTTGAGAGTACCTCACCCGAGACGGACAACCTTTTAGATCTTGGCTTAGATTCATGCCATCAATAGATATTTGCCCCTCATGATGTTTGGTACTACTTCGCATACCGACATATTATTACCTTCAATCCGCAATGTGGTGTTGTCTCGCAACCACATGTACAAGCCAACGATCCCCCCGCAGCATAGCCGGAACCGATAGCTAATGCTTACGAGTAAGCTCACGAGGCGTATGATTTAAATGCGTGCCTCGATTGCCCAATCGACATAGAGGAAGTGTATATGGCTGACGGCATCCCTCCGGTCACACTTGAGCCTCAATGCCAACCTTAAGCCCAACGCAGACCCCATAGGTCCTACGCCGCCCTAACGATTTCCAACTCGCTCGGGAACTCCTCGCACACTTCGAATGCTTAGAGTTGGCTCCCTAGAGGCCCCCCATACCTCTAGGAAGATTGCACGCTTGGTGCTCGACAGCACGAGGAAGACTGGCCGCTTGCCCACCATTGCCCATCTAAGGACTGTCCCCCCTATAATAGGCTTAGACAAATATTCCCTTGTAATTGCACTAGACATTGATTGGCCGAGGAACCACATCGGGTGTAACTACCTCATACGAACTCCAAATCCTTATCCGCTTGAACCGTAGAGTAGCTTACGACATTATCTATAAGTCCTCAAAGTTTCAGCCCCATCCGATACTCGAGGAGTGAGGAATTGCCTCTGCAATATTCTGAAACTACTATAATGCCACTGCACTGCAGCATCTCGATACTTCACATCGTTCGCTACTCAAACGGAACCGTCTAGTTGTGAAACTTGGTGGAGACCTTCCCAACACTCCAAGGAACTCCCCATTACAAGCATTTCACGAAATTCTTATCCTAAGGCCCTCTGCTCCCCGACTCAAGATCCTGCTTGCGCACGGACACACTCCGGACGCCGACCACTGTCGCACGTCCCCAACCTTATTCGTGTCGCAGGGCAACTATCCAACATAATCCTTTGTAAGTCCGGGGCAATCCCGGGTACTCCGAATAATATGGAAAGCGCCCTGTGACATCCTCCCCCTCTCGATCCGTTGACGTCCTCGTCAACGCATGCACACACAACCTGCTCTATGTACATGCGCTGCCCGTCTCATCATGAAAATACTTGGGCAACGAACCCGACACTCTACCTCCATCTCCTCAACTCGTGTGCCTCGCAGCACAACACTCTTAGTTCCATCAAGTGGCGCCTTCTTGTAAAGTCTGAGGCCCAACTCGAAGAACGCCTGCACGGCAACTCGATGATCGCAATTCCTCGCCGCTCGCTCGGCAACTCTTGCGCCTCGTGCATTCAAACTCATTGCTCGTAGGGATGCAGTGCATGCGATCAATGCACTCTCCCTCCTCTCGGATGTTGCCGCTCTCAGCACACACCCTCACTCTAATCTTAGAAGGAATCATTCTCTCCATGCCTCGATATGACCAAAAACCAACTGATGGTGTTAGATTGCCACTCTAGCTCAAATCAAGCTACTCCCTCATTGTCAAGTCCGAGACTAGCGACAAGTTCTCCGAATTAAAACGGGTCGATTTGCCTGAACATCTGGAGTACATGATACTTATAAGAGTGCTCACTAACACCAAGAACCCATCCAAAGGAGCCTTGCGCTCCGCTCAAATACCACCGCGGCTGCCCTCTCCAAAATTCTTACTAACCATACCCCATAATATGGATTCTGAATTCTATCAAGGACGAGCCAAACCCAATCTGAAACTCTGTAAGACAAGTGCCCTCTAGCACAAGTCGAAAGAGGCCTGCACGGCTGCTCACAGATCACTACTCTCTCGGCCATGAGGCCACCGCACTTCTACGGCAAGGAGCTTGAAGGCTGTACACGTGATCAACGCACCCTCCCCCGCTCGAAGGTGATGCCTAACTCTCGGCACACCGCGTCACCGGCCTTCAGCCTGGCGTGACGAAAACTCGCGGGTTGGTCTCGCTAGACGAAGACACGAACCCAGGCCCTCTGGCCTAACTCGTAACCTGGCCATCTAGCCTTATTGCTCAACGCACGATTGTGAACTCTGTACGAGTACACCTCATCCGGCTTGCTCCCATCAGAAATCCTTCAACCAATAGGTCCCATTAATTGGCTTCCAAATCACTTCCAAGAACAGCCATCTCAGAATCGCTCACATGTGTGTCTTGGATGGACACACCTCTGTGGTAACCAAGGAGCCCAATGCTCCATATAACTCAGTCCCTTTCAGAAAATCCCTCAACCACAAAGCCCATACTCTAGGCTTTGGAATTCCCTTAAGAAACATCATTCTCGAATCAGCCCGTTTCGGCTCGAGAGTCTGGCCCTCCCCCACTCATGTTGGAGGCCAGACCCAAATCTCTTGTCCCTCATAGACTGCTGGTGCTAGGCGTATTTTTATACGCTTATTTATCATTATTTTGCAGCATTTTGGAGAGTGAAATCGTCTAAATGAGCTTTTAATGCCTTAATTTTGTATGATTGACAGGAAATTGAAGTCCGGAAGCTAAAACGAGGCAAAGCAGATTTAAACGGCAACCGACTGGACTCGATACGCGGCACTGTGTCTCCGAGCCGCGGCACACAGAAGACACCACCAAGGCGAGTAACTGTACTGCGTGCCGCGGCAGCCTGTGAGCCGCGCACGTAAGAAATTGATGACGCCTGTGTTTAAAGTCAAAGGCTGTGCCGCGGCACAGGTTTAGTGCGCCGCGGCACACTTGGCGGTTTTCGTATGTCCGCGCGGATTTTGGGCCGTTTCGAAGCCAGTTTTCGACCGACTGATACGGACGCGATTTGTTGATGTGCTGAGCTATAAATAGGGTTTAAGACCCTAATTAGATGATCTTTTGATCTTTGGATCTTGAATCTTTTGGGAGCTTAAGCTTGGAGACGGCAGAAGAAGAGGGAAGCAGAAGACTTCAAGGGCAGAGGGCGGAAGCTGAAGAACGGAGGAATCCGAGCTTCATCTGCGTTTGAATTTTATGCTTTCATTTATCAATTCTGTATTTTCAATTATTAGTATGTCAGGCTAAAAGCCCTAATATAGGGTTTTGATGAAACCTTTGTTTTGACGAATTGATTGAGATTATCCAATTAATTACCTTTTTATTGAGTTTTCCCAATTGTGTTTAATGCTTGCAATTATCTGGCCAATAGTTGTATTGATTTAATCATTCACTTCGAATCGGGAGAGGAGATTTGGTGAGGAACTATTGGTGAGGACCGTTTTATTCTGTGAGATAGGAATATACTCATAGGAACTACGTGGCCTTTGGGAGATTTCATGCTTTTTGCCTATAGACGAATTAATTCACCTAGGGATAGAGTGCGTTATTCGCCTTTAGATAAATCTATTGACCTCGGGAGAGGCGGTAGAATATATTAGCAATCTCCGCCTTCAATAAAATGGGAAAATTATTTATTACGGATAATCGAGAGTAAATTCGGATAAACTAAGGTGGATTCAGAACCCTAGACTTATTCATCATTTGATTTCTTTTATTCAAGCTATCGTTTTCTACTAGTCTTTTAGTAATTCTTTTACTTATTAATTGCACAAACCCGAATTCGATTGTTCAAATAAAATTGGAATATGAAAAAATCGGTAGTTAGAGATTCAGTCCTCGTGGGAACGATACTCAACTTATCACTTTATTACTTGTAAATGATGACGTGCACTTGCGTGTAAGAAACATCGCAACAAGTTTTTGGCGCTGTTGCCGGGGACTGAAATTTTCTAATATCGATTTAAGTATTTCCAGTCTTAATTTGAACGTTTTATTTTTATTTTTGTGTATTTAATTTCGTTTATTTGTTTTTCCTTTCAGGACCTTTCGTGTAGTGCATGAGAAAACTCGGTAACGAAGGCCTACTACCTTTGGATACCGAGCTCGAGCGCACTCTAAGAAGGAACAAAAAGGAGAAAAGAGAGTTGCAGACGACGGTCAACATGGCCAAGAATATCGAAGTCCAAGGAGGAGATAACCAAGTGCGGCAAGTTCAACCTGAACTAGCTCTTCGAGATTATGCCATGCCGCAGATCAACGCTAATTTTTCGGGAATTCGGCATCCCACTATCCAAGCTAATAATTTTGAGATCAAGCCTGCTATTATTCAGATGGTGCAGGCGAGCCAATTCTGTGGATTGCCGAATGACGACCCGAATGCCCATATTGCTTCTTTCCTTGAGATATGCGACACGTTCAAGACTAATGGTGTCACCGACGATGCCATCCGATTGAGGCTTTTCCCTTTCTCTTTGAGGGATAAAGCAAAATTCTGGTTAAATTCCTTACCGTCGGGGTCGATTACAACATGGGAGAGGTTAGCGCAAGCCTTCCTTGCCAAATTCTTCCCACCTGCTAAGACGGCGAGGTTGAGAAACGAAATAAACACCTTTGGTCAGTACGATATAGAATCGCTCCACGAGGCGTGGGAGCGATATAAAGATTTGCTACGAAGATGCCCTCATCACGGCCTTCCTGATTGGCTTCAGCTTCATACGTTCTATAATGGTTTGAGTGCTTCTACACGCACCCTCGTGGATGCGGCCTCTGGTGGGGCCTTCATGGGAAAATCTATGGCCGAGGCACACGTGCTTTTGGAAGATATGGCCGCAAACGCATACCAATGGCCATCGGAAAGATTGACACCGAAGAGAGTCATGGAAGTTTCAAGTAATGATCCGATTTCCACCTTGTCGGCTCAAGTCGCCGCTTTGACCCAACAGCTCCAAGCATTTTCGCACGCACCTTCCCCCGTTACGATTGAGACATGCAATTGGTGTAACGGATCACACCCGAGCGCGGAGTGTCAAGTTGGAAACCCGTTCGAGCAACATCAGATGGAGCAGACTCAATTCGTGGGAAATGGGAATCGGACGAATAACCCGTACTCCAACACTTATAATCCGGGGTGGCGCAATCATCCCAACTTTTCATGGAGAAACGGACAGAACTCACACCAGCCCCCGTTCGCCCAGAATCAACAGCAGCCCCCGCCCGCTCCCAAAGTGTCTCTCGAGGAAGCACTTGCAAAATTGGCGGCAAATACGAGTCAATTTATGACTCGTACAGAAGCAACATTGCAAAATCATTCCGCTTCCATTCGGAATTTGGAGGTCCAGCTGGGCCAAATTGCTAATGTGCTGACAGCTCGTCCGGAGGGAGCATTGCCGAGTACAACAGAGACAAATCCTAGAGAGAGTCTAAACGCAATCATCTTAAGAAGTGGGAAAGAGGTGCTGCATCAGTCCGAGCGGTGTGAAAAGAAGAAGGAAATTGAGGAATAGAAGGATTTAAAGCCAGAGGAGTCGAAGGATTTGAAGCCGGACAACTCGAAGACATGTGTGCCCCCTGTTCCGTTTCCGCAGAGATTACAGCAAAGAAGGGCGGACAAACAATTTTCTAAGTTCCTTGATGTGTTTAAAAAGATTCACATAAACATTCCGTTCGCCGACGCATTGGAACAGATTCCGAGTTACGTCAAGTTCATGAAAGAGATATTATCGAAGAAAAGAAAGCTTGAGGAGTTTGAAACGGTCGCCTTGACAGAGGAGTGCAGTGCAACTCTTCAAAAGAAGCTCCCACCTAAATTGAAAGATCCGGGAAGCTTCAACATACCGTGCACCATGGGTAATCTTTCGTTTAATAAGGCACTATGCGATCTTGGTGCTAGTATCAACCTCATGCCTCTGTCGATTTTCAAAAAGCTGGATATTGGGGAAGCCAAGCCAACAACAGTCTCCTTACAATTGGCGGATCGATCGATAAAGTATCCGAGGGGAGTGATCGAGGATGTATTAGTCAAGGTTGATAAGTTCATCTTTCCGGCCGATTTCATCGTACTCGACATGGATGAAGATGAAGATATTCCAATCATCTTGGGACGACCATTTCTAGCGACGGGCCGAACCCTTATAGACGTGGAAAAAGGGGAGTTAACTCTGAGGGTCCAAGACGAGCAAGTTACTTTTCAAGTATTCAAATCGTTTCCATGCCCCAGAAGTATTGATAAAAGGTCACAAAGTGAATGTGTAAATGCCATTGAAAGAGGAAAGCACCGAAAACATCGTCGGTGGGAAAATTCAGATTTTGTGTTAAATGGTCCAAGTCTTAAGAAGGATATAGAACGAGTGGCGTTCCTCGAGCATGAGGAAAAATCTGCTGCAGTCTTGAGTGCGTTTGTGAAGGAGGAGAGTGAGCCGAAAGCCAAGCGGACAATTAGTCATGAAAAAACCGGGTGTTTCGGGAAGTTATTCACGTCGAAACCTTTCCGCAAACAACATTTGATGACCGAACCGAAAGTCGAATCGCTAACGACCAATGGTCATAATTTTAACAAAAATATGAACGGTTCGATGAACGGGGCGGAAACCAAATGGAGTTTGCGAAAAGCGAACTAATGTTTTCCAATAGGTCCGGCTGAAGACTATAAACTTAGCGCTTCTCGGGAGGCAACCCGAGTTCGTAGTTGTAGATTTTTGCATTTCTTTATTTTTCTTGCATTCGTGATTCTTATTTTTTCCTTCATTTTTGTGCTTCAATTTGCTTCTGCCTCTCGCTTTTAACGAGTTCTTCTCAAAATTCTCATGCAGAAAGTCCTGTGGAAGAGATCAAGGATGAGCCGCGGCATGTATTGTGAGCCGCGGCACACATCAATCGCAAGGAGGCTAAACCAATCAGACTCGTGCCGCGGCACGGCATAAATGAGCCGCGCACACTTGAGCACCGAGCCGCGGCACACGAAATCTGTGCCGCGGCACACGACAAAACGAGAACACAGTAAAAGGGATCAGACCTGTGCCGCTGCTCACTTTAGCTGTGCGGCACACTATGCGGAATCAAAGGCCTGTGTAGCATATAACACGAATTCGGTGGCATTTCCAGTACGCCTTCGTCCTTTCTCTTTCCCTCCCGGTAGCGACTCGGCCGAATTTACCTTCATATTTTTCTTGCGATTCCTTCTTGCATTCTTCACAAAACCAACCAAAAGGTATGTTCAAATCTTTACTCTCCACTTGTTTATGGTTTAGATTTGAAGTTGTTTATGCTTTGAATGGATTGAACATGTTATTTTCCTTCAAAAGGTTTTATGATTGTTAGAGAATAACATGGTAGTTTTATCGAATTTTCATGGTTAAATCGGAATATCAATGAGTTGAATGTGTTGAGTTGATGATGATTGAATTATGTTTCGGTTTTTGGGGGTTGAATCGAGCTATAACTATGTTTATTCTTCAAATAAACTTGTGCCCTCAAGGTGTTTGATAAATTGCCTAAATGAAAAATTTTCTTTGGAAAAGCAATCGTTTTGAATTTTCGTGCAACGTATAATGCTTTTGAATTTACAAGAAGCCCAACCCTTACATCCAGTTAAACGCTTAAGTCCAATTTCATCCTTCTCTCACGTATGCGCTATTTTCTTAAATTCGAATTTCGGGCCGACATCCTTAGCCGAGCATAGATCATTGTTATTATTTTTGCGTGAATAAACCCTCGTGTTGTACTTTTCAGGACTGATTATGGCGCGAACAAAGAAGCTGAGCAAGCGAGCTAGGACCCAGTCATCCCCTACTCAAGGGGAGACCTCTCGTGGTCGGGCCGAGGCGGAGGGGCACCAATTTTCGGACCCTGAAATTCACAAGATATTCAATGAAAAGATCCGGCCACGACCACTTATTCCAGCGAGGGGTTTTACTCCAGCTCCTCAGGACGGGGAATTGCTCACTATGATTGATGAGATGGGGTGGGCCAGATTTACCGCACCTCCCGAGCCAGCGGTTATCTCGATCGTGCAGGAGTTTTACGCTAGCGCACTGCTGAAGCACATTCGGGCAGGGCATACGTTGCCGTCTTTAGAGTCTCGGACTCAGGTCGACGTCCGAGGGGTTACAGTTGATTTCTCCACTACCGCTATTCGAGGCTTTTGGGTTTCCGGTGGTTGACGAGTCACCTATGACCGAGTGATGACCAAATTTCACTATGGAGGCCCCGCTCGAGACCATCAGACGGCCCCGATACCGACTGGGAGTAGCGAGCACAGGTTCTTCCACTTTTCACTTCAGAGCTCGCGCCTCGCCTGCCTGGCGTGCTCGGCTTTATTTTATCTCGCGACGCATTGACCCACCTCCCAGATTCCAGACAGCTTTTCTCTCCCGCGCCCGGACACTTTTTGCTATCACTTCCGGGTTGCGTTTCGATGTGGCCCCCATCCTGGTCCGATCTATCTTCCAGTGTATCCAGGGGGGGCCAAGACGGGGTTGAAGCACCCCTCTCTCATCTGCGCTTTGTGCCGGCAATCGGGGCTGACGTGGTCAGACGACGAGCCGATGCTTGCCCCCCAGGCCCCGATCGACCACCGCATCATATCACACTTCGACCAGTGGGGAGGAGCGTCGGCGCACGCTCGGGGGAGAGGATTTCTGCTAGAGGAGGCCCACGATGGATCCCCCGAGCCGCTTTTGTTGACGCATGGAGACGCCGGCCCGCAGCCAGACAGAGCGAGGTTGCAGGAGTTGTTTGATGGGCTGAGGGAGGATCTGAGGAGAGAGAGAGAGGAGCTGAGAGAGGAGACGAGGAGAGAGAGAGATGAGATGAGGAGAGAGAGAGAGAGAGCTTGATGGCTGTCATGCGGGAGGAGCAGCGGACGGAGCGGGAGAGTGTTGTAGCTGCCGTCAGAGCCGAGATGCGAGAGCAGGCCCGCCGGGCCAGCCGACGAGAGGCGAGGCGTCTTGCTGCGAGGGATGCTTATCATCAGGAGCACCTCGCCGCATGGACGGCCCATATCCTGCATCCCGACGGGCCATTTATTGCGCCCGCCCGGCCAGCCACACCACCCTCCTCACCGGACGATGCCGGCACGGCTCCCGAGCAGACCGGAGGGGAGTACTTGACCTTTTACTTTTATTGCATATCATTTTTGTCCATTGAGGTCAATGTACGTCCTAAGTTTGGGGGATTTACTTTCGGTTCGACATTCATTCTTTGTACTTTATTTTATTCTTTGACTTTATTTCGTTGCACTTTTCATTACTTTGCGTAAAAAATTTTTTAGATAGCCTTGCTTGTCTTAGTTTTTCTTTATTCGTGAATTTTTTGTGCTTCTATTTGTGTGATACTGATGTTACGACACTGTTTTTCTCTCTGAAGAAACGGTCGAGTTTTAGTCGAGTTGTAGTCAGTTATTTTTGTTCTGCTTAGTATTCATTTAGGTCCGAAATTTTTCGTGATTGTAGAGGTCTTGGCAGATAAGAGACGATACATACTTGTTTTTAAATCACCGTCAATACGTTTCGCTACATTTTCCGGATAGTGAGTCGTACTGTTTCTTTAGTCGTGTTGGCACGTAGATTGAATTTAGAGTCGGTCAGTTTTTCCCAAAAGTCGAGATAATGTTGTTCTATGAAGGGAAGTCTAGTAACCGGGGGTATTCGCGTGACCCGTTGTTTACTCTCGCGTAAAACAACAAACCTGATTAGACTAGTGATTTAGATATTTCACATGTGCCAATGAAAGGGAGCCTAGAATCGGGGTATTCGCGTGACCATTGCTTACTCTCGCGTAAAACGGCAACCTTGATTCGGACATGCGGAAATTATATATTCGAGTTGTTTCTCCGCTGTAGACGGGAACTTAGTAACTAGAAGCATCCATGTGCCCCATGAGTGTCTTTTACGTCAAACGGTTTCCTAATACATGAGAATGGAAGTTCCACCCTAGGATTATCCCGATGAAACATCCCGAGATCCTAACCTAGTGGTCAACTCGAATCAAAGTCTTGAGCATATATATAAGGGAATACTGTCCGAGGTTTAATTGTTATGAAACTCGTGAAAATTGTGCTTTTAGACTGTGGAACGGGACGAACTAGCTTGTTTATTTTAGCCTTTCATATTGACGGTCGATTTGACTCACGTCTTGTTAATCTTTGAGCTGGATTTTCTTCATGAACGAGTGATTAGGACTGAACTTGATTACTTTGCGGAATCATTATTCGAAAGTGCTTCGCTTTATGACACTCGTATTATTTAGAGAGAATTACAGGATAGTATTTATTAGGTTGAACACTATGAGTTGCACGATGATTCACGACATTCTTTTATTGAATTTAATTCTTTTTTTTTTGCTTGAGGACAAGCAAAGACTTAAGTTTGGGGGTATTTGTTAGGCGTATTTTTATACGCTTATTTATCATTATTTTGCAGCATTTTGGAGAGTGAAATCGTCTAAATGAGCTTTTAATGCCTTAATTTTGTATGATTGACAGGAAATTGAAGTCCTAAGCTAAAACGAGGCAAAACGGACGAAAAACGCAACTGACTCGAGCCGCGGCAGACAGAAGACACCACCAAGGCGAGTAACTGTACTGCGTGCCGCGGCACACCTGTGAGCCGCGTACGTAAGAAATTGATGACGCCCAGGTTTAAAGCTGAAGGCTCTGTGCCGCGGCACAGGTTTAGTGCGCCGCGGCACACTTGGCGGTTTTCGTATGTCCGCGCGGATTTTGGGCCGTTTCGAAGCCAGTTTTCGACCGACTGATACGGACGCGATTTGTTGATGTGCTGAGCTATAAATAGGGTTTAAGACCCTAATTAGATGATCTTTTGATCTTTGGATCTTGAATCTTTTGGGAGCTTAAGCTTGGAGACGGCAGAAGAAGAGGGAAGCAGAAGACTTCAAGGGCAGAGGGCGAAAGCTGAAGAACGGAGGAATCCGAGCTTCATATGCGTTTGAATTTTATGCTTTCATTTATCAATTCTGTATTTTCAATTATTAGTATGTCAGGCTAAAAGCCCTAATCTAGGGTTTTGATGAAACCTTTGTTTTGACGAATTGATTGAGATTATCCAATTAATTACCTTTTTATTGAGTTTTCCCAATTGTGTTTAATGCTTGCAATTATCTGGCCAATAGTTGTATTGATTTAATCATTCACTTCGAATCGGGAGAGGAGATTTGGTGAGGAACTATTGGTGAGGACCGTTTTATTCTGTGAGATAGGAATATACTCATAGGAACTACGTGGCCTTTGGGAGATTTCATGCTTTTTGCCTATAGACGAATTAATTCACCTAGGGATAGAGTGCGTTATTCGCCTTTAGATAAATCTATTGACCTCGGGAGAGGCGGTAGAATATATTAGCAATCTCCGCCTTCAATAAATTGGGAAAATTATTTATTACGGATAATCGAGAGTAAATTCGGATAAACTAAGGTGGATTCAGAACCCTAGACTTATTCATCATTTGATTTCTTTTATTCAAGCTATCGTTTTCTACTAGTCTTTTAGTAATTCTTTTAGTTATTAATTGCACAAACCCGAATTCGATTGTTCAAATAAAATTGGAATACGAAAAAATCGGTAGTTAGAGATTCAGTCCTCGTGGGAACGATACTCTACTTATCACTTTATTACTTGTAAACGATGACGTGCACTTGCGTGTAAGAAACATCGCAACAGCTGCTACATGCAACACCACACTTGGAGCATGCCCATTCTCATATCTGTCCGACTCGAACCGGGAAGACTGAACACTCCACTCTTGCAACTTCCGTGGTGGCTGTGTTACGATTGCACCTCATGTGCGAAAGCGCTCTGCGCATAACAATTCAAATCTCTTAGTAACCAATGCACCTCAAGTGCTGTGGCACTTGTGCGCACTAAGATTAAGCCCAAGCTTTGCACCTGAACGTGCTGTGGCGGTTTCCCGCACTGAAGTTCTCGCCCAAATAGGTCTCAAACCCAAATCACCTCTCAATCTGCGGCGCTACGCAAACATGGCTGCAACTTGGCAGACGTGGCTACTGCACACCACCCGGCTTACCGGCATGTCTCCTTCTAGGAGATCAAGATGTCTTATAAGCCCACAAAAAGGTTAACACCGATTCTGATTGGATTGCACCAACACCGTTACTCACGCGTCCGCGATTTACCGATGAGAATGTTCCCCTCACATTAACCAACTGCCAACCGTACTTGCAGAGAATAAATAGTCATTAAACACGTCGTAACCCGGGTACTACAATTCTCCGAAATCACTAATGCCAACAACTCGCACCGAATAAAGCTTTCGAACATCACCGACAGAAACCAAACAACCATGGTACTACCATTCGCCCAATTGTAAAGCCAACTCGAGGTACTACCATTCGCTCAAGTCCCACTGCCAACTTAATTCTCAACTCTGCCACAATACGTAAGAACGCACTGCAAGCCCTTCGCTGAAATGCCACTACAATGGCTAATCAAAAAAAATTTTTTGGCACAATTTTGGTATCCGGTTCTCAAGGGAAGAAAGATTTTCAACAAAGCTCGACTGAAACCTGAATGCGACATTCCGGGCTCCGATACCACTTGTCACGGGGTGCGGCTCACTGAGGTTCAGGCCGTCGAATTCGTGCAGCGGATCACGAATCACCCGTGCGCCTAGGAGACTTCCGAGTCTCCGTCCGTCTACCATCAACGAGATTTCATAAAATACCAATATTAGAGATATCATGCACTGGTCCATTGTGCTGCGTAAAACGCTAGGCACCCGCCTGTCCTTTGCCTCCGACCGACTAAGGGCCGGTATCTCATACCCTTCAAGCTTAACCCGCAATGGCACTCGGCACTAAGGGTCACTCGCATGCCCGAAGTGCAATTCCTTGTGCTCGACACTCACTCGGGACTTCCTAGGTGCAGTACCTTGGCGCCCTTGAGAGTACGTCACCCGAGACGGACAACCTTTTAGATCTTGGCTTAGATTCATGCCATCAATAGATATTTGCCCCTCATGATGTTTGGGACTACTTCGCATACCGACATATTATTACCTTCAATCCGCAATGTGGTGTTGTCTCGCAACCACATGTACAAGCCAACGATCCCCCCGCAGCATAGCCGGAACCGATAGCTAATGCTTACGAGTAGGCTCACGAGGCGTATGATTTAAATGCATGCCTCGATTGCCCAATCGACATAGAGGAAGTGTATATGGCCGATGGCATCCCTCCGGTCACACTTGAGCCTCAATGCCAACCTTAAGCCCAACGCAGACCCCATAGGTCCTACGCCGCCCTAACGATTTCCAACTCGCTCGGGAACTCCTCGCACACTTAGAATGCTTAGAGTTGGCTCCCTAGAGGCCCCCCATACCTCTAGGAAGATTGCACGCTTGGTGCTCGACAGCACGAGGAAGACTGGCCGCTTGCCCACCATTGCCCATCTAAGGACTGTCCCCCCTATAATAGGCTTAGACAAATGTTCCCTTGTAATTGCACTAGACATTGATTGGCCGAGGAACCACATTGGGTGTAACTCCCTCATACGAACTCCAAATCCTTATCCGCTTGAACCGTAGAGTATCTTACGACATTATCTATAAGTCCTCAAAGTTTCAGCCCCATCCGATACTCGAGGAGTGAGGAATTGCCTCTGCAATATTCTGAAACTACTACAATGCCATCGCATCGCAAAGATCTCGATACTTCGCATCGTTCGCTACTCAAACGGAACCGTCTAGTTGTGAAACTTGGTGGAGACCTTACCAACACTCCAAGGAACTCCCCATTACAAGCATTTCACGAAATTCTTATCCTAAAGCCCTCTGCTCCCCGACTCAAGGTCCTGCTTGCGCACGGACACACTCCGAACGCCGACCACTGTCGCACGTCCCCAACCTTATTCGTGTCGCAGGGCAACTATCCAACATAATCCTTTGTAAGTCCGGGGCAATCCCGGGTACTCCGAATAATATGGAAAGCGCCCTGTGACACACTGGGAGCTATTTTTGGGCCTGTGCCGCGGCACACTCCCGCTGGGCCGCGGCACACTGTGCAGCCTATTTATGGCCCTGCACACGGGTTTTTGGCCATTTTTCTCCTTCTTCTCCTTCTCTTCCGCGGCTGAGGGTGATCTTACCATGGAGCCATGTTGTTTAACAACAAATCCATGAAGTTCTTGAGTTCATATCATCAATCAATCATCCGTTATCATCCTTTGATCCAGCGAATCAAGGTAATCTTCCTTAGAACCCTAATTTCGTGAATTTGGGGGTTTTTGCGTTTTTGTCCGATTCGTTCCGTATTATTGATTAATTCATGATGGGTATGATTAATCTTGGTAGTATTCTTGTGTTTAACATCATTTAATCCATTGTTCTTCGTCGAATCGATGTATATTTCTTGATTTCCTTCGAATCGACTTTTTAGGGGATTTGTCCTCGATCTCGTTTTTCATCCGTTTTGATGGATCGATTATGGTTAAATGATGTTGTTAAACGTATTCTATGGATTGTATATCCATATTTCAACTTGGAATTCCGTTTTCGGGTTTTGAGGGAACGAATCGTGTTCTTGGCCGTTTTGGGGAAAACGCTTGAACTTTCGTCATTCGTTCTTTGAATTCAACGGCTTTAAGTCGTGTTAGGGAATTCATTTCATTATTGTTATTGTCCTTCGTAGTTTATGAACGCAGGTTGGCGATCGGTGGAGTCGGCGTGTTCGTAGGCGGTTCGTGTCAACCTACTTCGGTCGATTCTTCGCGTTATTCTTATTAGAGGCAAGTACCTTGCCCATACTTTTCTTATTTTGTGGATATGATGATCGGTGATCGTCTTGGTGTGTTTATTTGGTTGTTTGAAATGAAGTTTCAAAATATTTCGGTTTGGCCTCGTTAAAGGCTCTCTTTCAAAACGCGTGTGTCTTTTGTGAACGTTGTGTTTTGGGAATTGATTATTTTGAACGTTGAAGGCCTTGACGATATCCCTATTGTTTAAAGTTATGGAATCGTGCATTCCGTGTTTAATCTTGTTATTGTGTTTTGAAGGGTTTGATAATGATGTCGGATAAGTGGCCATCCCTAGTAAGTATTCTTGATGAACTTACATTCTTAGCATGTTAGTATTGCATGAGTATCGGGTGTGTGTGTATGCTCACTACGGGTTAGATCCGACGGGGTCTCGGTAGGGGTCCACAGAGGCATGGGTCCGTGAGCTTGCTTTTAACCACTACGGGTTAGATCCGACGGGGTCTCGGTAGGGGTCCACAGAGGCGTGGGTCCGCGGTTAATTGTGGTGCATTTTACAAATGTGATTTGGATTATTGGCGTTTCCGGAAACGAGTATTTTGAACGGTTTTCATGATTGCATGCATCGACTAAGTGTGTAAGAGGTAAGTGTTCGTTTGGCTTACTTGGCTAGGATGGCACTAGAGTATTTTGTTGTTTGTTTTGAATCCTTTATTTGTGGATTTTGATGTTGGGAGACGAACCTTGTGGTCGTTCTTGTGTACTGTGAGTTGATGAGATTTGGGGCTAAAATCCCAACGGTTTGGTAAAGGTCATTTTTCGGAAAGTAAACCTTTGGGGCGGTGACCCCTTTTGTCTTTTGGATTTTGAAAAGTAGGATTTGATAATCCTAAATTGTTTTCTATTAAAACTCTCGATGGCATTCTAAACCGTTTTATAAATTATTTCCATTGATTTATGATATTTAGATTTTGAAAGGTTTTCTCAAACTCTTGCCTCGAGAAGTACTTTTCGTTTCGTTTGGATCTTTGAGGATTCCTGGTTATTGTTATTCGTGGAATGTGAATTGTATGGCTCGTATTTGCACTTTGTACTTGCACTAGCAAAACAGTGGAGTTTTGCTAACCCCCGAGTATTCGGGGGGTGGATGTCTATTTTTGCATTCAGGTTTTGGAGCATAACACAGGGTCGGCACGAAGGATGATGAAAGATGAACGATACTAATCACACGAGGATCCGTTGATGTCGTATTGGTCTCTTTGTATTTTCATTTCAGATGCAGGATCTTTTCCCCGTTGTACGGGAGTTTATTGTATTTTGACCCCTGCGTGGGTATATGTTGTAATTGAGTTGTATATTTTTATTGAAAGACCAAATCGGTCTACTGAGTCATTTATCCTTGAAGGCATTGTCGAGATGTTAAATGTTGTTACCAGCCTGGTAGATCTTCGAGGAGAGGGTCTACGGCGTGTAATATCCCTGGGTGGATTGGGGGTGTTACAAAATATATATTTTTCTAAGAAATATAATTTATGAATTAAAGTAATCACCCAGTAACCTACTTACAATTCATAAGACCGCTATTTGATTTATCCGATAAATCAAAATTAGATATCTAATATCTAATATTATAAGAGAGATTATTAATTCATATTTATCCGTCAATGATCCTGTTGCGTGACTCCGTAGGTTCGTCTTAGCCGGTATTGGAAGGAATCAATGAGTGCGGGCAGCACTTAGCCAGCCTAGCGGGCCGCACTGTAAACCCCGACTGAGAACGAATGAACGAATCATTCCAGAACCATTATGTCATGAATACCATATATGTATAGACCCTTCATCAGATGTCCCGGTCAAGTCTTCGGGTCATGGTAAAGTCAAACCATACTGTTGACTAGACTATATACATGTGTTAATGCAAATCAAGACCGACTTATTAATAGTGTATCTAATACTACCATATCAGAACGCTTTGGCCAAAGACTTATGATCTTATTTTGCCATTAACCGTATAGGACATTCGCCTGCTCACTAACAAGAGATAGAATCCTTTCTTGGCGTACAGTAAAGACTGCTACCTGCCCATATAGTTCGCACTTCGAGGTTGACTCAACAATTAAGCAATTGAGTCTAACTACTCTAATGACAAACTAAACGTCACAGGCACATCTTCTACTGAACCCTCAAGTCAAAGGTCCACGTATACTATCACAACCTTTCGATTCGTCATCGACTCTCCGAGAGTGAATACTGTGTGACTGAATCGAGTAGGAGTCGTGTTCGAGTATACTGGTCCCACCAATATACTTATAACTATGCTATCAAGACGTGCACACGTCCTAGCATCAGTTATACAAGTCTTATTAAAACTTAATGTCCATTTAAGTTTATCGACTTGCGAACGATTTACGTAAATAAACTTTAAACACTTCCAGTGCATTTTATCTTATCCCATAACGAGAATGGAATGTTCGTTTAATTTACATGGACTTCACATCAACGTTTACCAAGTCAAGAATGCAATTGAAATACAATAAACAGTGAATGAATGGTATTGCCTTTTTATTAATTATTTCATAATTACAAGTACAATGCCCCTACTCTCTCATCCCCTGAGTGACATTCGAGGGCATATTCCTAACAATCTCCCACTTGCACTCAATGCCACACATTATGGTATCCAATACCCATGTTCTTCAGATGTCTCTCTAAGACGGCCTGAGATAATGGCTTAGTCAGCGGGTCAGAGACATTATCTTCTGAGTCTACTCTTTGCAATGAAACATATCCTTTTTTTACTATCTCTCGAACGATGTGGTACTTTCTCTCTATATGCTTGGTGTTATGGTGAGCCCTCGGCTCCTTGGCTTGGGCGACAGCTCCATCATTATCACAGTATAGTGATATAGGCAACTCCGCGTTAGGCACCACTCACTAAGGGGCTGTTTACCAAATTTGTCTGTCTGGATAAATTGTGTCTGTCCGGGTAAATTTGTCTGTCTGCGTAAATGTGTCTGTCTAGGTAAATTGATGTTGTTGTTTACTTTTTCATCTGAATAAACTGTCTGAATAACAGAAATGACCGGTTTATCCCTGATAATAATTATAAGCTGTTTTATAAATTGTTGTTTATTTTTTAAGCAAAATAAATGATATAATCCAAAAATCAAAACATAAATTCATAATGTACTTAAAAATCCAATTTAAAATACAAAGAAGTCAAGTTCAAATACAAAGTAGCCAAATTCAAATACAAAGTAGACAAATTTAAACATTATTGAAAAATCAAATTTGACTCATCTGCTATATATATTATTTAAATTTAAATAAAATATTATACATAAATGATTCAATTTTGTATGTAAATAATATATAAATATTTAATACATAGATAAATAATATGTATAATATACAATATATATTTATATATAGAAATATATTTTAAATATATAAGAACATATATAATAAATATTATACATATGAATAAATGTTAATATATAAGTAATATATAATATTTATTTATATATTCATAATATATACGATATTTTGTAGATACAAAAGTTTATTTATGCAATAATATATAGTAACAAATACTATATATAAATTAATAATGTATATTATTTATGTATGAATAATATATATTACATTCATTTATATTAAAACCTAAATTTTTTATATTGTATATATAAATGAGTATATAAAATAGGGACACGAGAGTCATTTTTTGTCCTAAATTATTTATATTGTAGATATAAATGTGTGGTTTTTAATTAGGGGTAAGGAAGTCATTTTTTTGTCTTAATGGGGACACCACCACTTTTCATGCTTAATGAATAAGCCATTTTTTTCTGCATGAATAAGTCATTAAGCCACAAGTAAACACCTCCAAACGTCTGAGCGAATAAGATATTTCACCCATTAAGCTAATTAAGTCACAAGTAAACAGCCTCTAAGCCATAGATGGCATATCGCCACCTCATGGGCATGGTGTTGCCTTCTCAGGTGTTGCAGTAGCTATGAATTTTTTGCCCTATCGCAACCTTGTAACCTTGATGTTACCGTACACATAAATATGTGTTGCTGTAGCTATAAATAGGTGTTACACACTGCAACACTATGCCTGTGTTGCCTTAGACTATTAATAAATAAAAAGATAAATTTCTTTTAAAATAAAAATTATACTTTAAGACTAATTAAAATTTATTAAAACCAAAAAAGATATTTTATATAAAATATGTCTCCATTAAATAAATACTATATTTATTTTATAAATACTATTTTTTTCAAGATTTTCTTACAATATATAATTTTATTAAAAAATTAAAAAAATAATATGTAAAAATTTATTAAAACAAAAAAAGATATTTTATACAAAATATGTATTCATTAAATAAATACTATTTTTATTTTATAAATACTATTCTTTTTCAAGATTTTCTTACAATATGTAATTTTATTAAAAAAATTAAAAATAATAATATATTCGAAGTAAAATATTATAAACAACTTCACTTTAGCATTTGGTGCAGTAACACAATATATTAGATTTCACCCAAAAAACACGGGATAGGTCGAAAATTTTAAGTTGAATATACTTCAGTAATTTGGTAATTGCTGAAGTAAAAAGCGCAATGAATTTTTTTGAATAAAAATATCTAATATGGTAATAAATACCATGCTCGATTGATGTTCATAATTACAATACAATGCTCTCGCTCTCTCATCATCAGAGTGGCATTCGAGGCATATTCCTAATAGGTATATATATATATATGATTATGCAGATTACTGATATTATTCATTGGAATGTTAAAATTGTTATGAAGAATACTTTAAATATGAATTTTAAACCTGAAGAGTTGGACTCTGAGATGGTATGTAATGATATATTAGTAATTCTTCATAGTTCAATCACTGTTAGGGAATTCCATAATTATCGAATGAATGTTAGTTGTAAACCTTTAAAGATTGTTTACAAAATGTTCGATAAATTGCTCCAATGAATTTTGATATGTTGTTTAGAGTTATTTGGGTTTCCTTATTGAAGGTAACATGTTTTTGTATTCATCGAGACTTGGTTTTTGAACAATGCTACTGATGATTGTGTTTTTTCAGGGATTGTTCAAGCGTTAGATTCATCGCAGAATATCTTGTTCGTGTTGGGACATTTCTGTCTACGGTACTGAGGCAAGTTAATTCTTGCTTGGTTATGAGGATAATGATTTTTGTATGTGTTGTGTGTGTAACACATATTATTTTATGCTTGATGAATTGTAATTCATATTGGAGTGATATTGTTGATCGTGTTGATCATTTATTTTTTGAGGAACTGTGGTTCCACATCATTTGCTTTATGTTTATTTCATCTTGGTGAGTTTTCTTGATCCTTGTTGGATTTGGTTATTCTTATAGATTCTCATTGTCACTTTTGTTGTTGTGACATTTTTAGAGTCACACTTGATGTAAGGGTAGGGTGGATGATTCGTAGTCGGGCATATATGGTCATGTATAGAAATATACATTGGACTTTTCACATGATAGGGTACTTGCGTGAGACTATTAGGTAAATAATCACGTGTATTCTTGAGGATTTCAGACCAATTGGTGGCTTTCACATGGACACAATATCATCCCGGGCATATTGTGATGTTCGCCTCTGAACTTATAATCTTTGTGGTTCATACACATGTTGTATTGTGTATGTTTAACATCTCGAGATTTATTATCTTGTGTATCTGACCTTGTGGTTTGGCCAAAATATGTTTTGACATGTTTTAGATCGAGGGAAGGCCGAAGCACATGAAGATCATTGTAATGAAGAAGAGTCTCAAGGATGCTAGTTGGGGATCGAGTCTTTCTTACTTTTAGATATTTTGTCCTTGTATTTATTCCCGTTGTATGATACACCATATATTTGGTTTGATATATCCATCTTTATATGGATTATACTTATTTTGTGACATTATCATGTTTAATGTTAGTATTATTGTCTAATGTGTCATATAAACTCCTCGTTGGAGTATTTCATAACATGATGTAGTTCGGTACTACAATTATGTTTTCTTGATTATGGATGACTGTTGTTTAAATTGCTCGTAGATCCCATTATGCGGTATATGACGCCTATTTTGCGGTTTTACAGAAGTTGATATTTGAGCATTGTTTTAGATACTTCTCATCTATGTTGTTTCTCCTTGTGAGTCATTATTGATCGAACTAGCATCAATAGACTTTTGCGCCACATGTGACTTGTGCAAGTGTGGAGCCCAATATAGTTTGTGATCTTTTATGACATATTTATTTACTGATAGGATGAGTTTATTTGTTGATTGATCTTTCTGTCGGTTAGGGTGATTTGATTCTTTGTTAATCTTTTTGGAGTGGATCATTTTGTTGGTACTCTCGGTTGATCCTTTTGTTAGTCTTAGCTTCATTATTGATATTTAATACTTGTATAGCATTGATCATAAAGTTGTTTTATTGATGTTTATTGTTGGAGCCGTGGGCTCGATATTTCATTAATTATGGTGTAATAATTGATTAACTATGAGGAATGATTCAGTTGTGATCATTATCTTATTTTATGCTTTCAGTATGGAAAGAGGTGTTAAAGGGTGTGGTAGAGGGGATAGAGGCCATGGAGCGGGCCGAAACCCAGGACCTTGGGCTAATACTGGAAATGCGGTTGTGGGGTAAAGTTCGTCGGGTACTCATGCCACCTACTCAACTGGAAATGATACCAGTTCATAGGTGGCTAATGATTCATTTTCAGGGAGTCGTTTAACGAGGGCGTGCTGGTCGACCCTTTCTTATTTATGCATGTAATGATAGCCCAGATGACCCAGGTGGCCCGATCTATGGAGACTATGCAAGCCTCATAAGCTCATGGTCAGTAGGAATAGATCCCTAATCGTCGCCCCAGGTGCAGAGTGAGAGAGTTAGTTGGATCATTAGGGACAACTCTCCTTAGTGACCATTGACTTTTGAGGGTTCGTTGAACTAGGTGATATCATTTATTGGCTTGAGGACTTCGAGAAGAACTTTAACATGGTTGAATGTCCGAGAGATAATTAGGTGGAAGTAGTGGCTTACTACTTAAGTAAGGGTGCTCATTCTTGGTGGTTATCCGTGAAGCCCAATGTTTTTTGTCACAGCTAGGAAGAGTTCAAGACTCTCATGCTAAAGAGATACTATCCAGCCCCTATCCGAGAGGCAAACGTCAAAATTGTTGAACCCATATTATTCAGAGGGTCGTGACGTTTTGTCTATTGCTGACAAGTTTCAAGAGCATCCCCCATTTGCTTCTTAGATCATTCGAACAGAGGATGATAAAATCAAGTGTTTCAGTAAGAGGTTGAGACCTTGAATGTGGATGAAGTTGCACAACCACCATTGTACTAATCAACCTGAGTTCATTGAGAAAGCTCTTGAATATGAGCTTACTTTTCAAGATATCACTAAGAAACAACCTTCATGTGGTGGCAAGAGGTCTAGAAACCAGAATCAACATGAGTGTAGTCGGGTGACATACAACAAGCCGCGTACTGGTCCTTATTCTAAGCAGCCACTTATGGCACATAAACCAGCAAGATCACAATCCTGAGTGGTTAATTCGATCATTATTTGCTTCAAATGTGACGAACAGGGCTATTTCAGCCACAACATTACGAGGCTGGTGAATTCGTGCTACACCTACAGAGGTGTTGAGCACCACAATTTTCTGAAGTGGATCTGAACATGCTCCAATCGATTTATAGGTTCCGAGGCAATCTGCTGTTTATGACTGTACGACTCCAAACTTATCCCATTAGACGATATGGGCGAAAAGAGTATGAGGCAGAGGAAATCATGTGGGTACATCTGGTACTGGGGCTGGCGAGCCCAGGATTTATGAGATGAATAAGGTTGACGATTCAGAAACCAAGATGATTGCATGTACACTCGATATCATTTCTCAGCCTTTGTTTATTCTTTTTTATGCTACTTCACATTTATTTACGTCTGAGTCATGCAATTGCATCTAGATAATGCTACCAATTATGAGTCGTATGTAATTGGTCTCTCTCTTGGCAGAAAGATTATTGGAAATCATGAAGTTAATAACTGTCCAGTTCAATTGAATGATCACCAGTGGTTGGCAGACCTGATCGTAGTGTACTTACTTTAAGATGATGTTGTCTTGGGTATCGATTGGACGGATCGTCATGATGACATCCTTAGTATCCATAAGTGGTTGGTGACCGTCACTTCCGATGATATTTATGAATGTGTATTTTTTGGGTGGCAATTTCAGTAATTATGGTAGAGTCATTAGTATGATGAAGGTAACGAGATTTCTGAATCAGTGATGTATTCGTTATTGTTGTTATATGACTAATACCAAGGATTAACTAGTCTTGTCGGTCGATATTCAGGTAGTGCGAGACTACCCTGACGTTTTCCCAGATGAGTTACCTGTGTTGGCCACACTGTATAAGTAAACAGCTTAGAAGGGGGGATTAAATAAGTTGTATCTTTTGAGAGTTTATTTGCATAGCGGAAGACTGATATTAAGTTGCTGTAAATACAACAACCAAGTAATCTCGTGTTTGCTTATTGTGTACAGGGTTTTTGCAATTTTTATACTTAAATCACACTGGTCGATATGAAAATAGTAAATGACAGAATGTAAATACACACATATTTAAATGGTTCGAGGTAAATCCCTCTACATCCACTGATCCACCACGCGAGAGTAAGATGTTTATTAAAATCACGGCGTACACAACTATGTGACTTTAACCAAACCTTTTGATGTATCGTTCACACGGATTGATACAGCCGACAATAGCTTTGGCCATTCATACAGACTGTCTTGGCTTATTTCGACTTGCTTCTTCTCACACAGATCGAAACTTCGTCTTCAATGTTATTCTTCCCACACAGGCCGGAACTAGCAAGGGCTTAGTCCACACAGGGCTAAGTTGGTCTCAACGAAAGGTTGGTGGAACAAGTCCAAACAACAACTGTATGCTTTGATGAGTATTCGCTGTAAGGAGTGTTGTTTGTGTTAAGGGCTGTATATTTCTTCTCTTGACGAAGTTGTATGCTCAAGGAAATATACTGCTTTTTGTAAGCTTGATTATTCAGATTGTCAGAGATAATGCATCAGATGTATTTCACGAGGTAAAGCACTAAGTTGTCTATGCCCTCTTGTTGAGGCTATTTATAACCTTGGAAATAGATCTGTTGTAAATGTAGTCATTGGCCGGTTGGTGAGATTGAGACTGCTTTGATTGGCGGCTCCAGAATGTTTGAATTAAAGGCGATTCGCATTTAATGCTTCAGATATTCTTTTTGACTAGCATTAAATGCTCTTCAGACTGTAGTCTCTACGTTCGCATTAAATGTTATCCTATCAGCATTAAATACCACTTTAACTCTGAATACTTTGTGAATAAACAATGTTTCTTTCACAACGGTTTAAAGTTTTTCTTCAGTCTTGCTACTTATGTGTTTTACTTTTTCTAAGTAAAAAACCTACAGCAAGATTGTTGTATCCAACTTCTTCATCAAAACATAGGGCTGATTTTTCCCAATAATTTCCCCTTTTTTGATAATCCAAAACTTCCTTGATATGGAGAGGTTGTCTTTAAGTCTTCTGTCGAAAGATCTGATCTTCAAGACTTGGTCTAAAATTTTGAACTGCTCACAGGCAAGTTCTAAAATGAAAAGTCCTACAGGACTAAGTGTATTACAATGTAACTTATGATTGGCGCGCAGGTGCAATCTTACTGGATGTAATCCTAATTAAATACAACTTAATCTATAAATTGTTCGCAGACAAGTTCTTACAGCTTTGAGATTTATTGAGGTTTTGTACTTGTTAAATATTTCAACATAAACATATCTATGTAAAAACATTAGATCATGAGCTGTAATCTTTGGGGTAAAAGATGATATTTTATTGACGATCCATTACAATGCTGATAGAATTGAAAAGTACAATGGAAGCAGACAGGAAACATGCATGCAGAAAAATAGAAGTACTATCCCCTATATGACTGATGTCGCCAAGTCCTTCGGGAGGGGTCATTGTCGGTTGCCTTCCACCAGTTGAAAAGAACATCTTTTTCTCGATCTCTGTAGAAATTTCTACCTTCATGGGTCGCATCAAAGGAAAGGATCTAGTCTTCCGGATGGGTTAGCCATTCGCCCTTTCTGCAAGGAGCTGCGAAAACTCTTTAGCTGCATCCTCCAAAGACTTGAATTTGTTGAACATGGGAGATTCCATGATGAGAACACAAAAGTTTCTCATCAGTTTATTGTTCTTCCATGCCTTCAACTCTTCTGTTGTAGGCTGTCTATCTGTTGGGAGTTTCATTTCTGCAGGCTTCTGCATATTTTTCCACGGGAAGTTGGGATCCTGGAACTCTGAATGAGAACAAGATACCATGTATCCCTTATTTCCTTGTCCTATCCCAGGTCCGGCTAGCCTTCCAATAGCAGCGGCAACATTGTCATCGAGAATAGCCTCCATCTCCTTCTCTCTCTCCAAGCGCCACTTCCTTGTAGCCTCTCTCGACTCTTCCCCCTTTTTGGCAGTATCAAGATCATAGACGTTGCTGTTAATATCCCGAAGGAGTTCTATTGATTCGTCCTGTTTTTCCTTAAGATCAGTGACACCTTCCACTAGGCTAGCAACCAGTGCAGTGGGTCGTCGATCTTTTGATCATGTGTAGTGATTTTTGATCCTGTAAATTCCAGGGAGGCAACTGTCTTGCCTCAGCGACACGCAACTTCTCTTGTTCTTGTCTCAGGATTCTCTCCTGATGTTGCTTCATTTGGTTGAGGGCTTGACATAGTATTGTGGGCATGAGATGGAAATCATCTTCCACGTCCGTAATGGCTCTCTGCAGCTTTGGGAGCTCGTCCTCAGCTATTTCCCTCATCCAATCGAGTTCCTTCCCTACGTCATGTAGGGCCTTGATGGAATCCTGTAGGAAGACGGTTTGGCGACTGATGGCTTCGAGTTGATTTATGCATGCCTCTGTGCACAGAGAGTGTGGATGCACGGGTTTGGAATTCGAAGATTCTCCGAGCTGTTTGAGTACTACATTGTGATGGGGCCTTTAGGACGCGTCATCAACAAACAAGAAATCTTCGTCTGATTCTGATGGTGATCCTCGTTGAAGAAGAGAGACATAGGGGACTGATTCCTATTGTCTCTGTTCGGATTATATAGCCAGTGGTATAGGAAGGAATGGGTCCTCTTGTTGGCTCTCAGCAGCCGCATGTTCATTAAGATGGGCTGATTCCTCTTGTCAGACTGCGTGAGAACATCAGCTTCTGGCGGAGGGACTGAATCCTTCTGACTGGTTGCTGATGGGGGTTGCTCGGCAGATGTTCCTTAGCCATTTGTTACCTTGGACTGAGCAAATTTATTCTCACGAGCCTCATCACGGCTCAGTCACCTGTCTAAAGGTCATCATCGTCTTTGTCGGAGTCGGAGTGGTGACTCGGGCTATTGTGCTTCTCAGTGGATGGAGATTTCCCTTTCAGTCTTGTCTTCTCCTTTGTCACAAA
Organism: Orobanche coerulescens; assembly: GCA_033398695.1. NCBI lineage: Eukaryota > Viridiplantae > Streptophyta > Magnoliopsida > Lamiales > Orobanchaceae > Orobanche > Orobanche coerulescens. Next base: position 118,978,706 of record CM065803.1, read on the forward strand.
ATGTGAAGAGATAAGTTCTTGGCAAAGGGATCATCTCACTTGACAAGGACTTCAACGTTTTGGGTATCCGTCACTTCCAAAGCGAACAACTCTTATTTCTTCCGATATTCCCAGTTGTACAGGGTGTCTTAGGTGCGTCTCTGTATGATTTCCTTACTTTGAAGCGCTCGAAGGCTTGCTCTATTTGGACTTGAAGGAGAGTGTTATTAATGATATCAGTCGGGGAGGGACCCCGAATAGTAGTGGGTTTTGCTGTCCGGTTGGGAATCTCAACAGCTAAGGGAATATGTGGAGAATGGATTGGGTCTATTGGCGAGAAGTGAGTCATTTTTGAACACTGACGGCTTCGAGCCAGCAATGAACTTCCCGACAAGAATTTTCTTGGCATTGGCTGACTGTTGTATGCCACAACTTGTCAGATGTAGTTGAGTATGAGGCCAAAAGATTTTCTGGCAGAGTCATGCTTTGGTGATTCCTCCTGAAGCCTTTTCAAGAAGATCTGGCACCACTTCACCTTTTCTCCTAAAATGATGGCACTATCATCCTGAAACGCAGGTTTGTGCATAGCTCAAATGCATCATTTCTATTCTCAACCACCCTACAGTAACAATCATGCAAAGAAAGATAGGGTAGGGTGAAGTTCTTCTTGTGACATGACATATGGACTTGAGAAGGGTGGGAGTTCCCAGTGAAGAGTCCCCAGTAAGCCTTCAAAAGTTCCTCAAATCCAAAATACTCCAGTTCCTCCAATGATAACCCATCAAAGGGAAGTCTGTATAGACGTTCAAGGATTTCCCGGTTCATACTTATCTCCTTGTCTTGGATGGTGCTGATGATGGCAGTGATGTCAGAACCCTTTTTGTTCGACGTATAGCAAAACCAAGCGTCAACAAAGAATTCTTCAATTATATGTTCATCATAGCTATCCGGATGCAAGCTACCCAGACAGTATAGGCCGGTTTGCTTCACACGGGGTACCACTAGGTTCATCCCGGCAATATCTTCATCCTCAGAGACTATAGGCTCCTACAAGACTGACAAAAATTCTTCCATCAATGATTAGGTCCTTCTTCTTAGTTGATAAAGATGATGTTTGGGAAGAAGATATTTTGCAGAAGTAGATGGAAAAAGAAACGTAAGTAGAAAGTTAGAATGTATGTAGGTTGTATGCTGTAGACTCGGTAATATGCAAAAAGCATAAAGAGCCTGCAGATCAGCATACTGGCCCTTTTATAGGGTGCATAGAAGACTAAGTATACAGTGAAAGGTCAAATTTAAGGGATGAGAACCGTCTTTAAATGAACGTACGGGATGGAGTCAGATGTAACTTGTACATCTAATCCGTTAGTTTTGAAATTAATGAGCAGTTCGTCTTCCACTATTGCATGAAACGGCAATTTTAATTTTGAAATCGCAGTTTTTAAGTCAGTAAAGTCCATGTGTCTCTTTAGTATTGAAAGATAAATCGTTTTAAATTCAGACAGTGCACATGGACTTAAAATAGTTTGTTGTGTATAAATATATAAACTTTGATACGATTAAAATATTAATTGTTATCCTACATTGTATGTGCTTTATCCGCAAAAATACAGCGTTTCCCCTTAAAAGGTATATACAGGATTCAATTCTTACAACAATATTGGATTAATACAGTATTCATGGGTCATACTATATTCCCCCTTAATCAATGCACACGTCATCTGTAGGAAAGTTATAATCCTTCTACTTCCTATAGTAAAGATATATCTTGGAGTTCGGGGTATATGCTTAATTAAGTGGATACTGTATTCATGGGTCTTACATCATTCCCCCTTAATTGATGAGTAAAATGTAAGAAATTACAGGGAGTCTGGCTGTAGCTTTCCCAATTCTTGACGAAGCATGCAGAATCTGGTGGTGCTGAGAGGTTTTGTAAAGATGTCGGCTAACTGGATGTCTGTATGAATCTTCACGATCCGAACATCTTTATTCTCAACTTGATTCCTGATGAAATGATGCTTCATATCAATATGCTTAGTTCGCGAGGGCAATACAGGGTTGTGCGTTATTGTAATTGCACTCGTGCTATCGCACATGATTGGTGTCTCTATGGCATGGATTCCATGATCTTGTAACTGCTGTTGCATCCATAGAATCTTCATGCAGCAACTTCCAGCAGCATAATATTCTGACTCAGCTATAGAAAGCGAGTTGGCCAATTGCTTCTTACTGAACCATGACACAAGTTTAGGTCCAAGAAAGTGACAAGTTCCGCTTGTACTCTTTCTATCTAGATTACAGCCTTCGAGATCCGAGTCAATGTACCCTACCAAATCGAATCCTCCTTCCTTAGGATACCATAATCCTACATTGATTGTTCCTTTTAGGTGCTACCTGGTACCGGGCACACACTCCTACATCAAAATAGATATTTGGCCTGCTGGCTATTAGGTACAGGAGTGCGTCTATTAGCTTCCTGTAGAGTGATTCATCAACTGGTTTTCCGGCTTCGTCCGCACTTATCTGTGAGGAAATGCTTATGGGGGTGGACGATGATTTAGAGCTGTTCATCCCGAATTTGTTGAGCAGCTCCTTGGTGTACTTCTCCTGATTGATAAATATACCTGTAGGGAGTTGTTTCACCTGCAGTGCTATAAAATAACTATGTTCTCCCATCATACTCATTTCAAATTTACTTTGCATGTGATGAGAGAACCTATGGCATAAAGCAAGGTCAGTTGAACCAAGTATAATATTATCGACATATACTTGAACCACAAGTAGATCGTCCCCTTTCTATATTTTAAAGAGAGTTTTGTCAACTGCACATTTCTCAAATCCATTATTGATTAGATACAGTCACAGGGTTTCATAGCAAACTATAGGTACTTTCTTAAGTCCATACAGTGATTTCCTTAGTCTGTATACAAGGTCTCCGCCTTCAGTGTTGACAAAACATGGCAGTTGTTCAACATAGACTTCTTTGGCTAGGTCTCCATTCAGGAATGCGCTCTTAACATCAATTTGATATATAATAAAGTTCTTGTGGGCGGTGAATGCTAGGAATATCCTGATGGATTCTAGTCGAGCTGAGGGTGCATATTATTCATCATACAGTGTAACCTCTTTAAATTAATACTCGATAAATTAATAACCTCTATAAAATTTATATTTTTTCCGGTCCTGACTTGTGCCCAAGTGTAAATTAGTAATTTCGATAAATTGATAAAATAATAATTTTTTTGAGACCCCTTTATAAATCAAAGGTCCTATCAACATCATAAATAAATAATCTCAGAAAATTACAAAGATAACTAAGACAACTTAGTAAAATATGACTCTAATGTTGATTGTTTACTATTGAAATTCAAATCAAAATGAATTTCATCTCTCACTTTTTTCACGGCACTTAAAAGCTCTGGTGTGGTATACTCTTACTGCATGAAAAAATTATGAAGGATTTTCGACACTTGTATTGCTTCTTTTTGCGTAACCGAATCTAATGGTACCGTATCATTAATATCTCTATGTAATTAAATTTAAATTCATAGAATTTTGATGTAATTAATTTTAAATTGGTTGAATATAAAATACCTCTTTAAATTAATAAATCATTAATTCATCGATTAATTAATACCTCCCTAAAATTAATATTTTTTCCGGTCCCAACTGTATTAATTTATAGAGGTTCTGCTATAATCGATTCCTTCTTCCCGCCTATATCCTTGGGCTATTAATCTAGATTTGTTCCAGATTACTAGTCCATTCTCGTCCTTTTTTTTTTTTTTTTCTGAATACCCATTTGGTTTCAATGACTGACTAATGTGTTGCTCTGGGAACAAGGTACCAAACATTATGCCATTCGAAACCATGGAGCTCCTCTTCCATTGAAGTGATCCAGTGAGAATTATTCAGAGCCTCATTGGTCGAAACGAGTTTGGACTGGACTAAAAATACAACTAGGGTACACATAGCGAGTCTCCTAAGTTAGGCATGCGATTTCCATACAGGGAATTGAGACTTCTTAGAATTTGTCTCTTCCAGTGCACAAAGTACAATGCCTTGTGTACGCTGTATTTTCCTACGTATGGTTACTCTGGCATTAATATCTCCTATTATTAACTCCTGGGGGTGATCTCTTAAGCATCTCCTGTCAGGTTCTAGCTCGGTATCCCGTGTTGTATCCTGTGGTACTGTAGCCTCAGCTTCAGCTTGTACAACATCATCAGCGACTGCTTCTATTCTTACAGCGGCGGGATTGATTTCTAGGTCTACGACTGGTTCTATTGAAGTTTGGGGATCATCAATAGAGAGTGTATGGATGCTGTTATGTCTTCTACTCCTGTAGGGTCACATTGGGGTTCATCAAATACTCCATGGACATATTCCTCTATTGTTAGCTTCTTTTTGTTAAATATCATGAAAGCTTTGCTGACAGATGAGTATCCAACAAAGATACCTTCATCTGACTTCTCATCGAAGGTCTTCAATTGATCATTTCCATTATTTAGCACGTAACATTTGCATCAAAAAATGTGAAAATGTGCAACCATTGGAGTTTTATTATTCAATACCTCATATGTAGTTTTCTTGTGATGCTTGTTGATGATACAGCGGTTTTGAGTGTAACACGCTATATGTATTTGTTGCTTCTCCCCAGAAACGCAGCGGCTTATTTTGAGTGTAGCAAGCTATCCTTGTTGCTTCTTTGAGCGTTCTGTTCTTTCACTCGGCAACACCCTTTTATTGAGGAGTTTGGGCTGCTGAGTATTCGTGTTGTATGCCATTGTCCGCGCAGTATTGCTCTATAAAGTGATTTGTGAATTCTGTGTCTCTGTCGGAATGAATGGATACAATACTCAACCCTTTCTCATTCTACAGCTTATTCAGGTGCTCTGGAAGCATTGTGGTGGTATCTTTCTTCTTGCTCAAAAATATTGTCCAATTATACCTGGAAAAATCGTCAACAATAACAAGACAGTACTTCTTATCTCCCAAACTTACAGGGTATACAGGGCCATAGAGGTCCATGTGTAGCAAATCCAGTACCCTGTGGGTGTACAAATATGACTTGCATTTCAGGGTGGTGTTAATTTGCTCGCCTTTATGACAGGGCCCACATACGCTGTTTTTATGAAATGACACATAGGGCAAACCTCTGACCATTCCCTATCGAGCGAGCTTGTTGATAGTCTTGAAATTGATGTGCTACATCCTTTTGTGCCATAGCCAGCTTTGATCTGCAGTGCCTTTGGCAACAAAACATGGAATAATGGAGCTTGTGGGATTCCAGTCAGCAATATACATATTACCTAACTAGCTTCCTGTAAGGACGACTTGCTTGGTTTTGATGTCCTTCACCCTATAGTAATCTACCTAGAATTTAACCGAGAACCATTTTTCACATAACTGGCTAATACCAAGTAAATTATATTGTAGTCCTTCAACATAGGCTATGTTGGTGACTTTAAACTTTCCTACAAGCAGGGTTCCTTTCCTTCTTGTTCTTCCTATGGATTTGTCACCGAATCACACCTTTGGACCTTGACCTTCTACATAGTCTGAAAGCTTGCTGATATCTCATGTCATATGCCGAGAACATCCACTATCGAAGTACTAGATGCTCTTCTCCTTGATGTCCTGTAATCAAAGAAATTAGGTAGATTTCGGTCCTCTTTTATTTTTGGGTCCATAGTTGTTAGTGACTTTCAGTACCCAAATTTGCCTGATAGCATTTGGTTTGCTGTAGGTTACTTTGGATCCTGTTTTGCAATATTTACATGGGGCGGACACATATTCGCTATAATCCTGATTATTATACATGAAAAATTTACAGTTTTGGTTCCAGTACAGTTGCCATCTCAGGGGGAACCATTTTCTTTTGCCTTACAACTTGCCTTCTGGGTTTCCAGTTGGATTCCCAGATATGTTGATTGTGGAACTGCACGGCAGCCTGTTTCCTGGATGGATATCTAGGTTCAAGTATCCAGTATATAGGTGTATTGTACTATTGGTAGTACTGCGGTGCATACCTTTGATACTTAGATACAACCTTCTTTCTATATGGCTGCTGATGCTGTTAGTATGCTCGGGGAGCATACTGTTGATGATTAGCAATGTGTCTTACAGTTCTGGGAGGCTGGAGTTTCCGCTTCTTATGATAGAAACTTGGGCATATCCTAAGCCACGTTTATCGTGAGCATGCTTCCCAGTGCTTAGAATGTCTTCCATCCTTCTAGATGATTTTTCAAATGCTTTAAGGATGGTCTCGAGTTCTCCTAATCGTTTCTCGAGAGTTTGTATTTTAGCTTCTAACAAAACATAATAATTTTCTTGTAGTTATTATGAGTTTTTACCTCATTTAGTTCGGTTGAAAGTTGATGATTGCTTTCCATTAGTTTTTCGTAGGCAATTTTGCTGTCTTCACAATCTAAAGACATGTTTTCGTAATTATTCTTCAGTAAATCATTTTTATCTTTCAGCTGTAGGTTTATAATGGCGAGATGTATATTTACCTGTTGGAGCATCTTATGGGTTTTTGAGTGGTTTTAAACTCATTAATCATATTTTCAAACGTATGTGATGCATTGATAGGAATAGTTGAGGTTGAGCTTACCTCATCATCATTGTCATCATCATCCTCTTCTTCTTTGTCCATAAAGCACATATATGCTTTATCTTCTATTTCATCATCAGAGAAGTCACAGTCAGTGATCACCTATAGGCACTTCTCGGTATTGTTTGACGCGGGCGAGGCTCCTGATTCACCAATCAGGGACTTGAGCTTTTTTCTCCAAGCATGCCTCTCATCCTTTTCCTATTGCTCGACTTCGGGGAACTTCTGTACTTTTGGATGAGGACACTTATTCGCATAATGTCCTAGTTTTCTGCAGTTGTAACACAGGTTAGAATCTCCAGATGAAAGGGATTCAGAACTCACCCTGTTGAATGGCTTGGGCCTGTATGGGGACTTTCTAGGTCTTTTGATGAACTTCTTGAAATTATGCATGAGCAGGGCTATCTCGTCTTGCGACAGGATGTCATCATCGCTGTCTGCTGCCTTGCATGCTGATTTGGATGTGCTGGGTGCGGAACTATGTCTCCTGTCAGACACAACAACCAGTGCTGTAGTCTTGGCAGGTGACTTTTCGGATTTCTCTCTCCTGTCTATGTCATACTCAAATGCCTTTAGGTCAGAAAAGAGATCAAAGTGGAAATATCATTTAAGTTACAGGACACACGCATAGCTATGGTTTTTATGTCCCATCGGGTAGGGAATGATCTAAATATTTTTAAATTTTTCTCCTTTTGGGTATACACTTTACCCAATGCTTCAAACTCACCCACAATACCGGTAAATCCTAGGTCAAGCTCCTCAAGCGGCTCATAAGATTTCATTTCAAAGGATTCGAATTGCTGAGTTAATTTAGAAATTATTTTCTTTCCAGAGCTCAGTTCCCTCGCAAATAAGCTTGAGTTTCTCCCAGATTTGTTTGGCTGTCTTATAGCTTTTTACCTTTAGAATGTGCCTTTGTCGAGAGTGACAAACAACACATTCTTAGCAACATTGTCGAGGTTCGCACGCTTGCAATTGTATGATGTCCATAGTTCGCGCTCCTTCTCGAGCATCTTCGCATAAGGTTGCCCATCGATCCTCACGCCGGTGTTGACCTTCATTATCTTGATTGGTCCTTCCAGGATGATGAATATCATCTCTTCGTGCATCGCTGGAAGATGAGCTTTCATCGTAATTCTCCAATCATCAAATTCGTTAATAGAGAACATAGGGACTTTATTGATCATGTAGGTGTCCATTATAGAAGTAAGATTAATGATGAAGATATGAAAATAAAGTTTTCAAAAGCTAGTGATTTTTGTGGATCTGATTCAGTTAAAAAATTGACTTATTCTCTTTAAAATCAACTGCTTCGATACCACTTATTGGCCACATAGTATACAGTAAACAGCTTAGAAGGGGATGAATAAGCTATATTTTTTTGAAGTTATTTGCATAGCGGAAGTATGATATTAAGTTGTTGTAAATACAACAACTAAGTAACCTCTTGTTTGCTTGGTGGGTATAGGGTCTTGGCAATATGTATACTTAAATCACACAGGCAAATATGAAAACAGTAAATGACAGAATGTAAATACACACAAATTTAAGTGGTTCGAGGTAACCTCTACGTCCACTGATTCTCCACACATGAGTAAGATGTTTATTAAAATCACGGCGTACACAACTATGTGACTTTAACTAAACATGTCGCTGTATTGTTCACACAGATTGATACAGCTGATAATAGCTTGGGCCGTTCACACGGACTGGCTTGTCTTCTTTCGACTTTCTTATTCTCACACAGATCGAAGCATCATCTTTAATGATATTCTCCCCACACAGGTCGGAACTAGTAAGGTCTTAGTCCATACAGGGCTAAGTTGGTCACAACGAAAGGTTGGTAGAACAAGCTCAAATAACAGCTTTATGCTTTGATGAGTGTTGGCTGTAAGGAGTGTTGTTTGCATTGAGGATTGTATATTTCTTATCTTGACGAAGCTGTTTGCTCAAGGAAATATACTGCTTTTTGTGAGCTTAATTATTCAGATTGTCAGAGCTAATGCGTCAGATGTATTTCGCGAGGTAAAGCACTGAGTTGGCAATGTCCTCTTGCTTGGAGCTATTTATAACCTTGGAAATAGATCTGTTATAAATGTAGTCGTTGGATGGTTGGTTAGATTGAGACTGCTCTGATTGGTGGATTTAGAATGTTTGAATTAAAGGCGATTCGCATTTAATGCTTCTGACATTTTTTGACTAGCATTAAAAGCTCTTCAGACTATTCAGACTCTAATCTCTGCATTAAATGCTACTTTAACCGTGAATATGTTGTGAATAAACAATGTTTCTTTCACAATGGTTTAAAGTTCTTGTTCAGTCCTGTTGGATATGTGTTTTACTTTTCCTAAGTAAAACATCTACAGCGATATTGTTGTATCTAACTTCTTCATCTCTTGCTGTATAATGATAAAAATGCTGTAGGAAAGGACTTCTTACTATGCTGGAAGATCTTTTGCTCTATGGATATGATGTTTGAAGTTTCCTAACAGCTTCATACTTAGACTGAAATGCTGAATTTGAAGAACTTTGCTGAATGAGGCAATTATCAAAACACAGGGCTGATTTTTCCCAACATCCTGGTTTGCCTCTGCAGGGAGAGATGGAGTTCATGAATGAGTTAGAGCTAGATTTGTCCCTAATTTCAAAAGCACCATACCATATGGCCCCGAGTGAGATGCAAAAGCTGAATAATTAGCTAGAGGAGTTGGCTGAGAATAGTTACATTCAACCAAGTGTGTCCTCGTGGGGAGCACCAATGTTGTTCTTGAGAAAAAAGTATGAGTCTCTTTTGCCTATGTATTGACTACCATGATGTGAATAGGATAACGATAAAGAATATCTACCATTTACCCCACGTCGATGATATGTTGAATCAACTTTAGAGGGATGCCGTAATTTCCAAGATCTACTTAAGATCTGGTTATTGTCAGCTGAGGATTCGAGAGTCCGATAAATCAAGGATGCCTTTCATACTTGTTATGGGCACTACAAGTATGTGGTGATGTCATTTGAGTTGATGAATGCACTTACTGTGTTTATGGAATTAATGAAACGAGTATTTTTTAATCATGGGATCATTTTGTGGTCATTTTATCGATGACATTTTGGTATACTCTCGCCACCATGGGTATTACGGATGTTTTCATCATCAGGTCCTGGATGTGTTGAGGAAAGAATAGCTTAATGGGGAAGTTAATTTGCCTATGCTTAGAGGTAGTTGAGAGCTTACGAGGTCAATCATCTGACCCATGCTTAAGAGCTATCAGCCGTAGAATTTGCTTTGAAAATCTGGCGCCATTACTTGAATGGAGTTACATTTCAGATTTTCATCGATCATAAGACCCTGAAATATATATTTACTCAGAAGGAGTTGGATATGTGATAGAGACGGTGGTAAGAGCTGATCCTCGGAAATTTGGGCAGTTAGTGCTGGAAAATGTTGTTGTTGATGCCTTGAGTTGCAAGATAATTAATGAGCAAATACTTGGTCAACTAATAATTCAGAGGGAACTCCATCAGATGTTTTTGAGACCGAGGATCAAGGTCTAGTAAAAACATGTATAGGGGTAACTTTACAAATATGAGATTTCGTCTTCTTTAGATGAGACCATCAGAGCAAAGCAGGGTGTAGGCCTATTCTTGTTCTGTATCTGAGATGATGTAGCTCAAGGTACGACCCCTGGATTTATGGTCCATGAGGATGGACTATTGCCTTTCAAGAACCGTTTATGCATGACGATATAGGAGGAGTTGAAAGACTCAATTTTTGAGAGAGGATTATGCTACCCCATACTCCATTCATCCGGGGTCTAGCTAAATGTATAAAGACTTGAAACAATATTATTAGTGGAGTAATATGAAGTGAGAAGTTGCATAGTTTCTCTAAAGATGCTTGACTTGTCAACAAGTTAAGATTGAGTATCAATGACGGAAGAATATTCTGAAACCACTCCCTATCTAGGAGTGGAAATTGGAGGATATAGCAACTGGGCTTCATACAAGCTTGCCTCTGAGTCATTGTGGTATGAATATAATATGGGTGGTTGTGGACCCTTTGACCAAATGAGCTCATTTTCTTGAGATAATGGGGTCTGGAGAGACGGGACCATTTGTTCACTAAGGAGATCGTGAGATTACATGGTACTTCTAAGAGTACTGTATCCGATCATGATTGACGTTTTGTGTCACATTTCTGGAAGGATGTTTATCAAGCTTTGGTAATGCAGTTGAACTTGAGTACATTGTTTCATCCCCGGTTTGATGTTCAAGCATAGAAGACTACTAAAACCTTATAGGATATGTTGAGGTCTTGTGCTCTTGATTGGAAGGATGAATGGGAATCCCAACTGCCAATGATTGAGTTAACCTATAAGAACAGTGGCATACTCTTATTGCGATGGATCTTATGAGGCTTTGTATGGACATCATTGTAGGTCCCAATGTGTTGGGATGACTTATATGAATGGTTGTATACTAAATCTACTATGTTAATTACGGTTTGTTATAAGATCGATTTGATCAGAAATCATTTGTTGACGACTCAGAGCCAACAAAAACCACACGTGAATAATCACCAATGACTGCTAGAGTTCGAGATTGGTGACCACATATTGGTCAAGGTGTCCCCAACTCGATAAGTATTCCACTTTGGGAAGAGATGGAAGTTGAGTCCCAAATATATTAGACGGTTTGATATTTTAGATTGAGTGGGAAGTTGGGCCTATCATTTGTCTTTGCCTCAATTTGAGTCAAGTACACAATGTGTTTCATGTTTCGCAGCTAAGAGAGAATGTTGTCGACCCAAGTCCATACTTCAGTTTAATGAGATTGGGATCTATGATAATCAATCATACAAGGAGCATCCTGTATGAATTTTAGAGAGGAATTTCAAATAGTTGAGGAACAATTCGATTCCATTGTTGAAAATCTAGCCGTGTAGGCATATAGTCGAGGCGGCTTCATTGGAGGTTAAGGATAGCATGCGAGGAAGGTATTTTTAGTTGCTTACCACTAAGTTTTATGGATGAAATTTGTTCTAAGGGGGAGTATGTGATATGTAGATGTATTTTTCTCACTTTTGTACCATTTGTACTGTTTGTATCAGTTTCGAACCATATATTGATGTCGTAGATTGATGTTTCTTCATACTAATTTCTGTATTCTGGAGTCGAACATTTGGAATTTTTGAAATTCTAAGGAAATCCAGTCATGGCCATAACTAGACAGTGTTACAGCAGTAACACATAGATTCCTGAAGTAAGAGCTATTGGGTATGACCATTTTTGTAACTAGCGATTCATATATTATATTTGGCAACAGTACCATTGCTGGTCACTGTATATTTTGCTTATGGCTTAGGGGGTTGAATAAGCTGTACTCTTTTTTTGATGTTTGTTATACGTAGTGGAAGTCTTAAACTATGTTGTTGTAAGTACAACAACTAGACAGTCTCTTACAGCTTGGTGCTTACATGGTTTTCAAGGTAAGTATATGATAAATCACAGGCAGTAAGAAAACAGTTAGTACGGGAAGTATTAACACAAAACTTTAATGTGGTTCGAGGTAAATCCCTCTACATCCGCGAATCCTCCACACAGGAGTAAATAGTTTATTAAAATCAAGACGTACACAACTGTGTGATTTTAACTAAATCGGTCACCGTATTGTTCACACATATTGATACAGCTAACTGTAGCTTGAGCCATTCACACAAATTGTATGTAGGCTTCTTTGACATGATTCTTCTCACATAGATTGAAGCCTCGTCTTCGAACTCTCTTCTTCCCACACAGGTCGGAATTGTTCAACTTAGTCCACACAGGGCTAATGATCTCAAGAGTAAGGTTTTGAATCACACGAATCAGAACAGCAGTTGTAGGCTTTGTAAGTCTTCATTGCAGTGTGTTGTTTTCAGTTGAGGGCTTATTATTTCTTCACTCAAGGATATATGTTGTATGATTGAAGAAATATATTTCTCTTAGATGAATGAATGGTTCGGATTCTTGATCAATCAGCAAGTGAGTCGTGTCAGCAATGTCTTCTTGCTTGGGATGTTTATAACCATGGAAATAGATCCATTATAAATGTAGTCATTGGACGGTTTGTGAGATATAGACAAATCGGATTGGTGGCTTTCAGAAAGTTTGAATTAAAGATGTATCCATTTAATGTTTCAAATATTCTTTTTGATCTGCATTAAATGCTCTCCAGTCTATAATCTGTCCTGTGAGCATTAAATGCTCATTTGAAATAATGAACACTTTGTGAATAAATAAAGACTTATCTCACAATAGTTTAAATGTCTAAGTATAAATCTTGTTGTATTATTGACTTTTCCTAAGTAAAATACTTGCAACTTCTTTGCTATAGCAAACAATCTTGCTTGATGTACTCTTGGAATCTCTATTTGGCTGTAGCATACATCTTTAGGCGTTGTATGAAGTTCACTATAGGGACAGAATGTAGGATGGATGTATCAAAACACTTGGGGTATTATTTCTCCCAACCATTTCCCCTTTTTTTATAATGCCAAAACTTCTTTAAAAACACAAGACTGTCTCCAAGTCTTATGTCGGATGTTCTGATCTTCGAGACTTAGACTAAAATTTGAGCTGCTCGTAGGCAAGTTCTAAAATTTTAAATCCTACAAGACTAAGTGTATTACAACTTAAGTTATGATTGGCTCGTAGGCACAATCATACAACAAGCAGTCTAACTGGATATAACATAATCTATGAACTGTTCACATACAAGTTCTTACAACTATTAGACTTAGCAATGTTTATACTTAGCAAATATTCAAAAATATATCGTAATCAAACAGTAAATTAAGTTTACAAGCTGTAATCTTTTGAGATAAATCAAAATTTTATTGATAACACAAACTAGATTACAGTGCTTTAGGAATTAAAATATATAAAAACATGAAAAATACAGCAGAAAGAAATTATATTCAATAGTGCTGTTGTCTGGAAGAATTTTTAAAGGGATCATGATCGGTTCCTATCCACCAGCTAACTAAGGAATCTCTGCCTCAGTCCTTGTAGATGTTGCTTTCTTCCCGGGTTCACGTTGTAGGCTAGAATCCAGTCTTTTAGATGAGTTATCCATTCACCCTTTAAATGTCTTGACTTTAGCTTTCATTGCAATGGAAGATTTCCTTCTGACAGGAGCCTTGAGAAATCCTTTGTACCATTATCCAACGACTTGATTTGATTTAACATGATGGACTCCCTGATGAGAAGATAAAAGTATCTCAACAGTTCATTATTTTTCCATGCCTTCAGTTCCTCTACATTTAGTTGTCAGTCTGTAGGAAGAGGAATCTCAACAGGCTTCTGGACTGTACTTTTTCATGGGAATTTGGGATCCTAGAACTCGGGTCAAGAACCAAGAACCTTATATACGCTAGATCTTTGACCTGGATCGGGGCCTGGCCAGTGTCCCGATTGTAGCAGCAATAATGTCATCTAGCAGTGCTTCTATCTCCCTCTGTCTCTCTAACCTCCATCTACTTCCAACTTTACAAGCCTTTTACCCATTTTTGGTATTATCAAGCTCAATGACTTTACCATGAATATCCCAAAGAATATCCATAGAATCATCTTGCTTGTTCTGAATATCTTTCACCGATTCCACAAGACTTTCCACCATTGTAGTTAGGTCGTCAATATTTTGATCGCATTAAATCTAGACCCACTGTACTCTAGGGAGGTGTCTGTTTTAGCTTCAGCATCTTGCAGCTTCTCTTGCTCCCGCTTGAGAATTTGCGTCTGGTGTAGTTGGAGCTGATGCATGGCCTTGTAGATTACATTAGGCATAAGCCTGAAGGCTTATTCAACGTCCCACATCGCTCTTCCCACAAGAGTAAGTTCATCCTGGATGACATCTCGCATCTAGTCAAGTTACTTTCCAACGTCATACAGTACTTTAACAACATTCTGTAGGAAGACAGTTTGGAGATCGATGTATTATAGTTTCTCGATTTTGGCTTTATGTGAGGGTAGTCAGTTTGAGAGTTTGAGGGCTTTCGCACCTGTTCGATGAATATATTGTGGGTAGGATTCTTAGAAATGTCATCATGTAGAAAATCCTCATTTGGTTCAGAGGATGAACCTTTTGGGATAAGAGGTACTACCTGTTCGGCGGCTGGAACCTCTATCGGTTCAGCTTGATTTTTCGCCTGGGAAACAGAAGGAACTAATTCCTCCTGCCTCAATTTGGCGCCTGTAACCTATTGAATAGGATGGAATGATTCCTCCTGTTGGCTCTCAGCATTCGCCTGGTCGGTATGAGGGACTAAATCCTCCTTTTGGATGGCACGTGTGGCATCCTTCTTGGTCGGGGGGAGCAAGAGATGCTGAAATTTCTTTAGTTATAGGAGGGACTAATTCCTCCTGTAAGATGTCAACTTTGGTAGCCTCGTTCTGCGTGGTGGGTGACTTAGGCTTTTCAGTTGATTTCCTGGATGTCCCTTGGCCTTGGGTGGCCTGTATATTGGCAAACTCCTTCGCTTGAGACTCTTCACGGCTCATCCGCATTCCAGTCTATAAGGCCTCGTCGTCGCCATTAGAATCTAGATCAGAATGATGACTTGAGCTTCGAGTTCCATCCTAGGATGGTTTATTTCCCTTTAGTCTAGCCTTCTCCTCTCCCACGTAATAGTTAGTGATTAGGTCATCGTAAATGGGATCATCCCATCTGATCAAGACTTAGACATTCTAGGAGTCGGTAGCTTCCAGCACAAACATCTCCTCATCATTCCATTATTCCTAATTGTATAGGGTGTCTTAGGGGGCAACCCTGTAGCTCTTCCATATTCTGAAGCGTTCGATTACTTCATTGATTTGGACTTGGAGAACTAGTTGGTTGATGATTATTGAGGGTGAGGGACTCCAAACATTAGAGGGTTTTAATTTCCATTTGAGATCCTCTACAGGTATGGGAGCCTGTTGAGGAGATTCATCCCTGACAGGGTGGGGTGCCCTGTTGGGAGAGGGGCTCCTAATAGGGATAGGGGCCTTGTGAGGATAAGTGGCTGTTGGCTACGAGAGGGCTCCCGGTTCACCGATTTCCTCCATCTTGGAGAACACTTGGATATCCGTGATAGCCGCACTTGGCTCAGGATCGGCTGTGGGAGCAGCCATTGTTTCTTCTGTAGGCACGACCTCCAAAGGGTAGACTACTGCAGGGACAGACTCATTCGGCAGAACTGCCTCATGATCGCTGTAGTCGGCTGACGTGTTGTAAGATCAGCTTCCGAATTTGAAGACTCCTTAGTCTTTTGCTTCTTGTTTTTTCTCTCGACAACTGATGTTGAGCTACTATCGGGAATCGCCCTTTTCTTGCTGACATGCCTCTTATTTTTGTTGTTGTGACCAGCTTTAGGCTTTTAAGAGTGACCACTAACGCCCCTTGGATAACTCGACGTTGGCCCGAGAGTTTGGATCGGGCCTGTTGGCAATAGACGTGGCTTTGTTGTACAGGGTGGGTTTGGAACCACCTAAAAACTCCCCAGCCAAAATTTTCTTTGCTGCAGGCGACTGCTGGATGCCACAGCTAGTAATAATGTGGTTCAACATTAGGCCGGAGGACTTTCTTTCCGTTTCTCGCTTGGCAGCCTCCTCCTGTAGGTGCTTCATAACCACCTGGCACCAGTTCACCTTTTCTCCACTCATGATGGCCACCATCATTCTGAATCTCAGGTTTGTACACAATTCGAATGCGTCGGTTTTGTTCTCCACGGCCCGTCAGCAAAATCCGTGCAAGTAAAAGTAGGGAAGAGTAAAACTCTTCTTGTGGCAATATGGGTAGATATTTGTAGCATTGGAGTTTCCTGTGAATAGCTTCCAGTATGCTTCAAGCATACTGTCAGACCCAAATATCTCTAGATCCTCCGGAGTCAGGCCGTCAAATGCCAGCTTATACATTTTTCCCAGAACATACTTATCATAGTGTTCTCCTTCTCATGTACGGTGCTCACAATAGCATATATGGGATCATATTTCTTCTTCAACGTGAACTTAAACACTATGTTGGCCACAATATACAATATAAACAGCTTAGAAGGGAGGTTGAATAAGTTGTATCTTTTTCAAAGTTTGTTTGCGTAGCGGAAGTCTAAGGTTAAGATGTTCTAAATACGGCAACTCAATGATCTCCTGTTAGTTCGATGCGTATAGGGTTTTTACAATATGTATACTAAAATCACACAGGTAGATAGAAAATAGTAAATGCAGAAAGTAAAGGCACAATGATTAAAGTGGTTCGAGGTAAACCCCTCTACGTCCATTGGTCCTCCACACAGGAGTAAATTGTTTATTAAAATCATGGCGTACACAACTATGTGACTTTAATTAGACACGTCGTTGTACACAGATTGATACAGCCACCAGCAGCTTGGGACATTCAAAAAAATTGGATTTGGCTTCTTCGACTCACTTCTTCTCACACAGATTGAAGCTTCGTCTTCAATGTTATTCATCCCACACAGGTCAGAGATTGTAAAGCATAGCCCACACAAGGCTAATTAAACTTAACAAAAGATTGATATGACAAGATCGAACAGCAGTTGCATGCTTGATGAGCGTTTGCTATAAGCGTGTTGTTTGCATTGAGGACTTCATATATTTCTTCTCTTTTGATGATGTTGTTGCTTGAAGAAATATAGTGCTCCTGTAAGCTTGTTAATTAGATTGTCCATTTTTTGAATCGTCAGGTGAAGTATATGTGTTATCCTCTTACTTGGGGCTATTTATGTTGGGATTCGGTGCCTAAATCGAAGGCCCAGCGGAAGCGGTAATGTGAAAATTAATTCGATCCGAATACCTACGAGGATCGATCGAGCTACGCATATATGAATATTAAACGAAGCACAAGAGATACAAGAAACATACCCTTGTAGTCCGTTGTTAAATGGTGTCCTTCTCTTGAGCTATTCACCAAGCTTTAGTTGATTTCCCTACGATGCAATCCGCTCAAAGCTCTTGGATGATCCAACGCCGAAAGTACCACGTCTCTACTTGCCAGACACCGGAGAAACGATCAGAATGACGATCACCTTGCTATCCTCCAAGGATATGGCTAGAGCTAGGATGATGAAGCTTTCAATTGTGATTATAACACTCTAAGTGTATAACTCACTATCTCTCAATTTATATCTTGGATTTACTCCAAGAAAACAAGAAGAAATGAAATGAAGAAGAAGACTTGAGAAAAGGATTCACTCTCTCTCTCTCTCTCTCTCTCTCTCTCTCTCTCTCTCTCTCTCTCTCTCTTACAAGAACCGTATGAATGCACAAGGGGGTGAAGTGAGAGATGTCAAGTCTTCCTTTTATTCTTCATCTCACAATATAAAATTCCCAACCAAATAAAGACCATGATACTTGTCCCCTTGACAAATGATATTCCAAACATCATGATGTGGACAAGACAAGACTCATATAGAGGTAAGTTGGGAGGGGGGGAGGGGGTAGGGGCGACCATCTAGAAGGGAATTGAAGAGTTTGGTTCGTTTCGGACTCCCGTGAGTCCAAACAGATAAACTCCGATTCCGTTACGATGTATTTACATCAATTAATTAATCCAATTAATTAATCATATCAAATAGAAAATAATATAATTAATTTCCCCAAGAAATAATTATATCTATGAATTAATTTAATCACCGAGTAATTTATTTAATTCATTAGGTCGTAAATTAATTTATCCAATAAATCAGTCTACACATGCAATGTCCCAATTAGTTAGATATCCAATATCGAATATTTATAAAGAGGGAATAAGCTCGATTCATTCCGTCGTCAATCCTATTGCGCGACTCGGTAGGTCCATCTCAGTCACCAACGGGAGTAACCAAAGAGTAGTAGCACCACCTAGCCAGCCTGGCGGCCTAAACCGTACCCCAACTGAGAACGAATGATTGGGATCATTCAAGAACCATTCTGTCATGAATACCAATATACGTATAAACCCTTCTTTCAAATGTCCCGATCAAGTTATAGGGTCACGGTCAGTCAAACCCTATCTTTACTTGACACTATGCATTCGTTAGTGCAAATCGAGATCATCGAGCTCTCGTGTATCCAATACAACTAGCTCCAATGCTTTGGCCAAAGACTTATGATCTCATCTGCCAATACTCTCATAGGACATATAACCCGTTCACTAACAGTAGAAATAATTCTATCTTGGTATTCAGTAGGACCTGCTACTTCCCCGTCAAGACGCACGTCGAGGTTGACCCCCACCTTCCGGTTTACAGGGTCGAACTACTCTAATGAAAATCTTGACGTCACAAGCACATCCCTACTAAATCCTCAAGTCTAAGGTTCACGAAGACCTATCAAAACCTTTCAATTCCGTCATTTACTATCCCGCAGTGAAATTCGTGTGACGAATAGAGGGTGAGTTAGTTCGAGTATACTAATACAATTAACGTGTGCTCCCACTAACCATTAGTGTTCAACAGGAACTCTCCGTGTCAAAGAACACGTCATGCAAGTCTTCACATAAACTTAACGCCCAGTCAAGTTTTATCGACTTGTGAACGATTAAGCATTTGAGCTATAAACCTTTCTAGTACCGACCCCCTTATCTAATAAGGAGTGCAATGTTTTGCTCTCAAATACACGGACTAGTTTCTATATGTATATTTATGAGTTAGGAATGCCAGTAAATAAAGAAACATCCATTCGCCTTATGATAATGATTTACATAATAACAAGTACAATGCCCTCACTCAACATCCTCTGAGTGACATTCGAGGGCATACTCCTAACAATCTCCCACTTGCACTCAATGCCACACACTATGGTATCTAATACCCATGTTCTCTAGATGATGCTCCAAGCTAATATCAGGAAGTGGCTTGGTCAGTAGATCAGCGACGTTGTCAGCTGAGTCTACTCTATGCAGCACAATGTATCCCTTGTGAACAAATTCTCTTACGAGATGATACTTTCTCTCAATGTGTTTGGTATTATTGTGATACCTCGGCTCCTTGGCCTGCGTTACAGCTCTGTCGTTGTCGCAGTACAGCGGAACAGGCAGCTCAGCACATGGTATCACTTGAAGTTCTCCCAGAAACTTCTTAATCCAGAACCCTTCCTTGGAAGCCTCCGAGGCTGCTTGATACTCAACCTGACAGGTGGAATCAGTAGTCGCGCTTTGCTTGGCGCTACGCCATGAAACTGCTCCTCCATTACGAGTAAATATGTAGCCAGAAGTAGACACCAAATTATCCTTCTGTCCTTGGAAGTCCGAATCAGTGAATCCCACCACATTCAATTCTCCACCGCCATACATCAGAACCATATCTGTAGTCCTTCTTAAGTACTTGAGAACGTTCTTTACGGCAGTCCAATGTTCCCTACCTGGGTTTGCCTGAAACCTACTTACCACGCTCACAGCATGCGTAATGTCAGGTCTTGTACACAACATAGCATACATAAGGCTACCCACGGCCGAAGCATATGGTATATTACTCATTTCCTTTTGTTGTTCCTCACTTTGAGGACACATCTTCGAGGAGAGTTTTATTCCATGTCGCATCGGAAGGAACCCTCTTTTACAATAATCCATCTTACATCATTTTAAGAGTTTATCTATATAGAGGGCTTGGGAAAGACATATCGTTCTCTTCACTCTATCCCGGTAGAGACGAATACCAAGAATATAGGTAGCTTCTCCCGAGTCTTTCATAGAGAAATTACTCGAAAGCAAAGCTTTCACAGACCTGAGCATTCCCACATCATTTCCTATTAGTAGAATGTCATCTACATATAGTACTAAGAATGTGATCTTGCTCCCACTAACCCTCTTGTATACACAAGGTTCCTCTTCATTTTGTACGAAGTCAAACTCTTTGACTGCCTCGTCAAAATGAAGGTTCCAACTATGCGAAGCTTTCTTCAGTCCATAAATGGAACGCTGAAGCTTGCACACTTTCTGAATATCGACCTCAGACACAAATCCTTTAGGCTACTCCATATAGATTTCCTCCTCGAGAAATCCATTAAGGAAAGCCGTCTTTACGTCTATTTTCCATATCTCGTAATCATGGTAGGCAGCTATAGCAAGCATCATGCGAATAGACTTGATCATAGCTACGGGCGATAAGGTATCATGATAATCGATCCCTTCCTTTTGGGTATAACCCTTTGCCACAAGCCTGGCCTTATAGGCATCAACCTTGCCATCACCATTAGTCTTTCTCTTGTAGATCCACAGGTGTCTCCCGAGGAGTTTCATTGTATTCTTCTAAAGAAATACTTTTAGCTGCTCTGCCTTCCTGAATGAACTCATCTTCCAGGAAGTGTGCTTGCAAAGCAACAATGATCTTTCGATCTTCGGGCATGTAGAATAGATAACCCATCGTCCCAGATGGGAATCCAATGAAATGTCCCTTCGCGGACCTCGCTTCCAACTTTTCCACTTTAGTCTTCTTGACATAGGCGGGACATCCCCAAATCCTAATGTTATTAAGACTTGGTTTCCTGCCCTCCCACATCTCATGTGGAGTTCTAGGAACGCATTTGGAAGGACATCTGTTCAAGATATATGCAGGAGTCAGGAGTGCATACCCCTACAGGTAAATAGGTAAGTCAGTATAGCCCAACATGGAATGGACCATGTTCAACATGGTCCAGTTCTTTCTTTCTGACACACCATTTAACTGAGGAGTACCTGGAGGTGTTACTTGTGATACTATTACATGTTCCTTTAGGAACTCGTCAAACTCCATACTCATATACTCGCCACCTCGGTCCGACCAAAGTGCTTTGATATGATTTCCAGTTTGTTTCTCGACTAGGGCCTTAAATTCCTAGAATTTCTCAAAGGCCTCGGATTTATGTTTCATTAAGTATACATAACCATACCTAGTATGATCATCTGTAAATGTAATGAAATACCGATATCCATCACATGCTGCTTCAAAAGCACCACATACGTCGATATGGATTAATCCTAGTTTATCAGCGGCTCTTTCAAAAGTCCCTGTGAAGGGGGACTTAGTCATTTTACCTTTAAGGCAAGATTCACAAGTAGGAAAGGGATTTGATCCCAGTGGACCCATGAGTACATCTTTTTCCATTTTGTAAACCTTGGTGTGACCAACATGACCAAGTCTAAGATGCCATTTCAAAACTTGATTAGTTTCATCCCTACCACACTTCCTAGTCATAGTATTCACAACGACTTTGTTACTAAGATTTAGATGATACAGTCCATTTAACAATGTAGCAGTACCCACTAGTTTATTTCTAAAATAAATTTTGCCGGAACCATCATCAATGAAAAATGAAAAGCCTTTCCGATCCATGACCGGAATAGATACAATGTTTTTATGCCCCTTGGGCAAAACAATTACATCTTCTAAAGTTAAAACAAAGCCGGATTCTAAACCCAAAAGAAATGATCTTATGTCGGTTGCCTCGACACTATGCCGGCTTCCGACGGTGATCATCACTTCCCACCTCCAAGATTCCTACTTTGTTCCAGATCCTGATTCACGGTACAAATATGAGAACTAGCACCAGAATCAAGTATTCAAGAAGTAGAAAATACTGTAGCAGAACAATTTGTTTCCAAAACTAAAAGTTTTGTACCTGAAGCGCTATGAGGAATCGGACAGTCTCTTGCCTAGTGGCCCAGCTCACCGCACTTGAGACAAGCGTCCTTCTTCTTGCTCTTCGGAACCATCGGGGCCTTGCCCTTACCCTTAAGGTCCTTGACTTGTGGGCCCGTCTGCTTCTTGGTCTTTTTCTTCTTATTCTTGGACCTCCGAGATCCAGAATAAATCACAAGGGTAGACTCCTTCATCCGTGGAGTCTTCATACGAGACTGAGCGGTCACAAGTTTGTTCATTAGCCCAGCTAAGTTGCGCGCAATCTCATTTCAGTTGAAATTCATTACAAACTGTGAGAAGGAATCGGGGAGAGACTGTATGATAAGATCGTTCTGAAGAGAAGTATCTATCAGAAAATCAAGAGTCTTCAATCTCTCGATCATAGATATCATTTTGAGGATGTGGTCCCCAAACTTCTCACCTTCCTTTATCTTTGCACCAAACAGTTTCTTGGATATCTCATATCTAGCAGTTCGACTGTGCTCACCATAAAGCTCGGTTAAGTGAGATGAAATCTGCATAGCAGAAGTTATTTTCTCATGAGATCTCTGAAGATCATTAGACATTGAAGCCATCATGTAAGCATGGATTTTTAGATCATCCTTAACCCACTTTTCGTGGTTTTCAATCTCTTCCTGATTGGCTCTTGTCCGCACTGGAGGCGTCGGAATGTCCGTCTCCAAGACGTATCCCAGTGCCTCTATATTGAGGACTATCATCAGATTGCGGAGTCAATCCACAAAGTTAGGTCCGTTCAAGGTGTTCTTTTCGAGTAGAATTGCGAGTGGATTCATTGTCATATTGAGAGTTATGTCTGTATTAAGTACGACAGATTAATTAGTGACTCGTTTAATTATGATCTGAGTATAGAATTAAGGTCTTTTCTATTCTTGTTACCCAGCTCCCACTATTTTTATCAGAATAACACACTCCTATGTGAAATCCAGAAGTATCGTCGCTCTACTTCATAGTGGTGATCGAGTTCTTTATAAATCTTAAAAGAGGGCAACCGAATAGGTTTCTAGTCTATTAATTTTCATAAAGTGGTGTCCAACATCAACCCATCTAATGGATGATTCGATCTTCTTTTTCCCTTTGTTCACTCCCCTCAACTTATACGATTTTTGTGGTTCGTAAACAAGTTAAGTTTATACCATCGACGCAAATCAGTTTCACAATTGAACCTTATCCGGCAACCTATCAGGTTTCTAGGGATAAAATATGCTCCAACTGAAGGCATCCAATGCGCTCCCAGTAATTTATCCATCCGACCCGAACGACTACCCCGATAACTCGAAGCATAACACATCTGATTTAGATTTCAATTTCCCGAAAGCTCGATGGAGGGAAGGAAAACCTTGAAACCTTATAAACTTAATAATTTGTTGTGGGAGAATTTTCGCAATTAATGTTACACTTTGCACATTAATTCATTTAAGTGCATTTGTGCATTCATACAATATGAATAAACATTCACAACCTAGTTGCTACCAACATGTAGTTCATGGACCGTTCCTAGAATCAAAAACTCCGTAATATAATTACAAGTCTTCGGTCTTGAATCTTCGTCTTCTCGAATGGATCTTCCTCCGGTCTTCGTCATTACATATAAATTTTACATCGAAAAATTGCATCCTAGATAAAATATTTATAGTAAAATAAATAGTCTCAAAATGGCCTTTACAACCCAATCAAATAAAACCGAACAATTCAAAACTAAGTCCATGAACCGCATCCCCATTCAAAAGAATTCATCCAATAAATACTATATAAACGGATTGGATAGAGTTACATTGATCCAATCAACATATAAACAATAAATAGAATCGATCCAATCAATTCACACAACTGATAATATGAAAACGTTCAAAGTATTCGATCACCCACAAATATTCCAATTAATCAAATTTCCCTTATAAATGAAATACCATAAATCATTTTAATTATATTAAATCTAATTTAACATTCGGGAGATTAATTTTCTGGAATACACGAAAAAATCGTGCTGGGGCGAAACTGCCTGCCGAACACGGCCCGTGCCGATTGGCACGATCAAGTTGTCCCGGTAGTTTGCCGGCCAGACACGGCCCATGCCGAATGGCACGGTCGGGTTACCCCAACAGCTTCTAAAGCTGGCCTGCCAGACACGGCCGTGTCAAATGACACGGTCGGGTTGTCCCGACAGTCTGTCGGCCAGACACGGCCCGTGCCGAATGGCATGGTCGGGTTACCCCGACAGTCTTCTGAGACTGGCCTGCTGGCATGGCCCGTTTCGCCTGACACGGTCGGGTCAGCCCGACAGTTTGCAACCCTTGTCCGAAAAGTCGTCCAACGACGATTCGGGGCTAGATTTTCAACCAGATATTCAATATCTATATTTTCTGACTTTCATATCTACAATATAAATCACATTTTCCAGAAATAAAAGATTTAGATTTAAACATAAACTTAAGAAAAATACAACTACAACGAACGAAAAACATACGCCACGATTATGACTATAAATGATTCCAAATCATTCACCATCTAATCAAGCATTCCAAATGTAAATATCGTATATACGATCCCAAGACCTACGCTCCGATACCACTATTGGGATTCAGTGCCTAAATCGAAGGCCCAGCGGAAATGGTAAAACAAAAATTAATTCGATCCGAATCCCTACGAGGATCGATCGAGCTACGTATATATGAATATTAAACAAAGCACAAGAGATACAAGAAACATACCCTTGTAATTCGTTGATTAAATGGTGTCCTTCTCTTGAGCTATTCCCCAAGCTTTAGTTGATTTCCCTGCGATCCAATCCGCTCCAAGCTCTTGGATGATCCTACGCCAAAAGTACCGTGTCTCTACTTGCCACGCGCCGGAGAAACGATCGGAATGACGATCAATTAATTAATCCAATTAATTAATCATATCAAATACAAAATAATATAATTAATTTCTTCAAGAAATAATTATATTTATGAATTAATTTAATCACCCAGTAATTTATTTAATTCATTACGCTATAAATTAATTTATCCAATAAATCAATCTAGATATCCAATATCTAATATTTATAAAGAGAGAATACGCTCTATTCATTCCGTCGTCAATCCTATTGCAAGACTCGGTAGGTCCATCTCAGTCAGCAATGGGAGGAACCAAAGAGTAGTATCACCACCTAGCCAGCTTGGAGGCCTAAACCGTACCCCAACTGAGAACAAATGATTGGGATCATTCAAGAACCATTCTGTCGTGAATACCAGTATACGTATAAACCCTTCTTTCAAATGTCCCGATCAAGTATTAGGGTCACGGTCAGTCAAACCCTATCTGTACTTGACACTATGCATGTGTTAATGCAAACCGAGATCATCGAGCTCTCGTGTATCCAATACAACTAGCTCCAATGCTTTGGCCAAAAACTTATGATCTCATCTGCCAATAACTGCATAGGACATATAACCTATTCACTAACAGGAGAAATAATTCTATCTTGGTATTCAGTAGGACCTGCTACTTGCCCGTCAAGATGCACGTTAAGGTTGACCCCCGCCTTTCGGTTTACAGGGTTGAACTACTCTAATGAAAATCTTGACGTCACAAGCACATCCCTACTAAATCCTTAATTCGAAGGTTCACGAATACCTATCACAACATTCGATTCCGTCATTGACTGTCCCAGAGTGAAATCCGTGTGACGAATCGAGGGTGAGTCGGTTCGAGTATACTAATCCAATTAGCATACCTATAATGTGTGCTCCCACTAACCATTAGTGTTCGATAGGCACTCTCCGTGTCAAAGAACACGTCATACAAGTCGTCACATAAACTTAATGCCCATTCAAGTTTCATCGACTTGCGAACGATTAAGTATTTGAGCTATAAACCTTTCCAGTGCCTACCCCCTTATCTAGTAAGGAGTGGACGTTTTGCTCTCAAATACACGGATTGTTTCTATATGTATATTTACGAGTTAGGAATGCCAGTAACTACCAGTAACTTAAGAAACATCTATTTGCCTTATGATAATGATTTACATAATAACAAGTACAATGCCCTCACTCAACATCCTCTGAGTGGCATTCGAGGGCATACTCCTAGCAATTTATAACCTTGTAAATAGACCCGTTATAAATGTATCCGTTGGCCAGTTGGTGAGATTGAGACTGATCTAATTGGCGGCTTCATAATGTTTCGAATTAAAGGAGATTCGTGTTTAATGCTTCAACATTCTTTTTGACCAGCATCAAATGCTTTTCAAACTGTACTCTCTACAGCCGCATTAAATGCTATCGTATCAGCATTAAATGCTACTTTAATCCTGAATACTTTGTGAATAAATAATGTTTGGTTTCTGAATGGTTTAAAGTTTCTTCAGTCCTGTTGGATTTTTGTTTTACTTTTCCTAAGTAAAACACATACATCATGTTTGCTGTATATAACATCTTTTTCGTTGCTGTATCTTGAAGACTATGCTGTAGGATATGATTCTTGACTTTGCTGGAAGACCTTGCGCTGTATAGACAGGCTGAATGATGTTCTCCTAACATCTTCCATACTTAGATTGATATACTGACTTTGAAGATCTTGCTGTATGAGGCAATTATCAAAACATAGGGAGGATTTTTCCCAACAATTTCCCCCGTTTTGATAATGCCAAAACTTCTAATAAAGAGAGGTTGTCTTGAAGTCTTCTTTCGAAAGTTCTAATCATTGAGACTTAGTCTAAAAATTTAGATTGCTCGCAGGCAAGTTCTAATATAATGAATCCTATATGACTAAGTGTATTACAATTTAAATTATGATTGGCTTGTAAACACAATCTTAGAGGAAGTAATCATATTTGAATACAACTTAATCTATGAACTGCGCAGACAAGTTCTTACAGCTTTGAGACCATGTTTTATACTTAGTAAAACATTTCAACACAAAACATAATCAAAGTAATAACATTAGATCACGAGCTGTAATCCTTTGAGATAAAAAGTATATATTTTATTGATGAACATATTACAGTGTTGTTTGCATTAAAAGTGTACATCAAAAGAAAAACAGGAGATAGTAATATGTAGATAACAGAAGTTCTATCCCCTATAAGACTGATGTTTCCAATATTTCTTGGAGGGTCATGCTCGGTTCCCTTCCACCAGTTGACTGAGGCATCTCTTCCTCGATCCTTATATATGTTTCTTCCATCCTGAGATATGTCAAATGAGAAAATCCAGTCTTCTGGGTGGGTTGGTCGTTCACCCTTTTGGATTTTGGATTTCAGCTTGATCTAGAGTGGGAGCTTTCCTTCTGCTATAAGCCTTGAGAATTCCATGGCGATATCCTCCAGCATTTTAAAGTGATTGAACATGGCCAATTCCATAATGAGAACACAAAAGTACCTCATCAGTTCATTCTGTTCCATGCCTTCAACTCTTCAGCTGTTAGCTTTGTATCTATCGGGAGTCTGGTTTCTGCAAGCTTCTGCACACTATTCTCCTAGGGGAAATTAGGAACCTGGAACTAGGGACTAGAACCAAAAACCCTGTATCCTTTAGCTGCATGACCAAGCCCGGGTCTGGCTAGTCTTGCAGATGAAACACTGTCGTCTAGAATGGCTTCCATCTTCTTTTCCCTCTCCAGTCGCAATCTCATACTAGCCTCTTGCGCCTCCTCCCTCTTTTTGGCATTACCAAGATCAGACACCTTGCCGTGAATATCCCGAAGAATATCCAACGACTTGGCCTTCTTGTTATTTATATTAGTGACGCAATCCAGCAGACTCGCAACCGCCTACTATATGTTCATCGATCTTTTGATCATCAGCAGTTAGTTTTGATCCAGTGAACTCAAGGGTGGCTCTGGTCTTGGCCTCCGTGACTCGCACCTTTTCTTGTTCCTGCTTTAGGATGCGCTCCTGATGCTGCTTTAATTTGTTTAGGTCTTGCCATAATGCATTGGGCATGAGGCGGAGAGCCTCTTCCACATTCTGTATGGCCCTTTGCAGCTTCGGAAGCTCGTCCTGAGTAGCTTCTCACATCCAATAGAGGTCCTTATCGATATTGTCCAGGGCATTGACAACATCCTGTAAGAAAGTTCAGCGACTGATTGCTTATAGCTGTTTGATGCAGGCTTATGTGTGGGGAGAGTTAGGGTGAGCGAGACTGGAATCAGATGGCTCTCCAAGCTATTTAAGTATGACATTGTGATGAGGCCTTTGGGGTTTGTCATCAGCTAGGAAGTCCTATTCTGATCCGGATGAGGATCCGGTAGGGAGAGGAGTGGATACCTATTGCGGGGCGTGAACCTCGGATGTTACTGCTTGTTGTGCTATTGGAGATACATAGGGGGCTGATTGCTATTGTCTCTTGGATTCTGTAGTCTGGGGTACAGGAAGGACTGGGTCCTCCTGTTGAGTTCTCAACAGGTAAGGAAGCATGTTTAGAAACGGTATCCCTGACAGGGTGGGGTGCCTTGTTGGGAGAGGGACTCCTTATAAGGCTGGGGCCACTATTTGGAGTGGTGACTGTTGGCTCCGAAGGGCAGCCGATTCACCTGTTTCTTCTAGTTTGACAAATGTCTGGTCATCCATCATAGTTGTCATAGGCTGAAGATCTGCTGTGGGAGCTGCTAGAGTTTCTTCCATAGCAGTGGCGCCTTGTGGGATAACTACTGTGGTAGGGGCAGTACGCGGAATTGCCTCAATGGACGCTGCAGCCACCAAGGTTGATATAGGAACAGCTTCCATCTTCAGATACCTATTTGTCTTCTACTTCTTTTTGTTTTCTCGACAGCTGTAGGAGAGCTGCTGTCAGGAACATTTCTCTTCTTGTTGGCAGCGAATTTGGATTTGGTCAGGAGATTAGCAACGTCTCGGGGGTCACTTGATGTCGGAAGGGAGAATGGGCTTGGCCTGATTAAGAGAAGTGGCTCCTTGTTGAAGACAGATGGATTGGCGCCACCGAGAAACTTTCCGACGAGGATCTTTTTGGCGTTAGGGGACTGATGTATGCCACAACTAGTCAATATGTAGTTCAGAATTAGGCCAAAAGACTTCCTAGCACCGGTTAACCTTTTCTCCAGTCATGATGGCCACCATCATCTGGAATCTTAAGCTTTTGCACATTTCGAACTCTCCAGTCAGATTTTCAACAGCTCTACAGCAAAATTCATGTAGATATAATAGGGCAGGGTGAAGTTCTCCTTATGGCAGGAAAGATGAACTTGTGAAGTTTGAAATTTCCCAGTGAATAAATTACGATAGTCCTTCAGCAGCTCATCGATCACAAAAGATTCCAGTTCCTTCAATGTCAGACCATCGGAGGGCATTTGTAGAAATGCTCAAGGAGTTCCCGATAAACGGAGATCTCCTTTTCTTGTACAGTACTGACGACAGCAATGAGGTCAGACCTTTCTTGTCCGACACATACTGAAACTCAGCGTCAACATAAAATTCCTCTATGATTTGCTCATTGTAGTTTTCAGGATGCAGACTACCTAAACAGTATAGACTAGTTTGCTTCACACGGGAGATGACTAAGTTCATCCCGGCCATATACTCATCCTCTGAAATGCTATGCTCTTGCAGAACTGAGCAAGGAAAGATTCATCCGCCAATGATCATAACCTTCTTCTTCACTGAAAGAGATGTAGTCCGGGAAGAAGACATATTCGCACGTGTGCATAGAAAGTAGGTTAGAAATCTTTAGAAGTATGTAAGTTGTATGATGTAGACTCGATAATTATGCACAATGTTAGAGCAAATTCGGTATTTGCACCGTTGTGCGGAAGCGTGAATATAAAGTGTGGAAAATAAATCACACAAGGATTTATAGAGGTTCGGCCAAACGTGCCTACGTCCTCTCTCGATGCATCTTTTTCTATAGGATTAAGATCAAAACCTCTGCACCTCTCTTCTATCGGTCGAGGGATGACTGTTACAATCATGTCTTCTATTGGTCCGCGATAAACCACTCGTACTTGTCTTTTTGTCGGTCCAAGTTAAACCATTTTCCTTTTCTATTGGACAAGGAATCAACCACTCTAGCATTCTATCAGTACTAGATAAACCTCACTAAGATAGCGATTGCGATTCTAACAATGCCGGATCCTTGATCCTAATAACACCGAATCCAATCGTATCTTTTCTTTTTCTCACTCATGTATGATTTTGTGTATAACACTTAATCACTCTAATTTAAGTTCAAGAACAACAACTATAATGTTTACAATGATATCTCAAGTGTATATGAATTTCTCAATGTTGTTGCGTGGATTGATACCAACTCACTTGGTATTTATAGCCTTCTTCCATAAACTAGCCGTTACTGCCAGTTGATATTAGCGTGCGCTAGGCTTCTTCCGTAGTGTGCGCTAGCTTCTCTGTTGTATACGTTAAGTACACATATTAGCATGCGTTAAGCATTCTTCGTAGTGTGCGCTAATCATATATCCGTTGCATGATTTGTCAAACTGGCCGTTCCAGCTTTATGACTTTGACCGGCTTTTCCCAACGGAGTGACTGACTGAATTCAAACTATCTAGCATGGGCTAATATTTATCAATAGCGTGCGCTAATCATATGTCACTGCATACGTCATTCTGGGTTTGAATATCTTCACAATGGTAACAAGTCTTCGATAGCGTGCGTTAATGCTTCATGTATAGCGTGCGCTATCTTCACCAGATGACTTAACTTCAGGTTACATTAAACTTCTTTGATCTGTAGAGATATCCCGTTAGCGTGCGCTAACGTTAATGTCTTAGCGTGCGCTAGTGCAGTCCAGTTTGCAACTTTTTGCATCTTCGATTTCTTCGTCGCTTTGCTTCGCTTCTTTGCTGTTTTGTATTGTTTAGCAACTTAATCATCAAAACACTATTTATTAATATGTGGAATAAATATTCCACCAATCTTCCCCTTTTTGATGATTACAAAACAATCCTTGAATTGGATAAAACCTGCAAAATAAAAATATATGTATATGTACGTTTCAAAGTTTTTGGCTTTGATCGTTTTGTTAGTTTCACCCATTTTCTTTTCTTTTGTCTGTTATTTTCGACTTCTTCGTTTTTCATTTTTCAACCCCTTCGTTTCTCCCCCTTTTTGTATGCTTTCTTCTCCTTTTCGACTTCTTCGATTTTTATTATTTTCTCCTCCTTTTTACTTTTTATTTTTCTCGTCATATCTTTCATATCTTTTATGATGCTTTTATCTGATTTAACTTCTTCTCCCCCTTTTTGTATTCAGCAAAAAGTGCGAAAAAAAAATATAGAGGATACCAATAATCGAATATATAAAAATATGCATGAATAGGAAATATCTCCCCCTGAAAATATTATCTCTCCCTTTGTAAAATATCAATTAATTTTTGGAGATCCAACCGAAAGTCGGTTTTTGTTTTGAGACATAGACAATATTTGAAACAATTGTTTCTTTAGGAACCCAAATTTTCTTAACTTTAATCGTCCGTCTTGGGCTCTTACAGTTTGAAATATGATGCCCGATTTTCAAACATTTTTCACAACGGGGTATTTTGAAATTTACGGATTCA
Organism: Orobanche coerulescens; assembly: GCA_033398695.1. Lineage (NCBI taxonomy): Eukaryota > Viridiplantae > Streptophyta > Magnoliopsida > Lamiales > Orobanchaceae > Orobanche > Orobanche coerulescens. Next base: position 119,010,462 of record CM065803.1, read on the forward strand.
TTTTTAGATCGTGGTTTGAATCCTAACTCCTCTTTATTTAATGTATATTTTTGAACCGAGAGCATATTTTTAAATTTCTCGTTTCCGAGAGAAAATTTTTGCGTTAAATTTTTGAGCTCGGTTTGAACTTTAACAAGATCATTCTTTAAAATATTCTCGTTTTGAACGCATTTTGAATGATCTATCTCAATAAATTTTCCCTTCTCAAGAATTTTGGAATATTCACTTCCAAAGATTTGTATTTATATTTAAGCGATTTAATCTCATTTAAAGCATTTTGATAATCCGTATGTAATAACTCGAATGCTTCAAAAACTTCGTCATAAGCATTACTTACTTGGCTTTCGACGTCGCTATCGTCGAATGAACTCCGGGCCATAAATGCAAGGTTATTTTGATCGATGAAATCATCATGAATATCTTCGTCACTCAATGTTGCAATTAAAACCTCTTTGGGTTTTACCCAACAGTTTTTAGCAAAGTGGCCTGGTTTACCACATAATCGACAGGTGTTGTCGAATTTCTTAGATTCGCCCGCTTGGATGTCCTTCTTTCTCCAGTTTAATAAGTGTTGGAACTTATTAATATTTTTGGCATAATATGCCGATTCTTCGTCGCTTTCGTCCACAAGGATTTCTTCCTTTCTAGACATCTTAGCCTTCATGGTTATTGATCTTTCCTTCGGCTTTGGTTTGGCATTCCGAGATTTTAGAACTATCTCGTAGTTGATAAGAGAACCAACGAGAGCACTAAAATCAAGAGTATTTAAATCTTTTAATTCCATTATGGCCGTAACCGTACCGTCCCATTCTCGAGGTAGTGATCGGAGAATTTTCTTTACTTTCTCACTACTTGAAAGTAGTTTTCCGAAACATACTAATCCATTTGTGATAACCGAAAAATGGTCAAGCATTATCGTGATAGATTCATCGTCCTTCATTTGAAATAGTTCGTATTCGTGAAGGAGCATGTTTATCTTCGTCTCCTTGACTTGAGACGTACCTTCGTGTGTTACCTCAAGCATTTTTCAAATTTCTTTGGCACTATCACACGATGATATTCGGTTGTGTTCCTCCGGATTTAAGGAACAATATAGAAGTTGAGTTACCTTACAATTGCAATGGTCATTTTTCCAATCGGAATCGTCATAATCTTCGAAAGTTTTAAGCGTACCGTTGAAATTCGTTGGAATTTTCAGACCAAGACAAATCAGCTTCCAAAGCTCGATGTCATATGCTCGTATGAATATTGACATCTTTTTCTTCCACGTCATAAAGTTCGAGCCATCATAAAATGGTGGTCGATTGAGAGCAAGGCCTTCGACGGGAGCATATTGAAACGCCATTTGGATTGACTCCTCGGATGTTAAGCCATGTATTGGAGTACCGCTCTGATATCAATTGTTGGAGCAAACTCGGTATTTGTGCCGTTGTGCGGAAGCGTGAATATAAAGTGCGGAAAATGAATCACACAAGGATTTATCGAGGTTCGGCCAAATGTGCCTACGTCCTCTCTCGATGTATCTTTTTCTATAGGATTAAGATCAAAACCTCTGCACCTCTCTTCTATCGGTCGAGGGATTACTGTTACAATCACGTCTTCTATTGGTCCGTGACAAACCACTTGTACTTGTCTTTTTGTCAGTTCAAGTTAAACCGTTTTTCTTTTCTATTGGACAAGGAATCAACCACTCTAGCTTTCTATCGGTACTAGATACTAAGATAGCGATTACGATTCTAACAATGCCGTATCCTTGAGCCTAATAACACCGAATCTAATCGTATCTTTTCTTTTTCTCACTCATGTATGATTTTGTGTATAACACTGAATCACTCTAATTTAAGCTCAAGAACAACAACTATAATGTTTACAATGATATCTTAAGTGTATATGAATTGCTCAATGTTGTTGTGTGGATTGATACCAACTCACTTGGTATTTATAGTCTTCTTCCATAAACTAGCCGTTACTGCCATTTGATATTAGCGTGCGCTAGGCTTCTTCCTTAGCGTGCGCTAGCTTCTCCGTTGCGTACGTTAAGTACACATATTAGCGTGCGTTAAGCACTCTTCGTAGCGTGCGCTAAGCATATATCCGTTGCATGATTTGTCAAACTGACCGTTCCAGCTTTATGACTTTGACCAGCTTTTCCCAACGGATTGATTTACTGAATTCAGACTATCTAGCGTGCGCTAATATTTATCAATAGCGTGCGCCAATCATATGTCACTGCATACGTCATTCTGGGTTTGAATATATTCACAACGGTAACAAGTCTTCGATAACGAGGATTGTATACTGAAAAGCATATTTTATGCTTGTATTGCCTCATTTTAAACTACCTATGAGAATATTAATTATATTTCGTCACATATTTTGCATATTAACGCACATTATGGTTATGCAAATGTATTGTATATTCTTTTATATTATAGATAATGTTGTGTGTTGGTGTCACACGGAAGATCACATTATCAGTACCTTATAAAATAATATAATAGTTCACAACCTATATAATCACTAGACAAATTATGTGAAAGGCTATAGGGTATGCTTGAGATTAGTTGGTCTTGACTATTAGCATACATTAGCATATTTGCATATGTTGAACTGCATATAATATTTAACTCTGTATTTATAATAATTATTACTTTGATTTATCATGTGTGAGAGTCATACTGATTGACTCAGTATGCTTATTATTTTGGGCAATAATATTATTTATATGATAATTAATATTATAACTAGAAATTGTGTCCCGACTAGTAGGGGTTGATGATGTACCTTTGAGGAGATCGAGAATGATTATTATATTAAAACCTGCATGTGGTTTTAATTTCGATATAATAATAAGGTCTGAGTGGTACTACACTTGGATAAGCAATTAAATAATTAATATTGTCAGTAGCTTAAATTAATTAATGGACATTTGATATGTTAAACACAAATAATAATATATATAAATAAGGACCCCGATTTTATAAATTGGGATTGGGGTTGGAAGTACCATATCAATTCTTTAGTGGATTGAATTTATATTAGTAAATTCAACCATAATAGGAAATGCTTAATATGGAAAGTGGAGTTATAATAGGAGTCTAACTCTAATCCTCCTTGAGATCCCTAAAGTAGCTCAAAGCCTATAAATAGGACATTAAGGGGAGGGGTCGACGTATCACATGTTTTGGAGAGCAAGAAATCTATGTCTCACTTGTGTTTAATTGTAGATCTTGACTTGTGTCTTCGTTCTACAATTTAGGTAACACAATAATATTTCTAAAATACCAAAATTATGAGCTTTTTCAAACACATATCAGCCGATCAACCTTCAAGTCAAGCAAGATCCGGTAGCTCGTTGCCCACACAACGTTCAGATTAAGGTGCGGATATACTCTAGAAGATTTTAAGGAAGAGATCGAAACAACCATTTCGCTCCAAAGTTAAATATCCTATCTTATGATGTAGATTAAGATATTAATTTTACGAATATATTATTAAATTAATAATAATAGTATTTAAATTGCTTATTAATATTAGTAATTAATTAATTAACATGCCTAAATAGATCATGTGCTTGTGATGAGTAAAACATATATACCAAACAATCTCCAAATTTCACTTTTGATGTGTTATTCGCTTCCGTTGTGTTTTATTTCAAACATTATTAACATCACCAATCCTGATCATCATCACCAATCCTCATAATCATATACATATACAGTTACATATCATGGTTATAAACTCAAGAAGCACCATATTCCATTATGAATTGAAATCTAGGATGAAGAACAATTACCTCTTGAAGAATCAAACGATATGTAATGGTTCAATCCGCTTCTATTCACGTCCCCAAGTTCCATAAGTATCTTAGATGACCAATTCCATGAACATACGAGCGTTAGTATGCAAAAAATCTCTCTTTGGAAATTTTTATTTTAGAAAAAAATGAAAAATGATGAAATGTTGAGGAAACATCCGCTGGCATAAGCTGTCAAGGGTTACAACTGTAACCCAACTCCTCACCACCGTAACTAACCTAACAAACGGTCATATACACCATCTATATAGTCGTAATCTAGCCAGCTGGCAACCACAAATATCGAAGGTCAATGACCTTACGGTTGTACCTCGGGCTGTTACGGCCGTAACTCCTCAACATGCAACCATAACTCCCCATGCATATATTTGACACCCGTACGTTGAGATTTGATGAAACCAAGGTTCTTCTGCCTTATGGCCGCAAACCACCATATTATGATCGTATCTACTCCATCTGTCATATCTCCTATATATATATATATATATATATATATATATATGGTTGTACCATATGTTTCTCAATAGAATCAACATATTACTCAGTCTTTGACTGACGGTTGTAGCTTCTCAAATTACGGTTGTAACCTTTTGCTATATGACCATGCTACTACTATATATTGTTGGAAAAAAATAATACCCCATGCTTATTGATAAATGCATCCTACATCCTGTCCCTACAGCAAACTTCATACAACGCCTAACAATGTATTTTATAGGAAATGTAAAATACAATTCCAAGAGTACATCAAGAGTGATTGTTGGCTACAGCAAAGAAGTTGAAGGTATTTTACTTAGGAAAAGTAAAATACAATTCAACAGAATTTAGACTTGGACCTTTAAACCGTTGTGAGAGAAGTCTTTCTTTATTCACAAAGTATTCACAGTTTTAACGGAACATTTAATGCTGATAGGACATCATTTAATGCGGTCAAAAAGACTGTATACTAAAGTGCAATTAATGGGGATCACAAAGAATATATGAAGCATTAAACATAGACATTTCTAATTCAAATATTCTACAAGACGCCAATCCGATACGTATACATCTCACCAACCGGTCAATGACTACATTTATAATGGATTACTTCCAAGATTATAAATACCCAAGCAAGATGAAATTGCTCACACGACTGACTTACTGATTAATCCAGAATCCAAAGCATATATTCATCTAAGAGAAATCTATTTCTTCAAGCATACATCTGTAATACCCGGTTGTAATTCATTCATTATCATTCAGTAATTATCAGTCAGTATTTGTCACTCAGTAATTTTCACTCATTAATAATCACTCATAATTCATGATTCATTCATTTGCGTTCGTTGTGGGCATGTTGTAACCGTGTACCAGTTACCAATCGTCATTTCATCTCCGTTCGAGTGTCGGGATGGGAGTATTATCATTTTCATCGTAATTGGTAGTCTTGTGCTAGAAGTATCATCTTTGGCATGTGTTGAACTTGTTCATTTTCACATACGTATGGTATGTCGGATCATTCATCAATCGTAGCGAGAAATCGGAGTTGTCGGATTTTCATCTTGTCCAGCAACGAGTTACGGCCAAAAGGATTGTCGGATACGGCCGTAACAGGCGCCCGTTGATTTCAGGCCAGTTCGGACGAATGGGACTTATGGCCGTAAGATGAAGAGTTACGGCCGTAAGGTGGGCAAGCTACGGCCGTAAGGAGTGTTCGTAACTTTTAGGAACTGTCGGACGAGAAGGACTTACGGCCGTAAGGGTTGCGGCATATGGCCGTAAGATGAGACAGGTACGGCCGTAAGGCTTGGCCGGATACGGCTGTACGTTACAGGCAGGGTGCCTGGTCGGTTTCGATGAAGGGGGCTTACGCCCTTAAGTTTGGCCGGATACGGCCGTATCGTTCGAGTTACGCCCGTAAGGTGTGCGGGTACGGCCGTATGGATGTCGGCATGTGTTTTGGACGAGGGCGAGTTACGCCCGTAAGTCTGGAGCGGGTACGGCCGTATGGCTGTCGGCAGTTTCTGGACGAAGCCGAGTTATGGCCGTACGAGATGGATGGTTACGGTCGTAAGGCCAGTGACCTAGGATGTTACAGCCGTAAGTAGGCCGAGTTACAGCCGTAACTTCCGGCAGTTTATAAGGACTTGATCGGGACTTCTTACTCATTTTCTCAATTTCTTCACTTTGTTCCGAGAGAGGGAGCTTGAGGGAGATATTTTTCATCATCAATCATAAGGGTGTTCGGTTTTCATCATCTTCATTCGTTTGGGGAGCTTGGATAGTCGATTTAACACGTTTTCATCGGATCGAAGTGCTTGGATCTTCAAAGGTAATATTTCTTCAACATCTTGGATTTCGATTTTGTGTTGAGATATGATGTTTTGGATGTATAATCGTGTTGTATGAAGAGATATACATATGATTATGAGTTCGTATAAATATTCATTAGATTATTGAAGGATTATTCAAGAACACTGAATATTGAGTTAGATTTGGAGGTTTTCGATTAATTGTTGTTGAAATCACGAATTTGGATATTCATATTGGGTTATTGATCGTATTGAAGATGTTTTGTTGGTTTGAAACACTTTTTGGGCATTTGATGTTGGTATAATTGAGGATTGATTGTAAACAATCGAAGTTTGGTCACAATGTGTTTGATATAATGCCCCAATGAACTTGGTTTAGTCGTATCGACGTTTTGAGTTCGTTTTAATCGTGTTTGATTAGTATGTTGAACGGATTGTTGGTAATTGTGTTACTCAAGGTTGTTTCGAGCGACCGACATCTCATTTAGGACATTTGTTCGTGGAAGGACATTGTTCACCGGTGTTGTGTAAGTTAATTATTACTCGGTTAAAAGGATATTCATTCCTTTTGTTGTTGTTCATTCATAATCATAACTCATTCATCATTGTATTAACCGTATTGAGACTTGTAATTGTCGAATAATCACTTCATTCACGAGGAATGACAGTTCCAATCATTTCATTGAGCTATCAATCACTTCACTATTATTTTCATCTCGGTGAGTCATTCTTGACTCTGTAGGATTATTATTCATTGATATTCATTATGGTCATTCTCGTTCATATGACCTTCTGGGTTCATATTGCGTGGCCGGGTGCGGATGTGTGGAATTTTTAGTCGAGCACGCGATGGTCATGTATTGGGTCACCGATACATTGGGCTGTGCACACGGTAACGATTACCTCCGTGAGACTAATTAGGTACAAGGACGGGTGTGTCCGGTTATTCGTCTTGTACACTTGCACAGAACATTACGAGCATACTATGATGCTCCTCTTCAGCTTAATTCATAACTAAGGATATTTCATAACTAAAGATATTTCATGATTGTGTATTTTCAACACTTGAGGATTGTTGTTCTGTGTAACTGACCCCGTTAGGGGATATTGTTTTCAGGTCACGGCAAGGCAAAGGCACGGGAAGAGCATGTTGACGACGAGGAGTCCCAGTGATACTAGTAGGGGGCCCCAGTTCTTTCAGTCATCCTTGTTTCTCTTCATATGTATTTCAGCAGCAAATTCCGTTTGGGATGTTTATTTATTCAGGGTGGTGTATTTTATCTTCATATAAAATATACTAGTATTCTGTATTGTCCTGGTGTATTGTACTTAAGCTCCTCATCGGAGTATTTGGTAATATAATGTGGTTCGGTACTATAATTTTATTATTTAATTCATCAGTTTTCATTCGCCTAGTGGGTCCCAGTCGGGGGTCCACGGTGTAACACCTCCAGATCCAACCGGGAATATTACATGCCGTGGGCCCCGCGCCAGAACCCACTAGGCTAAAAACCAAATACAAGAACGACATAAAGGCCGATGACGGTAGTATTTTCCAAAACTCACAAAATCATTTGAAAACACCAACTACCGTCAAAATGATCAAGGCCAAAAACTCAGTTAAGGGTATCGGTTTTCGAAATGAAACTCAGTTGGCAAAAAGCCGAAAGCCATTTGAAAGAACTCACGCAGCGGATAGAAATACAGTCCAAGATACATATACATCAATAATGATATACACAAACAAAATACACGATTCCCCAACAATATGCCATAACCAGTATCGTCCGGAATGCTCGCCTCACGAGCGCTACCATCAAAGTCCTCAATACCTGAAAAACAAGTCCCACAACGGGGTCAGCAATAATGCCCGACAAATAACCGCAAGTACATAAACATAAATATTCACATGCCATGCATCATGAGAATAATAACCTCAACGATAACCTTACCACTTCCAGTAATCCAATGATTCTCGTCAAAATCCCAATATCACAACAATACCATAAAAATCCCAGTATCACAACAATACCGTATAATACCTCAATACTGAATACTTTCTCGTACATAATTCTCTATGTACGATTACCATAAAACATACCTCTATCCGGACATCCTTCCGAAATGCATACCACAGACCAAGAATATCCAAAATGACATAAACAATATCCGAATACTACAATCTTCCCAAGATTGTCCAAGTATCTCGACAATCATCAACTGTGCATTCTAATCCTTATAGAACATCACTGAACATTCGTCAATATGCAATACAACATAAAATACTTATGAAATCTAAATGGAATTACTCATCAAAACATTACAACCGAACAAGTAAACACTTGCCTGGATACCAACACGGCAAAACCAACACCGAACTCATCGCCCTCGTCTACGAGCTCTTCAGCCCCGACTGGACGGAATCAACGGCTTTTCACCACGGCACATTGGTTATACCTATTGGTTAATCAACCTAGAACAATAATCATATCAATAATCGAACCAACTTGGTAACAATGATCATAACATATTCAATCCGGAATTCAACCTCGTATCATGATTTAACTCCTCTAAATCGATCACTGAAATTATCATGATCCAGAAATCTATCTCAAAACGGTTTAAATGAACCATCATCTTTATAATATGAAGAAACATCCGAAACTCTTATCAAAATTCCATTGAATCTCATATAATATCGTTATATGATTATCCAACATGTTCCTCACATGTAATCATCCTTAAAACGAACCATAAACAAAAGGTATACCAAATTTACCTGGATTAGACGAACCAAAAAGAAGAACACTTGAACTCCATTCCAAGAATCATGAATAACTTGAAGAACAAGGCTTGAATTCATGCTCTCAATACAATGTTGTTAAATATTATCATTATACAGTGTTTGGGAACCTCAAATACATCCCAACTCTCTCTCTCCCGACTGAAGGAAGAAAAATGGACGAAATGCCTCTCAGCACCCGTCTGTCCCCTTTTATAATATTCATTATTAGCGTGCGCTAACATCTCATGTTTAGCGTGCGCTACAGCCTCAGCGTGCGCTAACTGACTTTGTTAGCGTGCGCTATCGCAGCCCAAAGGCTACTGCCTTGCTTCGTAAACTAGCTTACGTACGTAATGCCCATGCATTAACGTACGTAAAACATCCTGCCTAGCGTACGCAAGTCATTGACCTTAGCGTGCGCTATCTGAAGTTGACTTGCTACAGTACACACCTACCACTTGTTCCCCCACATGCCGAAAGCATCCGCGATTATCGGGATTCCTTTAACCGATTTGGAATTAGCGTGCGCTAACCATACGGTTTAGCGTGCGCTAGCCCTACATGACAAACACCCGCTGACCTTATCTCGACACGCGTCACAAGTGGCTGGGTCCACTCGCCGAAAGACAAGATTCCTTGTCGGACGATCTGATATTAGCGTGCGCTAACCATCCTTAGTAGCGTGCGCTAAATGCCGATAAATATCAATCCGGGCCTACATGTTGCCGCCTTCCGAATCTTTACCCGAAAGTCTTACGTACGTTAAGGACCCTCCTCAGCCTACATAATGCGAACCTATTAGCGTACGCTAACTACACAACATAGCGTGCGCTACTCGTGCCTCGTAGTGTGCGCTAAGCATATCTCATAGCGTGCGCTATCGTGGCTGTGCTTAGCCATATCCAGCTATCCTCGACCAACATCTCGACATACCAAACGATCATACGGCACAATGAATACATATACGCATTTCAATAACATTATCATACGTTCACGACATCCTCAAGCACAATTATCCATCAACGATACCCAACATATAAACGAAAAATATATCCTAAAAATCGGGGTATTACACTCTACCCCCCTTAAAAATAAGTTTCATCCTGGAAACTTGTAGTCACTCACACAAAAAACAATTCAACAGAAAATCCAAAATCACCAAGATAACCAAGAATTATCGAATAATCCGAACAACATACTTACAGGTCTGTGAAGTCGAAGATCTCCCGTGATACTAGCATATGACACCATTTCAAAAATCTCGACACAACTAGAATGCCAAAACAGGAATAATCACAATTTGAAAACGATTGGTCTCCGCCAAGACCACAACAAGTTTAGAGCACTGTCGAGTTTTGTGGGATCTATGACGCTGTGTCTCCTCACCTAAAGCGCATGAGCCGCTCCTTGTCACATGCACGTATCACCGGCGTTCCACTCCACATCGAAAGCCGCACATTGCACGTGCCTCGCACTGGCATTCACTTCCCGATTGGAGCCGCACATTGCACATGACCACGGCACCGGCGTTCACTCCCTACCATGTCGGTCTCGGAAACACCAACAATCCCCAAACCCACACATCACCACGACAATACTCAAAAATCACACAGTTCCAAAACATCACGCTACTACCACACCGGTAGAACCACATAACACACATGCCTGGTTATCACAAAACCTTGGGCTCCGATACCATATTTGTAACACCCCCAGATCCAACCGGGAATATTACACGCCGTGGGCCCCGCGCCGGAACCCACCAGGCTAAAAACCAAATACAAGAACGACAAAAAGGCCGATGATGGTAGTATTTTCCAAAACTCACAAAATCATTTGAAAACGCCAACTACCATCAAAACGATCAAGGCCAAAAACTCGGTTAAGGGAATCGGTTTTCGAAATGAAACTCAGTTGGCAAAAAGCCGAAAGCCATTTGAAAGAACTCACGCAACGGATAGAAATACAGTCCAAGATATATATACATCAATAATGATATACACAAACAAAATACACGATTCCCCAACAATATGCCATAGCCAGTATCGTCCGGAATCCTCGCCTCACGACCGCTACCATCAAAGTCCTCAATACCTGAAAAACAAGTCCCACAACGAGGTCAGCAATAATGCCCGACAAATAACCGCAAGTACATAAACATAAATATTCACATGCCATGCATCATGAGAATAATAACCTCAACGATAACCTCACCACTTACGGTAATCCAATGATTCTCGTCAAAATCCCAATATCACAACAATACCATAAAAATCCCAGTATCACAACAATACTGTATAATACATCAATACCCAATACTTTCTCGTACATAATCCTCTATGTACGATTACCATAAAACATACCTCTATCTGGACATCCTTCCGAAATGCATACCACAGACCAAGAATATCCAAAATGACATCAACAATATCCGAATACTACAATCTTCCCAAGATTGTCCAAGTGTCTCGACAATCATCAACTGTGCATTCTAATCCTTATAGAACATCACTGAACATTCGTCAATATGCAATACAACATAAAATACTTATGAAATCTAAATGGAATTACTCATCAAAACATTACAACCGAACAAGTAAACACTTGCCTGGATACCAACACGACAAAACCAACACCGAACTCATCGCCCTCGTCTACGAGCTCTTCAGCCCCGACTGGACGGAATCAATGGCTTTTCACCGCGGCACATCGGTTATACCTATTGGTTAATCAACCTAGAATAATAATCATATCAATAATCGAACCAACTTGGTAACAATGATCATAACATATTCAATCCGGAATTCAACCTCGTATCATGATTTAACTCCTCTAAATCGATCACTGAAATTATCATGATCCAGAAATCTATCTCAAAACGGTTTAAACGAACCATCATCTTTATAATATGAAGAAACATCCGAAACTCTTATCAAAATTCCATTGAATCTCATATAATATCGTCATATGATTATCCAACATGTTCCTCACATGTAATCATCCTTAAAACGAACCATAAACAAAAAGGATACCAAATTTAGCTGGATTAGACGAACCAAAAAGAAGAACACTTGAACTCCATTCCAAGAATCATGAATAACCTGAAGAACAAGGCTTGAATTCATGCTCTCAATACAATGTTGTTAAATATTATCATTATACAGTGTTTGGGAACCTCAAATACATCCCAACTCTCTCTCTCCCGACTGAAGGAAGAAAAATGGACGAAATGCCTCTCAGCACCCGTCTGTCCCCTTTTATAATATTCATTATTAGCGTGCACTAACATCTCATGTTTAGCGTGCGCTACAGCCTCAGCGTGCGCTAACTGACTTTGTTAGCGTGCGCTATCGCAGCCCAAAGGCTACTGCCTTGCTTTGTAAACTAGCTTACGTACGTAATGCCCATGCATTAACGTACATAAAACATCCTGCCTAGCGTACGCAAGTCATTGACCTTAGCGTGCGCTATCCGAAGTTGACTTGCTACAGTACACACCTACCACTCGTGCCCCCACATGCCGAAAGCATCCGCGATTATCGGGATTCCTCTGACCGATCTGGAATTAGCATGCGCTAACCATACGGTTTAGCATGTGCTAGCCCTACATGACAAACACCCGCTGACCTTATCTGGACACGCATCGCAAGTGGCCGGGTCCACTCGCCGAAAGCCAAGATTCCTTTTCGGACGATCTGATATTAGCGTGCACTAACCATCCTTAGTAGCGTGCGCTAAATGCCGATAAACATCAACCCGGGCCTACATGTTGGCCGCCTTCTGAATCTTTCCCCGAAAGTCTTACGTACGTTAAGGACCCTCCTCAGCGTACATAATGCGAACCTATTAGCCTACGCTAACTACACAATGTAGCGTGCGCTACTCGTGCCTCATAGTGTGCGCTAAGCATATCTCATAGCGTGCGCTATCATGGCTGTGCTTAGCCATATTCAGCTATCCTCGACCAACATATCAACATACCAAACGATCACACGGCACAATGAATACATATACGCATTTCAATAACATTATCATACGCTCACGACATCCTCAAGCACAATTACCCATCAATGATACCCAACATATAAATGAAAAATATATCCGAAAAATCGGGGTATTACACACGACACTGTAATATCCGCCTAGTTTGGGGTGTTACAGAGTTGGTATCAGAGCATGGTTTTGAATACTACCTTCCGAGTCATGTCTCATTTGAAATCATCGTCATCGGACTAGTATCATTGGACTTTCGCGTCACGTGTGACCTATGCAAATGCCAAGCCAATCAGACCGAAAGAACTGTAGGACTTCTAACGTCATGGTATAATTTCTGGCAATAATCATTCATTCATAATTCATCAGTTAACGATCCTCAAACATCATTTTATTTTGATCAGGACGATCATGTTGATTCATTAATCACTCAGTTCATTTCATTACTCAGTTGTTGATCTTGAAGATCATATCATTAATCTTGTTAACTTGTTCAAGATAATCATTTCAAGAATATCATCAGATAATCATGTCACCTCAGTTAATCATTCATGTAATCACTGTGTTAGAGCACGTACGCTCATTTTCATCATTTCATGACGTAAATCATAATGCGGTACTCATACAAGATCTATGATTATCATGTGACCTTCATACTTCAGTATGGAGAGAGCTGTCAGGGGACGCACGGGGAGAGGCCGCGGTGCGGGCCAAAACCCGGGAAATAATCACTCACTGTCGGGAAATCGTACCCAGGACTCGGCTCGATCAGAAGATGTTCGGGTTGATCCACTCACTTTTATGCAGGTCATGATGACCCATATGCAATTGCTTAATCATCATTGCGCCACTCTGGCTGAATTAATTGAGAGGACTCTCCCGTATGAACCTGCTGCTAAGGAAATTGTTGAGCAACAACCTTCATCTGTCAGCAAGAAATCAACGAAGCGTAATCAGTCTGAAGGCGGTCAGTCAACCTTCAAGAAGCCTCGTGTGGGCCCTAACGTTTCTGAGCGACCTCCTACGGCGCCAAATCCTACGGGATCTCAGTCCCGAGCAGCCAGTTCGGCCATCACTTGTTTTAACTGTGGAGCGCCGGGTCATTACAGCACTAAGTGTCTGAAACCATCTATCATGTGCCATAATTGTGGGATTGTTGGGCATAAGGCCCGTTATTGCCGAAGGGACTCCAAGCCGACTCCGGCGGCATCTCAGGCCCTGAAGCAATCAGCGATTCAGAATCAGGATGCTCTGTCAGCGTCGTTTAAGACGACGGAAGCGAGTAAAGGCGGAGCTCTTATACATCAGACGGGAGTGTCCGGTTCGGGGACCGGCAAGTCCCGAATTCACGCGAGGAAGAGGACCGACGGTCCGGTAGCCCGAATGACCTCAGGTGTACTCGCAATTTATCTCAACCTGTGTGTACCCTTTTTGATACTGGTGCATCGCATTCATTCATTGCCGGATCATGTTTGAATAGACTTAATTTGGATAGTCCTATTGTTTGTGGACCTCATATCATTGGTCTACCTGACAGTAGAAGAATTTTCGGAAATCATACCGAATTAAGCTTACTGACCGCAATTGGTTGGCGGACCTCATCGTGGTGGATTTACCTAAATATGATGTAAAATTGGGTATTAGTTGGATGGATCGTCATGATACCATCCTCAGTGTTCCAGCGTTTGGTCACTATCATTTCAGTCGTTGGAGCCGAATGTGTATTTCAGGAAGGTAATCCCCGTTGTTCCAGAAGAATTATTAATATGATGGAAGCAGTGAAATTACTCAACCGAGGTGTTCAATCATTCATTGTATCATTTTCATCGATTGGCCGTTCTAAGGCAATCGAGGTGTTCAATCATTCATTGTATCATTTTCATCGATTGGCCATTCTAAGGCAATCGAGGTGTTCAATCATTCATTGTATCATTTTCATCGATTGGACGTTCTAAGGCAATCGAGGTGTTCAATCATTCATTGTATCATTGTCATCGATTGGCCGTTCTAAGGCAATCGAGGTGTTCAATCATTCACTGTATCATTGTCATCAATTGACCGTTCTAGGGCAATCGCGGTGTTCAATCATTCGTGGTATCATTGTTATCGATTGATGATGTACTCACAGATGAGCGACCTGGTTTACCTCCATCGAGGGATGTGGAATTCACAATAGAGTTGGAGCCTGGTACGCCCCCATTTTCGAAGGCACCATATCGGATGGCCCCAACCGAAATGCAGGAGTTGAAGATTCAACTTGAGGAATTGTTCGAGAAAAGTTATATCCGACCGAGTGCGTCCCCGTGGGGAGCACCATTGTTATTTGTCAAGAAGAAGGATGGTTCGTTTCGTGTGTGTATTAATTATCGGGAGTTGAACAGGGTGACGATCAAGATTAAGTATCCTCTACCCCGTATTGATGATCCCTTAGATCAACTTCAGGGAACTTCAGTATTTTTCCAAGATCGACTTAAGATCTGGATATCTTCAGTTGCGAATTCGAGAGTCGGATATCGCAAGGACAACGTTTCTTACACGCTATGGTCATTATGAGTTCGTGGTAATGCCGTTTGGGTTAGCCAATGCACCTGCGGTATTCATGGAATTAATGAATCGGGTTTTCATCAACTTTTGGATCAGTTTGTGGTTGTCTTCATTGATGACATTTTAATTTATTCTCATGACCGGGAGGAGCACGAGTTTCACCTTCATCAGGTCCTCGATGCGTTGAGACGAGAGCAACTTTATGGAAAGTTTTCCAAATGTGAGTTCTGGATGTCCGAAGTAATGTTTCTCGGGCATGTAATTTCATCAGACGGAGTGCTTGTTGATCCTCAGAAGACGGATGCTATCCAAGATTGGTTTCCTCCGAAGAATGTTAAGGAAATCCGAAGCTTTCTCGGATTAGCCGGTTATTATCGGCTGTTTGTGGAAGGATTTTCTAAATTCGCTCAACCAATGACGAACCTTTTGCGAAAGGATGAGAAATACGCGTGTCAGCGGAGTTTTGGGGAACTCAAGCGCCGGTTAATTTCAGCACCTGTTCTTCCTTATCACAAGGGATGGAAGGATTCGTGGCTCTTAGTGACGCGTCCGGACACGGTCTTGGATGTGTATTAGTGCAGAATGGGAAGGTTATTACCTATGCTTCACGACAATTGAGACCTTACGAAGCTAATTATCCGACCCACGACCTGGAGCTAGCAGCCGTGGTTTTCGCGTTGAAAATTTGGCGTCATTACCTTTATGGCATTACCTGTCAGATATACACTGATCATAAGAGTTTGAAGTATATATTTACTCAGAAGGAGTTAAATATGCGACAAAGGCGGTGGTTGGAACTAATCAAAGATTATGATATCGAGATTCTGTACCACCCGGGTAAGGCAAACGTGGTTGCCAATGCATTGAGTCGTAAGTCCGTTCAGGAGCAAGTGCTTGCTTGTTTAACAGTTCAGAAGGAGCTTTAGCAGGAATTCCTTAGACCCGAGATCGAGGTCTGGATTCAGCAAGTGCAAGGGCAACTTTGCATGTTAGAGATTTCATCGCCACTTGAGGAGGCAATCAGAGAGAATCAGAGTTCAGACCCATCATTGTTGCGCATCCGTGAGGATGTGGCTCAGGGGAAAGCCCCTGGATTTGTGGTCCACGAGGATGGACTTTTGCGATTCAAGAATCGATTGTGCGTACCGGTGAATGACGAGTTGAAAAACTCGATTTTGAGAGAAGCTCATGCTACCCCTTATTCCGTTCATCCGGGGTCTAGCAAGATGTACAAGGACTTGAAACAAAATTACTGGTGGAGTAATATGAAGCGAGAAGTCACAGAATTTGTTTCGAGATGCTTAACCTGTCAGCAAGTCAAGATTGAACATCAGCGACCGGCGGGTATGCTGAAACCTCTCCCTATTCCAGAGTGGAAGTGGGAAGACATTTCTATGGATTTCATCACGAGTTTGCCGACGAGTCGTCATGGCATGAATACAATCTGGGTAATTATGGACCGTTTGACTAAATCGGCTCATTTCCTTGAGATTAAGGATACATGGGATCCCGAGAGACTTGACCAGTTGTTCATCAAAGAGATAGTGAGACCGCACGGTACTCCTAAAAGTATCATTTCCGATCGTGACGGACGGTTCGTGTCTCATTTTTGGAAATCAGTTCATCGTGCTATGGGAACTCAGCTTAATCTCAGTATCGTTTTTCATCCTCAGTCCGACGGACAATCAGAGAGGACTATTTAGACATTGGAGGACATGTTGAGGGCATGCGTACTCGATTGGAAAAACGATTGGGAAGCACAACTACCATTGATTGAGTTCACGTACAATAATAGTTGGCATGCTCCGATTAATATGGCACCTTACGAGGCCTTGTACGGTCGTCGTTGTCGATCTCCTTTGTGTTGGGACGACTTATTAAAATCAATCGGCATCGAGCCTGATATGCTTATAGCCGCCCGTGAGAAGGTAGCTTTGATCAGAAGTCATTTGTTGACAGCTCAGAGTCGACAAAAATCATATGCAAATAATCGTCGTCGACCACTAGAGTTCGATACAGGTGACCACGTGTTGGTCAAGGTATCCCCGAGTCGAGGTATTTTCCGTTTCGGAAAGCGGGGAAAGTTGAGTCCGAGATGCATCGGACTGTTTGAGATTTTGGATCGAGTAGGCAGTCTGGCTTATCAATTGGCTTTACCTCCGGCGTTGAGCCGAATTCATAATGTGTTTCACGTCTCTGATTTGCGGAAGTATGTTTCCGACCCGAGCCACATACTCCAGTTCGATGAAATCGAGATCGCGGATGATCATTCATATGAGGAGCGTCCTATACGAGTTTTAGAGCGTGAATCAAACAGTTGAGGAACAAGACGATTCCTTTGGTAAAATTCAGTGGTCTAGACACGGAGTCAAAGAGGCTACTTGAAAAACCGAGGATAGTATACGGGAGAGTTATCCCGAGTTGTTTGAACCTTAGTTTCGAGGACGAAACTCTTTTTAAGGGGGGAGTATATAATACCCGGTTGTAATTCATTCATTATCATTCAGTAATTATCAGTCAGTATTTGTCACTCAGTAATTTTCACTCATTAATAATCACTTATCATTCATGATTCATTCATTTGCGTTCATTGTGGGCATGTTGTAACCGTGTACCAGTTACCGATCGTCATTTCATCTCCGTTTGAGTGTCGGGACTGGAGTATTATCATTTTCATCGTAATTGGTAGTCTTGTGCTGGAAGTATCATCTTTGGCATGTGTTGAACTTTTTCACTTTCACATACATATGGTATGTCGGATCATTCATCAATCGTAGCGAGAAATCGGAGTTGTCGGATTTTCATCTTGTCCAGCAATGAGTTACGGCCGTAAGGATTGTCGGATACGTCCGTAACAGGCGCCCGTTAATTTCAGGCCAGTTCGGACGAATGGGACTTACGTCCGTAAGATGAAGAGTTATGGCCGTAAGGTGGGCAGGTTACGGCCATAAGGAGTGTTCGTAACTTTCAGGAACTGTTGGACGAGAAGGACTTACGGCCGTAAGGGTTGCGGCATACGTCCGTAAGATGAAGCAGGTACGGCCGTAAGGCTTGGCCGGATACGGCCGTACGTTATGCGTGGTGGTGCACGGCCGGGCTGACGAAGGGGGCTTACGCCCGTAAGTTTGGCCGGATACGGCCGTATGGATGTCGGCAGGTGTTTTGGACGAGGGCAAGTTACGCCCGTAAGTCTGGAGCGGGTACGGCCGTATGGCTATCGGCAGTTTCTGGACGAAGCCGAGTTACGGCCGTACGAGATAGATGGTTACGGCAGTAAGGCCGTTGACCTGGGATGTTACGGCCGTAAGTAGGCCGAGTTACGGCCGTAACTTCCGGCAGTTTAGAAGGACTTGATCGGGACTTCTTATTCATTTTTTCATTTTCCTCACTTTGTTCCGAGAGAGGGAGCTTGAGGGAGATATTTTTCATCATCAATCATAAGGGTGTTCGGTTTTCATCATCTTCATTCGTTTGGGGAGCTTGGATAGTCGATTTAACACGTTTTCATCGGATCGAAGTGCTTGGATCTTCAAAGGTAATATTTCTTCAACATCTTGGATTTCGATTTTGTGTTGAGATATGATGTTTTGGACGTATAATCGTGTTGTATGAAGAGATATACATATGATTATGAGTTCGTATAAATATTCATTGGATTATTGAAGGATTATTCAAGAACACTTTGAATATTGAGTTGGATTTGGGGGTTTTCGATTAATTGTAGTTGAAATCACGAATTTGGATATTCATATTGGGTTATTGATCGTATTGAAGATGTTTTGTTGGTTTGAAACACTTTTTGGGGATTTGATGTTGGTATAATTGAGGATTGATTGTAAACAATCGAAGTTTGGTCACAACGTGTTTGATATAATGCCCCAATGAACTTGGTTTAGTCGTATCGACGTTTTGAGTTCGTTTTAATCGTGTTTATTAGTATGTTGAACGGATTGTTGGTAATTGTGTTATTCATGGTTGTTTCGAGCGACCGACATCTCATTTAGGACATTTGTTCGTGGAAGGACATTGTTCACCGGTGTTGTGTAAGTTAATTCTTACTCGGTTAAAAGGATATTCATTCCTTTTGTTGTTGTTCATTCATAATCATAACTCATTCATCATTTTATTAACCGTATTGGGACTTGTAATTGTCGAATAATCACTTCGTTCACGAGAAACGACGGTTCCAATCATTTCATTGAGCTATCAATCACTTCACTATTATTTTCATCTCGGTGAGTCATTCTTGACTTTGTCGGATTATTATTCATTGATATTCATTATGGTCATTCTCGTTCCTATGACCTTCTGGGTTCATATTGCGTGGCCGAGTGCGGATGTGTGGAATTTTTAGTCGAGCACGCGATGGTCATGTATTGGGTCACCGATACATTGGACTGTGCACACGGTAACGATTACCTCTGTGAGACTACTTAGGTACAAGGACGGGTGTGTCCGTTCATTCATCTTGTACACTTGCACAGAACATTACGGGCGAACTATGATGCTCCTCTTCAGCTTAATTCATAACTAAGAATATTTCATAACTAAAGATATTTCATGATTATGTATTTTCAACCCTTGAGGATTGTTGTTCTGTGTAACTCACCCCGTTAAGGGATATTGTTTTCAGGTCACGGCAAGGCAAAGGCACGGGAAGAGCATGTTGACGGTGAGGAGTCCCAGTGATACTACTAGGGGGCCCCAGTTCTTTCAGTCATCCTTGTTTCTCTTCATATGTATTTCCGCTGCAAATTCCGTTTGAGATGTTTATTTATTTAGGGTGGTGTATTTTATCTTCATATAAAATATACTAGTATTCTGTATTGTCCTGGTGTATTGTACTTAAGCTCCTGATCGGAGTATTTGGTAATATAATGTGGTTCGGTACTACAATTATATTATTTAATTCATCAGTTTTCATTCGCCTGGTGGGTCCCAGTCGGGGGTCCCCGGCACTGTAATATCCGCCTAGTTTGGGGTGTTACAACATCGTATATCCTTGAGTTAAGAAATACTAAGTCCTCAACTAATAAAAACACACTATATCGAAGACTTACAAATCCTACAACTGATATTCTGATTCATGTGATTCAAAACCTTACTGTTGAGATCATTATCACTGTCTAGACTAAGTTGAACTATTCCGACCTGTGTGGGAAGAAGAGAGTTTGAATATGAAGCTTTAATCTGTGTGAGAAGAAGCAAGTCAAACAAGACTACAGCGAAATTTATGTTTACGGCTCAAGCTAGAGTCGGCTGTATCAATCAATATGAATTATACAGCGACCGTTTAGTTAAAATCACACAGTTGTGTACCCTTGATTTTAATAAACTATTTACTCCTATATGGAGTACCTGGACGTAGAGGGGTTTACCTCTAACCACATTAAACTTGTGTGTTATTACTTCATGTACTTACTTTTTTCTTATTGCCTGTGATTTATCGTATACTTACTCTGAAAACCCTGTAAGCACCAAGATGCATGAGGCTTTCTTGTTGTACTTACATCAACTTATTTTAAGACTTTCGATACGCATAACAAACATCGAAAAAGAGTACAACTTATTCAACCCCCTACTAAGGTGTAAGCAATTATACATTGACCAACAAGTGGTATCAGAGCGGTTGATTCTAAAACGAGTCAATCAATTTTAGACCTGAATCAGATCCAAATAACTAGATTTTAAAAACTCCATCTTTTTCATCATTCATCATATATTATTGTCATGGATACATCAGTGATCAACAAAGTCCCATGTTCTCTATTAATGAGTTTGATGTTTGGAGAATCAGGATGGAAGCCCATCTTGCCGCCATGCACGAAGAGATGATCTTAGTGGTGCAGGAAGGACGTATCACCATTATGACGGTCAACCTAGTGGCAATGGTAGAAGGCCAACCCCATGCAGAAATGCTCGAAAAGAAAATGGAACAGTGGGCAACTAATGTACGCATGAGTGCAAATCTGGACAACGTCGCCAAGAATGCGCTATTTGTCACTCTCGACTGTAATACTCGGTTGTGAATTCATTAATTATCATTCAGTAATTTGCCCCTCAGAAATTTCTTCACTCAGTAATGATCATTCATCATTCATATTCATTCATTTCGTGTTCATCGTTCAGCGTATCATGGAGTAGTGTATCAGTTGTTATTCATCATTCATCACTGTTCGAGATCGAGACGGAAATATTTTCAACAACATCATCATCATGATTGGGAACCTTGTGTTGGGAGTATCATTATTACGTATGTCGGATCTTTCATCGTTCATGTCAAGGAGGCAGAGTTTCCGCATTTTTCTCTCCAGATGAGTGTTACGGCCATAAGCTATCATGCATTACGGCCGTAACATGCGTTCGTTGGATTAAGGGTGTTTTGATGAAGATAACTTACGGCCATAAGTTAGGTAGGATACGGCCGTAAGTGTTGTTGTTACGGCCGTAACTCTGTCAGTGTGTTCATCATCAGTTTTTGACGAAGCGAAGTTACACCCGTAAGTATAAGATGTTACAGTCGTAAGGCCATTGACCTTGGAGTGTTACGGCCGTAATATGGTAGAGTTACGACCGTAACTCTGCGCAGTATATATTGAACGAGACGGGATTGTTGTGCTCATCCACTTCATTTCTTCATTTGAGTTCGGGAGAGAGGTCTTTGGGAAAGGATTTTACTTCATCAAAACACTTGTGTGTTCATGTTCTAATCATCTATCTCCGATTTTAGAGCTTGGGGAGTCAATTTAACACGTATTCACCAGATCGAAGTGTTTGGATCTTCAAAGGTAAATTCTTCAACATCTTGGATTTCGATTTCAAGTTGGGATATGATGTTTTGGATGTTATAATCATGATATATGAAGTGATATACTTGTGATTATGAATTGTTATGGATTATCATCGGATTAATTGGGATTATTCAAGAACATTTCGAATGTTGACTTTTGGAATTGGGGGTTTTGATTTCATGTTATCGTAATCTCGAATTGTGTATTCCTATGAGAATATTGATTGTATATAAGATGTTTTGATGGATTGAATCATTCATTGGAGGTTTGATAATGATATAATGGAGATTTGTTGTAAATAATTGGAGGTTGTCTACAACGTATTTGTTGAATTGCCCCTATGGGTTGGGTAGTGTTGTATCGACCTTTTGAGTTGATCTTGATTATACGTGGATATGTATATTAAGCGAATAATTGGTAATTGTGTTATTCAAGGTTGTTCGAGGACCGATAACCACTTCAAGGACGTTGATTGTGGAAGGACTTTCTCGCCTTCGGTTTGAGGCAAGTTTTATACTTGTACTAGTCAATGAGATTAATGTTATCATATATGTGTATGAATGTGTTGTATCATTCCGAGACTTAGTCTCTTCATAAGTTCATTGATATTAGGGGATTGTTCGATACGATACTCTTCAGAAATTATGCCAAATGTTTATTATCATTCATTAATGGCCGATTCAACGCATTGGGATACTCGTTGTTAATGTTATTTTTGATCGCCGGTTCGCGATATCGATGTATCGATTGTTGTTGTTAATATTGATGTCGATCTAAGACGTCGTTGTAATCATTGTTATTAATGTTGGAGTTTTGTCCTTGATGTTGTTTTGGCCGATTGAAGGCATTAACATATTCATTTCTCATCTTCGTCGTCGGTAAACGATTAAAGGTGCCGAGGCATTCATTGTATCATTGTTATCAATTGGCCGTTCTAAGGCAATCGAGGTACTCAATCATTCATTGTATCATTGTTATCGATTGGCCGTTCTAAGGCAATCTAGGTGCTCAATCATTCATTGTATCATTGTTATCGAGTGGCCGT
Organism: Orobanche coerulescens; assembly: GCA_033398695.1. Lineage (NCBI taxonomy): Eukaryota > Viridiplantae > Streptophyta > Magnoliopsida > Lamiales > Orobanchaceae > Orobanche > Orobanche coerulescens. The sequence continues at coordinate 119,033,728 of CM065803.1, forward strand.
TCTAAGGCAATCGAGGTACTCAATCATTCGTTGTATCATTGTTATCGATTGGCCATTCTAAGGCAATCGAGGTATTGAATCATCCGCTGCATCATTGTTATCGGTTGGCCATTCTAAGGCAATCGAGGTATTGAATTGGGGCTGTCGAGGATAGTTCCCATACGTTGTGTCGTTGTTATCGATTGACCATTCTAAGGCAATCGAGGTATTGAATTGGGACCGCCGAGGACGGTGCCCATCCGTGAGTCATCATTATCGTGTTGGCCGAGTCAAGGCAGCACACTATCATTCTGGTGAATTTGGTAATCTTTGAATTTTGGTCGCTTTTGTTTTTGTGACCTTCCGGGATTGTGTTTTGTGGCCGGGTGGCGTATGTGTGGAATTTTTGGTCGGGCAAATTGTGGTTATGTGTATATGCGGGACTCCGGACACATTTAGACTGTGTACACGGTAAACTACCTCCGTGAGACTAATTAGGCCAAGTTGCGGGTGTATATGCGGGGCTCCGGACACTCGGCTACTTGTGCACTCACACATTTCATTCGGGCATACTGTGATACTCGTCATTCAACTCTAATACTTAATTCCTTTCTGGTTTGGTTCATCTTCATGTAATTCATTGTGATTCATATTTAATTTAGTTCTGGTTTGGTTCATCTTCATGTAATTCATTGTGATTCATATTTAATTCAGTTCTGGTTTGGTTCATCTTCATGTAATTCATTGTGATTCATATTTAATTCAGTTTTGGTTTGGTTCATGTCGTGTAATTCATTGTGGTACTCTGTGATTATGATTCGCCGTTGGGCACTTATGTTCTAACCTGTTGAACAGGTATTAATAGTACGCCGTGGGCATAGTATTTCACGAATGCTCGGTTCTTACTTTGGTTTGTGAGCATCTCGTATTATTATTATCATTGTACCGTTTCATTCTGCCTTTGGATGCATATCATGTTATACATGTATTTGATGTTCATTATCTGGATGAATGACCCCATGGGGGCGGAACATGTTTTCATGTTTTAGGTGCTTGCGAGGAGAGAGTTGAGACATAGGGGCATGATGATGGCGACGAGGCATCCGAGCGAGACTAGTCCGAGTTGTTCATGCTGGTCAGTCAGTTGGAGTGTTCTCCAGTTTGTCAGTCATTGTCATTATGTATTACCCGAGCAGATGCTCGTGGATGTTGTTGTATTTTATTTTTGGCCATGTAGGCCCATCGTTGTCGTTGAAATTCCCTATCGGAATATTGTGTCGGATATCATAGTAGGGACTGTGATATCCCTTGTTAGCTAATTTGATGAAATTTAGTCATGTTCGCCTGGTGGATCTCCTGGCGTGGGGTCCACAGCAGTGTAATGACCCAATAGGATTTGGGGGTTACAGAAGATGGCATCGGAGCTTTGGGTTGTGAGATACCCTGATATGTGAGTTATGTGGCTCTACCGATGCGGTAGTATTGGGACTGTCAGGTTATGACAATCTGGACAGTCGGGTTTTGTGAGTCGTGAAATTTGTACGACTGCACGAGTCATTCATTCATCGAGTCGTCGTCAGTGCAGACTAGTATCATGAGACCTCGAAGCTTCATATGACCTGTGTAAGGACTCGATTCTCTTTACGTTCATATATTCATTATGTCATTAATTATACATGCTTTGTTGAAACCTATATGTGATATTATTGTTATGATTGATTCATGACTAATTGTGTTGGAGCACGTTTGACCATGCAAGCGATAAGGATCAACTCATTCATCAGTCAACAAGCCTCAATCATCATTTTTATCTTGTCGATCATATTAATTCATTCATCACTTAGTCAGTATCATTGCTCAGTTAATTCATTCATCACTCAGTCAATCTCATTGTTCAGTTAATTCATTCATCACTCAGTCAATCTCATTGCTCAGTTAAGTCATTCATCACTCGGTCTATCTCATTGTTCAGTTAATTTATTCATCACTCAGTTAATCTCATTGTTCAGTTAGTCAATCTCATTGTTCAGTTAATTCATTCATCACTCAGTCAATCTCATTGTTCAGTTAATTCATTCATCACTCAGTTGATTCATTAATCACTCAGTCAATCTCATTGCTCAGTTGTTGATCTTGGGGATCGAACTCTCAATCTTGTTAACCTGTTCAAGATAATCATTTCAGGAATTCCACCAGATAATCATGTTACCTCACTTGATCTTTCATGCGATTTTATCATATTCCGGCATCACGTCGACGATCATTTTATTGCATTATTAATGCATTCATTGTGTTAGAGCATGTATGCTCATTTTTATCATTCCGTCTCGTAATCATAATGCGATCTTCATACGGGATCTGTAATTATCATGTGACTTTCCTGCCTCGGTATGGAAAGAGCTGTCAGAGGGACATAAGACTCCGAAGTCCAAGATATCATTTTATAATCGTCTTCATGCTGGAAGAGCATTTTCTTCTCAGACGATGAGTTCGACTGTTGTTTGCTTTAACTGTGATACTATAGTACATCACAGTACCTGGTGCTCGATGCAGGCCGTTGTTTGTTTTCTGTATGGGAGATAGGGACACCTTCAGAAATACTGTAGGAGTTCTAGTGTCGGTAGATCTCGAGAGGGCTCACAAGCCTCGAGGGATTTTGTTACTCCAGCCCGTGCATCATCCAAGGGGTCCTGTCAGGCTTCGAGAGCCAGAGGTAAGGACATTCATCACCGGTTTTGGACAAGTTAATTCTTGCTCGGTAATAGTATAATCATTCATTTCATTGTCGTTCATTCATTCATATAATTCATTCATCATACATCAATCATGTTGAGGCTTGTAATTATCAAACTAATCATTCAATTCACGAGGAATAACGGTTCCAATCACTTCATTTGAGCTATCACTCATTGTGTTATTAGTTCACCTCGGTGAGTCATTCTTGACCCTTTTCGGATTTCTAGTCATATATCATTCATCGTAGTCGCTCTCGTTTTTGTGACCTTTTGGGATCATATTAAACGATGAGTTCAGATTTGGGTCTTCCTTGAATCGAAGAGATCAAGGGGATCGATGATATGGAGGATATCGATGTTGGGTACATTTGAGATGTAGCCTTGTGTTCCAGATTACTGTTTAACTTGTCTGCATCGTAGTATTGTGGTTGTGAACCATCTGTTGTTGCTTTATCTTATAACTATAGTAATTGAGGATCTTGAGATTTGGGTCATTTGTTGGGATTTGTTTCCTTTGGTGTTGTACTCGAGATTTCATGATAATCCGAGTAATTGTTCATTGTGATTCGAGACGTCAAGTCATGAGAACTTTAGCGTACGATTGATATGGTTCCGAGGACTATATGTGCGTTGTTGTTTTTCTTTTGAGGCGAATCAGTGTTCGTATAGGCGTCCGTTCCCGATGGGCGTATACGCCGGTGTTACGAGTCATGGGGTTGGCCAAGTTTTGCAGGCGAAGTGGTTTGCGTTAAGGAGTATTCTTGGAGATGTCGTTTTCAGATTGTGATGGATAGTTCATATCCCGAGTTTTTTACCCTTAGTTTCGAGGATGAAACTCTTTTAAGGGGGGGAGTATGTAATCTCGGTTGTGAATTCATTAATTATCATTCAGTAATTTGCCACTCAAATTTTTTTTTCACTCAGTAATGATCATTCATCATTCGTATTCATTCATTTTGTGTTCATCGTTCAGCGTATCATGGAGTCGTGTATCAGTTGTTATTCGTCATTCATCACTGTTCGAGATCGAGACGGAAATATTTTCATCATCAACATCGTGATTGGTAACCTTGTGTTGGGAGTATCATTATTACATATGTCAGATCTTTCATCGTTCGTGTCAAGGAGGTAGAGTTTCCGTATTTTTCTCTCCAGATGAGAGTTACGGCCGTAAGATATCATGCATTACGACCGTAACATGTGTTCGTTGGATTAAGGGTGTTTTGACGAAGATAACCTACGGCCGTAAGTTAGGTAGGATACAGCCGTAAGTGTTGTTGTTGCGACTGTAAGGTATCTTTGGGTACAACCGTAACTCAGTCAGTGTGTTCATCATCAGTTTTTGACGAAGCGAAGTTACACCCGTAAGTATAAGATGTTACGGCCGTAAGGCCGTTGACCTTGGAGTGTTACGGCCGTAATATGGCAGAGTTACGGCCATAACTCTGCGCAGTATATATTGAACGAGACGGGATTGTTGTGCTCATTCTCTTCATTTCTTCATTTGAGTTCGGGAGAGTGGTCTTTGGGAAAGGATTTTTCTTCATCAAAACACTTGTGTTTTCATGTTCTAATCATCGATCTCTGATTTTAGAGCTTGGGGAGTCAATTCAACACGTATTCACCGGATCGAAGTGTTTGGATCTTCAAAGGTAAATTCTTCAACATTTTAGATTTCGATTTCGAGTTGGGATATGATGTTTTGGATGTTATAATCATGATATATGAAGTGATATACACGTGATTATGAATTTTTATGGATTATCATCGGATTAATTGGGATTATTCAAGAACATTTCGAATGTTGACTTTTGGAATTAGGGGTTTCGATTTGATGTTGTCGCAATCTCGAATTGTGTATTTCTATGAGAATATTGATTGTATATAAGATGTTTTGTTGGATTGAATCATTCATTAGAGGTTTGATATCGATATAATGGAAATTTGTTGTAAACAATTGGAGATTGTCTACAACATGTTTGTTAAATTGCCCCTATGGGTTGGGTAGTGTTGTATCGATCTTTTGAGTTGATCTTGATTATACGTGGATATGTATATTAAGTGAATCATTGGTAATTGTGTTATTCAAGGTTGTTCGAGGACCAATAACCACTTCAATGACGTTGATCGTGGAAGGACTTTCTCGCCTTCGGTTTGAGGCAAGTTTTATACTTATACTAGTCAATGAGATTAATGTTGTCATATATGTGTATGAATGTGTTGTATCATTCCGAGACTTAGTCTCTTCATAAGTTCATTGATATTAGGGGATCGTTCAATACGATACTCTTCGGAAATTATGCCAAATGTTTATTATCATTCATTAATGGTCGGTTCAAGGCATTGGGATACTCGTTGTTAATGTTATTGTCGATCGCCAGTTCGCGGTATCGATATATCGATTGTTGTTGTTAATATTGATGTCGATCTAAGACGTCGTTGTAATGATTGTTATTAATGTTGGAGTTTTGTCCTTGATGTTGTTTTGGCCGATTGAAGGCATTGACGTATTCATTTCTCATCTTCGTCGTCGGTAACCGATTAAAGGTGCCGAGGCATTCATTGTATCATTGTTATCGATTGGCCATTCTAAGGAAATCGAGGTACTGAATCATTCATTGTATCATTGTTATCGATTGGCCGTTCTAAGGCAATCGAGGTGCTCAATCATTCTTTGTATCATTGTTATCGATTGGCCGTTCTAAGGCAATCGAGGTACTCAATCATTCGTTGTATCATTGTTATCGATTGGCCTTTCTAAGGCAATCGAGGTATTTAATCATCCGCTGCATCATTGTTATCGGTTGGCCATTCTAAGGCAATCGAGGTATTGAATTGGGGCTGTCGAGGATAGTTCCCATCCGTTGTGTCGTTGTAATTGATTGACCATTCTAAGGTAATCGAGGTATTGAATTGGGACCATCGAGGACGGTGCCCATCCGTGAGTCATCATTATCGTATTGGCCGACTCAAGGAAGCACACTATCATTCTGGTGAATTCGGTAATCTTTGAATTTTGGTCGCTTTTGTTTTTGTGACCTTCTGGGATTGTGTTTCGTGGCCGGGTGGCGTATGTGTGGAATTTTTAGTCGGGCACACTATGGTCATGTGTATATGCGGGACTCCAGACACATTTAGACCGTGCACACGGTAAAGTACCTCCGTGAGACTAATTAGGCCAAGTTGCGGGTGTATATGCGGGGCTCCGGACACTCTACTTGTGCACTCACACATTCCATTCGAGCATACTATGATATTCCACTATGGTCATGTGTATATGCGGGACTCCGGACACATTTAGACTGTGCACACGGTAAAGTACCTCCGTGAGACTAATTAGGGCAAGTTGCGGGTGTATATGCGGGGCTCCGGACACTTGGCTACTTGTGCACTCACACATTTCATTCGGGCATAGTGTGATACTCGTCATTCAACTCTAATACTTAATTCCATTCTGGTTTGGTTCATCTTCATGTAATTCATTGTGATTCATATTTAATTCAGTTCTGGTTTGGTTCATCTTCATGTAATTCATTGTGATTCATATTTAATTCAGTTCTGGTTTGGTTCATCTTCATGTAATTCATTGTGATTCATATTTAATTCAGTTCTGGTTTGGTTCATGTCGTGTAATTCATTGTGGTACTCAGTGATTATGATTCGCCGTTGGGCACTTATGTTCTAACCTGTTGAACAGGTATTAATAGTATGCAGTGGGCATAGTATTTCACGAATGCTCGGTTCTTACCTTGGTTTGTGAGCATCTCGTATTATTATCATTGTACATTTTCATTCTGCCTTTGGATGCATATCATGCTATACATATATTTGATGTTCATTATCTGGATGATTGACCCCGTGGGGGCGGAACATGTTTTCATGCTTTAGGTGCTTGCGAGGCGAGAGTTGAGACATAGGGGCATGATGATGGCGACGAGGCATCCGAGCGATACTAGTCCAAGTTGTTCAGTCAGTTGGAGTGTTCTCCAGTTTGTCAGTCATTGTCATTATGTATTACCCGAGCAGATGCTCGTGGATGTTGTTGTATTTTATTTTTGGCCATGTAGGCCCATCGTTGTCATTGAAATTCCCTATCGGAATATTGTGTCGGATATCATAGTAGGGACTGTGATCTCCCTTGTTAGCTAATTTGATATAATTTAGTCATGCTCGCCTGGTGGATCTCCTAGCGTGGGGTCCACGGCACTGTAATTACCCAATAGGATTTGGGGGTGTTACATCGACAAAGGCACATTTTCAAAGGTAAAGAGCTGTAAGACAGCTAAAGAGGTTTGGGAGAAACTCAAGTTAATTTGTGAGGGAACTGATCTCTCAAAAGAAAAGTGAATCTTTCAAAATGAAAACCACTAAACACTTTAGGAACTTGATCTCAGATTCACTGGCATTGTATGTGAACTTGAAGTTTTAGGCAAAGTGTACACCTAAAAGGAGAAAAATCCCCAAATATTTAGATCACTCCCTGCCCGTTTGGGACATTAAGACCACAACTATGCGTGTGTCTTGTAATCTTAATGATATATCTACTTTTGACCTCTTCTCTGGTGTTGGGATAAACAATCTTGTACCGTGTTTTGATAAAGTGCCAACATACAGCAAGTAACTGTCCCGAAGACAATAATACAACAAGATGTCAAGTGCCTTATCATACAGCAAAAGTATAAAGTGCCATCATATAGCAAGAAGCTCATCAGTCAATATGACACCAAGTATGGAAGCTGTCCTGAAATATTCATACAACATCTTTCCATACAGCAGCACTACATAGCCTACAACGTTGGAACCTATAGCTACAACATTGTAAACGCAACATGTTGGATACAACATACAGGCTGTAAGTGTTGAGATCTTCAACACTTATCCACCAGGACTGAAGACCGTTGAAACAGAATCTGCTTTATACGCTAAAGTCAAGCCACCGTTTGAAAAGAAGTATTTAAATACTTACTGGATAAAGTATTTGAATACCAGCCGACAAAGATCTTCAGACGAGGAGCAAAATCCGGATCTTGTACTGTGCAAGTTAATCAACACGTTAGAACGGACTTTTTTCTCAACAGATCTATTCCCAACGGATCTATTCCAAAGGCTATATATACCCCGAAGTTTGAAGATCAGAGAGATCAACGAATACACACGATCACACACGAACATATCAGAGAATACATATAAATATTTATAAAGATCAAGATCTGAAAACTGAGCAAACTAAGATATACTGATATACACTCGTGAACATCTCAAGAACAGTATATCAAGAGCAAACATATTTCTTCAAGCATACTGCCACTCCTGAGAGAAGAAATATACAAGTTCTCAACCTTGACAACACATCATCAGCTCAAGCTCAAGAAAGTCAAGCTGTTTTTCAACCCATGATCTTACATTTAAAGAAAACCATCAGCCCAGTGTGGACTGAGAAAGCCTTGCTTTTCCTGAACTGTGTGTGATGGATCTGCATTGAAGAGATGAAGCTACGGAACTGTGTGTGAAGAAGCTAGTTAAGTGAAAGCTTTGACCAATCTCTGTGAACGGTTGAAAGCGACAATTTTTGTACCAATCTGTGTGAACGATACAAGGATAGGTTTGATTAGAGACACATAGTTGTGTACGTAGTGTTTAGAATAAACATCTTACTCCTGTGTGGAGGACTAGTGGACGTAGAGGGGTTTACCTCGAACCACTTTAAATATCTTGTCATTTACCTTCTGCAACTTACTATTTTCATTACTGTGATTATTTTACAAGTATACACTCCATACCCTGTACGCACCAAGCAAACTAGAGAAAACCTAGTGGCTGAATTTACAACAACTTACCTTAACAGACTTCCGCTACGCACTCTCATTTGAAAAACGTACCGCTTGTTGCTTAAAACACTTTACAAGCTGTATTTTGTATACTTAGTGGCCAACAAGTGGTATCGGAGCGGTTGATTCTAAAAAGAATAAGTCATATTTTTAACCGAATTAGATCCCAAAATCACTTATTTTTGAAAAATTCTTTATCTTTCCTAATCATAGACATGGATACCTCACTGATTAATAAGGTACCAATGTTTTCTATTAATGAGTTTGATGACTGGAGAATTAGGATGTAAGATCATCTTGCCGCCATGCATGAAGAGATGATTTATGTCATCCAAGAAGGCCCCATAAAATTATGAAGGTGAATACGGCCGCAAGGAATGAAGGCGAAGATCATGCCGAGATGCTCGAGAAAGAGCGCAAACAATGGACCACAGATGATCGAAAACGCGCCAACCTCGACAATGTTGCTGAGAACGCGCTATTTGTCACTCTTGACAAAGGCACGTTCTCGAAGGTAAAGAGCTGTAAGACAGCCAAAGAAATCTGGGAAAAACTCAAGATGATTTGTGAGGGAACTGAGCTCTCAAAAGAAAACAAGATTTCAAAACTAACTCAGCAATTCGAATCTTTTGAAATGAAACCAACTGAAACTCTTGAGGAACTTGACTTCAGATTCACTGGCATTGTCGGTGAACTTGAAGCGTTGGGCAAAATTTATACCCAAAAGGAGAAGAACTTAAAAATTTTCAGATCTCTCCCTGCCCAATGGGACTTTAAAACAACAGCTATCTGTATGTCATGTAATCATAATGACATATCTACTTTTGACCTCTTCTTTGACCTCAAACCATTTGAGTATGATATTGACATGAGAGAAAAAGCTGAAGAATTACCTGCGAGGACTACAACGCTAGACGTTATATCCAACAGAAGACATAGCATGATCAAAGTCTGCCCACAAGAAATCTGACAGTGACGGTGATATCCTGTCACAAGATGAAATCGAGCTCCTCATGCACAAATTCAAGAAATTCATCAAACAGTCTGGAAAGACTCCCTCCAGGCCCAAGCCTGTTCACAAGGCAAGTACCAAATCTTCCTCTGGTGACACTAACCTGTGTTACAATTGCAGGAAACCAGGATTATGCAAATAAATGTCCTCACCCTAGAGTTCAAAAGTTGCCGGAAGCCGAGCAACAGGAAAAAGACGAAAGAAGATGTGCTTGGAAAAACAAGCTCAACGCCCTGATTGGCGAATCAGAAGCCTCCCCCGCACCATCAAAGTCTGAAGAATGTCTTCAGGCAGTCCTTGACAGTGACTCATCCGATGATGAATTCGAAGATAAATCATATATGTGCTTTATGGCCAAAGACATACCGGAAGACGAAGACAGCGATGATGAGGTAAGATCAACCTCAAATACTACTGTAAATACATCTCATACCTTTGAAAATATGATGAATGAATTTAAAAACATTCAAAAGGCCCATGAGACATTGAAAAACGAAAAGATACAGCTCCAAATTTCTAACTTAGAGCTGAGGGAAGAAAATGACTTGTTGAAAGTAAATTACGAAAAATATGTCTGTCGATCGTGAAAATAGCAAAGTCGATCACGAAAAACTTATGGAGAGCAATCATCAACTTGCTCATGAACTGAATGAGGCTAAGTCTCATAGTGAAGGCCAGACAAATGATTTTGTTCTGCTCCAAGCCAAAATAAAAGCTCTCGAAAACGAGAAGGAGAACTTGAGACCATCTTGAAATCATTCGAGAAATCATCTAAAAGGATGGAAGAAATTCTAAGCACCGGGGAACATGCTCATAATAAAAGTGGCTTAGGATACAACTCATTTTCCAATAAAAGGAAAGCTAGTACTGTGTTCGTCAGGGGTGTGCCCATTCCTGTATCGAAAGAAACCCCGAGTCCTGTGAAGGTACCTGCTGCACCGCGAACAGCAAAAGCTACCATTCTGCCACCACAGTCATATCAGAGATAGCAGAATCCTTATCCATTCAGACCTGTAAGGCGTAACCAACAGCATGCTCCCCGAGCATATCAAAAGCGCCAGCAGCCATTCCAAAAGAAGGTTGTACCCAAATATCAAAGGCCTGCACAGCAGTACTTCCAACAATACAGCGTGCCTAGATATTGGATACAGGAGCATCGTTATCAACGTGAAAGCATTTCGCCGCACAGTATCAACAACATCTTTGGGAATCCAACTGCAGACCCAGAAGGCAAGCTGTGAGGCCGTAGAAAATGGCTCCACCTCCAAGTCGGCATTCGTACTAGACTAATAATAATAACCTTGAATTTTTCATGCATAATAATTATCAAGATTACAGCGACTACGTGCCTGCCACACGTAGACATCGTCAGAATGGACGTAAAGTAACCTACATCAATTGCTGTCAGGCAAATATGGGTACCTAAAGGCACTAACATCCATGGACCCAACATTCAAAGGGGACCTAAATCTACTTAATTTATTTGCCTACAGGACATCTTAGAGAAGGACATCTGGTACTTCGACAGCGGATGTTCTCGGCACATGACAGGAGATAAAAGTAAGTTGTCAGAGTTTGTAGAAGGTCGCGGTCCAAAAGTGCGCTTCGGTGATAAATCAAAAGGAAGAACAAGAGGGAAGGGAACCCTGCTTGTAGGAAAATTCAAAGTCACCGATGTAGCATATGTTGAAGGCTTAATATAATCTACTTAGTATTAGCCAGTTCTGTGACAAACAGTTCTCGATGAAATTCGATATAGACCACTGTAGAATCAAGAACATCCTGACCAAAGAAGTTGTGCTCACAGGAAGCAGATCAAGTAATATGTATATTGCTGACTGGATGCCTATGAGCTCCACAATTCCTTGTTTTGTTGCCAAAGGCACTGCAGATCTAAGCTGGCTATGGCACAAGAGGATTTCTCACATCAACTTCAAGACAATCAACAAGCTCGCCAGACAGGAAATGGTCAGAGGTTTGCCCAATGTGTCATTCTAAAAACACAGCGTCTGCGGACCCTGTCAGAAAGGCAAGCAAATCAATTACCACCCTGAAAAGCAAATCCTACCTTTCCACTCATAGAGTTCTAGAAATTCTACACATGGATCTCTATGGTCCTGTAGACCTGGTAAGTTTGGGAGGTAAGAAATACTGTGATTGGACAATATTTCTAAGCAAGAAGAAGGAAACAACATCAAAGCTGCCTGAGCACCTGAGAAAGCTTCAAAATTAGAAAGGGTTGAGTATCGTGTCCATTCGTTCCGACAGATGTACTGAATTTACAAACCGCTTTGTAGAGCAATACTATTGAAAAAATGGGATACGACACGAATACTCAGCTGCCCGAACACATCAAAAAACGGTGTTGCCGAGTGAAAGAACAGGACGCTCAAGGAAGCAACAATGACCATGATTTCCGCAAGCAAGTTGCCACAGCGTTTCTGGGGTGAAGCCACCAATACAGCGTGCTACACACAAAACCACTGCATCATCAACAAACATCACAACAAAAAAGCATACGAGGTATGGAACACAAAAACTCCATTAGTTTCGTACTTTCACATATACGGGCGCAGGTGTTATGTTTTGAACAACGGGAAGGATCAACTTAGAACCTTCGATGAGAAGTCGGATGAAGGGATATTTGTAGGATATTCCTCTGTCAGCAAAGCTTATAGGATCTTTAATAAATAGAAGCTGACAATTGAGGAATAAGTACATGTAGTGTTCGATGAACCTCACCATGATCCTACCGGAGTAGAAGATATTACTCAGAATATCCAACAACTCACCATTAATGACCCTCCAACTCCTATAGAGCCTGTCGTTGACTTAGAAATCAACCACACAGCTGTAAGAACAGAAGTAGATGAAGGTGATGTTATACAAGTTGAAGCTAAATCTACAGCAACTCTAAATACAGTACGGGACGCCGAATTAGAACCCGACAGAAGATGGTTGAGATATCACCCATAGGAGTTGATCATAAGAAACATTAATGCTGGAGTATATACCCGTAGGAGAATACAGAGTACACAAGTAAATGTACTATGTGCGTAAGAAGAACCCGAATCTGAGATGTCTCGTATGGAAGTCTCAAGCTGAAGTTATGAGACTTCATATGTGCACTATAGCTGTATTCTTAGCTCAATCCGAACATGTTTCTAGCAAAGAAGCTCTAGACAATTCTCACTGGATTTCATCTATGTAAGAAGAGCTTAATGGTTTCGAAAGAAACAACATATGGTATCTAGTACCCATACCTATGCATCAAGCCGTAATTAGAACCAAATGGGTATTTAGAAACAAGATGGATGACTACAGACATGAAGAAGGCATAGACTACGATGAAACATTTGCCCCTGTAGCCAGATTAGAAGCCATTAGGATTTTATTAGCCTTAGTTGCCCATAGAGCTTTATTGTATATCAAATGGACTTAAAGAGTGCATCCCTGAATGGAGACCTCGCCGAAAATGTCTATGTTGAACAACTCCCAGGGTTTGTCAACACAAAAGGCGGAGACCTAGTATACAGGCTACGGAAAGCACTGATGGACTCAAGCAAGCACCTAGGGCGTGGTATGAAACCCTGTCCCTGTACCTAACCAATAATGGATTCGAGAAAGGTGCTATGGAGAAGACACTATTTAAGACACAGGAAAGAGACGACCTGTTGATGGTTCAAATATACATAGATGATATTATATTTGGTTCCACTAACCTTGCTTTGTGTCAAAGGTTCTCTCATATCACGCAAAGTAAATTTGAAATGAGTATGATGGGGGAACTTAGTTATTTCCTAGGATTGTAGGTAAAACAGTTGCCTACAAGAATCTTTATCAACCAAGAGAAGTACAGCAAGGACCTACTCAACAAGATTGGAATGAATAACTCCAAATCTTCGTCAACCCGCATGAGCACTTCCGTGCAAATTAGTGCTGATGAAGCAGGAAAGCGGATTGATCAATCACTCTACATGAAGCTAATAAGCTCACTCCTGTACCTAATAGCTAGCAGGCCCGATATCCAGTTTGTTGTAGGAGTGTGTGCTCGGTATCAAGTAGCACCTAAAGAATCACACTTCAGAACAGCTAAACGAATCCTTAAGTATGATAAAGGAACAGTAGATGTAGGACTGTGGTATCCTAAGGAAGGCAAATTCGATTTGGTTGGTTGCAGCAACTCGTATCTCGGAGGTTGCAAGCTAGATAGGAAGAGTACAAGCGGTACTTGTCACTTTCTTGTACCTAGACTCGTGTCATGGTTCAGTATGAAACAATTGGCAAACTCGCTTTCCACAGCTGAATCGGAATACTATGCTGCTGGTAGTTGCTGTATGCAGATTCTTTGGATGCAAGAATGGACTTGTTATCAGAAACAAATCACGTCTAGTCACACAAGGCTACAGACAGGAAGAAGGCATTAACTACGATGAAACATTTGCCCCTGTAGCCAGACTAGAAGCCATTAGGATATTCTAGCCTTTGTCGCCCATAAGAGCTTTATTGTATATCAAATGGACGTCAAGAGCGCATTCCTAAATGGAGAACTTTCCGAAGAAGTCTATGTTGAACAACCACCAGGATTTGTCAACAGAAGGCGGAGACCTTGTATACAGGCTGCGGAAAGCACTGTATGGACTTAAGCAAGCACCCAGAGCATGGTATAAGACCCTGTCCCTGTACCTTACCAATAATGGATTCGAGAAAGGTGCTGTGGACAATACCCTATTTAAGATATAGGAAGGTGATGACCTCCTGATGGTTCAAATATACATAGATGATATTATATTTGGTTCCACTAACCTTGCTTTGTGTCAAAGGTTCTCTCATATCACGCAAAGTAAATTTGAAATGAGTATGATGAGGGAACTTAGTTATTTCCTAGGATTGTAGGTAAAACAGTTGCCTACAAGAATCTTCATCAACCAAGAGAAGTACAACAAGGACCTACTCAACAAGATTGGAATGAATAACTCCAAATCTTCGTCAACCCGCATGAGCACTTCCATGCAAATTAGTGCTGATGAAGCAGGAAAGCGGATTGATCAATCACTCTACATGAAGCTAACAAGCTAAACGGCCCAATATCCAGTTTACTGTAGGAGTGTGTGCTCGGTATCAAGTAGCACCTAAAGAATCACACTTCACAACAGCTAAACGAATCCTTAAGTATGATAAAGGAACAGTCGATGCAGGACTGTGGTATCCTAAGGAAGGCAGATTCGATTTGGTTGGCAGCAGCGACTCGGATCTCGGAGGCTTATATAGGAAGAGTACAAGCGGTACTTGTCACTTTCTCGGACCTAGACTTGTGTTTTGGTTCAGTAAGAAACAATCGGAAAACTCGCTTTCCACAGCTGAATCAGAATACTATGCTGCTCGTAGTTGATGTATGCAAATCCTTTGGATGCAACAACAGCTGTCAGATTATGGAATCGCTGTCAAGGAAACACCGATCATGTGCGATAGCACGAGTAAATTGCAATAACGCACAATCCTGTATTGCACTCGCGTACTAAGCACATTCGTATGAAGCATCATTTCATTAGGAATCATGTTGAGAACAAGGATGTTCGGCTCGAGAAAGTTCATACAGATATCTAGTTAGCTGACATCTTTACCAAGCCTCTCAGCATAGCCAGATTCTATATGCTTTGACAATAATTGGAAATGCTAGAGCCTGACTCCCTGTAAGTTTTACTGCTTTTACTCAACAATTGAGGGGGAATGCTGTAAGACCCAAGAATACAGTATCCACCGTTAATTATCTGTACACTCAGAAAATCCGACAGCACTGCAGAAATAAAAAGACATAAATTCATCCTACAGCTGACGTGGGCAATAATTAAGGGGGAATAATGTATGACCCATGAATACAGTATTAATCCAAAAATTGCTGTAAGAATTGAATCCCGTATATACCTTTTGAGGGGGAACACTGTATTTTTGAGAATACAACACATACTATGGGAATTCAATTAATATTATACTAATATTTTATTCAATTTTAAAATAGTTTTGAGTCCACATGCCCTGTTTTAAAATTAAAACTTCTTTGCATTAAATGCTTTACACGACATCTGGAATATTTTATCTGAAACGCCGCGATTTTTCAAATTAATTAATAATTTGAAGCCGCCATTTCGGAAAATAAGGGAAGTCGAAATGTCAGATATGGGACCAGTTATCATTTCAAAATTGGATGGATAAGATGTACCAGTTATGCTTGATTTATCTTGTTCGTTCATTGAAAAACGACGGTTCCCATCCCTTAAATCTGACCGTTCACTGTCTGAAAACCCTAATCTTCCCTGCCCACTATAAAAGGACTGTTACTTGATCTATTCGACTCTTTATGCTTTCTGCAAAATTAAACGAGTCCTTTGAGCAAACAGCCTACATTGCTTACTACATTTTATTGCATTTTCTTTGCATTTTACTCACTTTCTCTTCAAGAAATTATTATGGCATATCTACAGACTTCATCTCCATCTCTCAAAAAGACTGCCACGATCATCGATGGGCGAATCTTCGCCAGATCTAGTTGAACGTGTTCATGCTGAATCTGACGACATTGAGTCCATAGAGATCATCGTCTCAAGGAAACGTCAGCAAGGCCTCTCGCGCCTTGGAAGCCACACTACTGATCTCTATGATGAGCAAATGGTCGAGGAATTCTATCTCGACACCTCTATTCATTTCTTTTCTCTGGCAAGAGGAGGAAATGTTTCCGACATCACTGCCACCATCTGTGGAGTCGAGACCCGTGTTGACCAGGAATTACTGCAGAATTTGTACAGGCTACCTGCTGATGGCTTGTCTATGGAGGAACTTGAGACTGTTGGGTCCCAAGAAGTCCTCACTGCATGTTGGGGACTATTCACTGGCTCTGCATCGAACATGAATGTTCATGCGTCCTGCCATAAGAAAAGTTTTTGCTTACCATTCGTTTATTTACATGATTTTTGTTGTCGTGTGGTTGAGAACAGGACTGGTGCTTGTGAGATGTGCACTAATCTTCGATTCAGAATGATGGTCGCCATCATGTCTGGGGAAAAGGTCAATTGGTGCCAAATTATCTTCAAAAAACTACAGAAAGAGGCTTCTAAGCCTGCTTATTCTTAACTATATCCTGACCAAATGTGGTGTACCACAATAAAATGAAGTTAAGAAGATAAATCAGCGCAAATATATTGGAGGAAGCAAGCCCTCCGTGTTCAACAAAGAAAGATTGATTAGGTCAAGGCCATTTGTTTGAACTATGCCCCTGTCTGCTGATCCCAGGGACATAACTGCAAAGTCCGGGAGCGAGGAGACATCAAAGAAAAGGAAGATATCTCACAGCAAAACTCCCCTTGCTGGTGAGAAGACGAAAAGGAAGCTAGGGAGGCTTTCCAAAGCCAAGGCTGCAGAGATTACAGCGATCTCTGTGGATGCCCCTTCGTTGGCGCAACCCACTGTATCAAACCCCTAGGGCATAACCCCTTCGGAAGAGATAGCTGCTACTGTTCAAACGGTATATCCCGAGCCTTTGGCAGCAACGACGGATGAACAACTATCTACCAACATTGAAG
Source organism: Orobanche coerulescens (assembly GCA_033398695.1). NCBI lineage: Eukaryota > Viridiplantae > Streptophyta > Magnoliopsida > Lamiales > Orobanchaceae > Orobanche > Orobanche coerulescens. The sequence continues at coordinate 119,050,859 of CM065803.1, forward strand.
TCTCTGGCGAGACGGCTGCCCCTTTGGACCCAACAGCCACATATCCTGTACGGGAACCCACACCCGTAAAGGATCTCTCTACCCTCAGGGTACCAACCCCTGTACGAGATCCCTCTCCAATACAGCATCCCACACCTGTAGTTGAACCCATGCCTACAGTAGACCCATGTATTGTACGCAACCCCTCTCCCGACACAATAATCCACAAAACTCTGATGTCAGTCCAAATTGACCAAGCTTATGAACACTTTGTTCAATAGAAATCCTACAGGGTCGCTCCGTACGATACTCTGTACAACTAGAGCGAGTGGAGAGAAGAAGAACTCTTTGTTCTGGAGGTGACAGACTCCCCGAACATTGAAGTCCTAATACAATGGGACAACGTCTTCTGCAAAGAGTTGATTTCGAGCTATTTCATGGATAAAGATGATGCTCGATTAAAAGGCAAATCTGTATCCGAAGACACTATTCCTGTCAGTCCTAAAAGACCACGACTCAGACAATGACGACGACGCATTTCAGGCGGGTCTGAGAATGAGCCGTGATGAAACTCGAGAATAGGAGTTTTCGTGGATACAACAACAACAGGGAGAAGGGACCTCCAGCCAACAGTTCCCTCCCCGACAGCAAGGAACTGCCCAAGACCAGGAGGAATCAGTCCCTCCTGTCGCCGAAGCCCCGACAATTTCTCAATAGGCGCCCGAGCCTATCGCCGCCCAACCAGACGATCAAGCCTGCACCATCCTGCAGGAGGAATCAGTCCCTCTGCAGGAGCAGGCGGACGCTGAGAGACAATAGGATGAATCAGCCCCTTCTGTACCTTTGTCTACAGAAACCCATCCAGAACAAGAGGAATCAGTCCCCACTGTGACTGAGACCCAATGAGACCGAACAGCCACCACCACCAACATCAACTGATGCCCCTGCATCATCACCAGCAGTGGAATCCGACGACGGTTTCTTATCTGAGGATGAACCACAACGGCCACGCACCCATGTGGTCGTTAGACAGCTCAATGGAGCTGATGAAGAAAAGCCAAGCTCTCCAGCTAGGACCGAGCAACTTCATACTCTCGGTCACCAAACTGTCTTCTTACAGGATGTTGTGAATGCTCTGCACAATGTTGAAAAGGAGATTAACTGGTTGCACGAGACTGCCATTGACGAAATGACTGGCGTAAAAAGAGAAATCTCCAAAGTGGAAGAAGCCTTCCACATTTTGCCCACTGTCTTAAGTTAAGCTCTCAATCAACTCCAACAGTCCCAGGAGCAGATTCTCATGGATTAACAAAAAAAGCACCTCATCTCTGAAGCCAAAACTGTGTCTGCCCTACAGGAAACTGGCCCCCAGCTAAGAGGACATGATCGAAAGATAGAAGATATGTCGCTGGTGCTTCAATCCCTAGTTGAAAAGATGTCAAGCATGGAGACCAAACAGTATAATGCGATGAAAATCCTGGAACGCCTTGATACGAAGGTCTCTTATCTTGATGAGGCCAAAAAAGGGGAAGAAGCTAGAGAAGCTGGACGGCAATGGAGACTGTCATAGGAAAAGGAGTTTGACGCTCCATTGGAAGATAGAATTACTGCTGCAATTACTCGATTGTCAGCTCCCTCTCATTCTGTTAGGATACAGGGTGCTCTCCCTGAATTCCACGATCCTCAAGTTCCTTGGAAGAACCTTGTGCAAAAGCTGCCAGTATTGAATCTCCCGGCCAACTGACAGCCTACAGACGATTAGATAAAGGATTGGAGGAAAAACAAACTGTTAAGATACTTTGTAGTTCTTATCAGGGAATCCACCATATTCAACAATTGTAGAATGCTGAAATTAGCTGCTGAGGAATTTACAAGGAGGCTGGACGAAGGAAAGCTCCCCCTACAGCTCCAGATGAAATCCAAGCACAGGAAAGGCGATCCGGTTACCCACCCCAAAGATTGGATCCCTGCTTTCGACAAATCATATGAAGGTCAAGCAATCTACTTAAATTGAAACAAGGATGCCCTGCAAAATTGGTGGAAGGGAACCGAAAATGATCCAAGAAGACCCTGAAGGCATGATTATCACAGGAGATATCCTGTATTATTTTTTTTGTTTTGTGCAAAGTTCTAATATTTTTGCCCAAATCTGTAATCTTTGCCCTATATCAGTAAAATCTATCTTTCTATCTCGAAAGATTACAACTCGTAATCTACGACTGTGTTACTGTGTGATTACGAATTCAATTAATTTATATGCTGCAAATTAACAAGTAAAAACTTATATAGTACAAAGGTGTAAGAACTCTTCTGCGAACAGCTCATAGGTTAAGTTGTATTCAACTAGATCATACTGTAAGATTTTGCCTGCATGCCAATCATAAGTTTAAGTGGTAATACACTTCCTTGTTAGATGCTATCATGTTAGAACTTGCCTGCGAGCAGTTCACACATTTTTTTATGCTGAAGACCAGATCATTCGACAGAAGATCAAGAAGAAAGCCTCTCAAATCAAAGAAACTTGAGAGGTTTTGGCATCAAGGTTTTGGCATCATCAAGAAGTTTTGGCAATTATCAAAAAGGGGGAAATTGTTGGGATAAACAATCCTGTACCGTGTTTTGATAAAGTGCCAACATACAGCAAGTAGCTATCCCAAAGACAATCATACAGCAAGATGTCAAGTGCCTCATCATACAACAAAAGTATAAAGTGCCATCATATAGCAAGAAGCTCATCAGTCAATATGACACCAAGTATGGAAGCTGTCCAGAAATATTCATACAACATCTTTCCATACAGCAGCACTACATAGCCTACAGCATTGGAACCTACAGCTACAGCATTGTAAACGCAACATGTTGGATACACCCTACAGGCAGTAAGTGTTGAGATCTTCAACACTTATCCAACAGGACTACAGACCGTTGAAACGGAATCTGCTTTATACGCTAAAGTCAAGCCACCATTTGAAAAGAAGTATTTAAATACTGACTGGATAAAATATTTAAATACCAGCCGGCAAAGATCTTCAGACGAGGAGCAAAATCCGGATCTTGTATTGTGCAAGTCAATCAACACGTTGGAACAGACTTTTTGCTCAATAGGTCTATTCCAAAGGCTGTATATACCCCGACGTTTGAAGATCAGAGAGATCAACGAATACACACGATTACATACGAACATATCAAAGAATATATATGAATATTCATAAAGATCAAGATCTGAAAACTGAGCAAACTGAGATATACTGACATACACTCGTGAACATCTCAAGAACAATATATACAGAGCAAACATATTTCTTCAAGCATACTTCCACTCCTGAGAGAAGAAATATACAAGTGCTCAACCTTGAACAACACATCATCAGCTCAAGCTCAAGAAAGTCAGGATGTTGTTCAACCCGTGATCTTATATTTAAAGAAAACCACCAGCCCTGTGTGGACTGAGAAAGCCTTGATTTTCCTGAACTGTGTGTGACGGATCTGCATTGAAGATACGAAGCTTCGGAACTGTGTGTGAAGAAGCTAGTCTAGTGAAAGCTTTGACCAATCTGTGTGAAACGTTGAAAGCGACAGTCTTTGTATCGATCTGTGTGAACGATACAAGGATAGGTTTGATTATAGACACGTAGTTTGCGTACGTAGTGTTTATAATAAACATCTTACTCCAATGTGGAGGACCAGTAGACATTGAGGGGTTTACCTCGAACCACTTTAAATATCGTGTCATTTACCTTCTGCAACTTATTGTTTTCATTACTGTGATTATTTTACAAGTATACACTGCATACCCTGTACGCACCAAGCAAACAAGAAAAAACCAAGTTGTTGTATTTACAGCAACTTACCTTAACAGAATTCCGCTACGCACTCTCATTTGAAAAACATACAGCTTGTTGCTTAAAACACTTTCCAAGTTGTATTCGGTATACTTAGTGGCCAACATCTGGCTTCAAAGATTTTGAGCATGACATTAACAGGCGGGAGAAGGCTGAAGAGTCCCCTGCCAAGGCTACAACACTGGTCGATGTATCATTAAGAGACACGGCTATGCCCCCAGCACATCCAAAGCTGCTGACAGTGATGAAGGCATCCTGTCACATAAAGAAATGGCTTTGCTCATGCACAAGTTCCGAAAATTCGTTAAGAAATCCAAAAAGGCTCCCTACAAGCCTAAACCCTTCAACAAGGTGAACCTTGAGGCACCATCTTCTGGAGACTCTAATCTATGCTATAATTACAGGAAGTCGGGATACTATGCAAATAGATATCCTCATCATAAGCTACACAAGCTACCAAAGCCTGAGCAACAAGAGAATGATGAGAAGTGACATGTCTGGAGAAATAATTTGAAGGCACTGATCAGGGAAACAGAAGCCACGTCCACATCTATCAAAATAAAGGAATACCTACGAGCTGTCACCGATAGTGACTCCTCTGATGATGAAATCGAAGATAAAGACTACATGTGCTTTATGGAAAAGGAAGAGGATGATGACGATATTGATGATGAGGTAAGCTCAACCTTAGTTAACCTAATAAATGCATTACATACCTTTAAAAACATGATGAATGAGTTTTGGGCCATTCAAAAAGCCCATAAGATGCTTAAAGAAGAAAACCTACAACTCTCTCTCTCTCTAACCTAGAGCTGAAGGATGAAAATGACTTGGTGAAAATAAACTATGAAAACAGGTCTTGAGATAGCGAAAATAGCACGGTCACTCATGAAAAACTCACGAAAAGTAATAATCAACATACATCGGAAATAAATGAGGTAAAATCTCATAACTAATGTAAGAAAAATGGTTATGCTTTAGTGGAAGCCAAGATACAACTTCTCGAGAAACGAGAAGGAGAACTCGAGACCATTCTCAAGTCATTTGAGATATCATCTAGAAGGATGGAAGACATCCTAAGAGCTAGATTACATGTACATGATAAACGTGGCTTAAGATACAACTCGTTCTCCAATAATGGCAAAACTAGTACGATATTTGTTAAAGGGGTGGAACCTATCCCTAAGATCGAGGAACTTCCAAAGGTTGCACATGTAGATAAAGGAAAGGCTACAGCTGTACCTTCTCGGAAATCAAAGCGGCCATTCCGCCACCAAGTTCTTAACGCAAGCAGCGGACCACACAACCTCATAAGTCTGTAAGATGCAATGATCAACATCAATAGTATGCTCCCCAAGCATACCAACAACATATCCACCAGAAAAGAAAGAAGGTTGTACCCAAGTACCACCAATAGCATGCGCCTCAGTACTATCAACATTATGTTGCTCCTCAATAATGGGTACAGAAACCCAGGTATCTCTCTCGTAAGCAAGCTGCCGCGCAATTCTACCAACATAAGGTCTGGGAATCCAACTGGAAACCCAGAAGGCATAGAAACACGGTTCCTCCGCCCAGACAACAATCTTACTGGAACTAAAGTTCTTAATTTTACAGGCATTAACCATGCTTACAAATATTACGTGTCTACCCCACGTACATCTCACAAAAGAGGACCTAACATAACCTATAGCAAACACATTGTTGTTAGGAAATTTGGGTATCTAAAGGCACTAATAACCAAGGACCCAAAGATCAAAGGGGACCTAAATCTACTTAATACTTGTTTACAGGTTATCATGGAGAGGGATATCTGGTACTTCGACAGCGGATGTTTTTGCCACATAATAGGAGATATCACCAAGCTAATAATTTATGTAGAAGGTCGAAGTGTAAAGGTGCGATTCAGGGATGAATCTAAAAGAACAAGAGAGAAAGGAACCCTGCTTGTAGGAAAATTCAAAATCACCAACGTAGCCTATGTAGAAGGACTTCAGTACAATCTTCTTAGTGTTAGCAGTTCTTTGACAAACAGATCTCGATCAAATTCTAAGAAGATCACTTTAGGGCAAATGACAAAAGGACCAAGCAGATTGTCTGTAACACCCCCGAGATATTCAGAGTATATTACAGCGCCGTGGACCCCTATATGGGACCCACCAGGCTAACACAAGAAAACACCACTCGACTAACCGTCTCGGTTAGCAAGGAAACAATTATTAACAACAAGAACATATAACAATACGTCCGGTACAACCGGCATAATAAACATCAACCGACAAATACAGTAACTTCAACGATGACCAATCACAATCCGAAAGGAAAAGCCTAAGTACTCGCGAGTACAATCTATAAGTTTATAAATGTGAAAACAACCATATCGAAGTAGGCAAAAAGAAATAAGATGACCCAAATGCATATGTCAACGGCCCTGGCCAACATCCTCGTACTGTCCCAGTGCTCGCTTGTCCGGATGATCATAACCTGAAATCCATAACAAGAATTTCCCCACAACGGGTCTCCAAAGGGGTTAGCAATTACGCTAGTACAAGTAATCAAGGCAAACCAATCGCTTACACATTTCATAGTACATGCACCAATATCATTTCAAAAACCAAAACCAGACATGTCTTTTCCGGAAACAAACTGTCACAATTAATTTGCCTAGGACCGGGACGAAGCCACGAATCCCACTCGAGGCCCCTAACGACCCTCCCGAGCTGGACACATTCATAAAACAAATCAAGCACCACACGTCACCTAGGACCGGGACGAAGCCACGAATCCCACTCGAGGCCTCTAAGGACCCTCCCGAGCTGGCTAGCGAAACAAGCTCATGAATCCAGGACGAAGCCATAGATTCCCTCTGCGATCCCGTCGGACCCTCCCGAGGTGAGCAAATCACACACAATATACATTACCATTTCATGTTAAGCATAGAGGTTTCCAAAAATACTTGCCTTGAATAATTGACGACGCAACGAACGGAAGGAAAAACACCGTTGAACGCTAGGAACCAACGGAACCGAACATAACGATTCGAAGAACACAATCAGAACCAAATCTAAACGAATACGGAAATGGAATACACCCGAAAACCCGCCTAAGATTCATGTATATTCGTACAAAAATAATAACGAGGGCAGACCACAACCAAACCCTCTCGATTCCGTAAAAACCACGAAATATACCATGAATCCATAGGGAAACTAAGAATACCATCAAGATTAATCATATTCATCATGAATCCACCAACAAAACGGAATGAATCGGACGAAAATCCCAAAATCCCCAAATCTACCGAAAGTAGGGTTCTAAGAGATTTACCTTGGATTGAGAATGAAGAACACAAGTAGGTGTTGTTAATCTACTTCAAAAACTCAAGGTAGGGGATGCCTGAAATAATCGGAGGAAGAGATCGCTCGAAATTCGCCTGGAGAAGCTCTACGCCGCGGGAGGAGAAGAAATGAAAATGATAAGCTCATCTGGCTCAACTCCCTGGTTTATATAGCCAGGTAGTGTTAGCGCGCACTAATCCCCAAAGTTAGCGTGCGCTAACGGGACGAAACTCCAGCCCATACAGTTAGCGTCCCAGTCCAGTAGCCAGATTTCTGGCCGTTAGCGTGCGCTACTCGAAACGTAGCGTGCGCTAATAATCTCTCGGTAGCGCGCGCTATCGAGCAATAGCGTGTGCTACCTGGACATCGGTAGAGTCCAAAGTTAGCGCCCGATACTCACCTAACCCGTTAGCGCGCTAACGTACAAGCGTAGCGTGCGCTACACGGGCACTGGCCGAGTTCGATGAAAAGCGTCGATCTTGGGCCGAGTCACGCTAGCGCACGCTACTGAACAACTTAACGTGCGCTAGTCTCCCGACATTAGCATGCGCTAGACAAGGTAGCGTACGCTAATCCGATAGTCCAGAGGGCTGGGAACAGAACTGACACTCCCAGGGATAACTCGCTAGCGCGCGCTATGAAACAAACGTAGCGTGCGCTACTAAGGGACCTCTAGCATGCGCTAGGTACGAAATATTAACGGTCCAAAACACCTGAATATGAACGAAACGTCAGACGGAACATCTGAAGATGCATTAAAACATAGAATGGATCCACGGCAACCCCGAAACAGCGGTTCCGCACAACAATAACGAGAATCGGATCAACAGGTGACTGAAAAGATACACTGAAAGATACAGGAGGGTCACTACGATCGAGAAATACATCGAAAATAAAAATTACAAGGGGAAGAAAAATGCGGATATTACATTCTACCCCTCTAAAAACAAGTTTCGTCCCGAAACTTAAGAGACAAATAACTCGGGCTGCCTAGCACGCATGTTATCCTCAGTCTCCCAAGTTGCCTCCTCGACACCATGTTTCGACCACTGCACTTTGACCAAAGAGATGGTCTTATGCCTCAGTCGTTTCTCGCGATGCTCCAAAATCTTCAAGGGACGTTCTTCAAAAGTAATATCTTCGGCGACATCAATCTCCCCATAGTCGATGATGTGACTAGGATCCAGGACATATTTCCTCAGCTGGGAAACATGAAAAATGCTATGAACATGACTCAGGGCCGGGGGCAACGCCAAACGGTATGACAACCCACCGACTCGCTCGAGAATCTCAAAGGGTCCAATAAATTTCGGACTCAACTTCCCCTTTTTCCCGAAACGGAAAACTTCTCTCATCGGCGACACCTTTAGTAAAACGTGGTCTCCCACCTCGAATTCCAAAGGTCGACGAGGGGCATCGGCATATGAATTCTGTCGACTCTGGGCAATTAACATTCGTTCCCGAATTAATTCTATCTTCCGCCTCGTCTCTAAAACGACATCCGGCTCGGTCCCGATCAAATCGGACGCCTCATTCCAACAAATCGGTGATCGACAATGCCGACCATAAAGTGCCTCATACGGCGCCATTCGAATCGACGCGTGCCAACTATTGTTGTACGTGAATTCAATTAATGGCAAATGCTCCTCCCAGTCACTACTCCGATCGAGAGCACAAGCACGCAACATATCCTCGAATGTCTGGATAGTACGTTCCGACTGTCCATCTGACTGGGGATGAAAAGAGGTACTCAAACGCAACCGAGTACCCAACGCCTTATGCACCGCCTGCCAAAAGTGCGATACAAAACAACCATCACGATCCGAAACAATAGACTTCGGAGTACCGTGAAGTCTCACAATCTGCGCGATAAACACATGAGCTAACTTCTCTGGGCCCCAAGTGTCCTTGATACCCAGAAAATGTGCCGACTTGGTCAGACGATCAACAATCACCCATACCATATTCATGCCCGACCTCGATCTCGGCAAACTCGTAATGAAATCCATCGATATATCTTCCCACTTCCATTCCGGAACGAGGTAGTGCAATAACCCGATAGGTCCGATGCTCGATTTTGACCTGCTGACAAGTCAAACATCTCGCTACAAACTGCGCGACCTCTTCCTTCATATCATTCCACCAGAAATTCCTCCTCAGGTCCTTGTACATCTTACTCGAACCAGGATGAACGGAGTAAGGTGTAGCATGGGCCTCGCGCAGAATACTCTGTCTCAACTCTAAGTCGTTCGGTACACAAAGTCGACTCTGGAATCTCAAAATACCATCCTCATGAATCACAAACCCAGGAGACTTTCCCTTAAGAACATTCCCTCGGATTTGAGTAATCATCGGATCCTCTAACTGCTTCAGCTTAATTTCATCGATCCAAGACGACGAAATCTCTAAAGCACAAAGTTGCCCGATAGCTCCAGGCAACAAAACCTCAACATCTAACTCGATCAAAGCCCGCCGAAGCTCCGACTGAGATGTAAGGACTTCAAGCGTTCGCAACGCAATCGGTTTCCGACTCAAGGCGTCGGCCACGACGTTCGCCTAGCCCGGATGATAAAGGATTTCGAGGTCATAATCCTTAATCAGCTCTAACCACCTCCTCTGCCTCATATTCAACTCCCGCTGAGTAAATATGTATTTCAGACTTTTATGATCGGTAAAAATCTGACATGCAGAGCCGAAAAGATAGTGACGCCAGATCTTGAGCGCAAAAACGACTGCCGCCAACTCCAAATCATGAGTAGGGTAGTTAAGCTCATACGGCCTCAACTGTCTCGAAGCATAAGCGATGGTCTTGCCGTGCTGCATCAATACGCACCCAAGACCCTGACCCGAAGCATCACTGTAAACGGCAAAACCCTCGTTGCCATACGGCAATGCTAAAACCGGGGCTGAAGTCAAACGCCTCTTCAGCTCCTCAAAACTCGACTGCCTTTCGTCATTCCAGACGAACTTCTCGGATTTCTGGAGCAACTGTGTAAGTGGCCGAGCTAGTTTTGAGAAACCCTCGACGAACCTACGGTAGTAGCCATCCAAACCCAAGAAACTACGGACCACCTTCACATTCATGGGCGGCGCCCAATCCAACACTGCCTCAATTTTCTGCGGATCCACACGAACTCCCTCGGCTGAAATCACGTGACCCAAAAACATCACTTCCCTCAGCCAGAACTCACATTTCGAGAACTTCGCATAGAGTTGCTCGGTCCTCAAAATGTCTAACACTATCCGCAAATGATGGGCATGCTCTTCCTCATTCCTCGAATAAATAAGAATATCGTCAATGAAGACGACGACACACTTATCCAAATACTCGATAAAGACTTTGTTCATCAACTGCATGAACACATTTGTGCGCATTAGTTAACCCGAAAGGCATGACTACAAACTCATAATGTCCGTATCTCGTCCGAAAAGCTGTTTTCGGCACGTCGGACTCCCTCACCCGGAGCTGATAGTACCCCGATTTCAAATCAATCTTCGAGAATACCGCAGCTCCCTGCAACTAATCAAACAAGTCATCAATCCTCGGCAAGGGATACTTGTTCTTGATGGTCACTTTGTTTAGTTCGCGATAGTCGATACACAAACGCAGTGAGCCATCCTTCTTTCGCACAAACAGGACTGGTGCACCCCAAGGTGAGGCGCTCGGCCGAACATACCCCGACTCAAGAAGCTCACTCAACTGATTCTTCAACTCGGCCATTTCTGAAGGTGCCATGCGATACGGTGCCTTCGAAATCGGAGCCGCGCCTGGATCTAACTCTATGGCAAACTCAACCTCACGATCCGGTGGCAATCCCGACAACTCGTCAGGAAACACATCAGGAAACTCACTAACAACTGGAATCGACGAAAGCTCGACTCCACCATCCTCCGCCTTCAAGGCATAGCACCAATAACCAATACACCCCTTTCGCAAGAGTCTCATCGCCTTCAATGCGTTAATAACTAACTTCTGGTTTCCCCTCTTTCGCCCCATGAAAGAGTGCCCGGTGCCGTCCTCGGCTAACATAGTGATGATCCTCGTGCGGTAGTTCATGATTACACCATGCCGCTCGAGCCAATCATCCCCGAGAATCAAATCCTCACCCTCAATACCCACAACAATAAGATTAGAGAGCCAAGCCCTCTCACAAATAAACACAGAACAGTCCCGGACTTCTCGATCACCGACAATTCTATCACCGCTAGGAAGTTTAACGATGAAAGGCTCGCAAGGTGACAAGCAGTCGAGACTCAAACGGCGTACACACTCTAGAGAAATGAATGAATGTGTAGCACCCGAATAAAAAAGAATACTGATAGGATGGGAATGGATACGAACGGTACCTGTCGCCACAGCAGCTGCTGGATCATCGGCCCTCCTCATCTCATAGATACGCGGCTGGGCAGAGCCGACACTGGAAGCTCCTCCCCTAGCGGTCTGACCCCTACCTCGGCCGGCACTCGGCGGTGGCGACAGAGCAAATGAGCCCTGGTTCACACTAGGCTCTATAGGTGCTGGGTGAGAAGAATGGGCGCCGCGAAACTGTCTGAGTTTCTCGCAAAAAGAAGCCTTGTGGCCCGACTGACCACAAGTATGACAAGTCAAAGATGGACGAGGACAATCCCGGTTCACGTGGCCTGGCTTGACACAATTAAAGCATCTGGGGTCCCGGACGAATGTCCCGGTGGCACTTCGGAAACTCCCACAGAAACTAGCCGAACCACCCGTAGAAATATTTGCAGGTTGAGATTTCTGCTGACTTCCACCCTTGTAACCCGAGAAATCCCCAGCGGATTTCTGCTTCTTACTCTCTCGGACCGCCGCACTAGCCATCACCCACATATCATAAGCAAGAGCTCGACACTGATAATCCTTCAAAGTAGTACAGACGAGCCCAGACATATAGTCCCGAATGGACAGTTTCATCCTCCTGGAAAAATGGAAAATTTTGTCGCTCTCTTCGACAACTTGGGTCTTCACATAGACCAACTCCTTGTTAAAATGTAATATCCTAGAATTTCACTATAAATTTTTTTGCATTATTTTATCTGGGATGTACTGTACAGAGTGGGACCGACACGATATGAGTGGATAATTTTGGAAACCGTGACAGTCGTGCCAGTATGTCTATTGAGGGTATTTTGATTCTAGGATATTACATGCTTGGTGTGTTTTCGATGTCGGATATACCGTATGAGTATTTGTATGATTGCCGTACTTGGTCGACAGTTGTAATTGAGGATATCGTGCATCAGACGTACCGTACGAGAATATTTTCGGGATTTCGTATATGTGTTCAGTATTGTCGTATGTTCACATTTGTTATGTCGAGATGTTGGACAGGAATTGCTGGAAATGGCTAAGTATGGAAGCCATTACGTACGTTATGTGTTGAAGCTTACGTACGTTAAATTGGTAGAGTTACGTACGTTATGGCCGAGACATTACGTACGTAACATGGGAATCAGACGATCGAGTCGTGGTCGGCAGGTGGGACCCTGTGTCGACAACTTTCGGCGGAGGATGTTGACAGGTGAGTCAACGTACGTGTTACGTACGTTATACAGGACGTGTTACGTACGTAACACGACCATTATCTTGTAGCAAGTCAGCGTCGTGTACGTGCGCATAGCGGAATAAGTGTTACGTGCGTTACGGGGCGGCGAGTCGTGGCGAGATGACTGGATGGCCGAGCATGGCGGCCGTGACTCGTTGGGATGGCCGAGCATGGTCGCGGTGACTCGGTTGAGGGGCTAGGGCGGCAAATTACGTACGTGGCGGTGGCGATTCTGGCCGTAATGGCCGATTACGTACGTAAAGGAGCTTCGATTACGTACGTAAGGGTGCGAACAAAGCTGGGCCGATAAGGTAGGCCACGGCGGTTACGTCGTAAGCCACGGCGATTACGTGCGTAGCGGCGGCAGTCTCGGCTTTATATAAGGCTGGACCGAGTCATCTGCTCATTTCTTCGTTTTTCTTCGTTCCTTAGCGATTTCTTCAGGAAATATGATGGTTTTGAGTAGAATCAACTTATAACAACATGTTTTGGAAGTTGGAATCATGGATTAACATCATCCTCCACCCGGATCGAAGGTAAGAACACATGAACTTTTGGTTTTTGGGTGTTCTTGAGGTTTCTTGGTGTTTTGGCCGATTTGCTCCATTTTGATTCAGATTATTGGTAGAACTTGATTGTATACTTGTAATCATTCAATACTCTTGATGTTTTGTGGAACAAATTCGAGTATTTCTTTGAATAATCGATTGAATTGGACTATGCCTTCAAAGTGTTCGATGAAATGCCTCAATGAGTAGAACTTGGGAAATTCTATACATTTTCGCATGAATGGTGATTGAATTGATATTATTGTGATTTAGGAATGAACTTTTGAAGGAAGTTGAATCGGTACCCTTCCCCTTTGTCGATTTCTTCGCACTGTGCTATTCAAAACAAGTGATTACTTGTGTATTTCATCTTCAAGAGGTATGTTTGATAATCCTCTCATTGAATTCGGATCTTGATGTTATCGTTGAAGAAGGATTCGTATGAAGATGATTATGGTTTTGTTGTTACGATTCTTGCGGTTATATGAACTATATGTTGAAGACATTGTTAGGATTATTGAACACCGAATTTCGGCTTGTGTTCGTATTGTTAAGAGTTGATATGGGTTGGTTTCGTATGATCGAGACATCGTTGAACCATCGAGTTTGATTAGTTGGTCATTTCGGTTGTTGATTGTTATTGAACGTATCGTTAATCGATTATTGCATTAGGTTGCGTTTAGTGATCGTTGAAGTTAACCGTTGTCTTTGCGGAGCTTGTAGGCGAAGACGGCGGGATTGATAGCGGCCGTCGGGTGGTATCAAGGCAAGTTATGCTTGCTCGATTCATAATGTTAATAAATGATTTCGTTTTCATTTCATTTATGATTCATATAGCAATGGTATTATGGAATATATGAATTGTCGGAATGGTGGTATGTAAGATAAATCATAATGTTTATGATTTTAAGGATGTCTAATGGAAATGGGAACGTGAATTATAATTTGGTCTATTGCATCAGGAGTTGGATATCAAGGCTAGTTATCGTGTCGATGTTGAACTCGGGATGGTGGTTGGGTATTTGTTATGGACTGTACATAATTTTGGATTGTCGGATAAACCGTGTATTCGTTCAGGGCGGTTGGTCGTGGAAAGGTTAGCGTCTCGGCTTGAGGTAAATTAATATAGTTAGATTATGATAATCATCATGTTGCATTATTGCATGTGTGTGTTGATATTTCATGTGGTGAGTGTGTACCATCGTTTGTTGCGTTTTGTGAAGTGCTCTTTCTTCACCGTGTCTGTGGGGCCGATGTGTTGGGGATAAAACACGTATGGTACCCGAATGGAAATGTGTTAGGGGATAAGACCTAAATGGCACCTATGTCAGGAGTATTCTGAGTAGATGCTTAGTGACCCTCATTTGTTGCCTTGGGAGTTTATGTGATATTGTCAGGAGTATTCTGAGTAGATGCTTCCGTGACCCTTGGCTGCTGCCTTGGTAGTTTATATGCTATTATTATATAAATAGTTGAGCATGCTGGTTACAACATTATGACGGAATACGACATTGTGGTCGTGTCGGTCTTTCATGATCGAGTTATTGTTGCCCTCTTGGAAAATCTTCTGATCCTTGTTGGATATGCGTTTCTTCGAGATCTGTTGTCATGTTGTATCGTGGCATATCTGGAGTCAGATACGTTATGATCGTTCATGTGTAGGATTTTCGGGACGGGCACGTGTAGCATGTGTTGGTTTCGACCTCATATTGAACCATGCACACGAGACGTACTTCGTGAGGCTGATTAGGTACGAGACCAGGCGTGTATTGATCAATACCCGTGGTTGGCTTATACACGGACACATGTCCGGATCGAGCGTATCGTGACGTCCATCTTGAGTCTTATTGGTTGGTCGTTCACAGTCCATGTATAATTGGGTCTGTTCGATATTCGGGTTGTCTTTGAAACCCCGTATATATGATTTGTATATGGTTGACGATTTTATTCTCTCGTGTATCTATCGGCATTGAACCTTTACTAATCTCGTTCGGGGTTACCATATCGATGGTCAACTTATTGATATCGATCTTTTGTAAATCTCGTTTGGAGTTCACCCTGTCATTGGTAATCTCGTTCGTTATTGATCCTTATTGATTCCGTTTGGGAGTTGTCTCACCGTTGGTATTCTTGGTTATTAGTCATTGATTGATGTTATTGGAGTTTACCGTATCGTTGGTATTCCCGGTTGTTGGTCCTTATTGATCTTGCTAGAGTTTACTGTGTCGTCAGTATTCTCGGTTATTGCCCCTTTATTGATCTTATTTGAGTTTATCGTACCGTTGGTATTTCTGGTTGTCGACTCTTATTGACCTTGTTAGAGTTTACCGTATCGTCGGTATTCTCGGTCATTGATTCTTCATTGATCCTTACCGTGTCGTCGGTATTCTCGGTTATTGATTCTTCATTGATCTTGTTGGAGTTACCACATAATGGTATTCTCGTTCGTGGTTGATCCTTTGTCGATCTTGTGCGGAAATATCATGTCATTGATACTTCCGTTGTGATGCATTGATTGTTTATCATTATTGATATTCAGGACTTGCCATTGTTTCGGGACAGTTGATTTGCAGATGTATCGTGTGATATCAGGTCCTATCAGTATTGGGTTCCGATTGTGCGACCCAGCCAGCAGAATTGAACTTGGCCAGATTATTCTATACTCGAGATATGTTTATGTTTGGAATTCTGGTAGTGCTTCGGATACAGTACGGGTGATTATATTTGAATTCGTTCATTACTTAAGGACACGAGGCGTGGGACATGGTAAGAATTGATTGTTATGGTTGTGACGGGTTGGTAAGGTTACTTCGGTGAGATTACATTGGAATTATTCTTACCTTGTAAAAACATTGATATGTATTGTTTTTGTATGTGATTGTTATCATTGTTGAGTATTATGGCTGACCCCATCGTGGGCTTTATTTTTAGGTACTCGGAGTTCGAGCTAGTAGCGGTCGTGAAGGGATGAGCTTTCCGGTGATACTGGCTATGGCGTGGTTGTTCGGATTATGTGTTCTTTATGGTTTTTGTAATTTCGCTGCAAATGTATTTAATTGTGTTTTTATCCGCCGCGTGTGTGTGTGCACTTTCAAAGGGCCTTCTGGCATTTTTAAACATTTTTGAAAATGATTTTAGCCTTGTGGGTTCCAATGTGGGGCCCACGGCGCTGTAATATTCCCGTTTGGTTTTGGGGGTGTTACAGAAGATGGTATCGAGCTTGGGTTTCGTAAAACCCGAGCGTGTGTGTTATGTGGCTCTACCGGTGCGGTAGTAGCATGACTTTTGAAAATGATTTTTTGACTTTTGGGTCAAACCGATTTTGGAGGTTTCAAAAATTTTGAAATATTTTCAAATTATTGTATTTGCGATGCCGGTGTGTTGAGACTTTGTATGGGAGTCGTATGCTGGTATCACGGAAGATCATCGACTTCACGGACCTGTAAGTATGTTCTTTCAGTTATTTCAGTTTTGATGATGATTATTTGAGTATGGTGTCATGATTTTGAGATATTTCGGGATTGATATACTGATTATGACAGGTGTTGAGTTTCGAGGACGAAACTTATTTAAGTGGGTGTATATGTAATATCCTAGAATTTCACTATGAATTTTTTTGCATTATTTTATCTGGGATGTACTGTACAGAGTGGGACCGACACGATATGAGTGGATAATTTTGGAAACCGTGACAGTCGTGCCAGTATGTCTATTGAGGGTATTTTGATTCTAGGATATTACATGCTTGGTGTGTTTTCGATGTCGGATATACCGTATGAGTATTTGTATGATTGCCGTACTTGGTCGACAGTTGTAATTGAGGATATCGTGCATCAGACGTACCGTACGAGAATATTTTCGGGATTTCGTATATGTGTTCAGTATTGTCGTATGTTCACATTTTTTATGTCGAGATGTTGGACAGGAATTGCTGGAAATGGCCAAGTATGGAAGCCATTACGTACGTTATGTGTTGAAGCTTACGTACGTTAAATTGGTAGAGTTACGTACGTTATGGCCGAGACATTACGTACGTAACATGGGAATCAGACGATCGAGTCGTGGTCGGCAGGTGGGACCCTGTGTTGACAACTTTCGGCAGAGGATGTTGACAGGTGATTCAACGTACGTGTTACGTACGTTATACAGGACGTGTTACGTACGTAACACGACCATTGTACTGTAGCAAGTCAACGTACGTATTACGTACGCAACGGAATAAGTGTTGCGTACGTTACGGGGCGGCTGGCCGAGTCGTGGCCGAGATGACCTGGATGGCCGAGCATGGCCGGCCGTGACTCGTTGGGATGGCCGAGCATGGTCGGCAGTGACTCGCTGGGGGCTAGGACTGGCCGATTACGTACATAGGCAGTGGCCGGTTACGGCCGTAATGGCCGATTACGTACGTAAGGGAGCTGCCGATTACGTACGTAAGGGTGCCGAACAAACTGGACAGTAAGGCAGGCCACGACCGGTTACGTACGTAAGCCACGTCCGGTTACGTACGTAATCGCGGCGGCGTGTCTCGGCTTTATATAAGGCACGACCGAGTCATCTGCTCATTTCTTCGTTTTTCTTCGTTCCTTCCGCGATTTCTTCAGGAAATATGATGGTTTTGAGTAGAATCAACTTATAACAACATGTTTTGGAATTTGGAATCATGGATTAACATCATCCTCCACCCGGATCGAAGGTAAGAACACATGAACTTTTGGTTTTTGGGTGTTCTTGAGATTTCTTGGTGTTTTGGCCGATTTGCTCCATTTTGATTCAGATTATTGGTAGAACTTGATTGTATACTCGTAATCATTCAATACTCTTGATGTTTTGTGGAACAAATTCGAGTATTTCTTTGAATAATCGATTGAATTGGACTATGCCTTCAAAGTGTTCGATGAAATGCCTCAATGAGTAGAACTTGGGAAATTCTATACATTTTCGCATGAATGGTGATTGAATTGATATTACTGTGATTTAGGAATGAACTTTTGAAGGAAGTTGAATCGGTACCCTTCCCCTTTGTCGATTTCTTCGCACCGTGCTATTCAAAACAAGTGATTACTTGTGTATTTCATCTTCAAGAGGTATGTTCGATAATCCTCTCATTGAATTCGGATTTTGATGTTATCGTTGAAGAAGGATTCGTATGAAGATGATTATGGTTTTGTTGTTACGATTCTTGCGGTTATATGAACTATATGTTGAAGACATTGTTAGGATTATTGAACACCGAATTTCGGCTTGTGTTCGTATTGTTAAGAGTTGATATGGGTTGGTTTCGTATGATCGAGACATCGTTGAACCATCGAGTTTGATTAGTTGGTCATTTCGGTTGTTGATTGTTATTGAACGTATCGTTAATCGATTATTGCATTAGGTTGCGTTTAGTGATCGTTGAAGTTAACCGTTGTGCTTAGGAGCTTGTAGAAGAAGACGGCGGGATTGATAGCGGCCGTCGAATTGGTATCAAGGCAAGTTATGCTTGCTCGATTCATAATGTTAATAAATGATTTCGTTTTCATTTCATTTATGATTCATATAGCAATGGTATTATGGAATATATGAATTGTCGGAATGGTGGTATGTAAGATAAATCATAATGTTTATGATTTTAAGGATGTCTAATGGAAATGGGAACGTGAATTATAATTTGGTCTATTGCATGAGGAGTTGGATATCAAGGCTAGTTATCGTGTCGATGTTGAACTCGGGATGGTGGTTGGGTATTTGTTATGGACTGTACATAATTTTGGATTGTCGGATAAACCGTGTATTCGTTCAGGGCGGTTGGTCGTGGAAAGTTTAGCGTCTCCAGCTTGAGGTAAATTAATATAGTTAGATTATGATAATCATCATGTTGCATTATTGCATGTGTGTGTTGATATTTCATGTGGTGAGTGTGTACCATCGTTTGTTGCGTTTTGTGAAGTGCTCTTTCTTGAGCCGTAACTGTGGGGCCGATGTGTTGGGGATAAAACACGTATGGTACCCGAATGGAAATGTGTTAGGGGATAAGACCTAAATGGCACCTATTTAGGAGTATTCTGAGTAGATGCTTAGTGACCCTCATTGCCTTGGGAGTTTATGTGATATTGTCAGAGTATTCTGAGTAGATGCTTAGTGACCCTTGGCTGCTTGCCTTGGGAGTTTATATGCTATTATTATATGCATTGTTGAGCATCTTTGGGGACTACCGTCTGACGGAATATGACATTGTGGTCGTGTTGGTCTTTCATGATCGAGTTATTGTTACCCTCTTGGAAAATCTTCGATCCTTGTTGGATATGCGTTTCTTCGAGATCTGTTGTCATGTTGTATCGTGGCATATCCGGAGTCGATACGTTATGATCGTTCATGTGTAGGATTTTCGGACGGGCACGTGTAGCATGTGTTGGTTTCGACCTCATATTGAACCGTGCACACGAGGCGCATTTCGTGAGGCGATTAGGTACGAGACCAGCGTGTATTGATCAATACCCGTGGTTGGCTTGTACACGGACACATGTCCGGATCGAGCGTATCGTGACGTCCATCTTGAGTCTTATTGGTTGGTCGTTCACGATCCATGTATAATTGGAGTGCATTCGATATTCGAGTTGTCTTTGAAACCCGTATATATGATTTGTATATGGTTGACGATTTTATTCTCTCGTGTATACATCGCCATTGAACCTTTACTAATCTCGTTCGGGGTTACCATATCGATGGTCAACTCATTGATATCGATCCTTTGTAAATCTCGTTTGGAGTTCACCCTGTCATTGGTAATCTCGTTCGTTATTGATCCTTATTGATTCCGTTTGGGAGTTGTCTCACCGTTGGTATTCTTGGTTATTAGTCCTTGATTGATGTTATTGGAGTTTACCGTATTGTTGGTATTCCCGGTTGTTGGTCCTTATTGATCTTGCTAGAGTTTACTGTGTCGTCAGTATTCTCGGTTATTGCCCCTTTATTGATCTTATTTGAGTTTATCGTACCATTGGTATTTCTGGTTGTTGACTCTTATTGACCTTGTTAGAGTTTACCGTGTCGTCGGTATTCTCAGTCATTGATTATTCATTGATCCTTACCGTGTCGTCGGTATTCTCGGTTATTGATTCTTCATTGATCTTGTTGGAGTTACCACATAATGGTATTCTCGTTCGTGGTTGATCCTTTGTCGATCTTGTGCGGAAATATCATGTCATTGATACTTCCGTTGT
This sequence comes from Orobanche coerulescens, assembly GCA_033398695.1. Taxonomy (NCBI): domain Eukaryota; kingdom Viridiplantae; phylum Streptophyta; class Magnoliopsida; order Lamiales; family Orobanchaceae; genus Orobanche; species Orobanche coerulescens. The sequence goes on from CM065803.1 coordinate 119,071,329, forward strand.
GATGCATTGATTGTTTATCATTATTGATTGTGTGAGCATTCATGCTTGTATTGATATTCGGGACTTGCCATTGTTTGGGACAGTTGATTTGCAGATGTATCGTGTGATATCAGTTCTATCGATTGGGTTCGATTGTGCGACCCGGCGAAATTGAACTTGGCAGATTATTCTATACTCGAGATATGTTTATGTTTGGAATTGGTAGTGCTTCGGATACAGTACAGGTGATTATATTTGAATTCGTTCATTACTTAAGGACACGAGGCGTGGGACATGGTAAGAATTGATTGTTATGGTTGTGACGGGTTGGTAAGGTTACTTCGGTGAGATTACATTGGAATTATTCTTACCTTGTAAACACATTGATATGTATTGTTTTTGTATGTGATCGTTATCATTGTTGAGTATTATGGTGACCCGTCGTGGGCTTTATTTTTAGGTACTCGGAGTTCGAGCTAGTAGCGGTCGTGAAGGGATGAGCTTTAGGTGATACGGCTATGGCGTGGTTGTTCGGATTATGTGTTCTTTATGGTTTTGTAATTTCGTTGCAAATGTATTTAATTGTGTTTTTATCCGCTGCGTGTGTGTGTGCACTTTCAAAGGGCCTTGGCATTTTTAAACATTTTGAAAATGATTTTAGCCTTGTGGGTTCCAATGTGGGGCCCACGGCGCTGTAATATTCCCGTTTGGTTTTGGGGGTGTTACAGAAGATGGTATCAGAGCTTGGGTTTCGTAAAACCCGGGCGTGTGTGTTATGTGGCTCTACCGGTGCGGTAGTAGCATGACTTTTGAAAATGATTTTTTGACTTTTGGGTCAAACCGATTTTGGAGGTTTCAAAAATTTTGAAATATTTTCAAATTATTGTATTTGCGATGCCGGTGTGTTGAGACTTTGTATGGGAGTCGTATGCTGGTATCACGGAAGATCATCGACTTCACGGACCTGTAAGTATGTTCTTTCAGTTATTTCAGTTTTGATGATGATTATTTGAGTATGGTGTCGTGATTTTGAGATATTTCGGGATTGATATACTGATTATGACAGGTGTTGAGTTTCGAGGACGAAACTTATTTAAGTGGGTGTATATGTAATATCCTAGAATTTCACTATGAATTTTTTTGCATTATTTTATCTGGGATGTACTGTACAGAGTGGGACCGACACGATATGAGTGGATAATTTTGGAAACCGTGACAGTCGTGCCAGTATGTCTATTGAGGGTATTTTGATTCTAGGATATTACATGCTTGGTGTGTTTTCGATGTCGGATATACCGTATGAGTATTTGTATGATTGCCGTACTTGGTCGACAGTTGTAATTGAGGATATCGTGCATCAGACGTACCGTACGAGAATATTTTCGGGATTTCGTATATGTGTTCAGTATTGTCGTATGTTCACATTTGTTATGTCGAGATGTTGGACGAGAATTGCCGGAAATGGCTAAGTATGGAAGCCATTACGACGTTATGTGTTGAAGCTTACGACGTTAAATTGGTAGAGTTACGTGCGTTATGGCCGAGACATTACGTGCGTAACATGGGAATCGACGATCGAGTCGTGGTCGGCAGGTGGGACCTGTGTTGACAACTTTCGGCAGAGGATGTTGTGGTGAGTCAACGTCGTGTTTAAATGCGTTATACGGGGCGTGTTACGTGCGTAACACGACCATTATCTTGTAGCAAGTCAACGCGTATTACGTGCATAGCGGAATAAGTGTTACGACGTTACGGGCTTTGGCCGAGTCGTGGCCGAGATGACCTGGATGGCCGAGCATGGCCGGCCGTGACTCGTTGGGATGGCCGAGCATGGTCGGCAGTGACTCGCTGGGGGCTAGGACTGGCCGATTACGTACATAGGCAGTGGCCGGTTACGGCCGTAATGGCCGATTACGTACGTAAGGGAGCTGCCGGTTACGTACGTAAGGGTGCCGAACAAACTGGACAGTAAGGTAGGCCACGACCGGTTACGTACGTAAGCCACGGCCGGTTACGTACGTAACTGGCCGGCAGGTCTCGGCCTATATAAGGCCTGGACCGAGTCATCTGCTCATTTCTTCGTTTTTCTTCGTTCCTTCCGCGATTTCTTCAGGAAATATGATGGTTTTGAGTAGAATCAACTTATAACAACATGTTTTGGAATTTGGAATCATGGATTAACATCATCCTCCACCCGGATCGAAGGTAAGAACACATGAACTTTTGGTTTTTGGGTGTTCTTGAGATTTCTTGGTGTTTTGGCCGATTTGCTCCATTTTGATTCAGATTATTGGTAGAACTTGATTGTATACTCGTAATCATTCAATACTCTTGATGTTTTGTGGAACAAATTCGAGTATTTCTTTGAATAATCGATTGAATTGGACTATGCCTTCAAAGTGTTCGATGAAATGCCTCAATGAGTAGAACTTGGGAAATTCTATACATTTTCGCATGAATGGTGATTGAATTGATATTACTGTGATTTAGGAATGAACTTTTGAAGGAAGTTGAATCGGTACCCTTCCTTTGTCGATTTCTTCGCACCGTGCTATTCAAAACAAGTGATTACTTGTGTATTTCATCTTCAAGAGGTATGTTCGATAATCCTCTCATTGAATTCGGATTTTGATGTTATCGTTGAAGAAGGATTCGTATGAAGATGATTATGGTTTTGTTGTTACGATTCTTGCGGTTATATGAACTATATGTTGAAGACATTGTTAGGATTATTGAACACCGAATTTCGGCTTGTGTTCGTATTGTTAAGAGTTGATATGGGTTGGTTTCGTATGATCGAGACATCGTTGAACCATCGAGTTTGATTAGTTGGTCATTTCGGTTGTTGATTGTTATTGAGCGTATCGTTAATCGATTATTGCATTAGGTTGCGTTTAGTGATCGTTGAAGTTAACCGTTGTCTGCGGAGCTTGTAGACGAAGACGGCGGGATTGATAGCGGCTTCGAATTGGTATCAAGGCAAGTTATGCTTGCTCGATTCATAATGTTAATAAATGATTTCGTTTTCATTTCATTTATGATTCATATAGCAATGGTATTATGGAATATATGAATTGTCGGAATGGTGGTATGTAAGATAAATCATAATGTTTATGATTTTAAGGATGTCTAATGGAAATGGGAACGTGAATTATAATTTGGTCTATTGCATGAGGAGTTGGATATCAAGGCTAGTTATCGTGTCGATGTTGAACTCGGGATGGTGGTTGGGTATTTGTTATGGTGTACATAATTTTGGATTGTCGGATAAACCGTGTATTCGTTCAGGGCGGTTGGTCGTGGAAAGTTTAGCGTCTCCAGCTTGAGGTAAATTAATATAGTTAGATTATGATAATCATCATGTTGCATTATTGCATGTGTGTGTTGATATTTCATGTGGTGAGTGTGTACCATCGTTTGTTGCGTTTTGTGAAGTGCTCTTTCTTGAGCCGTAATCTGTGGGGCCGATGTGTTGGGGATAAAACCTGTATGGTACCCGAATGGAAATGTGTTAGCGGATAAGACCTAAATCGCACCTATGTCACGAGTATTCTGAGTAGATGCTTAGTGACCCTCATTTGTTGCCTTGGGAGTTTATGTGATATTGTCCGGAGTATTCCTGAGTAGATGCTTCCGTGACCCTTGGCTGCTACCTTGGGAGTTTATATGCTATTATTATATGCATTGTTGAGCATGCTGGGGACTACTGTCTGACGGAATATGACATTGTGGTCGTGTTGGTCTTTCATGATCGAGTTATTGTTACCCTCTTGGAAAATCTTCTGATCCTTGTTGGATATGCGTTTCTTCGAGATCTGTTGTCATGTTGTATCGTGGCATATCTGGAGTCAGATACGTTCTGATCGTTCATGTGTAGGATTTTCGGGACGGGCACGTGTAGCATGTGTTGGTTTCGACCTCATATTGAACCGTGCACACGAGACGTACTTCGTGAGGCTGATTAGGTACGAGACCAGGCGTGTATTGATCAATACCCGTGGTTGGCTTGTACACGGACACATGTCCGGATCGAGCGTATCGTGACGTCCATCTTGAGTCTTATTGGTTGGTCGTTCACAGTCCATGTATAATTGGGTATGTTAGATATTCGGGTTGTCTTTGAAACCCCGTATATATGATTTGTATATGGTTGACGATTTTATTCTCTCGTGTATCTGTCGCCATTGAACCTTTACTAATCTCGTTCGGGGTTACCATATCGATGGTCAACTCATTGATATCGATCCTTTGTAAATCTCGTTTGGAGTTCACCCTGTCATTGGTAATCTCGTTCGTTATTGATCCTTATTGATTCCGTTTGGGAGTTGTCTCACCGTTGGTATTCTTGGTTATTAGTCCTTGATTGATGTTATTGGAGTTTACCGTATTGTTGGTATTCCCGGTTGTTGGTCCTTATTGATCTTGCTAGAGTTTACTGTGTCGTCAGTATTCTCGGTTATTGCCCCTTTATTGATCTTATTTGAGTTTATCGTACCATTGGTATTTCTGGTTGTTGACTCTTATTGACCTTGTTAGAGTTTACCGTGTCGTCGGTATTCTCAGTCATTGATTATTCATTGATCCTTACCGTGTCGTCGGTATTCTCGGTTATTGATTCTTCATTGATCTTGTTGGAGTTACCACATAATGGTATTCTCGTTCGTGGTTGATCCTTTGTCGATCTTGTGCGGAAATATCATGTCATTGATACTTCCGTTGTGATGCATTGATTGTTTATCATTATTGATTGTGTGAGCATTCATGCTTGTATTGATATTCGGGACTTGCCATTGTTTCGGGACAGTTGATTTGCAGATGTATCGTGTGATATCAGTTCCTATCAGTATTGGGTTCCGATTGTGCGACCCAGCCAGCAGAATTGAACTTGGCCAGATTATTCTATACTCGAGATATGTTTATGTTTGGAATTCTGGTAGTGCTTCGGATACAGTACAGGTGATTATATTTGAATTCGTTCATTACTTAAGGACACGAGGCGTGGGACATGGTAAGAATTGATTGTTATGGTTGTGACGGGTTGGTAAGGTTACTTCGGTGAGATTACATTGGAATTATTCTTACCTTGTAAACACATTGATATGTATTGTTTTTGTATGTGATCGTTATCATTGTTGAGTATTATGGCTGACCCCGTCGTGGGCTTTATTTTTAGGTACTCGGAGTTCGAGCTAGTAGCGGTCATGAAGGGATGAGCTTTCCGGTGATACTGGCTATGGCGTGGTTGTTCGGATTATGTGTTCTTTATGGTTTTTGTAATTTATTGCAAATGTATTTAATTGTGTTTTTATCCGCTGCGTGTGTGTGTGCACTTTCAAAGGGCCTTCTGGCATTTTTAAACATTTTTGAAAATGATTTTAGCCTTGTGGGTTCCAATGTGGGGCCCACGGCGCTGTAATATTCCCGTTTGGTTTTGGGGGTGTTACAGAAGATGGTATCAGAGCTTGGGTTTCGTAAAACCCGGGCGTGTGTGTTATGTGGCTCTACGGTGCGGTAGTAGCATGACTTTTGAAAATGATTTTTTGACTTTTGGGTCAAACCGATTTTGGAGGTTTCAAAAATTTTGAAATATTTTCAAATTATTGTATTTGCGATGCCGGTGTGTTGAGACTTTGTATGGGAGTCGTATGCTGGTATCACGGAAGATCATCGACTTCACGGACCTGTAAGTATGTTCTTTCAGTTATTTCAGTTTTGATGATGATTATTTGAGTATGGTGTCGTGATTTTGAGATATTTCGGGATTGATATACTGATTATGACAGGTGTTGAGTTTCGAGGACGAAACTTATTTAAGTGGGTGTATATGTAATATCCTAGAATTTCACTATGAATTTTTTTGCATTATTTTATCCGGGATGTCTCATGCAGTGGGACCGACACGATATGAGTGGATAATTTTGGAAACCGTGTGATCGTGCCAGTATGTCTATTGAGGGTATTTTGATTCTAGGATATTACATGCTTGGTGTGTTTTCGATGTCGGATATACCGTATGAGTATTTGTATGATTGCCGTACTTGGTCGACAGTTGTAATTGAGGATATCGTGCATCAGACGTACCGTACGAGAATATTTTCGGGATTTCGTATATGTGTTCAGTATTGTCGTATGTTCACATTTGTTATGTCGAGATGTTGGACAGGAATTGCTGGAAATGGCTAAGTATGGAAGCCATTACGTACGTTATGTGTTGAAGCTTACGTACGTTAAATTGGTAGAGTTACGTACGTTATGGCCGAGACATTACGTACGTAACATGGGAATCAGACGATCGAGTCGTGGTCGGCAGGTGGGACCCTGTGTTGACAACTTTCGGCAGAGGATGTTGACAGGTGAGTCAACGTACGTGTTACGTACGTTATACAGGACGTGTTACGTACGTAACACGACCATTGTACTGTAGCAAGTCAACGTACGTATTACGTACGCAACGGAATAAGTGTTACGTACGTTACGGGGCGGCTGGCCGAGTCGTGGCCGAGATGACCTGGATGGCCGAGCATGGCCGGCCGTGACTCGTTGGGATGGCCGAGCATGGTCGGCAGTGACTCGCTGGGGGCTAGGACTGGCCGATTACGTACGTAGGCAGTGGCCGGTTACGGCCGTAATGGCCGATTACGTACGTAAGGGAGCTGCCGGTTACGTACGTAAGGGTGCCGAACAAACTGGACAGTAAGGTAGGCCACGGCCGGTTACGTACGTAAGCCACGGCCGGTTACGTACGTAACTGGCCGGCAGGTCTCGGCCTATATAAGGCCTGGACCGAGTCATCTGCTCATTTCTTCGTTTTTCTTCGTTCCTTCCGCGATTTCTTCAGCAAATATGATGGTTTTGAGTAGAATCAACTTATAACAACATGTTTTGGAAGTTGGAATCATGGATTAACATCATCCTCCACCCGGATCGAAGGTAAGAACACATGAACTTTTGGTTTTTGGGTGTTCTTGAGATTTCTTGGTGTTTTGGCCGATTTGCTCCATTTTGATTCAGATTATTGGTAGAACTTGATTGTATACTCGTAATCATTCAATACTCTTGATGTTTTGTGGAACAAATTCGAGTATTTCTTTGAATAATCGATTGAATTGGACTATGCCTTCAAAGTGTTCGATGAAATGCCTCAATGAGTAGAACTTGGGAAATTCTATACATTTTCGCATGAATGGTGATTGAATTGATATTCTTGTGATTTAGGAATGAACTTTTGAAGGAAGTTGAATCGGTACCCTTCCCCTTTGTCGATTTCTTCGCACCGTGCTATTCAAAACAAGTGATTACTTGTGTATTTCATCTTCAAGAGGTATGTTCGATAATCCTCTCATTGAATTCGGATTTTGATGTTATCGTTGAAGAAGGATTCGTATGAAGATGATTATGGTTTTGTTGTTACGATTCTTGCGGTTATATGAACTATATGTTGAAGACATTGTTAGGATTATTGAACACCGAATTTCGGCTTGTGTTCGTATTGTTAAGAGTTGATATGGGTTGGTTTCATATGATCGAGACATCGTTGAACCATCGAGTTTAATTAGTTGGTCATTTCGGTTGTTGATTGTTATTGAACGTATCGTTAATCGATTATTGCATTAGGTTGCGTTTAGTGATCGTTGAAGTTAACCGTTGTGCTGCGGAGCTTGTAGACGAAGACGACGGGATTGATAGCGGCTTCGTCGAATTGGTATCAAGGCAAGTTATGCTTGCTCAGTTCATAATGTTAATAAATGATTTCGTTTTCATTTCATTTATGATTCATATAGCAATGGTATTATGGAATATATGAATTGTCGGAATGGTGGTATGTAGGATAAATCATAATGTTTATGATTTTAAGGATGTCTAATGGAAATGGGAACATGAATTATAATTTGGTCTATTGCATGAGGAGTTGGATATCAAGGCTAGTTATCGTGTCGATGTTGAACTCGGGATGGTGGTTGGGTATTTGTTATGGACTGTACATAATTTTGGATTGTCGGATAAACCGTGTATTCGTTCAGGGCGGTTGGTCGTGGAAAGGTTAGCGTCTCCAGCTTGAGGTAAATTAATATAGTTAGATTATGATAATCATCATGTTGCATTATTGCATGTGTGTGTTGATATTTCATGTGGTGAGTGTGTACCATCGTTTGTTGCGTTTTGTGAAGTGCTCTTTCTTGAGCCGTAATCTGTGGGGCCGATGTGTTGGGGATAAAACCTGTATGGTACCCGAATGGAAATGTGTTAGGGGATAAGACCTAAATGGCACCTATGTCCGGAGTATTCCTGAGTAGATGCTTCCGTGACCCTCGGCTGTTGCCTTGGGAGTTTATGTGATATTGTCCGGAGTATTCCTGAGTAGATGCTTCCGTGACCCTTGGCTGCTGCCTTGGGAGTTTATATGCTATTATTATATGCATTGTTGAGCATGCTGGGGACTACTGTCTGACGGAATATGACATTGTGGTCGTGTTGGTCTTTCATGATCGAGTTATTGTTACCCTCTTGGAAAATCTTCTGATCCTTGTTGGATATGCGTTTCTTCGAGATCTGTTGTCATGTTGTATCGTGGCATATCTGGAGTCAGATACGTTATGATCGTTCATGTGTAGGATTTTCGGGACGGGCACGTGTAGCATGTGTTGGTTTCGACCTCATATTGAACCGTGCACACGAGACGTACTTCGTGAGGCTGATTAGGTACGAGACCAGGCGTGTATTGATCAATACCCGTGGTTGGCTTGTACACGGACACATGTCCGGATCGAGCGTATCGTGACGTCCATCTTGAGTCTTATTGGTTGGTCGTTCACGATCCCATGTATAATTGGAGTGCATTCGATATTCGGGTTGTCTTTGAAACCCCGTATATATGATTTGTATATGGTTGACGATTTTATTCTCTCGTGTATCTGTCGCCATTGAACCTTTACTAATCTCGTTCGGGGTTACCATATCGATGGTCAACTCATTGATATCGATCCTTTGTAAATCTCGTTTGGAGTTCACCCTGTCATTGGTAATCTCGTTCGTTATTGATCCTTATTGATTCCGTTTGGGAGTTGTCTCACCGTTGGTATTCTTGGTTATTAGTCCTTGATTGATGTTATTGGAGTTTACCGTATTGTTGGTATTCCGGTTGTTGGTCCTTATTGATCTTGCTAGAGTTTCTTCGTGTCGGTATTCTCGGTTATTGCCCCTTTATTGATCTTATTTGAGTTTATCGTACCATTGGTATTTCTGGTTGTTGACTCTTATTGACCTTGTTAGAGTTTACCGTGTCGTCGGTATTCTCAGTCATTGATTATTCATTGATCCTTACCGTGTCGTCGGTATTCTCGGTTATTGATTCTTCATTGATCTTGTTGGAGTTACCACATAATGGTATTCTCGTTCGTGGTTGATCCTTTGTCGATCTTGTGCGGAAATATCATGTCATTGATACTTCCGTTGTGATGCATTGATTGTTTATCATTATTGATTGTGTGAGCATTCATGCTTGTATTGATATTCGGACTTGCCATTGTTTGGGACGGTTGATTTGCGATGTATCGTGTGATATCGATTCTATCGGTATTGGGTTCCGATTATGCGACCCGCCAACAGAATTGAACTTGGCGATTATTCTATACTCGAGATATGTTTATGTTTGGAATTCTGGTAGTGCTTCGGATACAGTACAGGTGATTATATTTGAATTCGTTCATTACTTAAGGACACGAGGCGTGGGACATGGTAAGAATTGATTGTTATGGTTGTGACGGGTTGGTAAGGTTACTTCGGTGAGATTACATTGGAATTATTCTTACCTTGTAAACACATTGATATGTATTGTTTTTGTATGTGATCGTTATCATTGTTGAGTATTATGGCTGACCCCGTCGTGGGCTTTATTTTTAGGTACTCGGAGTTCGAGCTAGTAGCGGTCGTGAAGGGATGAGCTTTCCGGTGATACTGGCTATGGCGTGGTTGTTCGGATTATGTGTTCTTTATGGTTTTTGTAATTTCGCTGCAAATGTATTTAATTGTGTTTTTATCCGCTGCGTGTGTGTGTGCACTTTCAAAGGGCCTTCTGGCATTTTTAAACATTTTTGAAAATGATTTTAGCCTTGTGGGTTCCAATGTGGGGCCCACGGCGCTGTAATATTCCCGTTTGGTTTTGGGGGTGTTACAGAAGATGGTATCAGAGCTTGGGTTTCGTAAAACCCGGGCGTGTGTGTTATGTGGCTCTACCGGTGCGGTAGTAGCATGACTTTTGAAAATGATTTTTTGACTTTTGGGTCAAACCGATTTTGGAGGTTTCAAAAATTTTGAAATATTTTCAAATTATTGTATTTGCGACGCCGGTGTGTTGAGACTTTGTATGGGAGTCGTATGCTGGTATCACGGAAGATCATCGACTTCACGGACCTGTAAGTATGTTCTTTGATTACTTGATTTTGATGATGATTATTTGAGTATGGTGTCGTGATTTTGAGATATTTCGGGATTGATATACTGATTATGACAGGTGTTGAGTTTCGAGGACGAAACTTATTTAAGTGGGTGTATATGTAATATCCTAGAATTTCACTATGAATTTTTTTGCATTATTTTATCTGGGATGTGCATGCAGTGGGACCGACACGATATGAGTGGATAATTTTGGAAACCGTGACAGTCGTGCCAGTATGTCTATTGAGGGTATTTTGATTCTAGGATATTACATGCTTGGTGTGTTTTCGATGTCGGATATACCGTATGAGTATTTGTATGATTGCCGTACTTGGTCGACAGTTGTAATTGAGGATATCGTGCATCAGACGTACCGTACGAGAATATTTTCGGGATTTCGTATATGTGTTCAGTATTGTCGTATGTTCACATTTGTTATGTCGAGATGTTGGACAGGAATTGCTGGAAATGGCTAAGTATGGAAGCCATTACGTACGTTATGTGTTGAAGCTTACGTACTTTAAATTGGTAGAGTTACGTACGTTATGGCCGAGACATTACGTACGTAACATGGGAATCAGACGATCGAGTCGTGGTCGGCAGGTGGGACCCTGTGTTGACAACTTTCGGCAGAGGATGTTGACAGGTGAGTCAACGTACGTGTTTCGTACGTTATACAGGACGTGTTACGTACGTAACACGACCATTGTACTGTAGCAAGTCAACGTACGTATTACGTACGCAACGGAATAAGTGTTACGTACGATACGGGGCGGCTGGCCGAGTCGTGGCCGAGATGACCTGGATGGCCGAGCATGGCCGGCCGTGACTCGTTGGGATGGCCGAGCATGGTCGGCAGTGACTCGCTGGGGGCTAGGACTGGCCGACATTACATAGGCGGTGCGATTACGGCCGTAATGGCCGATTACGACGTAAGGGAGCCGCCGATGCACGTAAGGGTGCCGAACAAATCGGGCGATAAGGTAGGCCACGACCGGTTACGTCGTAAGCCACGGCGATTACGTACGTAATCGCGGCGGTGTCTCGGCCTTTATAAGGCCTGGACCGAGTCATCTGCTCATTTCTTCGTTTTTCTTCGTTCCTTCCGCGATTTCTTCAGGAAATATGATAGTTTTGAGTAGAATCAACTTATAACAACATGTTTTGGAAGTTGGAATCATGGATTAACATCATCCTCCACCCGGATCGAAGGTAAGAACACATGAACTTTTGGTTTTTGGGTGTTCTTGAGATTTCTTGGTGTTTTGGCCGATTTGCTCCATTTTGATTCAGATTATTGGTAGAACTTGATTGTATACTCGTAATCATTCAATACTGTTGATGTTTTGTGGAACAAATTCGAGTATTTCTTTGAATAATCGATTGAATTGGACTATGCCTTCAAAGTGTTCGATGAAATGCCTCAATGAGTAGAACTTGGGAAATTCTATACATTTTCGCATGAATGGTGATTGAATTGATATTACTGTGATTTAGGAATGAACTTTTGAAGGAAGTTGAATCGGTACCCTTCCCCTTTGTCGATTTCTTCGCACCGTGCTATTCAAAACAAGTGATTACTTGTGTATTTCATCTTCAAGAGGTATGTTCGATAATCCTCTCATTGAATTCGGATTTTGATGTTATCGTTGAAGAAGGATTCGTATGAAGATGATTATGGTTTTGTTGTTACGATTCTTGCGGTTATATGAACTATATGTTGAAGACATTGTTAGGATTATTGAACACCGAATTTCGGCTTGTGTTCGTATTGTTAAGAGTTGATATGGGTTGGTTTCATATGATCGAGACATCGTTGAACCATCGAGTTTAATTAGTTGGTCATTTCGGTTGTTGATTGTTATTGAACGTATCGTTAATCGATTATTGCATTAGGTTGCGTTTAGTGATCGTTGAAGTTAACCGTTGTGCTGCGGAGCTTGTAGACGAAGACGACGGGATTGATAGCGGCTTCGTCGAATTGGTATCAAGGCAAGTTATGCTTGCTCAGTTCATAATGTTAATAAATGATTTCGTTTTCATTTCATTTATGATTCATATAGCAATGGTATTATGGAATATATGAATTGTCGGAATGGTGGTATGTAAGATAAATCATAATGTTTATGATTTTAAGGATGTCTAATGGAAATGGGAACGTGAATTATAATTTGGTCTATTGCATGAGGAGTTGGATATCAAGGCTAGTTATCGTGTCGATGTTGAACTCGGGATGGTGGTTGGGTATTTGTTATGGACTGTACATAATTTTGGATTGTCGGATAAACCGTGTATTCGTTCAGGGCGGTTGGTCGTGGAAAGGTTAGCGTCTCCAGCTTGAGGTAAATTAATATAGTTAGATTATGATAATCATCATGTTGCATTATTGCATGTGTGTGTTGATATTTCATGTGGTGAGTGTGTACCATCGTTTGTTGCGTTTTGTGAAGTGCTCTTTCTTGAGCCGTAATCTGTGGGGCCGATGTGTTGGGGATAAAACCTGTATGGTACCCGAATGGAAATGTGTTAGGGGATAAGACCTAAATGGCACCTATGTCCGGAGTATTCCTGAGTAGATGCTTAGTGACCTCTACATTGCCTTGGGAGTTTATGTGATATTGTCAGGAGTATTCCCGAGTAGATGCTTCCGTGACCCTTGGCTGCTGCCTTGGGAGTTTATATGCTATTATTATATGCATTGTTGAGCATCTTTGGGGACTACTGTCTGACGGAATATGACATTGTGGTCGTGTTGGTCTTTCATGATCGAGTTATTGTTACCCTCTTGGAAAATCTTCTGATCCTTGTTGGATATGCGTTTCTTCGAGATCTGTTGTCATGTTGTATCGTGGCATATCTGGAGTCAGATACGTTATGATCGTTCATGTGTAGGATTTTCGGGACGGGCACGTGTAGCATGTGTTGGTTTCGACCTCATATTGAACCGTGCACACGAGACGTACTTCGTGAGGCTGATTAGGTACGAGACCAGGCGTGTATTGATCAATACCCGTGGTTGGCTTGTACACGGACACATGTCCGGATCGAGCGTATCGTGACGTCCATCTTGAGTCTTATTGGTTGGTCGTTCACAGTCCATGTATAATTGGGTCTGTTCGATATTCGGGTTGTCTTTGAAACCCCGTATATATGATTTGTATATGGTTGACGATTTTATTCTCTCGTGTATCTGTCGCCATTGAACCTTTACTAATCTCGTTCGGGGTTACCATATCGATGGTCAACTCATTGATATCGATCCTTTGTAAATCTCGTTTGGAGTTCACCCTGTCATTGGTAATCTCGTTCGTTATTGATCCTTATTGATTCCGTTTGGGAGTTGTCTCACCGTTGGTATTCTTGGTTATTAGTCCTTGATTGATGTTATTGGAGTTTACCGTATCGTTGGTATTCCCGGTTGTTGGTCCTTATTGATCTTGCTAGAGTTTACTGTGTCGTCAGTATTCTCGGTTATTGCCCCTTTATTGATCTTATTTGAGTTTATCGTACCATTGGTATTTCTGGTTGTCGACTCTTATTGACCTTGTTAGAGTTTATCGTGTCGTCGGTATTCTCAGTCATTGATTATTCATTGATCCTTACCGTGTCGTCGGTATTCTCGGTTATTGATTCTTCATTGATCTTGTTGGAGTTACCACATAATGGTATTCTCGTTCGTGGTTGATCCTTTGTCGATCTTGTGCGGAAATATCATGTCATTGATACTTCCGTTGTGATGCATTGATTGTTTATCATTATTGATTGTGTGAGCATTCATGCTTGTATTGATATTCGGGACTTGCCATTGTTTCGGGACAGTTGATTTGCAGATGTATCGTGTGATATCAGTTCCTATCAGTATTGGGTTCCGATTGTGCGACCCAGCCAGCAGAATTGAACTTGGCCAGATTATTCTATACTCGAGATATGTTTATGTTTGGAATTCTGGTAGTGCTTCGGATACAGTACAGGTGATTATATTTGAATTCGTTCATTACTTAAGGACACGAGGCGTGGGACATGGTAAGAATTGATTGTTATGGTTGTGAGGGTTGGTAAGGTTACTTCGGTGAGATTACATTGGAATTATTCTTACCTTGTAAACACATTGATATGTATTGTTTTTGTATGTGATCGTTATCATTGTTGAGTATTATGGCTGACCCCGTCGTGGGCTTTATTTTTAGGTACTCGGAGTTCGAGCTAGTAGCGGTCGTGAAGGGATGAGCTTTCCGGTGATACTGGCTATGGCGTGGTTGTTCGGATTATGTGTTCTTTATGGTTTTTGTAATTTCGCTGCAAATGTATTTAATTGTGTTTTTATCCGCTGCGTGTGTGTGTGCACTTTCAAAGGGCCTTCTGGCATTTTTAAACATTTTTGAAAATGATTTTAGCCTTGTGGGTTCCAATGTGGGGCCCACGGCGCTGTAATATTCCCGTTTGGTTTTGGGGGTGTTACATAAGATGGTATCAGAGCTTGGGTTTCGTAAAACCCGAGCGTGTGTGTTATGTGGCTCTACCGGTGCGGTAGTAGCATGACTTTTGAAAATGATTTTTTGACTTTTGGGTCAAACCGATTTTGGAGGTTTCAAAAATTTTGAAATATTTTCAAATTATTGTATTTGCGATGCCGGTGTGTTGAGACTTTGTATGGGAGTCGTATGCTGGTATCACGGAAGATCATCGACTTCACGGACCTGTAAGTATGTTCTTTCAGTTACTTCGCTTTTGATGATGATTATTTGAGTATGGTGTCGTGATTTTGAGATATTTCGGGATTGATATACCGATTATGACAGTGTTGAGTTTCGAGACGAAACTTATTTAAGTGGGTGTATATGTAATATCCTAGAATTTCACTATGAATTTTTGCATTATTTTATCCGGGATGTCTGCATGCAGAGTGGGACCGACACGATATGAGTGGATAATTTTGGAAACCGTGACGATCGTGCGTATGTCTATTGAGGGTATTTTGATTCTAGGATATTACATGCTTGGTGTGTTTTCGATGTCGGATATACCGTATGAGTATTTGTATGATTGCCGTACTTGGTCGACAGTTGTAATTGAGGATATCGTGCATCGACGCACTGCACGAGAATATTTTTGGGATTTCGTATATGTGTTCGATTGTCGTATGTTCACATTTGTTATGTCGAGATGTTGGACAGGAATTCCGGAAATGGCTAAGTATGGAAGCCATTACGTACGTTATGTGTTTAAGCTTACGTACGTTAAATTGGTAGAGTTACGTACGTTATGGCCGAGACATTACGTACGTAACATGGGAATCAGACGATCGAGTCGTGGTCGGCAGGTGGGACCCTGTGTTGACAACTTTCGGCAGAGGATGTTGACAGGTGAGTCAACGTACGTGTTACGTACGTTATACAGGACGTGTTACGTACGTAACACGACCATTGTACTGTAGCAAGTCAACGTACGTATTACGTACGCAACGGAATAAGTGTTACGTACGTTACGGGGCGGCTGGCCGAGTCGTGGCCGAGATGACCTGGATGGCCGAGCATGGCGGGCCGTGACTCGTTGGGATGGCCGAGCATGGTCGGCAGTGACTCGCTGGGGGCTAGGGATCGGCCGACATGCATGGCGGTGGCGATTACGGCCGTAATGGCCGATTACGTACGTAAGGGAGCTGCCGGTTACGTACGTAAGGGTGCCGAACAAACTGGACAGTAAGGTAGGCCACGACCGGTTACGTACGTAAGCCACGGCCGGTTACGTACGTAACTGGCCGGCAGGTCTCGGCCTATATAAGGCCTGGACCGAGTCATCTGCTCATTTCTTCGTTTTTCTTCGTTCCTTCCGCGATTTCTTCAGGAAATATGATGGTTTTGAGTAGAATCAACTTATAACAACATGTTTTGGAAGTTGGAATCATGGATTAACATCATCCTCCACCCGGATCGAAGGTAAGAACACATGAACTTTTGGTTTTTGGGTGTTCTTGAGATTTCTTGGTGTTTTGGCCGATTTGCTCCATTTTGATTCAGATTATTGGTAGAACTTGATTGTATACTCGTAATCATTCAATACTCTTGATGTTTTGTGGAACAAATTCGAGTATTTCTTTGAATAATCGATTGAATTGGACTATGCCTTCAAAGTGTTCGATGAAATGCCTCAATGAGTAGAACTTGGGAAATTCTATACATTTGCGCATGAATGGTGATTGAATTGATATTACTGTGATTTAGGAATGAACTTTTGAAGGAAGTTGAATCGGTACCCTTCCCCTTTGTCGATTTCTTCGCACCGTGCTATTCAAAACAAGTGATTACTTGTGTATTTCATCTTCAAGAGGTATGTTCGATAATCCTCTCATTGAATTCGGATTTTGATGTTATCGTTGAAGAAGGATTCGTATGAAGATGATTATGGTTTTGTTGTTACGATTCTTGCGGTTATATGAACTATATGTTGAAGACATTGTTAGGATTATTGAACACCGAATTTCGGCTTGTGTTCGTATTGTTAAGAGTTGATATGGGTTGGTTTCGTATGATCGAGACATCGTTGAACCATCGAGTTTGATTAGTTGGTCATTTCGGTTGTTGATTGTTATTGAACGTATCGTTAATCGATTATTGCATTAGGTTGCGTTTAGTGATCGTTGAAGTTAACCGTTGTGCTGCGGAGCTTGTAGACGAAGACGGCGGGATTGATAGCGGCTTCGTCGAATTGGTATCAAGGCAAGTTATGCTTGCTCAGTTCATAATGTTAATAAATGATTTCGTTTTCATTTCATTTATGATTCATATAGCAATGGTATTATGGAATATATGAATTGTCGGAATGGTGGTATGTAAGATAAATCATAATGTTTATGATTTTAAGGATGTCTAATGGAAATGGGAACGTGAATTATAATTTGGTCTATTGCATGAGGAGTTGGATATCAAGGCTAGTTATCGTGTCGATGTTGAACTCGGGATGGTGGTTGGGTATTTGTTATGGACTGTACATAATTTTGGATTGTCGGATAAACCGTGTATTCGTTCAGGGCGGTTGGTCGTGGAAAGGTTAGCGTCTCCAGCTTGAGGTAAATTAATATAGTTAGATTATGATAATCATCATGTTGCATTATTGCATGTGTGTGTTGATATTTCATGTGGTGAGTGTGTACCATCGTTTGTTGCGTTTTGTGAAGTGCTCTTTCTTGAGCCGTAATCTGTGGGGCCGATGTGTTGGGGATAAAACCTGTATGGTACCCGAATGGAAATGTGTTAGGGGATAAGACCTAAATGGCACCTATGTCCGGAGTATTCCTGAGTAGATGCTTCCGTGACCCTCGGCTGTTGCCTTGGGAGTTTATGTGATATTGTCCGGAGTATTCTGAGTAGATGCTTAGTGACCCTTGGCTGCTGCCTTGGGAGTTTATATGCTATTATTATATGCATTGTTGAGCATGCTGGGGACTACTGTCTGACGGAATATGACATTGTGGTCGTGTTGGTCTTTCATGATCGAGTTATTGTTACCCTCTTGGAAAATCTTCTGATCCTTGTTGGATATGCGTTTCTTCGAGATCTGTTGTCATGTTGTATCGTGGCATATCTGGAGTCAGATACGTTATGATCGTTCATGTGTAGGATTTTCGGGACGGGCACGTGTAGCATGTGTTGGTTTCGACCTCATATTGAACCGTGCACACGAGACGTACTTCATGAGGCTGATTAGGTACGAGACCAGGCGTGTATTGATCAATACCCGTGGTTGGCTTGTACACGGACACATGTCCGGATCGAGCGTATCGTGACGTCCATCTTGAGTCTTATTGGTTGGTCGTTCACAGTCCATGTATAATTGGGTCTGTTCGATATTCGGGTTGTATTTGAAACCCCATATATATGATTTGTATATGGTTGACGATTTTATTCTCTCGTGTATCTGTCGCCATTGAACCTTTACTAATCTCGTTCGGGGTTACCATATCGATGGTCAACTCATTGATATCGATCCTTTGTAAATCTCGTTTGGAGTTCACCCTGTCATTGGTAATCTCATTCGTTATTGATCCTTATTGATTCCGTTTGGGAGTTGTCTCACCGTTGGTATTCTTGGTTATTAGTCCTTGATTGATGTTATTGGAGTTTACCGTATCGTTGGTATTCCCGGTTGTTGGTCCTTATTGATCTTGCTAGAGTTTACTGTGTCGTCAGTATTCTCGGTTATTGCCCCTTTATTGATCTTATTTGAGTTTATCGTACCATTGGTATTTCTGGTTGTCGACTCTTATTGACCTTGTTAGAGTTTACCGTGTCGTCGGTATTCTCAGTCATTGATTATTCATTGATCCTTACCGTGTCGTCGGTATTCTCGGTTATTGATTCTTCATTGATCTTGTTGGAGTTACCACATAATGGTATTCTCGTTCGTGGTTGATCCTTTGTCGATCTTGTGCGGAAATATCATGTCATTGATACTTCCGTTGTGATGCATTGATTGTTTATCATTATTGATTGTGTGAGCATTCATGCTTGTATTGATATTCGGGACTTGCCATTGTTTCGGGACAGTTGATTTGCAGATGTATCGTGTGATATCAGTTCCTATCAGTATTGGGTTCCTATTGTGCGACCCAGCCAGCAGAATTGAACTTGGCCAGATTATTCTATACTCGAGATATGTTTATGTTTGGAATTCTGGTAGTGCTTCGGATACAGTACATGTGATTATATTTGAATTCGTTCATTACTTAAGGACACGAGGCGTGGGACATGGTAAGAATTGATTGTTATGGTTGTGACGGGTTGGTAAGGTTACTTCGGTGAGATTACATTGGAATTATTCTTACCTTGTAAACACATTGATATGTATTGTTTTTGTATGTGATCGTTATCATTGTTGAGTATTATGGCTGACCCCGTCGTGGGCTTTATTTTTAGGTACTCGGAGTTCGAGCTAGTAGCGGTCGTGAAGGGATGAGCTTTTCGGTGATACTGGCTATGGCGTGGTTGTTCGGATTATGTGTTCTTTATGGTTTTTGTAATTTCGCTGCAAATGTATTTAATTGTGTTTTTATCCGCTGCGTGTGTGTGTACTTTCAAAGGGCCTTCTGACATTTTTAAACGTTTTTGAAAATGATTTTAGCCTTGTGGGTTCCAATGTGGGGCCCACGTCGCTGTAATATTCCCGTTTGGTTTTGGGGGTGTTACATAAAATCAGCAATAGCTTGGGATACGGGAATATCCCATGGTTGAGCATCATAGAAAGCATGCAATCGAGCCTGTCTGACCGGCGACGGACAATATTCGGTCTCCATAAATCCCTGAAATTCGGCACACGAAGCAACATGGTCGTTGGGCCCAACGGCCTCCCACCAATCCGTAGCATCCCTAGTGAGAAAGTACTGGGCAATAGGGACCTTACGATCCTCGGGACAGTTGGTGGCAACGAAGACTTTAGATATCTCCTTGATCCATCCCTCCCAGCCGATTGGGTCCGAAGCTCCCGAGAACTGAGGAGGATGCATCTTGATGACATCCTGAAGCCAGCGATCCGCTCCTACCCAATTAGCATGGGTCGGATCCGGATTCTGGACCACCTGAGCTATCGCCGCCATCTGGTTAACCATAACAGCCGCAATACCAAGATGGGCGCGCTCCTGAAAAGAAGCATGACTGTGACGGTCATTGGTACTGCCGGCTCCCGAAGAATGCGACGTGGCCGCCCTACCGGCTGCCCCACGTCCTCGGCCGCGTCCACGACCACGTCCACGACCACGACCACTGTTTCCTCCGGCATCCATACTGGTGTTAAGAGGTAACAGAGGTATATCGATAATGAGTAAAGGAGGAAAAAGCAACTACGATTCAAGAAGTGAAAATACAATGCAAGAAACAGAAAAGCCGAATAAGAAAACTTACGAGCACTGGAAGTACCGAGATGCTGGCATCGGTGTGACAATATGCAAAACAAAACACGACCAGACCCAAATAACCAACAAGCCTAGGTATCCATAAACCTAGCGCTCCGATACCATTTTCTGTAACACCCCCGAGATATTCAGAGTATATTACAGCGCCGTGGACCCCTATATGGGACCCACCAGGCTAACACAAGAAAACACCACTCGACTAACCGTCTCGGTTAGCAAGGAAATAATTATTAACAACAAGAACATAGAACAATACGTCCGGTACAACCGGCATAATAAACATCAACCGACAAATACAGTAACTTCAACGATGACCAATCACAATCCGAAAGGAAAAGCCTAAGTACTCGCGAGTACAATCTATAAGTTTATAAATGTGAAAACAACCATATCGAAGTAGGCAAAAAGAAATAAGATGACCCAAATACATATGTCAACGGCCCTGGCCAACATCCTCGTACTGTCCCAGTGCTCGCTCGTCCGGATGATCATAACCTGAAATCCATAACAAGAATTTCCCCATAACAGGTCTCCAAAGGGGTTAGCAATTACGCTAGTACAAGTAATCAAGGCAAACCAATCGCTTACACATTTCATAGTACATGCACCAATATCATTTCAAAAACCAAAACCAGACATGTCTTTTCCGGAAACAAACAGTCACAATTAATTTGCCTAGGACCGGGACGAATCCACGAATCCCACTCGAGGCCCCTAAGGACCCTCCCGAGCTGGCCACATTCATAAAACAAATCAAGCACCACACGTCACCTAGGACCGGGACGAAGCCACCAATCCCACTCGAGGCCTCTAAGGACCCTCTCGAGCTGGCTAGCGAAACAAGCTCATGAATCCAGGACGAAGCCATAGATTCCCTCCGTGATCCCGTCGGACCCTCCTGAGGTGAGCAAATCACACACAATATACATTACCATTTCACGAGGTTTCCAAAAATACTTGCCTTGAATAATTGACGACGCAATGAACGGAAGGAAAAACACCGCCGAACGCTAGGAACCAACGGAACCGAACCTAACGATTCGAAGAACACAATCACAACCAACTCTAAACGAATACGGAAATGGAATACACCCGAAAACCCGCCTACGATTCATGTATATTCGTACAAAAATAATAACGAGGGCGGACCACAACCAAACCCTCTCGATTCCGTAAAAACCACGAAATATACCATGAATCCGTAGGGAAACTAAGAATACCATCAAGATTAATCATATTCATCATGAATCCACCAACAAAACGGAATGAATCGGACGAAAATCCCAAAATCCCCAAATCTCCCGAAAGTAGGGTTCTAAGAGATTTACCTTGGATTGTGAATGAAGAACACAAGTAGGTGTTGTTAATCTACTTCAAAAACTCAAGGTAGGGGATGCCTGAAATAATCGGAGGAAGAGATCGCTCGAAATTCGCCTGGAGAAGCTCTACGCCGCGGGAGGAGAAGAAATGAAAATGATAAGCTCATCTGGGTCAACTCCCTGGTTTATATAGCTAGGGAGTGTTAGCGCGCGCTAATCCCCCAAAGTTAGCGTGCGCTAACGGGACGAAACTCTAGCCCATACAGTTAGCGTCCCAGTCCAGTAGCCAGATTTCTGGCCGTTAGCGTGTGCTACTCGAAACGTAGCGTGCGCTAATAATCTCTAGGTAGCACGCGCTATCGAGCAATAGCGTGTGCTACCTGGACATCAGCCGAGTCCAAAAGTTAACTGTCCAATACTCACCTAACCCGTTAGCGCGCGCTAACATACAAACGTAGCGTGCGCTACCTGGGCACCTGACCGAGTTCAGTAGCAAACTGTCCAGTACTAGACAGTCACGCTAGCGCACGCTACTGAAAAACTTAACGTGCGCTAGTCTCCCGACATTAGCGTGCGCTAGACAAGGTAGCGTACGCTAATCCGATAGTCCAGAGGGCTGGGAACAGAACTGACACCCCCAGGGATAACTCGCTAGTGCGCGCTACGAAACAAACGTAGCGTGCGCTACTAAGAGACCTCTAGCGTGCGCTATGCAGAAAAGATAGCGTGCGCTAGGTACGAAATATGAATGGTCCAAAACACCGGAATATGAACGAAACGTCAGACGGAACATCTCAAGACGCATTAAAACATAGAATGGATCCACGGCAACCCCGAAACTGCGGTTCCGCACAACAATAAAGAGAATCAGATCAACAGGTGACTGAAAAGATGCACTGAAAGATACACGAGGGTCACTACGACCGAGAAATACATCGAAAATAAAAATTACAAGGGAAAGAAAAATGCGGATATTACATTGTCTTCACTAGAAGCTGGTCAGGTAACATGTACATTGCTGATTGGAAACCTACTAGGGTTGTAGTGACTTGCTTTGTTGCCAAATGCACTACACATCAAAGCTGGCTATGGCACAAAAGGATATCTCATATTAATTTTAAGACCATCAAGCCGAACAGGGAAGATCAGAGGCTTCCCCGATGTTTCATTTTATAAGAACATCGTCTGTGGACCCTGTCAGAAATACAAGCAAGTTGTTGTTGGTTGATTATTTAGTCTAGTACTCGCAAGCGCACGATTTGTTCGATGTAGATATGCGGTGCAAGGTCGATTCCACAGGGAGGACTATGATAGTGAAGTAAAATTATTCCTATCGATTTGAACCAAATTATATTAAATTCTAACCTAGTCCCAAATAATTTAATTTTTGATTTGTTATAATAATTGCATTAAATAACAGTAATTTTTTAAATAGGTTTTAGATAAACTGATTTTAAATAATTTACTAGGGTTTAGAATCCACCAATGTCTATTTATTATTTATTTTATATTTTAATTCCAAAAAATTCAGGGAATAGATTCTGAAATCTATCTCACTATTTCCCTATAGATTTAACAATAAGTACAAAATTATAATTCAAATATAGATTTTCCTTCGCTTGAAAAATGTAATTTCTAAGCATTATATGTATCCAATTTAATGGAAAACAAATAATCAAAGAAATTAACTAATATCAATAATCACAAAGCAATGGGGAATATATAACTATCAAAAATACGTGATATAATTGATGAAATAATATTTCCCTATTGAAGCGAAAATCATAATCGTTAAAAACATTTATTTGGAATTATTATATAAATATTAATAATAATATAGACATGGTTTCATCATAACCCCAATAAAAGAAAATTACTCACTCATAATAACAACACAAATAAATAAATATTTCATAATATTATTACTTAAATATTATTTTATTATACAATATTTTTATTTCTCCCTCTTACAATAACTCTCTCTATTTTCTTTTTTTTTCCTCCTCCTAAAAACACTACACCTTCCTCCCCTATTTATAATACTACAAAATTAATAAAATAATAATTTTTAAAATTTTAAAATACCACCCTCAATTATTTCACGGCTGCTAAGGGGTGTCTGATGTCATGGATGACATCAGCACAGAGTTGAATTTCTGGTCCAATCGGGTGTTGACACGTGACACAATATGGTCCGTCTATTTAATTGTCCTTCGAACGGTCATAACTTCTTCATACGAACTCGGATTCGGATGAATTTTTTTTAAAACGATCATCTCGATGAGACGAATAAAATGAGACCAGTCGTGACTATATTTGAATTTTGTAAAAATATCGCCCTTGAACCAATTGATCTGTCTTGTACCGGTTGGTTAACCTGCAGATATAATTTAATTCCAATTAATTATCTAAAATTGACACAAAATTATAGAAAATTCTAACAAAATGAAATAATATAAATATATGGTAAAACGAATAAATTTTTACACAACACACAATTATATATATAAAATACTAATAAAAATATTACTCAAAATATACTAAACAAATTCCCCCACACTTATCTTTGCACATCCTCGGGCAAATCTTATACCCGAGTTATAATACTCATATGCTGAAAAAAATCATGACAAAACCAATATCAAGAGAGAACAAGTGATCATGACCAAAGTGAGATCAGAGAAAAATAGGATGTCGCACCAAATTCTAACAACTTCATTGAGAATCGAATGCAAAAAGATTCAATACCCTCACGGTGGATATCAATCTTCACTCAAGTGTATATACGGGATATTCGAGAAGAGTTCACTCATATCAAAGCATAATGTGTCATTACCATATGCTTGGTCAAAAATCAAATCTCCACTACTTAAAAATAAACTCATGCATAAATCAAAAGGTCTTTCTTTTGGTTGTAACGTGTCTTTCGGTATGGATAGGATAAAGGGAAAATTATGAGGTTTGCAAGCCAAGATCAATTGTGAATTTAGATGCATAACAAATTCTACAAATAACAATCAACACCCCCCCTTCTGTAATTAAAACTCTCAAACCATCATTCCCAAGTTATTCTGTACATGGTAATTGAATATTCATCCGGTAAGGTCATACTCTTGTGTAAGAAAAAGTATGCAATGGATCTTCTGGAAAGAATTATGTATCACTCAAAGGATAGTTCAAGTGCTATTTTATGTATATATAGTGATGATTTTCGTACTTGACCTCCCGCTTTTTTTCCTTTCAGGCCATTTTTTTTGCCTTTATTTATATTTTTTTTATTTGGTTCAATACTCCAATGTACTTCACACCCTTTCAGTTTCAACAAAAGCTCTTAATATCCACAATACTCTTATGAACATCGGTCCCTATTTGTCATACATCTAGTTCACAATTAAATCTTTGACTAGACGGTGCAAATGGATGAGTCATCAACAAAAATGGATAATGGCTAAAGTAATGTGCTTGATCAAAGAAATAGGCTCAGGCTCAATGGGGCTTCTAAAGATAAAATGTAATAGGTGGGAAAATATAAGCCAACAAGGGTTAATCCTAATTGCGTTTATCATCTTAATGCAAGAGTTTATGAATGTAGTCTCAAAATGTATAAATGAGCATGTTCTAGAATGAACACAATATGTTTGAACACACAACAAAAAATATAGAGCGTATATATAAGGATTGCTCTAAGGCTCAAAACTCACAAAAAGGGTGTTGTGTACTGAATCCCATACACCTTCATCCAAATCCATTATCAAAACCAGTGAAACAACCAAAAAATGATTTTTTCACTAACGTTTTCTCAAGAAAATGGTGTCGTGATTTTCAACCACTTTTTTTTTCAATATTTCATATATATATATATATATATATATATTGATAGATATAGATGTATATATAGATATACACCTTCCCCCTCACTTAATGATAAACAATATCCTTATTGTGTAAAAAGAATAATGGATTAAGGGTTTAAATAAGGCTTCCCTGTTTATGAAAGACGACGCTTTGCTCAAGCCTTTTTTTGGATCTGCAAGAAATAATGTGGCAAAACAACAAAAGAAAATATATACCCGGAAGTATAACACAAACAACTTAGATGCGCTCCAAGAGAGTCCGAAGAGTCGCCTTACACTGCCATCAATGCTTTTATTAAAAACAAACGAAAAAAAGTACAGTAATAGAAATAACAATATATAAATCGTGGATAGATGCGCGTCAAGAGGTCGAAAAGAAACTCCTTAAGCTGCCATCATTTTCACGATTTTTACACCCGCTAAAAAGTAAAAACAACAAGAGGAATGAAGTGGGATATCAGAGGGAAAGGAATGTATCAATTTTGCATTTCCGCACAGTGAAATCTTCCATCCAAGCAATATTAACTAGAGCTGGGTCTGGTTCAGGAACAAATGCAATAAATTTTTTGATCAGCTCTTCTGGTGTTGTTGCAACAACTATGATTCGTTTAGCATGCTCAGGAATAAAACTTTTTTCAGAAGAGTATTAAACAATCGAAGAAACCATTGACATTTAGCAGACCTATTGGTTTCGTATGAACATTTAGCTGGGCTCTGGTAACCACATGAAAAAGTTCCCCAAGAGTGCCAAAACCACCGGGAAGGGTGATAAAGGCATCAACATTATTTGTCATGTGAGTTATGCGATCTTGCATATTCACAGCTCTGAACTCATATCCAATGGTTGCTCCGGTGATTTTACTTTCAGCCAGAGGTTTTAGAATGATTCCCAATACTTTTACTCCTTCCATATAGGCAGAAGCAGCAGCACGTCCCATTAATCCTAGACTTCCTCCTCCGTAAACTACATGAATACATTTTTCTCCTAAAGTACGACCCAAGTTATGGGCTGCTTCAATAAAGCAAGCCTCTTTTCCATGACTAGATCCACCAAAAATGCAGATGGAGTTAAATCTTTTTGTGGAAGATGATGATTCCATTTTTTGAAAAGAAAATTACTTAGATAGAAAATGAAAAGAATACAAGTTTGAGGGATGCAGAAAAGAAACAACTGCAATGTTTATTTATATATGCAAAATAAAGTAAAAAGATTTATCAAATCTGTGACCGCGTTAATTGCGCTTCAACTACTCAATAGAATAATGAATTTATTGCGTATCACATTTTTTATTCAGAAAATCTAAAAAAATGACAAAAAGTAAAGATACTCACGTGTATGTACAGTAGTTGTGATTGTGGCTCACATTTTCATCTAATTTTACATTCAGAAATGGCTTAAACGCCTTCTATGAGTCGGGGAGAAGCTTCCCATCCAATTTTCTTACAAATTGCCAAACAGGGTCTTTTAACGTCAGATTCCCAAGACATTGTTCATATTCTGGTTTGAATTTATTCCACAAACATCGAATCCCATAATGTACGAGTCCACTAGGATGCATGTCAAGAGAAATTTCGATATCATCTAAATTCTCCTTATTCAGACCATCCTTGATGAACTAAATTTTATCTTCTCTATTTGTGGAAGGAATTCCTAAAGATCGACATCTTGAATCACAGTTCCACCTAGCACATTTGTAGCAAACATCCATTTTCTTTGCTCGTCGTTTCTTGGCATATGAACTTTTTCCAAGCTCTCGTAAAAATATAGTTGGTGTTTCCGTGAATTCACCCGCTATTCTCACTTTGGCTTCAATAATGAATCGAATATCAAAAGGTATGCCGTTATTCATAAGCAACCTCATCCTTTCAAGTCTGGCTTGGTAAAGTTTCAAAATGACTTTTTTGCTAAGAAAGGGAAATCTTTTTTCAATTGTTTTCAAAGTTTGTTCCATAGTTAAAAAAATAAAATAAAAAAAATAAAAAATATCTACAAAGTCACTTGTTGTGGGAAACTGAAAAATCCAACTTTACTAGCCACGGAGTACCGTTATCCGCCACTTGACCGGGCAAACACAATGGAGTATTAATTCATAATATCGGGGTCCTTAAGAATAACATCTTCTACCTCAAAAGATTTTAATTCCAAGTATGGTTTTAACCGTTGACCATTTACTTTGAAAATATTACCATTTTTTGGATTTTCAATTTCTACAGCTCCGTGAGGATAGACCGTACGAATAATAAATGGACCAGACCATCATGAACGCAACGTGCCTGGAAATAATAACAAATGAAAGTTAAAAAGGAGGACTTTTTGACCAGGAGAATTTTTTTTCTCAAAATGTGTTTATCATGAAAAAATTTCATTTTATCCTTATATTTTCTTGCACAATCGTAAGCATCATTTCTGATTTCTTCCAATTCATTTAGTTAAAGTTTCCTATGAATTCCAGCCATGTCTAATGAAAAATTTAATCGTTTTATGGCCCAGTATGCGCTATGTTCCAATTCAACAGGCAAATGACATGGTTTTCTAAGACAAGCCTAAATGGAGACATTCCGATGGGAGTTTAAAAGCAGTACGGTAAGCCCACAATGCATCATTCAATTGAAAAGACCAATCTTTCCTTGTAGGATTACCAGTTTTTTCAAGAATATGTTTGATTTCTCTGTTTGAAATTTCAATTTGTCCACTTGTTTGAGGGTGATAAGGAGTAGCAACTTTATATGTAGCACCATATTTTTTAAATAAATGATTCAAAAATTTATTACAAAAATGTTTTCCTCCATCACTTATAATTGCTCGTGGTGTTCCAAATCTAGAAAAAATATTTTCTTTCAAAAATTTTACCACGACTTTATGGTCATTTGTTTTGAAAGCAATTGCTTCTACCCATTTTGAAATATAATCGACGGCCACAAGGATGTAAAGATTGCCAAAAGAAATTGGAAAAGGTCCCATAAAATCTATGCCCCAAACATCAAATATTTCAATAATTAAAAGTGGGTTTAAAGGTATCATATTTCGTTTAGAAATTCGACCTAATCTTTGACATCTATCACATGTGCTGCAATATGAATGTGTATCTTTGAAAAGTGTTGGCCAATAAAAACCACATTGCAGAATTTTAGCAGTTGTTTTCTTTGAACTAAAATGACCTCCACATGCATGATCATGACAAAAGGAAATGATATTTTGTTGTTCATGTTCTGCCACACATCTCCTAATGATTTGATCAGGACAATATTTGAACAAATATGGATCATCCCAAAAGAATTTTTTTACTTCGTTTAAAATTTTTGTTTTATCTTGGTTATTCCAATGAGATGTCATGTTACCAGTGACAAGATAATTGATAATGTCTGCATACCAAGGTATTTGAGAAACAGACATGAGTTGTTCATCAGGGAAAGTTTCATTAATGGGAGGTTCTTTATCACTAAAATTCACGATTAGCCTAGACAAATGATCAGCAGCAACATTTTCAGCACCTTTTTTTATCTCGAATTTCTAAGTCAAACTCTTGTAACAATAGAATCCAACGGATCAAGCGAGGTTTAGCATCTTTCTTAGAAAGAAGATATTTTAATGCAGCATGATCGGAGTAAATTATAACTTTCGAACCATTCAAGTAAGGTCGAAATTTGTCTAAGGCAAAAACGACTGCAAGCAATTCTTTTTCAATTGTAGAATAATTTAATTGGGCATCATTTAGATTTCTACTTGCATAATATATTACAGTTGGCAATTTATTTTCTGTTTGACCCAATACTACACCGACGGCATAGTCGGATACATCACACATTATTTCAAAAGGAAGATTCCAGTTTGGAGATTTGATGACAGGTGCAGAGCTCAACATAGATTCGAGTGTCTTAAAAGCTTTTAGACAATGATCATCAAATACGAAAGGTATGTCTTTTGAAAGTAAATTACATAATGGCCTTGAGATTTTGCTAAAATATTTGATGAATCGACGGTAAAAACCAGCATGGCCTAAGAATGACCGAGTTTCTTTAATCGTTCGTGGGGGTGGAAGACTGGATATTAAATCAAATTTAGATTTGTCCACCTCAATTCCTTTTTTAGAAATCACATCTCCTAAGACAATTCCTTTTTTAACCATAAAATGACATTTTTCCCATTTTAGGACAAGATTCTTCTCCTTACACCTAACCAACACTTGGGTTAAGTGGTGTAAACATTCATCAAAGCTAGACCCGAATACAGAAAAATCATCCATAAAAATTTCCAAAAACTGCTCAACCATGTCAGAGAAAATGCTCATCATACACCGCTGAAAAGTAGCAGGTGCATTACACAGACCAAATGGCATTCGTCGGTAAGCAAAAGTGCCGAAAGGACAGGTAAAAGTGTTTTTTCTTGATCTTCAGGAGCAATGGGAATTTGGTTATAGACGGAATATCCATCAAGAAAACAATAATAAGCATGACCGGCTAACCTTTCTAGCATTTGATCAATAAAAGGAAGTGGAAATTGATCTTTTCTTGTAACAGAGTTCAATTTTCTGTAATCAATACAGACTCTCCATCCAGTTTGAATTCTGGTTGGAACAAGTTCATTTTCTTCATTCGTGATTACAGTTATGCCAGATTTCTTTGGAACCATATGAACAGGACTAACCCAAGAGCTATCAGAAATAGGGTAGATGTTCCCTACATCTAAGAGTTTGATTATTTCAGCTCTTACAACTTCTTTCAAATTAGGATTTAGTCTTCTTTGAAATTCTCGGGAAGTTTTCGCATTTTCTTCAAGGTGAATTCGATGCATGCATATAGAAGGACTAATACCTTTAATATCGGAGATGGTCCAGCCTATTGCTTCTTTATGTTCTTTATGGACATTGATTAATTTATCTTCTCGTTCTTCATCTAAATCAGATGCTATGATGACAGGCAGGGTTTCTGATGGTCCTAAAAATGCATATTTTAGAGATTCAGGTAATGGATTGAGTTCTATCTTTGAATCCTTAATAGGTACTTCTTTATTCATTTGGCTCTCAAGTGGTTCGGTTTTAGCTTTCCATTTATCATTATCCAATAATGGTGTAGACCCTAGTAAAGAATTTACTTCACTAATTGAACTGTCGATGTCAAAATCTGAGCCAAAATGAGCAAAACAGCTTTCAAAAAGATCATCATCATCTATTTTTGGAAAGAAATAAGGACCCATACTCTCTATCATATTTACCTCACAGACATCATCTTGTTGAGAAATGTTAAACATATTTAGTTCAATAGTCATATTTCCAAAAGAAAATTTTATGATGCCATTTCTATAGTTAATCAATGCATTTGAAGTAGCTAAAAATGGCCGACCTAAAATGACAGGAATTTGATCTTTGGTATTCTCAACAGGTTCAGTGTCTATGACTATAAAATCAATAGGAAAGTAGAATTTATCTATTTCAATCAGAACATCCTCTACGATTCCTCGAGGTATTTTTATAGATCTATCAGCTAGTTGAAGTATCACAGATGTTGATTTTAGCTCCCCTAATCGAAGTTGTGTATAAAAAGAATATGGTAATAAATTCACACTGGATCCTAAATCAAGCAAGGCTCATTTAATGATGTGATCTCCAATGACACAAGATATTGTAGGACTACCAGGATCTTTATACTTAACAGGGATTTTACTTTGGATTATTGAGCTAACATGTTTAGCTAAAAATGCCTTTCTTGGAACATTTGTTCTTCCTTTTACAGTGCAAAGATCTTTCAAGAAGTTAGAATAAGCAGGCACTTGTTTAATAGCATCAAGGAATGGAATATTTATTCGAACTTATTTAAATATTTCCATTATATCATTGTAGTGCGCACTTTTATCTTTTGGAATAAGTCTTTCAGGAAATGGAGCTTTTGGAACGTAAGGCTTTTCTTTTTCTTTAGAATCTTTTGATTTTGAAACTTGTGGTGCATTTGATTTTTCTTCTGGATCATAGTCAGGTTTTTGAATTTCTTTTCCGCTTCTAAGGGTAGTTATGGACTGAACTTCTGCATTAGAAGAGTTTGCTTCATATTGTCCTTTAGGATTAGGGATGGACTGACTCGGAAATTTCCCCTTTTCTCTTTCAGCTAAAGTTGTTGCAAGTTGACCAATTTGTGTTTCAAGCTTAGAAATGTCCTGTGAGTTTGATTGTACAGCTTGCTGAGTTGAATGGAACATTTGTTGAGTAGATTGCATGAATTGTTGCAACGTATCTTCCAAAGATGGTTTCTTTGGCACTGTAGAAGGATACTGATAAGTGTATGGAGGATATTGATTAGGACAGACATTTTGTTGATTTGACATGTTCATTTGATGTCCTCCTTGATTCATTGGAGGCATGAATGTAATACATTGACTTCTTCATTAAAAATTTCTTGATTTTATGGACCAGAGGGACAAGATTGAGATGAATGAAATGATTCTGCACATGAAATGCAAAATTCATTTTTTGAGTTTGACGAGGGGATGAATTGCTTCAAGACTAACGCATCCACTTTTCGTACTAAATCATCTATAGTAGATTTTATTTCAACATCTTGTTTAACCTCATAAATTCCACCTTTTTTGGGGTCGTATGCATCGATTTGGCTCTAGAGTCGAGTGAATTTCATTGTTGTGAATTAATTAACATATTTTCTAGTTCATTCCAAGATTCGTCTCCAATAAGGTGAAGAAATTTTCCACCATGCATTGATTGGATTAATTGGCGATTGTTTGTAGTTAAACCGTCATTAA
This sequence comes from Orobanche coerulescens, assembly GCA_033398695.1. NCBI lineage: Eukaryota > Viridiplantae > Streptophyta > Magnoliopsida > Lamiales > Orobanchaceae > Orobanche > Orobanche coerulescens. The sequence goes on from CM065803.1 coordinate 119,103,567, forward strand.
AATATTTTACCAAACGCCATATTTCAAAACCATGATGGGGACACTTAAGGATTAAATCATTAAATCTTTCCCAACACTCATAAAATTCTTCATTTTCTTTTTGGAAAAATTCTGATATTTCTCTTCTAAGACTATCAGTTTTGGACATTGGAAAAAATTTTGCGAGAAATTTATTCACTAGTTGGTCTCAACTAGTAATTGTTCTTGCTTGAAGAGAATTTAGCTAGAATTTTACTTTATCTTTGAGAAAAAATGGAAATAGTCTAAGTTTGACAGATTCATCAGAGAAACTTTGAAATCGGAAAGTAGAACAAATGTCGAGAAATTCCTTGACATGCATATAGGGATCTTCTCTTTCCAAACCGTGAAAAGATGGAAGAAGTTGAATTGTTGATGGTTTAAGTTCGAAATGAGTTGCATTAGTTGTAGGCAACACTATGCAAGAAGAAGAATTAGCACCCACTAGAGAAAAATATTCTATTAAAGTTTTCGCTTTTGCGACTTGATTATTCCGATTTTCGATTTCGTCCATTTTTGGTATCGGTTTTGTTTGTTGAACTTCAATTTTAGTTAAGGACAATCTTCTTCTCGTTAATCGACCTTTATTATTTCGTTGCCAAACTTGCATTCAGCGATATTTCAATTTTTTTAACTTTGCATACAAACCAAATTATGATAGTCGATCGAACTTCCAGATCGTTGGAGGCATCACAACGGTCGCACTTAAAATCCAACTTTCTTAGGCATGTACAACAGAGGTCTTTTTGCCAAAATTCAATCGATTTTCAAAATTAGTTTGTACAAGATTGATATTTAGCTTTTCTCTATTCAAATCGAACAAAGTAATGTGTGAAAAATACCAATCCCTTGTTGAATCTTTTAAAGGATTTTATTGTTTTAATTATTTTTTTTGAGTTTTTTATATTTTTATTATTATTAATAATAACAATGATAATTATTATAATTATTACTAATATTGTAGGATGTAATAGATTGCAAAGGAATAAATTTACTAATTGATCTACGGAAGCAATATCTTTTGATAAACTAAATTGTACGACGAGAAATATTGCAATTAAACGAAATGTCTAAGAATACTGTAAATAGAAAATAACAACTAAAAAAATAATATAAATTTACCACTAGAAGATTCTATTAAAACTAAAGACAAGATATAAATATTTTTTTAAGTTTTTATATTTTTATAATTATTATAATTTTATTATATTTTTAGAATAATAATATTGACTAATATATATATATATATATATCCAAATATATTATTTATTTTTTTCATGGAAAAAATTCAGATTTTCTTTAGAAAAAAATAAAAATTACAAACTTTTATTTTATTTATGCAAACAATAAAAATAGTTTTTTTATTGCAAATTTTCGTTTCTGTTTTTTTTTTAAATTATCAGGTTTTTAATTTTTTTAGTATTTTCCCTTTTTATTAAAATATTGTAATTTTATTTTAAAAAAATAAGTTTCTGTTCTAAAAAAAATTCAAAGTTCAGAATTTATATATATTCCAGATTATTAAAATTATTAATTCTTAATCTGATTTTTATGAAAATTAAATTTTTTAATAAAACTAGCAGGTTGTACTTTTAAAAATAAAATAAAATAATTCAGATTTTTATTTATTACAGAAAATAATATTCCAGATTATTTTTTAATTTATTTTTATTATTTTTTTATTTTTTTCAAATTTAAATTAAAATTTTTGATTTTTTAATATTAATATACCAGAATAACAAAAATATTACCTTAAAGTCTGAAACTTTTTTTTTTGTTTTCCAGATCTTTTTTTTAAAATAAAAATAAATAAGTTCTGATTTTTTTAAATTTTTTCAGATTTTTTATATTTTTATATATTTTTGGACTTTTTTATTTTTTTTTTTATTATTTTCACGAAAATGAACAGTAGTTATTATTATTATTAATTATATTTTATATTTATTATTATAAGTTTTTATTATTTTCAGAATTTTTTTATGAACGTAAAAATAAAATAAATTCTACTACTAACCATTATTTATACTAACACAATCAGACAGATAATAATAAAGAAAAACAGTAAAATAAATAACTAGTAGAAAAATTTAACTAACTTGGTGGCGACTGTCTTCTTGTACTTCGTTTGCGCCTCTCCGGCAACGGCGCCAAAAACTTGTTGTTGGTTGATTCTTTAGTCTAATACTCGCAAGTGCACGATTTGTTCGATGTAGATATGCAGTGCAAGGTCGATTCCACAGGGAGGACTATGATAGCGAAGTAAAATTATTCCTATCGTTTTGAACCAAATTATATTAAATTCTAACCTAGTCCCAAATAATTTGATTTTTGATTTGTTATAATAATTGCATTAAATAACAGTAATTTTTTAAGTAGATTTTAGATAAATTGATTTTAAATAATTTACTAGGGTTTAGAATACACCAATGTCTATTTATTATTTATTTTATATTTTAATTCCAAAAAATTAAGGGAATAGATTCTGAAATCAATCTTACTATTTCCCTATAGATTTAACAATAAGTACAAAATTATAATTCAAATATAGATTTTCCTTCGCTTGAAAAATGTAATTTCTAAGCATTATATGTATCCAATTTAATGGAAAATAAATAATCAAAGAAATTAAATAATATCAATAATCACAAAGCAATGGGGAATTTATAACTATCAAAAATACGTGATATAATTGATGAAATAATATTCCCCTATTGAAGCGAAAATCATAATCGTTAAAAACATTTACTTGGAATTATTATATAAATATTAATAATAATATAGACATGGTTTCATCATAACCCCAGTAATAGAAAATTACCCACTCGTAATAGCAACACAAATAAATAAATATTTCATAATATTATTACTTAAATATAATTTTATTATACAATATTTCTATTTATCCCTCTTACAATAACTCTCTCTATTTTCTTTTTTTTCCTCCTCCTAAAAACACTAAACATTCCTCCCCTATTTATACTACTATAAAATTAATAAAATAATAATTTTTAAAATTTTAAAATCTCACCCTCAATTATTTCACGGCTGCTAAGGGGTGCTGATGTCATGGATGACATCAGCACAGAGTTGAATTTCTGGTCTAATCGGATGTTGACACGTGGCACAATATGGTCCGTCTATTTAATTGTCCTTCGAACGGTCATAACTTCTTCATACGAACTCGGATTCAGATGATTTTTTTTTAAAACGATCGTCTCGACGAGACAAATAAAATGAGACTAGTGTGACTATATTTGAATTTTGTAAAAATGTCGCCCTTGAACTAATTGATCTGTCTTGTACCGGTTGGTTAACCTGCAGATATAATTTAATTCCAATTAATTATCCAAAAATGACATAAAATTATAGAAAATTCTAACAAAATGAAATAATATAAATATATGGTAAAACGAATAAATTATCACACAACACACAATTATATATATAAAATACTAATAAAAATATTACTCAAAATATACTAAACACAAGTCAAGACCTCTCCGAAGAGTAAACCATATCTCTCAACCCACAGGGTCCTGGATTTACTCCATATGGATCTTTATGGGCCTGTACACCCTGTTAGCCTGGTATCTAAGAAATATTGTCTTGTTATCATTGATGATTTCTCCAGGTATTCATGGATCATATTCCTGAGAAAGAAGAAACGCAACCACAAAGCTACCAAAACACCTTAAGAAGCTTCAGAATGAGAAAGGACTAAATATTGTATCTATTCGGTCCAATAGTGGCACAGAATTCACTAACCGCTTTATAGAGTAGTACTGTGTTGACTGTGGGACACAACATGAATACTCAGCAGCCCAGACTCCTCAACAAAATGGTATTGCCGAGCGAAAGAATAGGATTCTGAAAGAGGCGACAAGGATAATGATTGTTACAAGCAAGTTGCCACATCATTTTTAGGAAGAAGCCACAAATACAGTGTACTACACTCAAAATTGCTGTATCATTAACAAACACCACAACAAAACCGCATATGAGGTATGGAATAATAAAACTCATATGGTTGGGTATTTTCACATTTTTTATGCAGGTGTAATGTTCTTAATAGTGGGAAAGATCAGCTCAAGACATTCATGATTTTCAACAAAAGAAAACTGACTATAGAGGAGTCGGTCCATGTGGTCTTCGATGAACCCCATTGCGATCCTACAGGAATAGATAACCTAACTCAAGCCGTCCAAACTTTATATATTGAGGAAATCCCCAAGCCTCAGAAAGAACCTGTCGCCACTCTAGAAATTAATCCCTTTGGTGTAAGAACAGAAGAAGTAGTTGAAGCTGATGCTGTAGAAGCTGAAGCTGAACCTACAACCCAATAGGACACAACAAGGGATGCTGAATTAGAACCCGATAGGAGATGGTTAATAGATCACCTCAGGAGTTAGAAATTGGTGATATTGATGTTGGTGTTTCCACCAGAAGAAGAATACGTATTACACAAGGAACTGCACTCTGTGCATAAGAGGAAACAGAATCCAGACCTGAACAGTCCCTATTTCATGTATGAAAGTCCAAAGCTGAACTTAGGAGACTTGCCATGTGCACACTAGTTGTACTTTTAGCACAGTATGAACCCATCTCGACCAATGAAGGTCTCAGTAATTCTAACTGGATTTTAGCTATGGAAGAAGAGCTTAATGGTTTCGAAAGGAACAATGTTTTGGTTCCTAGTCCCCGGATGAAGCCATCAAGATTTAATTGGAACTAAATAGGTATTTTGAAACAAGAAGAATGGACTTGTAATAAGGAACAAGTCCAAACTAGTTGCCCAAGGCTACACGCAGGAAGAATGCATAGGCTACGATGAAACATTTTCCCTTTTAGCCAGACTAGTGTAGGTCACAAGTCATCCAGGAATAAGTCTAGGGGGTGAATAGACTTATTGAAACACTTTCCCACAAAGGGTGAGTTTCTCAGCTGATAGGTACAGTTGACTCGGAGTCATCTGTAGACAGGTATGCGGAAGTCAGCTGATGACGAATATATATAAGTCAAATAATAGAACAGTGAAGTATGTATGCAGCAGGTAAGTATGATGCTAAAACAGTAAAACACGCAGGCAGTTTATAGTGGTCTCAACGGTGGGGTAATCCTCTAACAATCCACTTTTCTCCAAACCAGTTGGAGATGAATCCACTATAATATTCAACCAGTGATAAATATTACAGTGATTCTACTTAGCTACAACAACTTCCAACCAGTGGAAATCCTGTCGTTCCAACTCCTTCCGACTGCCTAGCACCTCTTGATCTTTAAATCCTTAGATGCCTATCGGTCACGAACACATCACCAGTAAAGTACCCCGAACTCAGGTTTTAAGACACGAGTGGTTGTCTTCTCCAACTAAGAGATTTCTTAGTATATGAACTTTTGAACTCTTGCTCTTGACGATTCAAAAAATTGACAATCTGATTATCAAGATTACAAGAGCACTATATTTCTTCAAGCATACATCTTCATCGAAAGAGAAAAAATATACAAAGTCATCAACCCGAACAACACACTTATAGCGAACCCTTATCAAGCATACAACTGCTGTTCGATCTTGTTATGCCAATCTTCCGCTGAGTTTACTTAGCCCTGTGTGGACTAAGCTTTGCTATCTCTGACCTATGTGGGACGAATAGATCCAAGGATGAAGCTTTAATTTGTGTGAGAATAAGCGAGCCAAAGAAGCCAAAGCCAATCTATGTGAGCAACCTAAGCTGTTGTCGGCTGTATCAATCTGTATGAACAATACAACTATGTGGTTAGTTAAAGTCACATAGTTGTATATGTCGTGATTTAAATAAACAATTTACTCCTGTGTGGAGGACCAGTGGACGTAGAGGGGCTTACCTAGAACCACTTTAATCAGTGTGTCTTTACTTTCGATGTTTACTGTTTTCTATCTGCCTGTGTGATTTCTGTATACATATCGTAAAAACCCTGTATGCTTCAAGCTAACAGGAGATCTTTCAGTTGCTATATTTACAGCAACTTAACGTCAGACTTTCGCTACACAAAAAAACTTCAAAAAAGAAACAGCTTATTCAACCCCCCCTTCTAAACCGTTTATATTTTATACTATGGCAAACAAGTGTTATCAGAGCGGTTGATTCTATAAAGAATCAGTAGATTTTTCAACCTGTATCAGATCCACAAAATCACTAGCTTTTGAAAACTTTAGTTTCATATCTGTATATTTCATCTTGTTGACTCAAAATGTATTTGATGATTATTCCATTCAAAATATTTAATTAGATCAATTTTAGATCGATATTATATCGAAGGAACTAAACAGTGTTAGCGCACGCTACCCATATCATAGTAGCGCACGCTATCGAGAAATGCATGTACCATCGATCAATTGCGCAAGTGAAGTCACCTGATGGATAGCGCACGCAAGTCATTCAACATTAGCGCAGGCTAAGCAACTACAGTTAGCGCACGCTATGCAATCAATTTTAACGCACGCTATCGCATCATTCCAGAGGACAATGAGGTTTGGAAGAAATTGGAAATGGTTTTTGCGCACGCTACAAACATCTACTTACGTACGCTAATACAAGGATTTAGCGCACGTTATTACTAACTACTTGCGCACGCTACCGATATCATGGTCAGTAGTCCAGTAGCTACTGGACTCAATATGTTAAGGACTTTACGTACGCTACACAGGGTAACGTACGTTACTGTAAGAAATATTTAGCGCACGCTAAGGTATAAGCATTAGCGCATGCTAAAAGGAGTCAGCATCTTACCGTTGGATTTTCTACCGTTGGAAGGCAAGAGTCAAAGAAGATCCGTGAAATCTGGAAAGTTGGATTTAATTAATGCTAGCGCACGCTATGCATACTTGCTAGCGCACGCTAAGCTCAAATCTAGCCGTTGGATAAAGAGACGTTGGGGAGACAAACCAACATTTTCAAAGTCAAGATTGAAGACCTGTTGACCAGCCGATAACGCATGCTACGGATACATGACTAGCGCACGCTAGCCATACAATTTTACCATTGCAACAGTCTTTGTGACCGTTCAGAAAAGCCAAGTCAAGATCGACAGCGCACGCTAGAAGACATTATGAGCGCACGCTAATAATACGTTTTTCAGTATTTGAAGGATGGCTCTCACCTATAAATACCCATAAGACTTGGGTATCAAATACACAACTTCAAGCATACAAGCATACAAGCATACAAGCAATCAAAGCATACTTGAGCTCAGTTTCATATCTTTTATTGCATTTTAAGTTGTGAGAAGAGAAATACAAAGAGTGATATACCTTGTAATATTTATTATACTTTGTATTCCTTCATTTGATTGTAAGTGTTGCATCACTTACACTTGAGCATAAGAGAAACGAATCAAGAGTCACTAATCCGGCATTATTAGGATCTTTGATCCGGCATTGTTAGGATTATACTCCCATATTCGTATAGTGAGGATTATCTAGTTCCTATAGAACACTAGATATACAAAAGTTTATATTGAGAGAGAGGTTGAGCTTGGACCGATAGAAGGCAAGCGGTTGTAACGGTGGTGAACTCGGACCGATCGAAGACGAGTCAAGTTTGTGGTTGTTCTTGAGCCAATAGAAAAAGAAAGTCGGAGAGAGGACGTAGGCAAGTTGCCGAACCTCTATAAATCTTTGTGTCTCTATTTTCCGCACTATTTTTCACTTATTCGCAAGAATTTTTGTTTTTCCGCATTACCACTATTCAACCCCCCTTCTAGCGGTAAATTTATCTCTTCAGTTGGTATCGGAGAGGGTCTCTTTTTAAAGGTTTAACCACCTAAGGGAAAAAGATCCGCAAATGGCACTTCTTGGCCAAATCGAAGGAAATGCTCTCAACCGTCCTCCCTTCTTCGACGGTTCCAATTTCATGACATGGAAAAAGAAAATGGCTATCTTCGTTCAAGCCTATGACATTGAAATTTGGAAAGTCATTGCCCTCGGTCCGAAGCTTGCAAAGAGGGAGGATGGATCGTTGAAAAAGTTCGACGAATTCAATGATGAGGATTGGAGGAACACACACGTCAACTCATGAGCTACTTAACTCCTCTATTGCGCTCTTAATCCCGACGAACTCAACAGGATATTGTCCTACGAAAGCGCAAAAGAAATTTGGGAAATTCTCGAAGTCACTCATGAGGGAACCACCCAAGTCAAGGAGACCAAAATCAACATGCTACTCCATGACTACGAACTTTTCTCCATGAAAGACGAGGAAACGATCTCAAATATGTTGGATCGATTTTCTGCAATAACCAATGGTCTTGCATCCTTCGGAAAGCCTATATCGAGCAGCGACAAATCCAAGAAAATTCTTCGATCGTTGCCACGAGAATGGGATGCTACGGTCACCGCAATCATGGAGTCCAAATATCTCAACAAGCTCGAGTTTAGTGCACTCATCGGGTCACTTATCAATTATGAGATCGTTCTCAAGTCTAGAGGCACCAAACCAAAGCCTCGGGAAAGAGTAGTCGCATTCAATGTTGATAGCGACGTTGAGGAAGATCTTCCCGAAGATGAAGACGACGAGGAACTTGCTCTCTACGCCAAAAACTTTAGAAGGTATAAAAGCCTAATCCAAAAGAGGCGAAGTTTTCTTGGTCGGGATGGCAAGCCGGAGCAAAAGAAGAGCGGCTATACTCCTATATAGAAGTTCGACAATAACTGTCGGAAATGTGGTCAAGCCGGTCACTATGCCAAAGAATGCCTAGGATCCTCTTCAAAGCCTCAAATGGAAAGATTCAAAAAGAAGGAGGTCTTAATCGCTTCTTGGAGTGATGACGAGGAGGAGATTGAAAGATCTCTAGACGCAAATCTAGCATTCATGGCACTCGACTCCGAAAGAAATATCGAGGTAAGCTCTAAACTCAATGATGACGAATATGACTCTTTCGATTTTTGTGATTCACAAGAAGTTCATCATGATGACGAGTTATTAAGTGCATTTGAATCCTTGAACACGGAGTATGACGAAATGGTCAAATTAAACATATCTTTAAAGAGGAAAATAAAATCTCTAGAACTCGAAAATTCCTCTCTTCAAAATAAAGGCAAAACCATTGAGATCGATCATACCTTATGCCTTGAAAAGGAAAATGTTTTGAAAGTCGAGTTGACGAAAACTCAAAAGGAGCTAAAATATATTTTGAACAAATTTACTCTCGGAAACGAGAAATTCGAAAGGCTTCTATCTATTCAAAAATCGCCCTTACTAAAACACGGTCTTGGTTTCGACCCTTTTAAACGGGAACAATCCCTTATCAACCTTGACAAAATAAAGAAAACTGAAATCGAGAACTCAAAAGATCCTTCCAAACGAGTTGATAATGCTAATGTTCGTTCAATGTTGAGAACCATTAAAGTTAAACAAATATGGGTTCCTAAAGGGACAATTGTTCCGAATGCTATAAGCATAGTTAACTTTGGAGGACCCAAACGGGCTTGGGTACCGAAACAACCGAGAAATTCTATTTTTTTAGGTACCGGCACCAAGGAAAAGCAAGTGGTACATTGATAGCGGATGCTCAAGGCACATGTGCGGCTCCGAGGACTTATTTTAAGACCTCGAATATCAAGAACAAGGACATGTGACATTTAGGGATAATCAAAAGGGAAAAATCAAAGGCATCGGCAAAGTCGGTAAGGAACCTTCTCCTTCTATCAACAAAGTATTATTTGTTGATGGTTTGCATCATAATCTTCTTAGCGTTTCGCAACTTTGTGATGAAGGTTTTAAAATTCTCTTTGAGCAAACGCATTGCACGGCATTTAGAAATAATAAAATTGCATTCATTGGTTTGAGATGTGGAAACATCTATATTGTTGATCTTAATGATAAAATCTCATTCAATGAAAAATGTCTTATTACTTTGGATGATAATGCATATCTATGGCATCGAAAATTGGGGCATACTTCTCTACCTATCATTTCTATTTTATCTAGACACGACCTTGTTCGTGGATTGCCCAAACTCAAGTTTGATAGAAAGCATTTGTGTGAATCATGCATAAAAGGGAAACACACTCGAGAATCTTTCAAACCAAAATTCGAGGTTTCCACTAGTCGCGTTCTTGAACTTGTGCATATGGATTTGATTGGACCATCTAGACATGTTAGTTTAAATGATAAGCTCTACACTTTGGTTATTGTTGATGATTTCTCTCGATTTACTTGGGTTAGATTTTTAGCACATAAGGATGATGCATTTTCCAAGTTTTCTAAATGGTGTCGTTTGGTATCAAAGGAGAAAAATCTCTCCATAATTTCTATTCGCACCGATCACGGAGGTGAATTTGATTGCACCCCATTTGAACTCTTATGTGATAAATACGGTATTAATCATAACTTTTCGGCTCCTAGAACGCCTCAACAAAATGGAGTTGTTGAAAGGAAAAACCGATCTTCGGAAGAAATGTCGAGGACAATGCTTAATGAATACTCTCTTCCACGATACTTTTGGGCCGAAGCAATCTTTACGGCATGCTATGTGATTAACCGGGTTCATGTTCGTAGAACTCATATTAAAACCCCGTATGAATTATGGAAGGGCAAAAAGCCCAATATTGCCTATTTTCATCCTTTTGGTTGCAATGTATTTATTTTAAACAATGGTAAGGATAACTTGGGCAAGTTTTATGCTAAATCCGACTCCGGAATATTTCTTGGTTATTGTACTAATAGCAAAGCATATCACATTTATAATATTAGAACGAATAAAGTTGAAGAGTCCATACATTTTAAATTCAATGATATGATCTCACCCCCGAGAAAGGTAGAATACTTTGATGATGCAGGTACCTTTCCGGATCCCTCTCCCGAAGTGAAGAAAATTTTGGAAATCGAAACGAACACAATCGTTGATTTACCGAAAGATTGGAGGCACATCAAAGACCATCCAAAGGATCTCGTGATTGGAAACATTGAAGACGGTGTTCAAACCTGAAGGAGAACCACCGAATTTATGGCTCATTGTGCTTTTGTATCCGAAATAGTTCCCAAGAATATATCCGAAGCTCTCGATGATGAAAGTTGGGTGATGGCAATGCAAGAGTAGCTTGTGCAATTTATGCACAATAATGTATGGAATTTAGTTCCCGCTCCTAAAGATAAAACAATTATCGGAACTAAATGGGTGCATAAAATTAGAGTGACGAAGACGGTTATCCAATTCGAAATAAATCTCGTTTGGTCGCTCAAGGGTATAATCAAGAGGAAGGTCTTGATTACGAAGAAAGTTTTGCTCCCGTGGCTCGACTCGAAGCCATTCGCTTGTTATGTGCATTTGCCGCCCATAAAAAGATCAAACTATTTCAAATGGATGTGAAAAGTGCATTCTTGAATGAGTACATTCAAGAAGAAGTCTACGTCAAGCAACATCCCGATTTTGAAGATCATCAATTTCCAGATCATGTCTACAAGCTCAACAAGGCACTCTACGGGTTGAAGCAAGCACCCCGAGCATGGTATGATCGTTTAAGTCAATTTTTAATTGCAAATGATTACAAAAGAGGCAAAGTCGATAATACCTTGTTTGTTAAAATATTGAATGATGATATACTTGTTTGCCAAATCTACGTTGATGACATTGTATTTGGAGCTACTAATGAATCTTTGTGCCAAGATTTTTCTAATCTTATGAAAGGAGAGTTTGAGATGAGTATGATGGGAGAATTAACATTCTTCCTCGGGCTTCAAATCAAGCAATGCGAAGATGGAATCTTTATCCATCAAACGAAGTACTCAAACGACCTCCTCAAGAAATTCAAAATGGAAAGTAGCAAGGTGATATCTACGCCAATGTCTTCATCATTAAAGCTTGAGAAAGATGAAAATGGCAAATCCGTAGATCAAAAACTATATCGAGGTATGATCGGATCTTTGCTATATTTGACTGCATCTAGGCCAGATTTAATATTTGCTACATGTTTATGTGCTCGATTCCAAGCTAATCCCGAGGAATGACATTTAATTGCTTGTAAACGTATTTTTCGTTACTTAAAAGGGACTATTGGACTAGGTTTATGGTATCCGTCTTGCTTGGATTTTAATTTAATTGCATATAGTGACGCCGATTTCGGCGGATGTAAAATTGACAAAAAGAGTACTAGTGGTACATGTCATTTTGTTGGATCATGTTTAATATCTTGGGGAAGTAAAAAGCAAACCAGTGTAGCATTGTCTACAGCTGAGGCCGAATATGTTGCTGCAGAGAGCGCCTGTGCTCAGGTGTTATGGATTAAAAATCAACTCCGCGACTACGGCATATATTTTGAAAATACCCCTATCCTATGTGATAAAACTAGTGCAATTAATCTGAGTAAAAATCCTGTGTTGCATAGTAGAACTAAACATATAGATATTATACATCACTTTCTACGCGATCATGCCAACTATTATTGTAGGTGAATTCAATCAATGGCAAATGAACTTCCCAATCAGTCGACCAATCTAAGGCACAAGCTCTAAGCATGTCTTCTACTGTTTGTATAGTCCTTTCGGACTGACCGTGCGTTTGGGGATGATAAGCTGTGCTAAAGTTGAGCTCAGTCCCCAAAACCCTGTGAACTGCCTTCCAGAAGTGCGACATGAAGCGACCATATCGATCTAAAATAATGGTCTTCGGCGTCCCATGCAATCTGACTACCTCTGCAATGAATACTCGCGCCAATCTCTCGGGTCCCCAAGTATCTTTAGTTCCTAGGAAATGAGCCGACTTGGTTAGTTGATCAACTATAACCCAAATCATGTTCATTCCCGTTTTGGTCCTTGGCATATTGGTGATCAAATCCATTGAGATATCCTCCCACTTCCACTCAGGGATCAGAAGCGGCTTTAACATTCCGGCAGGTCGCTGATGTTTAATCTTAACCTGCTGACAAGTCAAACAATTCGAAATGTACTCTGCTACGTCCTTTTTCATATTCCCCCACCAGAAGTTTTGTTTTAGATCCTTATACATCTTACTGCTGCCCGGGTGAATAGAATAAGGCGCGCTGTGAGCTTCCTTCAGAATTGTCCGTCTCAAATCATCATCATCGGGAATGCAAAGTCGACTCTGAAATCTCAGAACTCCATTATCTTGTATCAGGAATCCTGGGGCTTTTCCTTTCTTTACTTCGTCACATAACCGAAGGATCAGAGAATCGTTCAACTGCTTAGATTTGATCTCCTCGACTAGTGATGAAGTCAGTTCCATCACATATAGTTGCCCTTGGATTCCTGGTGCCCATACTTCAATCCTTTCGCGGATCAGTTCCCGTTGAATGCCGGTTTGGGATGTAAGTGCTTCCAACACTCGAAGAGAAACAAGTTTACAGCTCAATGCATCGGCTACTACGTTTGCTTTACCCGGATGATAGAGAATTTCCAAGTCGTAATCCTTGATCAATTCCAGCCACCTTCTCTGCCTCATGTTTAATTCTTTCTGACTGAAAATGTACTTGAGGCTCTTATGATCTGTAAAGATCTAGCAATGAGTGTCGTACGAATAATGTCGCCAAATTTTCAAGGCAAAGACCACAGCTGCTAGCTCCAGATCATGAGTCGGGTAATTAACCTCGTACGGTTTCAAATGCCGAGAAGCATAGGCAATCACCTTATCCTTTTGCATCAACACACATCCCAGACCCTGAAGCGTCGCTGTATACCATGAATCCATCAGTTCCATCTGGTAATGCTAATATAGGTGCTGTCGTCAGTCTCTTCTTAAGTTCATCAAAACCAGCCTGGCATTTCTCATCCCATGTGAACTTTTGAGTTTTCTGTAACAGCTGAGTGAGCGGACGAGCAATTTTGGAAAATCCCTCTACAAAACGGCGATAATATCCAGCAAGTCCTAAGAAACTCCGGACTTCTTTCACGTTATTAGGAGCTTCCCATTCCAAGATTGCTTCAACTTTCTTCGGGTCCACCTGAACTCCTTCAGCTGATATCACATGCCAAAGGAAAGTTACTTCCCTAAGCCAGAACTCGCATTTGGAAAGCTTTGCATACAGCTGTTCCTTCCTCAAGGTGCTCAAAACCACACGCAAATGTTCGGCATGCTCCTCTGTGTTCTTCGAATATATCAAGATGTCATCAATGAATACGACCACAAATTTATCCAAGTATTCTAAGAATACCCGATTCATCAATTGCATGAATACCGCAGGAGCATTGGTAAATCCAAATGGCATCACTACAAATTCATAATGCCCGTACCGGGATCTGAAAGCAGACTTTGGTATATCCGATTCCTTAATTCTCAACTGATGGTATCCTGATCGCAAGTCAATCTTCGAGAATACCCTTGCCCCTTGCAGTTGATCAAACAAGTCGTCGATCCGAGGTATAGGATACTTATTCATGATTGTCACTTTGTTGAGCTCTCTGTAATCAATACATAATCGGAGGGATCCGTCTTTCTTCCGGACAAAGAGAACGGGCGCTCCCCAAGGAGAAACGCTAGGTTGAATATAACCCTTCTGTAATAATTCCTCCAGTTGCTTCTTTAGTTCATACATCTCGGTTGGCACCATGCGGTATGGTGCTCTGGAAATAGGAGCGGCTCCAGGCTCTAATTCGATAGTGAACTCCACTTCTCTCTGCGGAGGTAACCCAGGTAGTTCGTCAGGAAATACATCTGAGAACTCATTCACAACTGAAATAGATGAGAGCTCTACTCCTTCCTCTTTCCTCATGGCATAGCACCAAAGTCCATGACATCCCTGCTTCAGTAATTTCACGGCTTTCATTGCTTTGATCAATTTTTCTGAGCTTCCCGGTCTCCATCCTCGGAATAAGTGTTCAGATCCGTCATCAGCAATGATAGAAATGACTCTCTTTCGGTAATTCAGAATAGCTCCATAACGGTTGAGCCAATCGTCTCTGAGAATTAAATCGTCACCGTAGATGTCAACTACAATAAGATTCGATGGCAAATCTCTCCCTCCTATAGACACTGGAAAATCTCTAGCTTCTAGGGTTCCCACAATTTTCTCTCCGCTCGGTAATCCCACAACATAAGGTTCACAATCATATAAGCACGAGATTTTCAAACGATTAACACAGTTCAAAGATATAAATAAATGTGTAGCTCCGGAATCGAATAAGACACTAACTGGTTGCAAAAGGATCTGAATCGTACCTGATGCAACAGCCGTGTTCTGATCGTCTGACTTCTTCATCTCGTAAATACGCGGAGGAACGGACCCAGCACTGGATGCCTCTCTTTTCCCAACATTCTGCTGCTGGAACCCGCTTTGCTGCATCTGGTTTACACTAGTGTCCTTTGGAACCGGTACAGGAGTGCGAGTACCAAAAGATCGAGTCGCATTTCCACAAAATGTTGCGCAATGCCCTTCCTGTCCGCACTCGAAACAGGCCACAGCAGGCGCGAAACAGTCACGTCGAACATGCCCCGCTTTGCCACAGTTATAACATTTCTTCCTTGCGTCTGAAACGGTTGGTGCTGCCCGGAACTTCTTTCCACCTCGAGAAGGATGCGGAGGCCTCCTGGATGAATTAAAAGAGGACTGGCCCCTGCGAGGCCCACTACTCTTATTTTCCGTGAAGTTGCCAGCCACTTTCTGCTTCTTTGCTTCCGTTGATTTCTCTACTGCCCACTAGTAGAAAAATGACTTTAGGTAACACCTCGCAAGTAACACTTTTGATCATTGAAAATTGGCAAGTGCATAGGTAACACCTAGGTAACACTTTTTTATTAGGTAACACTCAAGGTAACACTTTCAAAATAGGTAACACTTTCATGTAATATTTTTTGTGTTACTTTTTTTAGGTAACACTCAAGGTAACACTTTCAAAATAGGTAACACTTTCAAGTAACACTTTTTTGTGTTACCTAGTTTAGGTATCACTCCAGGTAACACTTTCAAAATAGGTAACACTTTCAGGTAATACTTTTTTGTGTATTACATAATTTAAGTAATACTTATGTAACACTTAGAGAATATGTATAATAATTTGAAGTTCCTTTTTTGAGTTAGAATAATATTGTTAATTACACATTAAAAATATATAACAATAAGAATATAACATGATTAATTAATCAAAATACTATCATCAATTTACTTGATTCCAATAACTCGAATACTTATCACTATATAATAATTTAATGACATCATACCTTGAATTGGATAAAAATCGATAGATAGCTGATTTTATTCGAAATTCGACTGTCAATTTAAAAAAATCAACAAAGAGTCAATTGATCAAATCTTTAACCTAAATTAATCTCCTTTTTCAAACTCCCCCAATTATAAATCTAGCCCAACACAATTATAAACCATCTTGGCCCATTTATTAAAACTCAACCCAAATTTTCTATTGACCCAAACCCTAATAATCCCTTTTTTTTAATAGTTCACTTTCTGTCCAGATACACCGCCCCCATACTTCTCACTCTCACCTACCCCGTCGTCCCTCTTCTCTCACTCTCTCACTCTCCTTCTCTCTCTCTCATTCCTTCGTCTTCTCCGCCTTCTTTCTCTCTTTTTTTTTTTTTAATTTCTCCCGTGTTCCGAAATCACAGTCACACGACACACAAACCACGCCGGGGGAAGGATGGGGGACAGCGGTTGAGCGACGAGGAGAAAGGGGTTTTCTGCATTCGACCCTGAATTCCGGCAAATCGACCGATGGCGGCGATGGATTTTGGAGACGGTTATAGCAACGACTGACTTTGTACGACGGCCAAGTGGCGGGTGTTATGGCTGGAGAATGTGAACGTACAGCCGTACCAGTGGCCAGCGAAGGTTGATGCGATGAGGCGGGGAAGGTTGATGCGATGGTTCTGTCTTTCGGACCTGATTTTAGTTCACAGAGGACTACCTGGCCAGTGAGAAGCGAGCTTATAGCCAGGTTTCAGGTTTCATCTCTGGTTCGTGGCTGTGTGCTCAAGCTTGGCCGTCTCCAGGTTTTGTCTCATGAACGGTGCGAAATAGCCGGAACTACTGTTGTGTTTGGCTCATAATTTGGGCTCGTTGTGTAGGTAAGTGCAGCGACTAGTAAAGAATAACGATTCAATTGTTTTGATTTTTCCTGACACGTAAGGATATTTTGACATAAACGCTTTAGAATGATTATTTTTCGTGACAAAAATATCCTTATGTGTCAATGTTTAGTTTCTAATGGTCTGTAATTTGGATGTAGATTCCATAGGTAACTAATACAAAATTACAGTGGTTCGTGTGTGGTTCATATATTCCAGTCTTATCGGTGAGATACTATTTAGAGGCCTTTGGGGTATGCTATCGTTTGTGTGTGCCTAGAGGTGTTCGGCAATTCAAAACCGCGTTCGGTTTCTTTGGGTGTTGGAATTTACAATATTCTTGGACCCTGAAGGACCACTTTCGCAGGTTGGTCTTTTGTTCCTCGTCTTTGAGACTAATATCCCGTGACCACTAGCCTAACGCGCCTAACGCTAATGGTTTTATCGTAGGCTGTTCAACTTATGTCTTGTATATCACACACATAAACAAGGCTTTGTTATTGTTGCTGGTGGTTTGCTTGGTATTGGTGCTGGACTTTGTGGGCTGCTCAGGGTGCTATTATGACCTCTTATCCTCTTCATGATAGGAAAGGGACTTATACTTCCATGTTTTGGAGTATTTTTAACCTTGGTGGAGTTATTGTGGACTAATTCCGTTCGTGCTGAATTATAACAGAACCACTATTGTTTTTGTTAATGACGATACATATATTGGATTTATGATTTTTATGTCTCTTGGTACTGTGCTTTCTATAGCAATTTTGCATCCTAGAAAAGTTATACGTAATCATTAATATCCGATTCTTTGGTTTTATATGATTCTGACTAGTATCTGATTCTTTGGTATTGTCGGTATTAGCTTCCACTTATTACTGATCTCCTAATCGAGTTATAATATCGACTGTCCAGTAGGCATAGTGAATTTGTTCTACATGAACAGAATGGATAGTTGTTACCTGTATAAATAGTTTCATTTGTATCCTCTTCATGGATTATGTATTGACAATCCCATTCTACACATTGTTATGCTGAACAAAATGTCGCACCGTTTGAGCCATTGTTATTGTGATCAATCATCCTTTTTTTGCAATGATAAAAGCAAGCACTTGGATTCGTGCCAATAAGGTGTCAATTGCACATCTAGCACTGATGAATTCATGTTGGAACATTGTGTGCTGATAGTCGATCCTTCTAGTTGCTAAATGTCCATTAATGGAGTGAGAAACATTTTCTTTATGCACATAACCTGTATTTATTTACCCAGAAGCATAAAGTCATGCCTGCCTTGGAATTCACTTGGAGGATTGTACTTAGTAGCATGTCAATTTACCACTATTTGTGTCTTGTTATTTTAGGTTGAAGGCCAAACAGAGGAGGTAATCTTTGATCACTCGCATGCGACTGCGTCCCAGTATATATTTCTCTTGGATTTGCGTTCCAGTATACTCCTCTTGGAAGGACGATTAATCAGGAAGACATACAGAACAAGAGTGTTGATGTCAGGAAACATATATATAGAAGATGCAAGAGATGAAGATATAGATAGACAAACGAGTTGAAGATTTTTTTATACAAGTTATAAATTAGACAACAATTTGGTGATTATTTTTTTAGTTATTAGATGTGTTTGACATACTATGAATTATATTTATTGTTATTGGATTATTTAAGTTTTATCAATATAATTTCTCGTTATTCATATATGAAAAATGGTTTCTTCTAGGTTCCATATTAATGATAAATATTATTAATAATATAATAATAATAATAATAATAATAATTGTAATAATAATAATAATAATAATAATAATAATAACAAGTGTTACTTAATAATGAATAAGGTGTTACTTAAGGTAGCATCCATATAATCGAAAGTGTTACTTAAGATATTTAAAGTGTTACTTAAAAAATGGACACATTTAAAAGTGTTACAAAGGTGTTACAATAGTGTTCCTTAAACAATATGAAAGTGTTACTAAGGTGTTATTACCTAAGAAATTTCTAAGGTGTTACTAAGGTGTTCCTTAAGATGACTTTAGGGAACACATTTTAAAGTGTTACCAGAATTGATCAAAAGTGTTACCTAAGAGCATAGGGAACACGGGCAGAAGTAACACCCAAAATGTGTTACCAATGGTCTATAGTAACACTTTAGGCCCTTTAGGTATCACTTTAAGGGTGTTACGTAAAGCCATTTTTCTACTAGTGTGCCGCCTCTTTCATATCATAGGCCAGTGCCTTGTCCTGATACTGTCGCAAGGTGGTACATTCAAATCCGGACATATATTGCTGAATTTCCGGCTTCATTCGCATGTCAAAATGGAAAATCCTCCCCGCCTCGGTCCTGACCAAGTGGCGCACATAAGTCAGCTGGTGATTAAAGGTCTTAATCACGTCTGTCACAGATGCCTCTGAATTTTGTGGTGAGAAAAACTCCCGGACTCGGGCCTCTTTAACTGGGCGAGGACAATACTGCGCTTCCATCATTAATTTGAACTCCGTCCAGTCGACATTATGCTTCTCAGGTCGAATGGCCTCCCACCAGTCGAAAGCCACCTCCGTCAGAAGATACTGGGCGACTGGAACCTTTCTGTCATTGGGATAGTTAATCCCCGCAAAAATCTTCTCTAACTCCTTCAGCCAGTGATCCCAAGAAAGCGTCTCAGCAGAACCGTCAAATTTCGGAGGATGCAATTTGATCACCTCAGTAAGCCATTTATCTCCCCGATTATCCACGTTATGCTGTTGTCCCATCGCCATCTGCATGCGATCAACAACTTGAGCAAACTGGTTTATCTGAGCAACCACCTGCTGAAGCACTCCCGGCACATTAGGATCTGCATTATTATTTGCTGATCCCTGTTGTCCTCCGGAATGGGAATCCGTTCGACTAGCAGTTATTTCTGGTGTAGACACCGAATCTTCTTGTCTCGCATTTCCACGTCCGCGTCCGCGTCCACGACCTCCCCTCAACATACTGTAAACACAGATACTCAATATCCAGGGTAATCTTTCTAAAAGGAAGTCCATCAATGTTTACAAAACATGAATTAAATAAAACGGTAGTATTTGAGATTAGGAAACTTACAACCACGGTCCACACGACGATGCCAGCTCAGCGGTGATGTTACAAACGACCAATAATCAAATAACGCAAACAGACCCAACTAACCCGACTGCCAAGATATCCATGAATCTTAGCTCTGATACCATATTCTGTAACACCCCGAGATATTCGGAATAATTACAGCGCCGTAAACCCTTTAAGTAAGGATTTACAAGGCTAAATAAAAGAAATACAAATATAATTCAACCTTACAACTGAAGTTCAAAATACAGAACTGGTTCAACTGGTCCAAAGAGTTAACTTATACAACCATATCGAAAATGACATTATTAAAACACACGTACTCGAGTACTAAAGTGAACCAAGAAGACAAATCATAATAACAATAAACATCAACCACATCACTGAGCCATTTCATCGTCCTGTCGGTACTGTGGTTGCTTCCCCGCTCCTCGGTTACCTGAACATCAAAACAATATCCACCCCTGAAGGGGTTAGCAAAACAATGCTAGTACAAGTATCATATTACATAAATCATCAGTGCATCATAAAACATGCAAAACGGACTTCCGTCATCGGAATCCAACGATGTGAATTCTCACGATTCCATCAACACAATACAGGGTAATCCAGCGATCCAGCGCCCTTGGTATAGATCCCCATGATGATCCCGTCGGACCAACGCATGGTGGAAAACCCGTCCAGTGATCCAGCGCTCTCAGCATAGATCCCCATGATGATCCCGTCGGACCAACGCATGGTGGACATTCGATCCAGCACCCTCAGCATAGATCCTCATGACCCCCTCGGATCATTTATATCATAAACCAATCAATTATGCATACATATATGCATTTCAATATGTTCATCAATACGAACAATTAACAACGAATACCACGAGAAATTAAAGAAATAAATCTCATATTCGACAACATGAACAAAACCATATGCATGATCAAAGTTCCAATATAAATCAAACTCAACATATGATACTTGCCTCAAAAATGGCAAGAATGAAATACTCCAACAAATGACACGCGTCCGTATGCCACCGCCCCTCGATCGTCCCCTATGCAAGGCTCGGACCTAAGAAATAATAAAGAATTCCTCTCAAGTCGTACGAACGTCTAACAATCCGGTTTACGGCCGAAAGCTCTAAAAATGAATTCTGCCTGAACTACTTAGCGCGCGCTACGTACTCTACGTAACGTGCGCTAAGCGTGCCCGTTAACGTATGCAAATAATAAAGTCTAGCGTATGCTAGCTATGTACAGACAGCCCTCTCTGATCAGCTGACTGTCCTGCCTGATGTCATAACGTACGTTACGTACCAAACGTAGCGCACGTTATTCATTCCCGATAGCGCACGTAAATATGCCTATCTTAGCGTGCGCTAACTGTGCATGGCAGTTTACTGCTGGGCAGAAAACTTGAGCTAAATGTGATGAAACTCATGAAATCTTCAGTGTTAATACATGCCATCTCCGTGCATATCATGCTCATACGGTTTGTGAAAGATCTTTACGTATTAAATGTCTATGAGATACAAGGATACGTATAATCATCACAACACCATAATTCATCTTTGATCTTTAAGAAATATCCCAAGTCCAATCCATTTCATGTCCCAAAACGTATGATTCCTTTATGTAAGGGCATAAGAACTTGGTAATCTCCATATACTGGTCACAATCCGTTTTGAAGATACATGAATATGCTTAGGAGTCCATATACTAAAAAGGTTCAATGGATCATACGATGAATAAGTGCCGAAACGTCAAAAATATCCTTCTAACACATGATGTTCGACTACTAACGAATTTAACTGACTAGATAATCATGATCAAAACGTCCTCCATAATAGTACTTAATATTGGTGAAGAATCACCTACCTCAAAGTAGTGAAGAACAAGGAGGAATTCGAAGCAATCCAACACCGAAGGCTTGAACACCAATCCCCAATGATCTACAATCTTCAAATCGAGCTAGGATGCTGATATGAAGTGTTTAGGATGAAGAGAGTGACTCTCTAAGTTCAAGAATTCGGATGTGCGAAGTGAAAAGTCTGAAAATATGAAAAAGGATGCTGTCCTATATATAGAAAATGGTTATTAGCGCGCGCTAGTACATATTCATAGCGTGCGCTAACGGCTATTTGAAACTTACTGATTTCACTGTACTCAGCCTTTAGCGTGCGCTATCCACATATGAGTAGCGTGTGCTAACGCGTTGACTTGGCTTTTTCCCGAAAGCCATCCAGGTTCATCCCGACATAATCCGACCAAGATCCCTGGCCTGATCTCACCTACCAACATGTCTCAATCATATTGACCACGTATAGCGTGCGCTAAGGTTCCTTCACAGAGTGCGCTATGGATCCAAGTTAGCGTACGCTACACTTAGTCGATAGCGTGCGCTACATGCGCAGAATCACAATTTTAAATCATATTCATGAAATCATACGCTCAACAACACCGGATTATGAAATGCGGAGAATAATACTCAGATCAAAATGCAACAATTACAATATCACAAGTTCCAAATACATAGCAGAAATCTCGGGTATTACAGCCGACTTGGCGGATGTTGGCCTTACGTGGCATGAGGCGGTCGTCCATGATCGGGCACCTTGGACGATCGCTAGTTGCCGGGAGACAATCGCCTTGGCAGTCGATCGCTCGGCGCTGGGTCCTGTTCTGGGTCCTTCGATACACAAGTCTGCCTTGGTCTATTTGACTCTCGCTCGGTCGCCCGGCATTTGTGCCGATCGCCTGTTGAGGTGTATAAATCTCGACACAACAATTGCCCCCCAGCTTGCTCCGATGTTGAAGACATGGGGTGAGGTGGTTCCACTGGCGATCGTTTAGGTTAAAGACGGGCGGATTCGTTGAGCTGACTTTGGTCTCGGATTTGGGCGACCTGATCATTTGGCGAGCTATCTACGGTCTTGTTCTTGTGATCTTTAATTTTGCAGATCCCTCGTGGAAAGCCGATTGTTTCGACCTTGAGGAACCGTGCACGGTCGCGGAGTTCGATGAACCGACCTCCATGACCGCGTCTTGTGCGCGAGGGACATTCCACCTGTAGGTTTGTCTCGCGACTCACTTTATTGTGAGGGTCCTCCATTAGGCTGAGCCCACCTCATATTTAAATGAAGGGCGTGCGGTCTTGGTCTGGAGGAGTCCTTGCACGGGGCGTCGTCGGATTAATCGACTCCACGTCCGTGGCTTTTTAGCACTTTTCTACCTCGGATCGTCATGTTAGACGGAAATCCTCGACGGTATACGTTGTGACGGAGGTAGGGACGCGTCGCATTGTCCGGGTCCACCATGTTAGATGATGAGCCTTTGAGGGCTGGCGAGTTTGTCCACAGATTTGTTTGGAGTGTCCTTCGGCTACGAACGCCTCGTATTTAAACGAAGGGCGAGCGATCGCAGCCCAAAGGAACCTTGCATGGACGAAGTTGTCGGTTCCATCGACTTCCAGGACCATGGCTGCACTCTTCTACCTCGGATTGACATGTTAGATGGCGATCCTCGGCGGTATACGTTGTGCTGAGGGAGGCGATCTCGTGCCTTGGTCCATCATGTTAGATGATGAACTATAGATGGCGAGCGAGTCCTCCATTTTTGGAGATGTTGCTTGGGCAGTAGCCTTTCATTGTACTTTAGCCTTCGGGCGGCCATGTTTGATTCTGGCGATCGGACTGAGAAACTGGTGATCGTCGTTCTGATGCCGATCGCAACGCTTGATCCTTTCCGCCCAGGGTTCCGGCTAAGTTACTAGACTGTCCAGCTTGCCCTCCTCGAACAATCTCCAGAGTTGTCTGAGGAGGTCACGGCATTAATCGGTGTTGTGGCCGGGACTCTTCTGGTAAGCACAAAATTTGTTGCGGTCTAGATGATCGTCGTCCCTTACCGCCTTCGGCTTGCTTAGACGCTCACGCCCCTGGATGGCGTAGAAAATATGAGCCGGAGAAAGATTGAGGTTATGGTAGAGATGGGCTTCCACATCCTCAAAGGTCTCGAAATCACCGGGTGGCTTGCCGACCGCCTTGCTGGACTTGGCGATCGTCGTCTCTGCCCCCTCGCCTTGGCGAAGGGCGAGCAACTTCCGTCTAGACAAAAAGTCTGCGGTCTTGGCGCGGAAGATCGCCTTGGTCGAGGGGATGTCCTTCGTAAGGTGCCTGAACATGGGCGAAAGACCATTAAATCCCCCTAGGACTGAGTAGAGGGCGATCTCGTCGCTTATGGGCTCGCCGTTGAGGATTATCTCATCCACCCGGTCAATGTAGTCTGCGTCGGTCTCATCTTCCCCCTACCTGATTTTCATCATGTGGTGGGGACCTTCTGGTCGAGCGACCTTGGCAGCGAAGTACGTTGTGAGGTCGTTCGCCAGTTGTTCACGGGAACTGATCGATCGCGGTGGCAGTGAGATGTACCACCTATGGGCCAGTTCGCCCAATGTTAACGGGAACATTCGGCACCTGGTCGCGTCTGATGCCCCGCATCCGGTCATGTAGATCCGGAACTTGCTCAGGTGAGTCTCGTGGTCCGATCTCCCCTCGTACAAAGGTGTTTGAGGAGGAGCGATCCTTGGCTGCACGGGGGCGAGTTCGATCTGGATCGTGAGCGGCTTACTTGGCCCGGCGATCTTTCTCTTGGCGCCTGCCCCAGTTTCTAGGAGTGCCTTCATGCCATCGAGCTGGCGTTGCATTGCGGCCATCACCGTAGCTTGGTCGCTCGTGGTTTGGCTCTCAGAGCGGGAGCCGAGGCGATCGTGTACCGATCTCCTGACTCCGTGGTAGGCGATGAGGTCGTCGCAGGCGATCTTGGTTCTTCGTCGAGGGGGAGCCAAGTGACCGACCTGCCTTAAGGGAGTTGGGTATGTCGAACTCCTAGTGACGGATTTGGGCTCCGTCGTCTCATGACTGGGGCCAGAATGCCCCGGTCGCCATGATGGGTCGCTTCCTAGGTGGATGAAAACGTAACCGTCCCGCCTCGCGAGTGCTTATTCTTGCGACTTGGGGCCTTCTGTCGACCGCTCGACATATAGCCCCTTGAGTTTCCGTTTGCCCGCGCGGTGGATAGCTGAAGGGGTAATTACGGGCGCATCGAATGCTCTCCGTCGCTCCCTTAGGATGGCCATAGCCTCCTCGATCTGTTCCGCGGTTTGGAACTGGTCGAGCGAAAGGCTAGGTCCGTCCCACGGGGGCGGGATCGAGAGTCTCGTGCCGCCGCGGCTACCCTCTGCCGTAGGTTCGGGCTCGGATTGAGCTGGAATAAGGCATCCGGCGGATCGGAGAGTGGATCTCTTCGATGTGGTGGAAGACGTCATGAATCTGAAGGTTTTTCTTTGAAGAACAGTGAGTGTTTCTTCAAGTATATGCCCCGGAGAACAGTGAGTGTTCTTTGAGACGATCAGAATAAAAATGAAGGTTAAGATGCCCCTTCTTCTAGCGCCAATTGTTGCTACCCAAGATATTATCCGGAGATGAAATTACTGGAATGGATGAGTAGCAAACAAAATGCGAGAGCACGTCCATGGGGAAGTAAATAACACAATATTTGCCGGGTTTGTTAGGACCGGGCTTGAATGTTCTCGCAAGATGTTATTAATACGAATACATTGGAGTACAAATATTAATGTAAGAGTACAATTACAATGAGTGCAAAAGACCCTAATTATCTAGCTCTTGGGTGCTGGTGATTGCCGGAAGAACCAGAGTTGAAGATTTGTGAGTTCTTGTTCTCGTTTCTGCCGACCGTCTTTGGGTTAAGAGGTTCGGAGAGGAGAGATAGATAGATGTCCGAAGTTTATAGCGTGGCCAAGAGAGAGAAGCCAATAACGCAGCGAGAAAGCAGCCCCTTTCCCAAGTGCAGGATGCCTTCTATTTATAGGAGGAGCTGGGATGTCTTTTTATGACGGGCGATCGCCTTTCCTGTATTATAATAAGGGCGATCGTGCAGCACATTTGGTTGCCTTAAAATCCAGCTGCTGCGGCAATTCATGAAGCGAACCAATGAGACTACAACACGCATCTCTTGTTGCTATCTCGGGAGGTCCCACCTTGGACCTTTCGGCGGGTCTGTCGGTAGGTGAGATTGGTGACAGGCTGGGGTCAAAGGGCCTTATCCTGCGGTGCGTTTTCCGGATCTGCATGTAGGTCTCTATTCCGAGTTTCGGCCTTCGCCGACTTGGCGGATGTTGGCCTTACGTGGCATGAGGCGGTCGTCCATGATCGGGCACCTTGGACGATCGCTAGTTGCCGGGAGACGATCACCTTGGTAGCCGATCACTCAGCGCTGGGTCCTGTTCTGGGTCCTTCGATAGGCAAGTCTACCTTGGTCAATTTGACTCTGGCTCGGTCGCCCTGCATTTGTGCCGATCGCCTGTTGAGGTGTATAAATCTCGACACAACATACCGTTTGCTGCACAGGACGGTACGAAGTCGAGATGCAACACAAGGACAGAACCTAATACGTAGATACAAAATATACACGTCGACGAAGCTAAGTGTTGAAAGAAAATAAATTTCCGACTATCGGGGAATCCGAAATACGACAAAGAAGATGAAATTCCCTAAACTTATAGGAAATTACAAAATGTCCCAACCGTCCGAAAATCACGATACAATGTCGGATTAATAAACCGAAACTCACAACATGAACAACTCAACCATACGAACTCATGTAAACATGAAAACAACGAAATCGAATGAGTTTTACGAGAATCGAGCATACATGTGACAAAACATATCAAAAAGTGAAATTATGTAAAAACACCTCCGAAACTCGTCCAAATGGAAAACTCCAAGAACAAAATAGATTCAAAACTTCGAAATGGTTACAAAAGAGTCGATAAAAATAGACATGCGACAAAAATGGAAACTGCTAAAAATGGAAAGGGTACGGATGTTACTAAAAAGAAGTTTCGTCCCGAAAGTTAAGAATCAAAAAGCTCGGGGTGTCTCGCACGCATATCCTCCAATTCCCACGTTGCTTCCTCCACTCCATGCCTCGATCATTGCATTTTAACCAAGGGAATGATTTTGTGCCTTAACTGTTTATCTCGACATTCCAAAATTCTAATGGGCCTCTCCTCAAACGTAACGTCCTTCTCGATCTCCACCTCCCCGAGGTTAATGACCTGATTCGCGTCTGGAACATACTTCTTCAACTGAGAAGCATGAAATACACTATGCACATGTTAGGAGTATGCCCTCGAATGCCACTCAGAGGATGTTGAGTGAGGGCATTGTACTTGTTATTATGTAAATCATCAATATAAGGCAATGAATGTTTCTTTATTTACTAGTAGTTACTGGCATTCCTGACTCGTAAATATACATGTAGAAACTAGTCTGTGTATTTGAGACCAAAACTTTCCACTCCTTATTGGATAAAGGGGTAGGCACTGGAAAGGTCTATAGCTCAAATACTTAATCGTTCGCAAGTCGGTGAAACATGACTGGGCATTAAGTTTTATGTAAAGACTTGTATGACGTGTTCTTTGACAAGGAGAGTGCCTGTCGAACACTAATGGTTAGTGGGAGCACACGTTATAGGTATGCTAATTAGATTAGTATACTCGAACCGACTCACCCTCGATTCTTTACATGGATTTCACTCTGGGATAGTCAATGATGGAATCGAAAGGTTGTGATAGGTATTCGTGAACCTTCGACTTGAGGATTTAGTAGGGATGTGCTTGTGACGTCAAGATTTTCATTAGAGTAGTTCGACCCTATAAACCGGAAGGCGGGGGTCAACCTCGATGTGCATCTTGATGGGCAAGTAGTAGGTCCTACTGAATACCAAGATAGAATTCTTTCTCCTTTAGTGAATGGGTTATATGTCCTATACGGTTATTAGCAGATGAGATCATAAGTATTTGGCCAAATCATTGGAGCTAGCTGTATTAGATACACGAGAGCTCGATGATGTCAATTTGCATTAACGCATGCATAGTGTCAAGTACAGATGGGGTTTGACTGACCGTGACCCTATAACTTGATCGGGACATTTGAAAGAAGGGTTTATACGTATACTGGTATTCACGAAAGAATGGTTCTTGAAAGATCCCAATCATTCGTTTTCAGTCGGGGTACAGTGTAGGCCACCAGGCTGGATATGTGGTGCTACTACTCTTTGGTTCCTCCCATTGCTGACTGAGACGGACCTACCGAGTCGCGCAATAGGATTGACGACGGAATGAATCAAGCTAATTCTCTCATTATGAATATTAGATATTGGATATCTAAATTTGGGACATTGGATGTTTAAATCGATTTATCGGATAAATTGATTTACGGCTTAATGAATTAAATATATCACTGGGTGATTAATTTATTTCATGAATATTATTATTTCTTGGAGAAATTAATTATGTTATTTTGTATTTGATATGTTTAATTAATTAGATTAATTAATCGATACAAATACATCGGAACGGAATCGTAGTTTTTATGTTTGGACTCACGGGAGTTCGAAACGAACCGAACTCGTCCGTTTTTGCATAGTAGCCGCCCCCCCTTTGTTTCCACTCACTTTCCTCTTGTCTTGTTGCTTTCATTTTATATGAAAGAACATGACATTGTGGGGTTTAAAATCATGTGGCATGATTTGTATTAATAAAGTGAGAGTTGAATAAAGGGAAGAAGACATATCTCACTTCTCATTCCATGCCATTTCCAACGTGAGTTTTGAGAGAGAAAGAGAGAGAAAAGTTTTTCTCCAAGTCATCTTCTTCTTCAACTTTGTTCTTGTTTTTCTTAGAGAAAATTATCAAGACATAAAGAGAGAGTAAGATTAAAATACTTAAAGTGTAGTAATCTTTACATATATAGCTTCATCACTTAGCTCTAGCTGTATCCTCGGAGGATAGCAATGTGATGGTCGTTCCGGTCATTTCTCCGGCGCGTGGCAAGTAGAGACGCGGTGCTTTCGGCGTTGGATCATTCAAGGGCTTGAAGCGGAATAGATTCGTAGAGATAAAGCAAAGCTTGTGGAATAGCTCAAGAGAAGGTTACCATTTAATCAACGTACTTCGAGGGTTAGTTTGTTACGACTCTTGCTATTCGTTTTTAATATTCGTATATACGTAGCTCGATCGATCCTCGTAGGGATTCGGATCGAATTAATTTTTATTTTACCGCTTCCGCTGGGCCTTCGTTTTAGGCACCGAATCCCAATAGTGGTATCGAAGCGTAGGTCTTGCGATCGTATATACGATATTAGCATTTGGAATGCTTGATTAGATGGTGAATGATTTGGAATCATTTTAGTCATAATCGTGGTATATGTTTTTACGTTCGTTGTAGTTATATTTTTCGTAAGTTTATGTCTAAATATAAATCTTAATTTCTTGGTAATATGATTTTTATTGAAGATATGAATGTTGGAGAATATAGATATTGGATATCCGGTCGAAAAACTAGCCCCGAAATGCCGTTGGGCCGGTCGGAGGGTCGGGAGGCGAGGGCGCGGCCCGGGGCTCGGGGGCGCGGCCCAAGCTCGAGGCGCGGCCCGGGGCAGCTGGCAGCCACATCTTGCACAGTGGCATTTTCGGCCATGATTCGGCTATTTCGGACCCGTTCCAGGCTTGTTTGCTTCGTGTATTCCTAAAAATGATTTCCCTCATTTTAAATTGGATTTAATATGATTAAAATGATTTATGGTATTTCATTTTATAAGGGAAAATTGATTTATTAGAATACTTGTGATCGACCGAATTATTTTGAACGTTTTCATATTACCGATTATGTGAATCGATTTGATCGGTTTGTATTGTTGATTGGATCAATATATCTCTACGTTTTTCCATTTATTTAGTATTTATTGGATGAATGCTTTTGAATGGTGATGTGGTTCGTGGACTTAGTTTTTGAATCGTTCGTTTTATTCTATTGGGTTGTAAAGGTCGTTTTGAGCATATTTATTTTACTAGAAAAATTTGTATCTAGGATGCAATTTTCAATGTAAAATTTATATGTAATGACGAAGACCAGAGGAAGATCTATTTCGAGAAGACAAAGATTCAAGACGAAGACTTGTAATTAGATTACGGAGTTTTTTGTTTTCTAGGAACGGTCCATGAACCACATGTTGGTAGAAAATAGGTTGTGAATGGTTGTTTCATATTGTATGAATGCCACAAACGCGCTTAAATGATTAATGTGCAAAGTGTAACGTTAATCGCGATAATTCTCCCACAACTAATAATTAAGTTTATAAGGTTTCAAGGTTTTCCTTCCCTCCATCGAGTTTTCGGGAAATTGAAATCTAAACCGGATGTGCTATGCTTCCGAGTTATCGGGGTAGTTATTCTGGGAGGATGGATAAATTACTGGGAGCGCATTGGATGCCTTCGGTTGGAGAAAATTTTATCCTTAAAAACCTAATAGATTGTCGGATAAGATTTAATTGTGAAACTGATTTGCGTCGATGGTATAAACTTAACTTGTTCACGAACCATAGAAACCGTATAGGTTGAGGGGAGTGAACAAGGGGAAAAAGAAGATCGAATCATCCATTAGATGGGTTGGTGTTGGACACCACTTTATGAAAATTAATAGACTAGAAACTTGTTCGGTTGCCCTCTATTAAGATTTATAAAGAACTCGATCACCACTATGAAGTAGAGCGATGATACTTCCGGATTTTACATGGGAGTGTGTTATTCCGATAAAAATAGTGGGAGCTGGGTAACAATAATAGAAAAGACCTTAATTCTATACTCAGAACATAATTGAATGAGTAACTAATTAATCTATCGTACTTAATGCAGACTCAAATATCAATATGGCAATGAATCCACTCGCAATTCTGCTCGAAAAGAACACCTTAATGGGACCTAACTTTGTGGATTGGCTCCGCAATCTAATGAATGTCCTCAGTATAGAGGCACTGGGATACATATTGGAGACGGACATTCCGGCACCTCCTGTGCGAACCCGAGCCAATCAGGAAGAGATTGAAAACCACGAAAAGTGGGTTAAGGATGATGTGAAAGTCCGTGCTTATATGATGGCTTCCATGTCTAATGAGCTTCAGAGAGCTCATGAGAAAATGACTTCTGCTAGGCAGATTCTATCTCACTTAACCGAGCTTTATGGTGAGCACAGCAGAACTGCTAGATATGAGATATCCAAGCAACTGTTCGGTGCAAGGATGAAGGAAGGTGAGAAAGTTGGGGAACATGTCCTCAAAATGATATCCATGATCGAGAGATTGGAGGCTCTTGATTTTAAAATGGATACTTCTCTCAAAACCGACCTTATCCTACAGTCTCTCCCTGATTCCTTCTCACAGTTTGTTATGAACTTCAACTGCAATGAGATTGCACGTAATTTAGCTGGGCTAATGAACAAACTTGTGACCGCTCAGTCTCAGATGAAGACTCCGCGGATGAAGGAGTCTGCTCTTGTGATTTCTTCTAGACCTTGGAGGTCTAAGAATAAGAAGAAAAAGACCAAGAAGCGGACTGGACCACAAGCTAAGTACCTTAAGGGAAAGGGCAAGGCCCCGATGGTTCTGAAGAACAAGAAGAAGAAGGATGCTTGTCTCAAGTGCGGTGAGCTGGGCCACTGGGCTAGAGACTGTCCGATTCTTCATGGCACTTCAGGTACAGAACTGTTAGTTTTGGAAACAAATTGTTCTGCTACTCTATTTTCTACTTCCTGGATTCTGGATTCTGGTGCTAGTTCTCATATTTGTACCGTGAATCAGGATCTGGAACAAAGTAGGAAGCTTGGAGCTGGAGAAGTTATGATCACAGTCGGAAGCGGGCATAGTGTCGAGGCGACCGACATAGGATCACTTCTTTTGGGTTTAGAATCCGGCTTTGTTTTGAATTTAGAAGATGTACTTGTTTTGCCCAAGGGGCACAAAAACATTGTATCCATTCCGGTCATGGACCGAAAAGGCTTTTCATTTTTCATTGGTGATGGTTCCTGGAAAATTTATTTTAGAAATAAACTAGTGGCTACTGCTACATTGTTAAATGGATTGTATCATCTAAATCTCAGCAACAAAGTAGTTGTGAATACTATGACTAGAAAACATGGTAGGATGAAACCAATCAAGTTTTGAAATGGCATCTTAGACTTGGTCATGTTGGTCAGACCAAGGTTTACAAGATGGAAAAAGATTGACTTATGGGTCCATTGGGATCAGATCCCTTTCCTACTTGTGAATCTTTCCTTAAAGGCAAAATGACTAAGTCCCCCTTCAGGGACTTTTCAAAGAGCCGCTGATAAACTGGGATTAATCCATACTGACGTTTGTGGTGCTTTGGAAGCAGCACGTGACGGATATCAATTTTTGATTACGTTTACAGATGATCATACTAGGTATGGTTATGTATACTTAATGAAACATAAATCTGAGGCTTTTGAGAAATTCCAGGAATTCAAGGCCCTAGTCGAGAAACAAACTGGTAATCATATCAAAGCACTTCGGTCGGACCGAGATGGTGAGTATATGAGTACAGAGTTTGACGAGTTCCTTAAGGAACATGGAATAGTTTCACAACTAACACCTCCAGGTACTCCTCAGTTAAATGGTGTGTCAGAAAGAAAGAACCGGACCTTGTTGATCATGGTCCGTTCCATGCTGGGCTATACTGACTTACCAATTTACCTGTGGGGGTATGCACTCCTGACTGCCGCTTATATCTTAAACAGATGTCCTTCCAAATCCGTTCCTAAAACTCCACATGAGATGTGGGAGGGAATGAAACCAAGTCTTAATCATATTAGGATTTGGGGATGTCCCGCCTATGTCAAGAAGACTAAGGTGGAGAAGTTGGAAGCTAGGTCCGCGAAGGGACATTTCATTGGATTCCCGTCTGGGACAATGGGATATCTATTCTACATGCCTGAAGATCGAAAGATCATTGTTGCTTTACAAGCACACTTCCCGGAAGATGAGTTCATACAGGAAGGCGGAGCAGGTAGAAGTATTTCTTTGGAAGAATATAATGAAACTCCTAAGGAGACACCTGTGCAAGAAATTGGAACCAAACTTTCTGAAACACAAGTACAACCACCTCGTAGGTCTAGTAGGGTGTCTCATTTACCTGAGAGGTATGGGCTTATGCACTTGGAGGAGCTGGGTCTCCATGAGGTTCCAAGTGATAGCCAAGAGACCGACCCGACGACCTATGACCAAGCAATGGTGGATGTAGACTCCGCGAAAAGGCGTGAAGATATGGAAGCTGAGATAGACTCGATGCATGTCAATCAGGTCTGGACTCTAGTAGACCGCCCCAAGGGCATAGTGCCTGTTGGAAACAAGTGGATCTACAAGAGAAAGACTGATGGTGATGGCAAGGTTGACGCCTATACGGCCAGGCTTGTGGCAAAGGGTTA
This sequence comes from Orobanche coerulescens, assembly GCA_033398695.1. Classification (NCBI taxonomy): domain Eukaryota; kingdom Viridiplantae; phylum Streptophyta; class Magnoliopsida; order Lamiales; family Orobanchaceae; genus Orobanche; species Orobanche coerulescens. Next base: position 119,137,034 of record CM065803.1, read on the forward strand.
TACCCAAAAGGAAGGGATCGATTACCACGATACCTTCTCGCCCGTAGCCATGATCAAGTCTATTCGCATGATGCTTGCTATAGCTGCCTACCACGATTATGAGATATGGCAAATGGACGTAAAGATGGCTTTCCTTAATGGATTCCTCGAGGAGGAAATCTATATGGAGCAGCCTAAAGGCTTTGTGTCCGAAGTTGATATTCATAAAGTGTGCAAGCTTCAGCATTCCATTTATGGACTGAAGCAAGCGTCGCGTAGTTGGAACCTTCGTTTTGACGAGGCAGTCAAAGAGTTTGACTTCGTGCAAAATGAGGAGTAACCTTGTGTATACAAGAGGGTTAGTGGGAGCAAGATCGAATTCTTAGTACTATATGTAGATGACATTCTACTAATAGGAAATGATGTGGGAATGCTCAGTTCTGTGAAAGCTTGGCTTTCGAGTAATTTCTCCATGAAAGACTTGGGAGAAGCTACCTATATTCTTGGTATTCGACTCTACTGGGATAGAGCGAAGAGAACAATAGGTCTTTCCCAAGCCCTCTATATAGATACAATCTTAAAGCGATTTAAGATGGATGATTCTAAAAGAGGGTTCCTACCGATGCAACATGGAATAAAACTCTCTTTGAAGATGAGTCCTCAAAGTGAGGAACAACGAAAGGAAATGAGTAATATACCATATGCTTCAGCCGTGGGTAGCCTTATGTATGCTATGTTGTGTACAAGACCTGACATCACGCATGCTGTAAGCGTGGTGAGTAGGTTTCAGGCAAACCCAGGTAGGGAACATTGGACTGCTGTAAAGAACGTTCTCAAGTACTTAAGGAGGACTATTAATATGGTTCTTATGTATGGCGGTGGAGAATTGGATGTGGTGGGATTCACTGATTCGGACTTCCAAGGACTGAAGGACGACTCGATGTCTACTTCTGGCTACATATTTACTCTTAATGGAGGAGCAGTATCTTGGCATAGCACCAACCAAAGCGCGACTGCTGATTCCACCTGTCAGGCTGAGTATTAAGCAGCCTCGGAGGCTTCCAAGGAAGGGTTCTAGATTAAGAAGTTTCTGGGAGAACTTCAAGTGATACCATGTCTTTGGTGCACATTACTGCATGCTGCGACAACGACGGAGCTGTAGCGCAGGCCAAGGAGCCGAGGTTTCACAACAGCACCAAACATATTGAGAGGAAGTATCATCTCGTAAGAGAATTTGTTCGCAAGGGATACATTGTGCTGCACAGAGTAGACTCGGCCGACAACATCGCCGATCCACTGACCAAGCCACTTTCTCAGACTAGCTTGGAGTGTCATCTGGAGAACAGGGGTATTAGATACCATAGTGTGTGGCATTGAGTGCAAGTGGGAGATTGTTAGGAGTATGCCCTCGAATGCCACTCAGAGGATGTTGAGTGAGGGCATTGTACTTGTTATTATGTAAATCATCAATATAAGGCAATGAATGTTTCTTTATTTATTGGTAGTTACTGGCATTCCTAACTCATAAATATACATGTAGAAACTAGTCCGTGTATTTGAGAGCAAAACGTTCCACTCCTTATTGGATAAAGGGGTCGGCACTGGAAAGGTCTATATCTCAAATACTTAATTGTTCGCAAGTCGATGAAACTTGACTGGGCGTTAAGTTTTATGTAAAGACTTGTATCACGTGTTCTTTGACAAGGAGAGTGCCTGTCGAACACTAATGGTTAGTGGGAGCACACGTTATAGGTATACTAATTAGATTAGTATACTTGTTGTGAAGAAATCCCTCACACTATGCCACAAGTGCACGGTGTCAACAAGTAATAAAGTGATAAGTAAGATATCGTTCCCTCGAGGACTGATTTCACTAAGTACCAAAATATAGTCGACTCACAATTTTATTTGAAGAACAATTATACGGAATTTATATCTAAATTAATTGCAGAAAATAAATAATAGTACTAATAATAATAATACTAATAAGGGCGTAGGATTATGATTTTCACCTCAAACAATCAGGAATGATATTTATTCAATTCAATTCACTATTATTCAATTGATTGTAAGCCAGGAATTCCTAAATTATTCTAAAGCCTTTCCCAAGGTCGATAGAAAATACTACGAATTATTAACTCGATATATCCCTATTCGAATTAGATAATTAATAGCTAAAACAGTTCAAGAATCCCCACAATAAAAAGGCTTCACAATTCCCATGAGTATATCCCTATCTCACGACAATCATGATTTTTCTCACAAGAACTATGCCTAGATTTCATCTCCCGAATCTATAAAGACATTCAAAACAATTCAACTGTTGGCGAGACAATTAAAAAGCATTAAGAACAATGAGAAGAATCCAATTCAATAGAATAACGAATTAATTAAAATAATAATAAATAAATCAAACCGTCATGTAATCGGCTACAATCACAATCCTACTCGAATAAATCTAGAAACTAAGATGCGGAAAAACTAAGAAAAACCGTAGGGGATCCGTGGTCTTGTCGTCGCCCACAAATCTCCTCCTCTTGTGTTCTTCCGTCCCGCGATGTCTATCGATCTCCCAGATGATTCCTCTTATCTTCAGCCCTTAATCCCTTATTTATAACTGTTACCAGCCTCCAAAATGCGTCCGTGTGATTAGGTCGAAAACTGCTCCAAAAACGGCAAAGGAACGCGGAAGTCTCAGCAAAACCGCCCTGTGGGCCGCGGCTCACTTAATCTGTGCCGCGGCTCACATTGTTCAGCGCCTATACCTGGGCGCTTATTTTTCCTCCTGGGCCGCGACTCAGCATCCTTGTGCCGCGGCTCAGGGTACAGTCCGCTCGGCACTTGCTAATCCTCTTCGTGTGCCGCGGCTCACTTGGTTCGTGCCGTGGCCCCCGGTAAAAATTGCCGTTTTCGCCCGTTTTTCGTCGTTCGAGCTTCCGGACTCTAATTTCCTCCAAAACATAAAAGAATAGTGCATTAAAAGCTCATTTATGCATTTTTAGGCTCAAAATGGGTAAGGAATAATGATAAATAAGCGTATAAAAATACGCCTAACAAATACCCCCAAACTTGAGCCTTTGCTTGTCCTCAAGCAAAAATCAATTTTAAACAAAATGTATCGTGAATAATCATGCAAGTCCATAGTGCTCAACTTAATCAATACTACCATGAAAATCTCAAAGAATAGTACAAGTATCGTAATAGTGAGTCACATCCAGGATACTGATTCCACTAAGTAACCAATTTCAGTCCTAATCAATCGTTCATAAAGAAAATCAAGCTCAAAGATTAACAAGCGTGAATTTAACCGACCGCCAATATGAAGGGTTAAAATAAACAAGCCAACTCGCCCAGTCCCACAGTCTAGTGGCAAACATTTAAGAGTTTCATTGTCAAAATTAATCCTCGGATAGTATTCCCTTATGTATGATCAATAATATGATTCGAGTTAACCACTAGGTTTCGGCTCTCGGGATATTTCATCGGGATGATCATAGGGTGGATTTCCATTCTCATGTATCGGGGAACCGTTTCACGCAAAAGACACTCATGGGGCACATGGATGCTTCTAGTTACTAAGTCCCCCTCTACAGCGGAGAAAAAACTCGAATAGCAATTCCCGCATGTCAAGGTTGCTGTTTTACGCGAGAGTAAACAACGGGTCACGTGAATACCCCCGGTTACTAGGCTTCCCATCATCGGTAATGCGATATTTCTAAATTATTAATCTATTCAGGGTCGTCGTTTTACGCGAGAGTAAACAAGAGGTCACGTGAATACCCCCGGTTACTAAACTTCCCATCATAGAATATGCATAATATCTCGACTTTTTGGAAAAAACTGTCCGACTCTAAACTCACTTTAAGTGCCCACACGACTTATGTTAATGGACGACTAGCTAACCGAAAAGTATAACCAAACGTATAGGCAGCGATTTGAAAACACGTATGTCTCCTCTCTTATCTGCTAAGATTTCTACAAAAACGAACAAATTTCGGACATAAATGAATACTCAACAGAAATAGATATCGCTGACTGCAACTCGACTAAACTCAATCGTTTCTTCCAAGAGAAATCAGTATCGTAACATCAGTTTTACACACGGAAGCACGAAAAATTCACGAAAAATTCACGTTTTTAAACAAAACCATCAACAGCATGCAAGGACAATAAAGCAATCGCAATTTATAACCAAAAAAAAAAAAAAAATCAATTCCACTACACATAAAATCATCAACAATAAAACTCATGTGAAAATAAAAGAGATAAAGAAAAGTGAAACTTATTCCAAATGTCTTCTTGAAAACCAGCACATGTCTGAGTGGAATCGACTGTCAATCCATACTTCAAATAATGCTCAACATCACGAGGGACCCCCAAACTTAGTCTCTAGTCATGAAATAACTGTAGACATTAAGTCAAGAAAGACTAGAATATGAAGGATAATAAATCATTGGGGTTAGAAATAAAAATATTAGAGAAATCAAGGCCACAAGTATACACGAATCCAAACGAAAAAACAAAACAAAGGAAAAAAAAATTATAAACGAAAAATCAAATAAAAAAAACAACTAACTAGAAAGTAAGTAAAAATGATGGGTTGCCTCCCATCAAGCACTCTATTTTACGTCTTGAGCACGACGTGGCAAATAAAAAAAATTAACGTGGCTTCTTTCTAGGGAGATTGCCAAATGCCCCCTTCTTGCAATCTATAAGCCTCTTATTCCACAAGGGAGGCGTTGGTTCATGCCTGGTTGCCAAAAATAATGAGTAAGAATAATTATGCGGACAACCAAAAAATGATGGAAGAATATAATAATGATAAGGCATGAAAAAATAAGTAGAGTTCGAATGGGTAAATAATAAAGACTTATCATGAACAACCTCATTAGAACTCAAAGAATCAGCCTCAACAAAATCAAGAGTAATGGGGTCAATCTCTCCCATTATGGATTTAGGAAAAATTATGCGTGGCACCGTTAATAAAATTTTTGGCACATAAGTGTTCACCTTATTAGTCGAAGTTTGATGACAAATTAATGGAATTTATTTGGCAACATCATCAATGGTAACTTCTTCTACAAGCTCATCACACTTTATGTAATTATCAGGTGCTGGGGGATCGACCCTAAAACTCAACATGTCTTTCTTCTCAACCTCCCCCTCAACTTCACTACTAAATATATGAGATGGAAAATAATCATAGTGAATCTCAAGACCACGAAGTGCACATTCTCGCTCAAGAGGGGTACTCTCAGGATTTTTGAGAGCATCTACACATTGTTCAAGCATGGTCTTTTGTTTCGGGGGAGGGGGCTGACTGACCCTATTAGGCAAATTATCAAGAACGTTGAAATTTATGAAATGCCAAGGGTCACTATAATCAAAGGAAAACATAATGAAAAAAATAAAAATATAGAGACTAAAAAGAAAAAAACTTCAAATTAAAATTAGAGTCGCTTGGTATTGATATTAGCGAAAAAATCAGTCCCCGGCAATGGCGCCAAAAACTTGTTGTGAAGAAATCCCTCACACTATGCCGCAAGTGCACGGTGTCAACAAGTAATAAAGTGATAAGTAAGATATCGTTCCCTCAAGGACTGATTTCACTAAGTACCAAAATATAGTCGACTCACAATTTTATTTGAAGAACAATTATACGGAATTTATATCTAAACTAATTGCAGAAAATAAATAATAGTACTAATAATAATAATATTACTAATAAGGGCGTAGGATTATGATTTTCACCTCAAACAATCAGGAATGATATTTATTCAACTCAATTCACTAATATTCAATTGATTGTAAGCCAGGAATTCCTAAATTATTCTAAAGCCTTTTCCAAGGTCGATAGAAAATACTACGAATTATTAACTCGATATATCCCTATTCGAATTAGATAATTAATAGCTAAAACAGTTCAAGAATCCCCACAATAAAAAGGCTTCACAATTTCCATGAGTATATCCCTATCTCACGACAATTCCTAAATTTCATCTCACAAGTTTCGTCTCACAAGAACTATGCCTAAATTTCATCTCCCGAATCCATAAAGACATTCAAATCAATTCAACTATTGGCCAGACAATTGAAAGCATTGAGAACAATGAGAAGAATCCAATTCAATAGAATAACGAATGAATTGAAATAATAATAAATAAATCAAACCGTCATGTAATCGGTTACAATCACAATCCTACTCGAATAAATCTAGAAACTAAGATGCGGAAAAACTAAGAAAAACCATAGGGGATCCGTGGTCTTGTCGTCGCCCACAAATCTCCTCCTAGTGTTCGTCTCTCTATCTATCGATAGTCCTCCCGAACTGATGATGATTCCCCTTGTCTTCTGTAATATCCGGATTTATTACAGTGTATTTCATCTGTATTCAAACCATGTATTATTTCGGATTGGTGATTTTGATTATTGGAGTATGATATTTAGTGCATTAATATCATTATACATAAGTATAGCAACTTGCAAAATTGCTCAAACAACCTCGTGATAGCGCACGTTAAGAATGTATCTTAACGCGCGCTATCGGGCCATTATTAGCGCACGCTATGCAGGTATGAGTAACGTGCGCTAAGGACTCAATTATTGGCAGGCGGTGGCTCGTGCGCCCGTGGGACATGGGTCGGATAAGATTCCCGACGCCTAGGACAAATTGAAGTCAACCATTATTAGCGCACGCTAAGGGATGCTTAGTAGCGTGCGCTAACTTACCAATAATGCGAAATTATAAATGGGACATCAACCGTGTTGGCTTGCATTTCTTTCGCACTTTCCTCAATCTTGAGAGTTCGAGAGTTGTAGAAATACTCTTATACACTTAGAACACATATTGTTGATGTTTATACATTGGTTACCACGTGGAATGTTCATGGAAGTGGAATAGCACCTTGGAAGGGCATACAACCAACCGGAGTTGGATTCTACCTTACGGTTCGATGATTTCGTCATTTTAAGGTATGTTCAATCTATCTCCAGGACTTAGAGTTGGATTCTAACGATTTGGATGATCATGTTAACAAGATATGGATTTTCATAGATGAATTATCCAAGTATATCATGTTTGGAATAGTGAGTTGTATAAGCCTGGAATACCTTGATTATAATCATCATGATTCGAATCTTAGTACACTGGATATGTGAAGAGAAGCTTCTATCATTGGTTAACCGAATCTAATAGATGATTTCATAGTAATCTTGGACTAGACGTTAACATCCTTATTGATAGATAAATCTAAAGGTTTGATCATGGAAGGATTTATCTAGTATATATAGGACGTTTATCAACTTCAGTAGGATAATATGGACTGATATAGAGGTGTTGATATCAACCATTTAGTTTTTCGTATTATCGTATGAAGATTTGTAGTCGGAAAAGAATATGGTTTTATATTGGCATACATATCCTTGAATCCGAAGTTGTCTTTATCCGTATAATCATTCATGAGGGTGTAGACATAGTATTCATGGAAGTAACATGAATTATCACGCAAGATTTCGTTGTTTCAAACATGGCAAGAAACGATTTCTTGCTCACGAAGAATCGCCATGCATAGATAGCGCACGCTATGCTATGCATTATAACGTCTTATCGAGCGATTGTTAGCGTGCGCTACGTTTGAATGCATGCGTCGCTAGACCATCAGACGAGTCAATTGGCTGGTCAGTAAGGTACTGACCATACATCGTTAGCGTGCGCTAGGCTTTGTTGTTTGCGTGCGCTATCGATGACGTAACGCACGCTACGAGTACTTAGCGTGCGCTAAGCTATTCGGGCGGTGCGGTTTATGAACTTTTGACCGTTAATCGAATTGTTTAACATTTGTACGACGTGAGATAAATCCTATATTATTTCTTTTGTTAAGGTTTGGTCTAGTTACGTGATTGATCGAGGAGGACGATCGTCGAGTGTTCATTTCCGTGGAAGTGTTATTATTGTCTTCATATCGAGGCAAGTACCTTAATTGTTTTATGTATTGTTGTATACATATTGTCGTGCATGTATGTCGTTATTGTGTGTCCACCTCGTGTTGGTCCGACGGGATCATCGGGGGATCTATGCTAGCGTCTACTGGATCATCGGACGGGTTTTCCACCACGGGTTGGTCAGCGGGATCATCGTGGGTTCTAGGCGATGAAGCTGGATCGATGGAATTACCATGTGTATGTATTGATATCATGTTGTGATTATCGATTGTGTATGTTATGTTTGAGTTTCGTAGGAGAAGACTCGTTGGTATTTTGTCGTTTACGTTATCATTATTATTCACCGTGAGATATGAATAATATGCTATGGTACTTGTACTAGCATCGTTGTGCTAACCCCTTGGGGGTGAACATTTTGTTTGTGTTCGGGATCCGGGAGAGTCGGGAAACAACCACCTGGAGCGAAGATGACGACGAGTGCAGTGATGTCGACCAGGGTTTACTTATCATTGTTTATTCGTTATTTCAATAAGTACTCGAGTACGAAGTCGGTTGTGATATTTTGAATTTGGTGATGTATTATTAAGTTACATTGAACAATTGTACTATTCTGTATTGGGTCGAGCGATGTCTTGTAATTCCGTTATTTCCATTTATTAGTACCTTTTTATACTTGTTCAATTCTTGACCTTGTAAATCCTTACGTAAAGGATTTACGGCTATAATATTCCCGAATATATCGGGGTGTTACGAGAATATGGTATCAGAGCTAAGATTATGGATATCTTGGCCGTTGGGTTAAAATAGGGGTCATTTATGTCTTTTGGGGTAACCGGCCGTGAATGACATCACTGCACTGCCTACGTCTTCATGCGAACAGTGGTTGTAAGTTCCTAAACTCTATCTCGTTCTTTGCACATTGTATCTCTTTATACTCGGATATTAGAACGATGTTGTTTTCTGTATATTGAGTATTTATGCTTACAGTATGTTGAGAGGCGGACGTGGACGTGGTCGCGGTCGTGGACGCGACGAAGAAATGCCGAAAGGAGGCGTCGCCTTCTAACCGAGCCATAGCTCCGCGAGCCGCAAATCTATTAATAATGAACCAGATCCTGGCATGCAGAGATCCTTCGTCAAGTGGTGAACCAGATGACTCGGTTCGCCTGAGTCGTGGACCGAATGCAAGTGGCGGTGGGACTACGGCGAGGAGAGAGACGACAAGGGATCCCGGATATGGGAAATCGAGGTGACCGGTGGGCTGCAAGAAGTGGCAAAGATGCAACCACCCAAATTCGACAGTATTTACGAGACTCCCACAGGATCATTGGTTAAAGGAGTGGAGAAAATCTTTGCGGAATCAAGCGCCTGCAATAGGAAAGCCTCTATCGCTCAATATTTTATGATAGGGAAGCGTCCGAATGGTGGGAAGCCATCCGGCTGTAGACCATGATGCCGATTGGGCGAGTTTAGATTAATGATGGAAGCTCGATTGCCCTCGTCTGTGAGGGAAGCCAAAGTTCGGGAGTTTTCTCGCTCGGCCTTACGATGTGCGGTATCCCGGGCGATCAAGGCGTTTAACCAACGGTGGCATTTGTTCGACATCCGGTCGAGCAGATGCGAAATGATGATCCATTTCGATATGAGAATGAAACGAAGTTGAGGTACATGTCCGGATTTGAATGTACCACACTCACTTGATACCGGGATAAGGCGTTGGCATATGAGATCAAGGAAGCGGCCATGGAGAAATTTGCGGAAACCAAGAAACAGAAAGTCTCTGGTACTTTTACAGAGCACAAGAACAGTGGGGCCCGTAAGGCCCAGTCGTCCTTTCACTCTTTCAGGAAACCTCCGAACCCAGCTAGGAGCGGAAAGAACTTCGGGGCGACATCAACTCTTACTGATGTTACCAGGAAATGCTTTAACTGCGCCCAGACGGGGCACTATCGACGGAATTGCCCCCTTCCTGCCGTGATTTGTTTTGATTGTGGACGAGAGGGACATCGGGCGGTGTTTTGTGAAGAGGCCGCAAAGTCTGTTAGAGCCGTACACCACGGCCCGTCGAGAAGGAGGCGGTATTCCACGCACGCGGCAAAGTGTTCAGATGCCTCGGAATTTTGGCCGCGGGCGAGGCAGAGGACAATGGGACCGAAAGGGGACATCGAGTGCGGATCTGCTCCTCCACGTATGTACGAGATGAGGAGGACAGACGATCGGGATCTTCTGTCGCATCAGTCTTGTCCAGATCCTTTCCCGGCCAGTTAGTGTTTTATTTGATACTGGAGCTACACATTCTTTCATATCCTTGTCTTGTGTAAATCGTTTGAATATTTCCGGTTTTCATGCTTGTGAACCTTATGTGGTTGGGTTACCGAGTGGAGAAAGGATTGTCGGAAACTTAGAAACTAGAAATTTCCCTGTATCATTTGGAGGCAGAGAGTGGCTCTCAAATCTGATCATGATAGAAATACAAGGAGATGACCTAATACTCGGAGACGATTGGCTTAATCGATATGGAGCAATTGTGAACTACCGAAGGAGGAATATCTCGCTAATCGCTGACGATGGTTCCGAGATTCTGTTTGAGGGATGGAAACCAGGAAGCTCAGGAAAGTTGATCAAGGCGATGAAAGCTGTCAAATTGTTAAAACAAGGCTGTACCGGGTACTGGTGCTACGCAATGAAGAAAGAAGACGAAATGGTGGAACTTTCATCTATTCCTGTTGTGAACGAATTTCCAGATGTGTTTCCTGACGAGTTACCTGGACTACCTCCACGAAGGGATGTGGAATTTACTATTGAACTGGAACCTGGAGCGACACCAATTTCCAAGGCGCCGTATCGTATGGCACCTACTGAGATGTCTGACGAAGAAGCGGTGGAGGAGTTCTTGGACAAGGGCTATATTGACAGCGTTTCACCACAGGAGCGCGATTCTTTTGTCCGAAAGAAGGATGGATCGCTCCGACTGTGTATTGACTATCGAGAGCTGAACAAGATGACGATTAAGAACAAGTATCCGTTGCCACGGATTGATGATTTGTTTGACCAGTTACAAGGGGCAACGGTATTTTCTAAAATCGATCTGAGATCAGGATACCATCAACTGAGGATTAAGGAGTCCGATGTTCCGAAATCAGCGTTCAGAACCCGCTACGGGCATTATGAGTTTGTAGTGATGCCGTTTGGTCTCACTAACGCACCTGCTGTATTTATGCAATTGATGAACAGAGTGTTCATTGAATTTTTGGATAAATTTGTGGTCGTATTTATTGATGACATTCTGGTGTATTCTAAGAGTCCGGAAGAACATGCGCAGCATTTGCGGATTGTATTGGAACTCTTGAGAAACGAGCAATTGTACGCCAAACTTTCTAAATGTGAATTCTGGCTAAAGGAAGTAATGTTCCTCGGCCATGTGGTGTCAGCTAAAGGAGTCCGAGTAGATCCTCAGAAGATCGAAGCAATATTGGATTGGAAGCCTCCAAAGAATGTGAAAGAGGTCCGAAGCTTCTTAGGACTTGCTGGATATTACCGTCGATTCGTGGAAGGGTTTTCTAAAATCTCCCGCCCACTTACTCGACTTGCGAGAAAACTCAAAAGTTTGAGTGGAGCAGTCGTGTCGGACTAGTTTTGATGAGTTAAAGAAGAAATTGACAACGGCACCGATTCTATCACTTAGCGGGAGGCTGAAGGATTCATAGTTTACTGTGATGCTTGAACCAAGGACTTGGGTGCGTGTTGATGCGATGATAAGGTGATAGCTTATGCGTCGCGACAATGAAACCTTATGAAGTGAATTACCCGACACATGATTTGGAACTAGCAAAGGTGGTTTTTGCCTTGAAGATTTGGAGGCATTATGCATGCGGGACTCACCGTCGGATCTTTACGGATCATAAGAGTCTCAAGTACATATTGATCAGAAAGAGTTGAACATGCGGCAAAGAAGATGGTTGGGCGATTAAGGACTATGACTTGGAGATTTTATATCATCCAGCAAAGCGAATGTAGTGGCCGATGCACCGAGCCGCAACTGTCTCTATTCGGATCTGGAGACGCGACATCCCAACTTAGCCTTCAACGAGAGATGATTCGTGAGGAATTGAGGTATGGTTACAAAGAGTCCAAGGACAGTGTGCGTGATGGAGATAACCGTCATTAGAAGAAATCAAATCTAGGCAGGCGAGATGATCCTCGATGATTCGGTTACATGATGAAGTGATCGAGGAAAGGCCCCGGATTCATAATTCATGACGATGGAGTTTTGAGATTTGAGAACCGACTCTGCGTTCCCGATGTTGATGTTAAAGCAGACGATTATGAAGGAAGCACATGGTTCGCCCTATTCTATCCACCGGGCACGATAAGATGTATAAGGACTTGAAGCGAGAACTTACGGTGGGGCAACATGAAGAAAGACGTAGCGGACTATGTTTGAAATGCTTGACTTGTCGGCAGGTTAAGATCGAGCATCAACGGCTGCTGGAATGTTGAAGCCGCTCCCGATTCCTGAATGGAAGTGGGAGGACATATCGATGGACTTCATCACTAATATGCCGAAAACCAGGACAGGAATGAACATGATTTGGGTGATAGTTGATCGTTTAACCAAATCGGCTCATTTTCTAGGCATTAAGGATACGTGGGGACCAGAGAGGTTGGCACGAGTCTTTATTTCAGAGATAGTTCGATTACATGGTACGCCGAAGACCATTGTTTCTGATCGAGACGGCCGTTTTGTGTCTCACTTTTGGAAGGCAGTTCATAAGGCCTTGGGGACCGAATTGAATTTGATCTGACTTATCACCCACGATCGACGGACAATGCGAGAGAACTATACAAACGGTGGAAGACATGCTAAGGGCCTGTGCCTTAGATTGGTCAAACGATTGGGAAGTTCATCTACCGTTGATTGAATTTACTTATAACAATAGTTGGCATGCTTCCATTAAGATGGCACCGTTTGAGGCATTATACGGAAGGAGATGCAGATCGCCCCTATGCTGGGACGATTCATCGGACTTGATCGGAACAGAACCAGAGTTGATCGAGCAGACTCGAGAGAAGATAGCCTTGATTCGTGAAAGGCTGTTGACTGCCCAGAGTCGCCAGAAATCCTATGCGGACGTACGCCGCCGTCCATTGGAGTTCAGTACTGGAGATCACGTACTTTTGAAGGTTTCTCCTACCCGGGGAATCTTTCGTTTCGGTAGGAAAGGAAAGCTGAGTCCGAGATATATCGGACCATTTGAGATCCTCGAGAGAGTTGGGGAGTTGGCATACAGATTAGCATTACATGATCATTGTGTCATGTTCATAACGTGTTCCACGTATCCCGATTGCGGAGATATATACGGATCCCAGTCATATCATCGATTTGGCGAGATCGAAGTCGAACGAGATAGGGCGTTTGAAGAAAGACGGTCAAGATACTCGAGAGTCGAGTTAAGCAACCGAGGAACAAGTCAATCGTTTTGGTCAAAGTTCGGTGGTCACGTCATGGAGCGGAAGAAGCCACTTGGGAAGCAGTGATATGAAGTCTAGATATCCCGAGTTATTCTCGTCTTGAGTTTCGGGACGAAACTCCTTTTTAGTAGGAGAGTATGTAATATCCGGATTTATTACGGTGTATTTCATCTGTATTCAAACCATGTATTATTTCGGATTGGTGATTTTGATTATTGGAGTATGATATTTAGTGCATTAATATCATTATACATAAGTATAGCAACTTGCAAAATTGCTCAAACAACCTCGTGATAGCGCACGTTAAGAATGTATCTTAACGCGCGCTATCGGGCCATTATTAGCGCACGCTATGCGGTATGAGTAACGTGCGCTAAGGACTCAATTATTGAGCGGGGCGGTGGCTCGTGCGCCCGGGACATGGGTCGGATAAGATTCCCGATGCACCGGACAAATTCTGAAGTCAACCATTATTAGCGCACGCTAAGGGATGCTTAGTAGCGTGCGCTAACTTACCAATAATGCAGAAATTATAAATGGGACATCAACCGTGTTGGCTTGCATTTCTTTCGCACTTTCCTCAATCTTGAGAGTTCAGAGAGTTGTAGAAATACTCTTATACACTTAGAACACATATTGTTGATGTTTATACATTGGTTACCACGTGGAATGTTCATGGAAGTGGAATAGCACCTTGGAAGGGCATACAACCAACCGGAGTTGGATTCTACCTTACGGTTCAGTGATTTCGTCATTTTAAGGTATGTTCAATCTATCTCCAGACTTAGAGTTGGATTCTAACGATTTGGATGATCATGTTAACAAGATATGGATTTTCATAGATGAATTATCCAAGTATATCATGTTTGGAATAGTGAGTTGTATAAGCACGGAATACCTTGATTATAATCATCATGATTCGAATCTTAGTACCTTTGGATATGTGAAGAGAAGCTTCTATCATTGGTTAACCGAATCTAATAGATGATTTCATAGTAATCTTGGACTAGACGTTAACATCCTTATTGATAGATAAATCTAAAGGTTTGATCATGGAAGGATTTATCTAGTATATATAGGACGTTTATCAACTTGATAGGATAATATGGTGATATAGAGGTGTTGATATCAACCATTTAGTTTTTCGTATTATCGTATGAAGATTTGTAGTCGGAAAAGAATATGGTTTTATATTGGCATACATATCCTTGAATCAAGTTGTCTTTATCCGTATAATCATTCATGAGGGTGTAGACATAGTATTCATGGAAGTAACATGAATTATCACGCAAGATTTCGTTGTTTCAAACATGGCAAACAGTTCTTGCTCACGAAGAGCGCCATGCATAGATAGCGCACGCTATGCTATGCATTGTAGCGTCTTCTCGAGCGATTGTTAGTATGCGCTACGTTTGGTACGTAACGACGCTAGACCATCGACGAGTCAATTGGCTGGTCGATGAAAATCGACCATACATCGTTAGCGTGCGCTAGGCTTTGTTGTTTGCGTGCGCTATTGGGCGACGTAACGCACGCTACGAGTACTTAGCGTGCGCTAAGCTATTCGGGCAGATTGCAGTTTATGAACTTTTGACCGTTAATCGAATTGTTTAACATTTGTACGACGTGAGATAAATCCTATATTATTTCTTTTGTTAAGGTTTGGTCTAGTTACATGATTGATCGAGGAGGACGATCGTCGAGTGTTCATTTCCGTGGAAGTGTTATTATTGTCTTCATATCGAGGCAAGTACCTTAATTGTTTTATGTATTGTTGTATACATATTGTCGTGCATGTATGTCGTTATTGTGTGTCCACCTCGTGTTGGTCCGACGGGATCATCGGGGGATCTATGCTAGCGTGCGCTGGATCATCGGACGGGTTTTTCCACCACGGGTTGGTCTGACGGGATCATCGTGGGTTCTAGGCAGTGAACGCTGGATCGATGGAATTACCATGTGTATGTATTGATATCATGTTGTGATTACCAGTTGTGTATGTTATGTTTGAGTTTCTCGTAGGAGAAGACTCGTTGGTATTTTGTCGTTTACGTTATCATTATTATTCACCGTGAGATATGAATAATATGTTATGGTACTTGTACTAGCATCGTTGTGCTAACCCCTTCGGGGGTGAACATTTTGTTTGTGTTCAGGATCCAGGAGAGCTGGGAAACAACCACTGGAACAGTATGACGACGAGGGTGCAGAGTGATGTCCCGACCGGGTTTACTTATCTGTTGTTTATTCGTTATTTCAATAAGTACTCGAGTACGAAGTCGGTTGTGATATTTTGAATTTGGTGATGTATTATTAAGTTCTGTTGAACAATTGTACTATTCCTGTATTGGGTCAGAACTGATGTACTGTAATTCCGTTATTTCCATTTATTAGTACCTTTTTATACTTGTTCAATTCTTCAGCCTTGTAAATCCTTACGTAAAGGATTTACGGCGCTGTAATATTCCCGAATATATCGGGGGTGTTACATCTTCAGCCCTTAATCCCTTATTTATAACTGTTACCAGCCTCCAAAACGCGTCCGTGTCATTAGGTCGAAAACTGCTACAAAAACGGCAAAGGAACGCGGAAGTCTCAGCAAAACCGCCCTGTGGGCCGCGGCTCACTTCATCTGTGCCGTGGCTCACATTGTTCAGCGCCTATACCTGAGCGCTTATTTTTCCTCCTGGGCCGCGGCTCAGCATCCTTGTGCCACGGCTCAGGGTACAGTCCGCTCGGCACTTGCTAATCCTCTTCGTGTGCCGCGGCTCACTTGGTTCGTGTCGCGGCCCCCGGCCAAAAATTGCCGTTGTCGCCCGTTTTTCGTCGTTCGAGCTTCCGGACTCTAATTTCCTGCAAAACATAAAAGAATAGTGCATTAAAAGCTCATTTATGCATTTTTAGGCTCAAAATGGGTAAGGAATAATGAAAAATAAGCGTATAAAAATACGCCTAACAATACTCGAACCTACTCACCCTCGATTCGTCACACGAATTTCACTCCAGGATAGTCAATGATGGAATCGAAAGGTTGTGATAGGTATTCGTGAACCTTCGACTTGAGGATTTAGTATGGATGTGCTTGTGACGTCAAGATTTTCATTAGAGTAGTTCGACCCTATAAACCGGAAGGCGGGGGTCAACCTTGACGTGCATCTTGATGGGCAAGTAGCAGGTCCTACTGAATACCAAGATAGAATTCTTTCTCCTGTTAGTGAACGGGTTATATGTCCTATGCGGTTATTGGCAGATGAGATCATAAGTCTTTGGCCAAAGCATTGGAGCTAGCTGTATTAGATACACGAGAGCTGGATGATCTCAATTTGCATTAACGCATGCATAGTGTCAAGTACAGATGGGGTTTGACTGACCGTGACCCTATAACTTGATTGGGACATTTGAAAGAAGGGTTTACACATATACTGGTATTCACGACAGAATGGTTCTTGAATGATCCCAATCATTCGTTCTCAGTCGTGGTACAGTGTAGGCCACCAGGCTGGCTAGGTGGTGCTACTACTCTTTGGTTCCTCCCATTGCTGATTGAGACCGACCTACCGAGTCGCGCAATAGGATTGACGACGGAATGAATCAAGCTAATTCACTCATTATGAATATTGGATATTGGATATCTAAATTTGGGACATTGGATGTTTAAATCGATTTATCGGATAAATTGATTTACGGTTTAATGAATTAACTATATCATTGGGTGATTAATTTAATTCATGAATATAATTATTTCTTGGAGAAATTAATTATGTTATTTTGTATTTGATATGTTTAATTAATAAGATTAATTAATCGATACAAATACATCGGAACGGAATCGTAGTTTACCTGTTTGGACTCACGTGAGTACAAACGAACCGAACTCGTCCGTTTTCGCATAGTAGCCGCCCCCCCTTTGTTTCCACTCACTTTCCTCTTGTCTTGTTGCTTTCATCTTATATGAAAGAACATGACATTGTGGGGTTTAAAATCATGTGGCATGATTTGTATTAATAAAGTGATAGTTGAATAAAGGGAAGAAGACATCTCTCACTTCTCATTCCATGCCATTTCCAACGTGAGTTTTGGGAGAGAAAGAGAGAGAAAAGTTTTTCTCCAAGTCATCTTCTTCTTCAACTTTGTTCTTGTTTTTCTTAGAGAAAATTATCAAGACATAAAGAGAGAGTAAGATTAAAACACTTAGAGTGTAGTAATCTTTACATATATAGCTTCATCACTTAGCTCTAGCCGTATCCTCGGAGGATAGCAAGGTGACCGTCGTTCCGGTCGTTTCTCCGGCGCGTGGCAAGTAGAGACGCGGTGCTTTTGGCGTTGGATCGTTCAAGGGCTTGACGCGGAATAGATTCGTAGAGATCAAGCAAATCTTGGGGAATAGCTCAAGATAAGGTTACCATTTAATCAACGGACTTCGACGGTTAGTTTCTTACGAATCTTGCTATTCGTTTTTGATATTCGTATATATGTAGCTGGATCGATCCTCATAGGGATTCGGATCGAATTAATTTTCGTTTTACCGCTTCCGCTGGGCCTTCGTTTTAGGCACCGAATCCCAACAGCACATGGCTCAATGACAGAGGTAACACCAATCGGTAAGCTAACTCGCCGACTCTCTCCAATATCTCGAAAGGTCTAATATACCTTGGACTAAGCTTCCCCTTTTCCCAAAATGAAAAACTCCCTTCGATGGGGACACTCTCAACAAGACATGATCTCCTACCTCAAACTCCAAGGGTCGACGCCTAACATCCGCATAAGACTTTTGTCGACTCTGAGCTGCCAATATCCTCTCTCTAATCAACTCAACTTTCTTCCTCGTCTCCAACACAAGATCCGGCTCGGTGCCAACTAAATCGGACGGCTCATATCAACATATCAATGATCGACACCATCGGCCATAAAGCGCCTCATACGGTGCCATCTTAATCGACGCATGCCAGCTATTATTATAAGTAAACTCGATAAGGGCCAGATGTTCCTCCCAATCGCTACTCTAGTCTAACGCACACGCGCACAACATATCCTCAAACGTCTGAATGGTACGCTCGGACTGTCCATCGGTCTGAGGATGGAAATATATACTCAAACGCAAACGTGTCCCCAATGCCTTATGTACCGCCTGCCAAAAATGTGATACAAACCGGCCATCTCTGTCCGAAATAATAGTCTTCGGCGTACCATGAAGTCTCACGATCTGCGCAATAAAGATACGAGCCAATTTTTCTGGACCCCAAGTGTCCTTGATGCCCATAAAATGTGCAGACTTTGTCAGTCGATCCACGATCACCCACACCATATTCATTCCAGTCTTTGTCCTCGGAAAATTCATGACAAAATCCATAGAAACGTCCTCCCACTTCCATTCTAGAACGGGAAGTGGTTTCAACAACCCGTCTCGCCACTGATGCTCGATTTTGACTTGCTGACAAGTCAAACACTTAGCCACAAACTGTACTACTTCATTCTTCATGTCATTCCACCAGAAATTCTTCCTCAAATCTTTATACATCTTACTCGAGCCGGGATGGATTGAGTAAGGTGAGGCATGGGCCTCTCGGATAATACCCTGCCTCAATTCCAAGTCGTTCGGAACACAAAACCGACCTTGGAATCTCAACACACCATCCTCATGAATCAGGAATCCCGGGGCTTTCCCTTTCACTACATTCTTGCGGAGCTAAATAAACATCAGATCTTCTAACTCTCTCGATTTAATGTCGTCGACCAGAGATGAAGAGATCTCAAGAGTGCGCACCTGCCCGACACTCCCTGGTAGCACAACCTCAACACTTAACCCCATCAACTCTCGCTGAAGACCTGACTGGGCCGTGAGTAACTCAAGTGCCCGAAGCGATACCAATTTCTGACTCAAGGCATCTGCCACCACATTTGCCTTGCCCAGATGATAAAGGATTTCAAGATCGTAATCTTTAATTAACTCCAACCACCTTCTCTGTCTCATATTCAGTTCTTTCTGTGGGAAAATATACTCCAGGCTCTTGTGATCAGTGTAAATCTGACACGACGAGCCATACAAGTAATGGCACCAAATCTACAATGCAAACACAACTGCGGCCAACTCAAGATAATGGGTAGGATAATTTAACTCGTACGGTTTCAACTGACGAGAAGCATAAGAAATCGTCTTCCCATGCTGCATGAGTACACACCCAAGTCCTTGGCCCGAGGCATCACTATAAACTGAAAAACCCTCATTACCGCTCGGTAAAGCCAAGACGATAGTGGTAGTCAACCGCTTCTTCAACTCCTCGAAGCTCTTCTGCCTCTCGTCGGTCCACACAAACTTCTCCGATTTATGCAACAACTGAGTAAGCAGTCGAGCGAGCTTATGACAAACCTGCGATAATACCCGGCCAAACCCAGAAAACTACGGACCTCTTTCACATTCTTGGTCGACGCCCAATCCAACACTACCTATATCTTGTGTGGGTCCACACGAACACCCTCGGCCGAGATCACGTGTCCGAGAAACATGACCTCCCGCAACCAAAACTCACACTTTGAGAACTTCACATAAAAGTGCTGAGTTATCAAGATTTCCAACACGATATGCAAATGACTTGCGTGCTCTTCCTCACTCCTCGAGTAAATCAGGATATCGTCGATAAACACGACAACATACTTATCGAGATATTCGATAAAAACTTTGTTCATTAGCTGCATGAACACAACTGGGGCGTTGGTTATCCAAAAAGACATAACCACAAACTCGTAGTGGTCGTATCTCGTCCGAAATGCCGTCTTCGGAATATCAGAATCCTTCACTCAGAGTTGGTAATACCCCGATCTCAAATCAATCTTCGTAAACACGGTTGCTCCTTGCAATTGGTCAAATAAGTCATCAATTCTTGGGAGCGGATACTTGTTTGTGATAGTGACCTTGTTCAACTCTCGATAGTCGATACATAGACAAAGTGACCCATCCTTCTTCACAAACAAGACCGGTGGGCCCTAAGGCGAAGCACTCGGTTGAATGAAGCCTGTGTATAGCAACTCTCCCAACTATTTCTTCAACCCAAGCATCTCGGTAGGCTCCATGCAGTACGGCGTCTTTGAAATCGGAGCCGCACCAGGCTCTAAATCAACAGTAAACTCAACCTCACGGTCTGATGGCAAACCCCAAAACTCATCTGGAAAGACGTCAGAATACTCACTCACTACCGGAATATACGAGAGCTCGACTCCCGACATAACACCAGTAACCAATGCAACCTCCTCGAAGAAGTCTCGGCGCTTTCATAGCGCTGATCAAAAATCTCTGACTGCTCTGCTTACATCCCACAAAGGAATGCTCGGTACCGTCAGAGGCTAACATCGAAATGGTCCTCGCTCTATAATTCATGATCGTCCCATGTCGATCTAGACAATCCTCACCAAGAATCAAATCCTGTAGCCACCGTCGCGTCAGGATATCCAGCTCGTCTCATCTCATATACACGGGGCGGAACAGACCCCGCACTAGAAGCTCCCCCTCTACAAGGTTCCCCACGTCCTCGGCCTCTGCCAAAACTCTACTGGGGCTGAATAGCTGTCGGCGCCTGACTCACGCTCGGCTCTCCCGCATCCAGGGATGACACCTGAGTAACTGGTGCCCGACTCGCATATCTATAATACTTAGCATGATGCCCCATACGACTGCAAGTAAGGTACTGTAGCGGCAGTTTGTCACACTCACTCATCATTTGACCCGGGCGACTACAGTTAAAACAAGTGTGGGCAGGAATGGCCGGAGCAGACTTAGAGCCATTTCCTCGCCCAAATTACGGGTACTGATTCTCGAAGACTTGTGACCCAGACTGGGCCTTCTGATGCCCGCCAGACTTACCCCCAAAAACTGACCGGAGGTCTTCTGTTTCTTACCCTCTGTTGCTGCCTCTGTCGCAGAAAATGACATCTCATAAGCTATCGCTTTGTTCTGGTAATCCTTCAAAGTTGTACACCCGAGACCAGACATGTGTTGGAATATTTATTCCACATATTAATAAATAGTGTTTTGATGATTAAGTTGCTAAACAAAGCAAAACAACTTTGAGGCGAAGCAAACATCGAAGCAGACGAAGACGCAAAAAGCTGGACAAAATACAAAGCTAGTGCACGCTAGATATATAAGTTAGCGCACGCTAATGGGTACCGGCTGCAGATCAGACGAGTTCAAAGTAACCTAAAGTGAAGTCACCTGATGAGATAGCGCACGCTACACATAAGGATAAATGCATGCTATCGAGCCCATATTACCGTTATGAAGAGAATTCAAACCCAGAATGACGTATGCACTGAAGTCATCTTAGCGCACGCAACAAGTGATACTTAGCGCATGCTAAACATCAAGTTTGAATCAAGTCAATCAATTTGTTGGGGAGAATCTGCTACAAGTCAGAAAGCATTAATGGATATATGACGCATGCAATGATGCATGATTAGCGCACGCTACAAGAAAGAGTTAACACACGCTAACTGTGAAGGACAGAAGCCACTGGACTGAAACTGGGAAGACACTAATGTACGTAACAGTACATAACGTATGCTAAGGCAAAAACATGCGATAGCGCACGCTAAGGAAGTCAGCCTAGCGCAAGCTAATAATCAACTGGCAGTAACGGCTAGTTTGTGGAAGAAGGCTATAAATGCCAAATGAGTTGGTATCATTCCACACAACAACATTGAGCAATTCATATACACTTGAGATATCATTGTAAACATTGTAGTTGTTGTTCTTGAGCTTAAATTAGAGTGATTGAGTGTTATACACAAAATCATACATGAGTGAGAAAAAGAAAAGATACGATTGGATTCGGTGTTATTAGCATCAAGGATCCGGCATTGTTAGAATCACAATCGCTATCTTAGTGAGGTTTATCTAGTACCAATAGAAAGCTAGAGTGGTTGATTCCTTATCTAATAGAAAAGGAAAAACGGTTTTACTCGGACCGATAGAAGACGAGCTTGTAACGATAATCCCTCGACCGATAGAAGAGAGGCGCATAGGTTTTGATCTTGAACCTATAGAAAAAGATACATCGAGAGAGGACGTAGGCATGTTTGGCCGAACCTCTATAAATCCGTGTGTCATTTAATTTCCGCATTTAATTTACGCTTCCGAACAAACAGCGCAAATACCGATATTACACCAACAATTGGTATCGGAGCGGTACTCCTATAAGAGGCTTTACATACGAGGAAAAAAGATCCAATGGCATTTCAATTTGCTCCCGGCGACGGCCTTTCTCTCAACCGACCACCATTTTTGATGGCTCAAACTTCATGCCGTGGAAGAAGAACATGTCAATATTCATCCGAGCATATGACATCGAGCTTTGGAAGGTGATTTGTCTTGGTCCGAAAATTCCGGCGAATTTCAACTATTCGCTTACAACTTTCGAAGAATATGACAATTCCGATTGGAAAAATGACCACTACAATTGTAAGGCAACTCAACTTCTTTATTGTGCCTTAAATCCGGAAGAACACAACCAGATATCATCGTGTGATAGTACCAAAGAAATTTGAAAAATGCTTGAGGTAACAGACGAAAGTACGTCTCAAGTCAAGGAGACGAAAATTAACATGCTCCTTAACGAGTACGAATTATTCCAAATGAAGGACGATGAATCCATCACGATAATGCTTGACCGTTTTTCGGTTATTACTAATGGATTAGCATGTTTCGGGAAACCACTTTCGAGTAGTGAAAAAGTAAAGAAAATTATCCGATCACTACCTCTAGAATGGGACGGTACGGTTACAGCCATAATGGAATCAAAGGATTTAAATACTCTTGATTTTAGTGCTCTCGTTGGTTCTCTTATCAACTACGAGATTGTTCTAAAATCTCGGAATGCCAAACCGAAATTGAAGGAGAGGTCGATAGCCATGAATGCTAAAATGTCGAGAAAGAAAGAAGAAATCCCGGTGGACGAAAGCGACGAAGAATCGGCATATTATGCCAAGAATATCAATAAGTTCCAACACTTATTAAACCGGAGAAAGAAGGACATCCAAGCGGGCGAATCTAAGATATTCGACAACATCTGTCGATTATATGGTAAACCAGGTCACTTTGCTAAGAACTGTTGAGTAAAACAAAAGGAAGTCTTAGTTGCAACATGGAGCGACGAAGATCCTGATGAAGATTTCATGAATCAAAATAATCTCGTGCTCATGGCCCGGAGTTCATTCGACGATAGCGACGTCGAAAGCCAAGTAAGTAACTCTTACGACGAACTTTTTGAAGCATTCGAATTATTACATGCCGATTATCAAAATGCTTTAAAATAAATTAAATCCCTTCAAACTAAATATAAATCTTTGGAAAATGAAAATTCCAAAATTCTAGAAAAGGGAAAATTTGTTGAGATCGATCATTCAAAATGCATTGAGAACGAGAATATTTTAAAGAATGATCTTGTTAAAATTCAAACCGAGCTCAAAAACTTAACAAAGAAATTTTCTGTCGGAAACGAGAAATTTGAAAATATGCTCTCGGTTCAAAAATATATGTTAAATAAAGAGGGGTTAGGATTCAAACCGCGCTCTAAAAACGAATCCGTAAATTTCAAAATACCCCGGTGTGAAAAATGTTTAAAAATTGGGCACCATATTTCAGACTGTAAAAGCCCAAGATGGACGATTAAAGTTAAGAAAATTTGGGTTACTAAAGGAACAATTGTTTCAAATATCGTCTACATCTCGAAATAAAAACCGACTATCGGTTGGATCCCCAAAAACTAATTTTTAACAAATTGGTATTATACTCAGGGGGAGTAATATTTTTAAAGGGGAGATATTAATTTCAGGGGGAGTTTTATACCCTATTATTGCATATTTTTTTCATGCATATTATTTATATTCATATTGGTATCCTCTATCTTTGAAACACTTTTTGCTGAATACAAAAAGGGGGAGAAGAAGTTGAATAAGATAAAAGCGTCATGAAAAATATGACGAGAAAAATAAAAAGTGAAAAGGAAAAGAAAGCACACAAAAGGGGGAGAAACGAAGTAGTTGAAAAATAAAAAACGAAGAAGTCGAAAAGGAGAAGAAAAAGAAAAAGGATTGGAGAAACTAACGAAACGATCAAAGTCGAAAACTTTGAAACGTACATATACATATATTTTTCTTTTTGCAGTTTTATCCAATTCAAAGAGTTGTTTTGTAATCATCAAAAAGGGGGAGATTGTTGGAATATTTATTCCACATATTAATAAATAGTGTTTTGATGATTAAGTTGCTAAACAAAGCAAACCAACTTCGAGGCGAAGCAAACATCGAAGCAGACGAAGACGCAAAAAGCTGGACAAAATACAAAGCTAGGGCACGCTATATAGATAAGTTAGCGCACGCTAACGGGTCCCAGCTGCAGATCAGACGAACCTGAAGTGAAGTCACCTGATGAGATAGCGCACACTACACATAAGGATTAACGCACGCTATCGAGCCCATATTACCGTTATGAAGAGAATTCAAACACAGAATGACGTATGCACTAAAGTCATCTTCGCGCACGCAACAAGTGATACTTAGCGCACGCTAAACATCAAGTTTGATTCAAGTCAATCAATCCGTTGGGGAGAATCTGCTACAAGTCAAAAAGCATTAATGGATATATGACGCATGCAATGATGCATGATTAGCGCACGCTACAAGAAAGAGTTAGCGCACGCTAACTATGAAGGACAGAAGCCACTGGACTGAAACTGGAAAGACGCTAACGTACGTAACAGTACATAACGTATGCTAAGGGAAAAACATGCGATAGCGCACGCTAAGGAAGTCATCCTATCGCACGCTAATAATCAACTAGCAGTAACGGCTAGTTTGTGGAAGAAGGCTACAAATACTAAATGAGTTGGTATCATTCCACACAACAACATTGGGCAATTCATATACACCTGAGATATCATTGTAAACATTATAGTTGTTGTTCTTGAGCTTAAATTAGAGTGATTGAGTGTTATACACAAAATCATACACGAGTGAGAAAAAGAAAAGATATGATTGGATTCGGTGTTATTAGGATCAAGGATCCGGCATTGTTAGAATCACAAGCGCTATCTTAGTGAGGTTTGTCTAGTACCAATAGAAAGCTAAAGTGTTTGATTCCTTATCCAATTGAAAAGGAAAAATGGTTTTACTCGGACCGATAGAAGATGAGCTTGTAACGATAATCCCTCGACTGATAGAAGAGAGGCGCAGAGGTTTTGATCTTGAACTTATAGAAAAAGATACATCGAGAGAGGACGTAGGCATGTTTGGCCGAACCTCTATAAATTCGTGTGTCATTTAATTTCCGCATTTAATTTACGCTTCCGCACAAACAGCGCAAATACCGATATTACACCAACAATTGGTATCGGAGTGGTACTCCTATAAGAGGCTTTACATACGAGGAAAAAAGATCCAATGGCATTTCAATTTGCTCCCGTCGACGGCCTTTCTCTCAACCGACCACCATTTTTTGATGGCTCAAACTTCATGCCGTGGAAGAAGAACATGTCAATATTCATCCGAGCAAATGACATCGAGCTTTGGAAGGTGATTTGTCTTGGTCCGAAAATTCCGGCGAATTTCAACTATTCGCTTACAACTTTCGAAGAATATGACGATTCCGATTGGAAAAATGACCACTACAATTGTAAGGCAACTCAACTTCTTTATTGTGCCTTAAATCCGGAAGAACACAACCAGATATCATCGTGTGATAGTACCAAAGAAATTTGGAAAATGCTTGAGGTAATGCATTTAAAGTACGTCTCAAGTCAAGGAGACAAAAATTAACATGCTCCTTAACGAGTACGAATTATTCCAAATGAAGGACGATGAATCCATCACGATAATGCTTGACCGTTTTTCGGTTATTACTAATGGATTAGCATGTTTCGGGAAACCACTTTCGAGTAGTGAAAAAGTAAAGAAAATTCTCCGATCACTACCTCTAGAATGGGACGGTACGGTTACAGCCATAATGGAATAAAAGGATTTAAATACTCTTGATTTTAGTGCTCTCGTTGGTTCTCTTATCAACTACGATATTGTTCTAAAATCTCAGAATGCCAAACCAAAATTGAAGGAGAGGTCGATAGCCATGAATGCTAAAATGTCGAGAAAGAAAGAAGAAATCCCGGTGGACGAAAGCGACGAAGAATCGGCATATTATGCCAAGAATATCAATAAGTTCCAACACTTATTAAACCGGAGAAAGAAGGACATCCAAGCGGGCGAATCTAAGAAATTCGACAACATCTGTCGATTATGTGGTAAACCAGGTCACTTTGGTAAGAACTGTTGAGTAAAACAAAAGGAAGTCTTAGTTGCAACATGGAGCGACGAAGATCCTGATGAAGATTTCATGAATCAAAATAATCTCGTGCTCATGGCCCGGAGTTCATTCGACGATAGCGACGTCGAAAGCCAAGTAAGTAACTCTTACGACGAACTTTTTGAAGCATTCGAATTATTACATGCCGATTATCAAAATGCTTTAAAAGAAATTAAATCCCTTCAAACTAAATATAAATCTTTGGAAAATGAAAATTCCAAAATTCTAGAAAAGGGAAAATTTGTTGAGATCGATCATTCAAAATGCATTGAGAACGAGAATATTTTAAAGAATGATCTTGTTAAAATTCAAACCGAGCTCAAAAACTTAACGAAGAAATTTTCTCTCGGAAACGAGAAATTTGAAAATATGCTCTCGGTTCAATGGGGTTAGGATTCAAACCGCGCTCTAAAAATGAATCCGTAAATTTCAAAATATCCCGGTGTGAAAATTTTTTAAAAATTGGGCACCATATTTCAAACTGCAAAAGCCCAAGATGGACGATTAAAGTTAAGAAAATTTGGGTTACTAAAGGAACAATTGTTTCAAATATCGTCTACGTCTCGAAATAAAAACCGACTTTCGGTTGGATCCCAAAAAACTAATTTTTAACAAATTGGTATTATACTCAGGGGGAGTAATATTTTTAAAGGGGAGATATTAATTTCAGGGGGAGTTTTATACCCTATTATTGCATATTTTTTTCATGCATATTATTTATATTCATATTGGTATCCTCTATCTTTGAAACACTTTTTGCTGAATACAAAAAGGGGGAGAAGAAGTCGAATCAGATAAAAGCGTCATGAAAGATATGACGAGAAAAATAAAAAGTGAAAAGGAAAAGAAAGCACACAAAAGGGGGAGAAACGAAGTAGTTGAAAAATGAAAAACGAAGAAGTCGAAAAGGAGAAGAAAAAGAAAAAGGATTGGAGAAACTAACGAAACGATCAAAGTCAAAAACTTTGAAACGTACATATACATATATTTTTCTTTTTGCAGTTTTATCCAATTCAAAGAGTTGTTTTGTAATCATCAAAAAGGGGAGATTGTTGGAATATTTATTCCACATATTAATAAATAGTGTTTTGATGATTAAGTTGCTAAACAAAGCAAACCATCTTCGAGGCGAAACAAACATCGAAGCAGACGAAGACGCAAAAAGCTGGACAAAATACAAAGATAGCACACGCTATATAGATAAGTTAGCGCATGCTAACGGGTCCCAGCTGCAGATCAGACGAACCTAAAGTGAAGTCACCTGATGAGATAGCGCACGTTACACATAAGGATTAACGCACACTATCGAGCCCATATTACCGTTATGAAGAGAATTCAAACACAGAATGACGTATGTACTGAAGTCGTCTTAGCGCACGCAACAAGTGATACTTAGCGCATGCTAAACATCAATTTTGATTCAAGTCAATCAATCCGTTGGGGAGAATCTGCTGCAAGTCAAAAAGCATTAATGGATATATGACGCATGCAATGATGCATGATTAGCGCACGCTACAAGAAAGAGTTAGCGCACGCTAACTATGAAGTACAGAAGCCACTGGACTGAAACTGGAAAGACGCTAACGTACGTAACAGTACATAACGTATGCTAAGGCAAAAACATGCGATAGCGCACGCTAAGGAAGTCATCCTATCGCACGCTAATAATCAACTAGCAGTAACGGCTAGTTTGTGGAAGAAGGCTATAAATACCAAATGAGTTGGTATCATTCCACACAACAACATTGAGCAATTCATATACACCTGAGATATCATTGTAAACATTATAGTTGTTGTTCTTGAGCTTAAATTATAGTGATTGAGTGTTATACACAAAATCATACACGAGTGAGAAAAGAAAAGATATGATTGGATTCGGTGTTATTAGGATCAAGGATCCGGCATTGTTAGAATCACAATCGCTATCTTAGTGAGGTTTATATAGTACCAATAGAAAGCTCGAGTGGTTGATTCCTTATCCAATTGAACCTATAGAAAAAGATACATCGAGAGAGGACGTAGGCATGTTTGGCCGAACCTCTATAAATCCGTGTGTCATTTAATTTCCGCATTTAATTTACGCTTCCGCACAAACGGCGCAAATACCGATATTACACCAACAATTGGTATCGGAGCGGTACTCCTATAAGAGGCTTTACATCCGAGGAAAAAAGATCCAATGGCATTTCAATTTGCTCCCGTCGACGGCCTTTCTCTCAACCGACCACCATTTTTTGATGGCTCAAACTTCATGCCGTGGAAGAAGAACATGTCAATATTCATCCGAGCATATGACATCGAGCTTTGGAAGTTGATTTGTCTTGGTCCCAAAATTCCGACGAATTTCAACGGTTCGCTTAAAACTTTCGAAGAATATGACGATTCCGATTGAAAAAATGACCACTACAATTGTAAGGCAACTCAACTTCTTTATTGTGCCTTAAATCCGGAAGAACACAACCGGATATCATCGTGTGATAGTGCCAAAGAAATTTGAAAAATGCTTGAGGTAACACAAGAAGGTACGTCTCAAGTCAAGGAGACGAAAATTAACATGCTCCTTCACGAGTACGAATTATTCCAAATGAAGGACGATGAATCCATCACGATAATGCTTGACCGTTTTTCGGTTATTATTAATGGATTAGCATGTTTCGGGAAACCACTTTCGAGTAGTGAAAAAGTAAAGAAAATTCTCCGATCACTACCTCGAGAATGGGACAGTACGGTTGCGGCCATAATGGAATCAAAGGATTTAAATACTCTTGATTTTAGTGCTCTCGTTGGTTCTCTTATAAACTACGAGATTGTTCTAAAATCTCGGAATGCCAAACCGAAACTGAAGGAGAGGTCGATAGCCATGAAGGCTGAAATGTCGAGAAAGAAAGAAGAGATCCCGGTGGACGAAAGCGACGAAGAATCGGCATATTATGCCAAGAATATCAATAAGTTCCAACACTTATAAAACTGGAGAAAGAAGGACATCCAAGTGGGCGAATCTAAGAAATTCGACAACACCTGTCGATTAGGTGGTAAACCAGGTCACTTTGCTAAGAATTGTCGTGTAAAACAAAAGGAAGTCTTAGTTGCAACATGGAGCGACGAAGATCCTGATGAAGATTTCATGAATCAAAATAATCTCGTGCTCATGGCCCGGAGTTTATTCGACGATAGCGACGTCGAAAGCCAAGTAAGTAACTCTTACGACGAACTTTTGAAGCATTCGAATTATTACATACCGATTATCAAAATGCTTTAAAAGAAATTAAATCCCTTCAAACTAAATATAAATCTTTGGAAAATGAAAATTCCAAAATTCTAGAAAAGGGAAAATTTGTTGAGATCGACCATTCAAAATGCATTGAGAACGAGAATATTTTAAAGAATAATCTTGTTAAAATTCAAACCGAACTCAAAAACTTAACGAAGAAATTTTCTCTCAGAAACGAGAAATTTGAAAATATGCTCTAGGTTCAAAAATATATGTTAAATAAAGAGGGGTTAGGATTCAAACCGCGCTCTAAAATGAATCCGTAAATTTCAAAATATCCCGGTGTGAAAAATTTTTAAAAATTGGGCACCATATTTCAAACTGCAAAAGCCCAAGATGGACGATTAAAGTTAAGAAAATTTGGGTTACTAAAGGAACAATTGTTTCAAATATCGTCTACGTCTCGAAATAAAAACCGACTTTCGGTTGGATCCCAAAAAACTAATTTTTAACAAATTGGTATTATACTCAGGGGGAGTAATATTTTTAGCGGGGAGATATTAATTTCAGGGGGAGTTTTATACCCTATTATTGCATATTTTTTTCATGCATATTATTTATATTCATATTGGTATCCTCTATCTTTGAAACACTTTTTGCTGAATACGAAAAGGGAGAGAAGAAGTTGAATCAGATAAAAGCGTCATGAAAGATATGACGAGAAAAATAAAAAGTGAAAAGGAAAAGAAAGCACACAAAAGGGGGAGAAACGAAGTAGTTGAAAAATGAAAAACGAAGAAGTCGAAAAGGAGAAGAAAAAGAAAAAGGATTGGAGAAACTAACGAAATGATCAAAGTCGAAAACTTTGAAACGTACATATACATATATTTTTATTTTTGCAGGTTTTATCCAATTCAAAGAGTTGTTTTGTAATCAACAAAAAGGGGAAGATTGTTGGAATATTTATTCCACATATTAATAAATAGTGTTTTGATGATTAAGTTGCTAAACAAAGCAAAACAAGTTCGAGGCGAAGAAAACATCGAAGCAGACGAAGACGCAAAAAGCTGGACAAAATACAAAGCTAGCGCATGCTAGATATATAAGTTAGCACACGCTAACGGGTCCCGGCTGCAGATCAGACGAACCTGAAGTGAAGTCACCTGGTGAGATAGCGCACGCTACACATAAGGATTAACGCACGCTGTCGAGCCCATATTACCGTTATGAAGAGAATTCAAACACAGAATGACGTATGCACTGAAGTCATCTTAGCGCACGCAACAAGTGATACTTAGCGCATGGTAAACATCAAGTTTGAATCAAGTCAATCAATCCATTAGGGACAATCTGCTACAAGTCAAAAAGCATTAACGGATATATGACGCATGCAATGATGTATGATTAGCCCACGCTACAAGAAAGAGTTAGCGCACGCTAATTGTGAAGGACAGAAGCCACTGGACTGAAACTGGAAATACGCTAATGTACGTGTTGGCCACTAAGTATACTGGATACAACTTGGAAAGTGTTTTAAACTACAAGTTGTACGGTTTTAAATCTGAGTGCGTAGCGGAAGTCTTAAATACAGTAAGTTGCTGAGGATACAACAACTCGATATGCAGAGTATACTTAAATAATAACAGTTATTAAAACAATAAAGGCAGAAGGTAAATAACACAATATTTATAGTGGTTCGAGGTAAACCCCTCTACGTCCACTGGTCCTCCACACAAGAGTAAAAAGTTTATTATAATTACTGCGTACACAACTACGTAATTATAACAACACTCAATCAATATATCGTTCACACAGATTGATATAAAGATCTTAGCTTTCAACCGTTCACACAGATTGGTTTGAGCTAACACTTCACTGGCTTCTTCACATTTGACTGGTTTTGATACCGGGTATTTGTTATCCCAACAGTACGTAATAGTACATAACGTATGCTAAGGCAAAAACATGCGATAGCACACGCTAAGGAAGTCAGCCTAGCGCACGCTAATAATCAACTGGCAGTAACGGCTAGTTTGTGGAAGAAGGCTATAAGTACCAAACGAGTTGGTATCATTCCACACAACAACATTGAGCAATTCATATACACTTGAGATATCATTTTAAACATTATAGTTGTTATTCTTGAGCTTAAATTAGAGTGATTGAGTGTTATACACAAAATCATACACGAGTGAGAAAAAGAAAAGATACGATTGGATTCGTTGTTATTAGGATCCAGGATCCGGCATTGTTAGAATCACAATCGCTATCTTAGTGAGGTTTATCTAGTACCAATTGAAAGCTAGAGTGGTTGATTCCTTATCCAATAGAAAAGGAAAAACAGTTTTACTCGGACCGATAGAAGACGAGCTTGTAACGGTAATTCCTCGACCGATAGAAGAGAGGCGCAGAGGTTTTGATCTTGAACCTATAGAAAAAGATACATCAAGAGAGGACGTAGGCACGTTTGGCCGAACCTCTATAAATATGCGTGTCATTCAATTTACGCATTTAATTTATGCTTCCGCACAAACGGCGCAAATACTGATATTACACCAACAACATGTAGTGACGAACCCTCGGATTCATCCGCATGTTGAAGTGGTGGATCTTATCTAGATCATCTCGGACCTGATTTCTCACATAATGAAGTTGCTGATTGTAGTCTTTGATCGCCTTGGAATGGGAATGTCCTGTGGTTTTTCTTCGAAGAAAGCTCGAGTTCTTCGCTCTTTCACCGGCCACGGACAATATTCGTCCTCCATCAACTCTCGGAACTCGTCCCACGTAGCCACCCGGTCATGCGGTTTCACTGCTTGCCACCACATCGCTGCCTCATTGGCGAGAAAGTATTGAGCGATTGGTACCTTCCTCTCCTCGGAGCAGTTAGCTGCCTCAAACACCTTCTCCATCTAGAATAACCAACTCTCCTAACCAGAAGGGTCAGAAGTACCATCGAACTGCGGAGGACGCATACGGATCACGTCCTGAAGTAGCTTGTCAGTGCTGGAACCAGTAGGCGGAACCGGGTTAGCATTAGCTTGGTTGACCAAAACGGCCTGAGTCAGTAGCGTCATCTGGTTAGCTACTTGATGGAGAATATTCGCTACTCCAACGTTATCATGAGCATTGCCGAAGCTAGCAGACTGATCCTACTGGCCCTCGGCACTATGTGGGACACTGTTCGACAAAGAAGGCATTTCCGAACCAGCCCCTGAGCTATCGGACATGGCCGCCCCACCGGCTGCGCCACATCCCCTACCGTGTCCGCGACCGCGTCCGCGTCCTCTTCCAGCAGGCATTTTGAAGAAGTAACGCGTAAGTACAATTCAAACGCAAAACACAACACGATACTAAGAAAGGAACTGAACAGGATAACATAACGAGTCAAGTTAGGAAAAACTTACGAGCACCGGCGTACTGAGATGATGGCATAGTAGTGATACTGTTCAAAAACGACACTCAACTAGACCCAAATATCCGACAGCCTAGGTATCTATAAACCTAATCTCTGATACCATATTCTGTAACACCCCCAAGACGTTCAGGGTATATTACAGTGCTGTGGACCCCACTCCTTAGAATCCACCAGGCTAACACATGAGCTCGGCATGACAACAGTGATAGACATCATCAACATACGAACAATTTCTCAATCCAAGACATACAAAAGGTAAACCGGACTCAACAGTGCAATACAACATCAACCTAAACCCAAATCGGGTGCACAACATTCACAATGTTCCAAAAGAAGGAAATACTCGAGTACTGAAGCAACGACATGATTGATAAAATTTAAAAGACATGACATCAACGAACGACCATTGAACAGATTCACTCTTGCCCATCATCCTCGTACCGCCCGCATGCTCTTTCACCTCCAAGACCTGTACCTGAAATACAAAAGTATTTCCCCCATTTAAGGGGTTAGCGACAACTGCTAGTGCAAGTACAATCCAATTGAACTACCATTCTAATCAGATGAAATATGCGCCAAGAATCATTTTAGAAAAGCATTTATATATTCCAGAATGTTACGATGCACAAGCACAAAACACAGTTCTCCAACAAAACATTTCAAAGGTTAACCGTTGGTATGAGACTCACGGACACTGCACCCCGCAGAGGCCCCGTCGGACCATCCCTAGGTGGTTAACCCCAGTTCGTGATACGCATACACATGGCACTACGTATACCTAGAGGCCCCGTCAGACCATGCCTGGGTGAACATACGCATTCACATTCACAACATACACGGGAAGCCATTAATCAAATACTATAATATGCAAACAAACATAAAGTACTTGCCTTTGAGACATCTTCGACGAAATGGGAACGAACAACGACTAGGAATGACCCGGAGGGGACACAACCATTCCTAAACGAAGGGTTAACACAACTCAGTCCTACACGATAATAATAATCGAATGGAATACGCCCACAACCACGACTAATAATCATAAACATACACAGACGACGAATACGAGCGAGGACTTTCAAAAAACCTCCCCAAATCAACAATCGTAGGATTGAACATGACGGAAACGGATTGGGAATCATCCAACAACAATAATCGACAAGAACTATCACAACATAAATGAACAATTCGAGTTCAATCTAGATAAATCCCGAAAAACCCCCAAAATGGATAAAAGTAGGGTTTTAGGCCAATATCTAGGATTCAGACAGAAGAAGACGACTACGATGATGATAAACTTCGCTAGGAACACAATACTCGATCTCCCAAGAATTTCCACGGACAAAACTTGAAGAATCGGTCAAATCTCTCTAAAAAATCTCGTTGCGGACGGAAGGGGAAAAGTGAAGAGTGACGCGATTGCAGGGTCTACTCAGGTTTATAAAACTTGACCTCTCATTACGTACGTTAACATGCCGATGTTAACGAACGTTACGCTCATTACCTACGTAACACTCAGGTGTTAGCATACATAATGGCTCGACAGAACAATCTACCCAATTTGCTGAGGCCGATAGCGTACGCTACATCAGACAGTTAGCGTCCGCTACAAGGGGGCTTACGTACGTAACACCAGCGAGTTTACGTACGTAAGGACTTGGCAAACTGGGCAGAACTCACTGTCCAAAACACTGGGGGCGATAACGTATGTTAGCACTAGGGTATAACGTACGTTATGCAGGTACCGATAGCACACGCTAGAAAGCATGCATAACGTACGTTATGGATGCAGCAGTTCAACACTGCAGAGTACCGTTTGCTGTATATGATGGTATGAAGTCGAGACGCAACACAAGGAGAGAACCCAATACGTAGATACAAAATATACACGTCAACAAAGCTAAGTACTGAAAGAAAATACAATTCCGACTATCGGGGAATCCAAAATACGACAAAGAAGATGAAATTCCCTAAACTTATAGGAAATTACAAAATGGCTCAACATCTGAAAATCACTATACAACGTCGGATTAACAAACCGAAACTCACAACATAAACAAATCAACCAAACAAACTCACGTAAACAAGAAAACAATGAAATCGAATGAGTTTTACGAGAATTGAGCATACATGCGACAAAACATATCATAAAGTGAAATTACGTAAAAACACCTCCGAAACTCGTCCAAATGGAAAAACTCCAAGAACAAAACAGATTCAAAACGTCGAAGTGCTTACAAGTGAGTCGATAAAAATAGACACGCGACAAAAATGGAAACTGCTAAAAGTGGAAAGGGTACCGATATTACAGTAAGTTCCATTTATTGCAGTTGTAGTTATTGCGTTCGTGTAAATTCCCATAGTAGGTATTTTATTGGGATGTTATTTGTGGCCTTACGTCGATATGATGTGCTAAGTTGGCATTTTGATATATTGTTTTGCGATGTTGTGTTTCATGATACTGAGCGGTTGCCTGTTTAGAATATCGAGAAGTCGAGACCGAGGTAGTGGTCGTGGTCGTAGTCAGGAGCGTGTTGAGGTGACTCATTCGTTGTCAAGCATTAATCCGTCTAGTACAGATGGTCGGGATAACCAATCGCGTGATTTGAGGCAACCGACTGGAGGTAAAGTTAATGTGGAAGCCGTCACCATTCTTCAGCAGGTGGCGACCCAATTAGCGCAGATGAATCAGAATGTGCATCAGAATGAATCTCCAGATGGGGAAAGCAAAGCTAGTGATTGGCTACGAGACATGATGAAGATGCATCTGCCTCGTTTTGCATATTCCTCATATTTGATAGGTTGGGAAGACTGGCTCTTCCAGTTGGGAAGAACATTTGATGCTGTAGCTTCTCCGGATAAGAGAAGGGTACCTATTGCTCAGTATCTCCTCGACAAAGAAGCTGCAGACTGGTGGGAGGCCGTAGCGCCTAGTGATCGTACAGCTACTTAAGATGAATTGAAGACTGCCATAGAGGCCGAGTATTGTCCGCTGCCTGTTAGAGAGCGTAGGATTGTCGAGTTTTCTTGGCTACGCCCCAGGATGTGTCGATATCGCAGGCTATAGTCGATTATAATCAAGTGAAAAGTGAAGCGGATAAAGTTCATTATTTCGATATGCGTATGAAACCTAGTGTTCGGCAGTGTATGAATCCTTTTATGTGTACCAACTTGAAAGATTATCAAGATCAAGCCTTGGCATTTGAGATGTCTTTATTGTCGACAGAGCCTACAACTGAGACAAAGATGCCGAAGATTCCTGGTGATTCATCAGGGAGTAAGAGAACCGAGATTCCTAAACCTCAAACTTCGCATCAATCAGTTGTGGAGCCTTCTAGGTCAGTTGGAAGATCTAAGAGATACAAGTCGGTATCGCTAACTGTTGGTAACTTGCTAGGTGCTTTAACTGTAATGTACCGGGCCACGAGCGTGCGAATTGTAAGAAGCCGCCGTTGACTTGTTATAATTGTGGGTGCGAGGGGCATCGAGTTCAGTACTGCAAGATGGTATCTGGTACAATATCTACTCAATCATCGGCGCCGTTGTCGAGATCGACTCGTTAAGATCATTGATGATTAATTTTCTTGCTTTTGGTTTATTTTCATGATTGGGGTTCGTTTTAAGTTTCGGGACAAAACTTATTTCTAGTGGGGTAGAATGTAATACCCGAGATTTTTGTTCCCGGTTATCTTGAATTGTTTGTTATTTTATGCAGTATATCGTTTGTATGTTTTCGAGTAGTTGGTATTATTTGCTCGTTAATTGATATGTGTTGGTATCGTGCTACCGTGTTTATGATTTAAAGTGGATATGTGGTGCCTGTGTTTATGTAATCGTATGTCGTGCTTTGTTATTTTTTTGTTTTATATTTGGATCGTTGGTGTTGTCCGTTAGTGTTTCGTTGCATGTTGAATGTTCGATATTTTGTCGAGGAGTATCGTTGTTGTGCATTTGGGTCGACTTTGTAAATTCACCACCGGCACTTGTAAAGTCTAAAACTTCTAAAACTTCACAGTGTGATATATCATCAAGTTAGATTTCCAATGGTTCAAACGGTGAGTCAATCGGAGTCCGGACGAAGGAGTTATAGTCAAAATAGCAAAGACTACACTGTGAGCATATAGTGTATAATTAGCTCACGCTAACGCATTTATTAGCGCGCGCTAACTGTTAGGGACAGATGTTTTGTCCTTTACTGGACTGCTTCATTTGTGCACGCTAATGCATTGATTAACGCGCACTAACAGAGACTAGCAGAAGGTTCTGGACTGCATTTTTCAGTCGATAGCGCACACTACACATGCCCATAGCGCGCTAATTATTGACAGTATATATAGGACTGTAGAGGTCAACTTTCGTCATTTCTTCCTCTCCTTTATTCCTTCCGGCGATTTGGGCAATCTTGAGGGTTTGTAAGCATGGATTTTGGCCTGATATCATCATTGATCAATATTTTTGAGTTCCTAGTGTGGATTAATTGACCTCTAATCCTTGTTCTTCGTCGGATCGAGGTATTTTTCTTGATTTCCATAAATTTGATTTTTTTAGGGGGGATTTGTTCTTGATCTCATATCAATCCAGTTTTTATGAATTGATTGTTGTTAAATGATGCTGTTAAACATGTTCCATGGATTGTATATCCATATCCTTGATTCTTTCAACCCGATTGATGATTTTTGTGTTCTTGAGGAACCGTGAACATTTAATATTCAATTAAATGTCTCAATGAGTTTCCTTCGGTTGTTGTTTGTGACTTCCGTCATTTTTGGTATAGTCCCCGTAGTAATTGTGTTGTCATTGTTTTGCTCGCGGAAGTTGTAGGTGTTCGAGGTTTTCCAGTTGAGCCGTGTTCGTCAGAGTTTTTGGTATTGATTATCGAGGCAAGTATCTTGCCCATACACTTCGTCTTTCGTAGATGTAATAGTTGGTAATTGACTATATGTGAAATTTGAATGTTTTTAATAAACTTTCAAAAGGATCGGTATATTCCCGATAAAGGTTTTCTTCAAAATCAACTCGTGTGTTTGTGAACAATGTGTCGGTCAGAGAATGTGTATTACTGTTGTATATTGGAATGCTTTATTTTTCGTGTGGTACTGTTGTGTGCGACTATATCGCTAGTGGACTTAATGTTATATTCTTTCGGCAAGGGGTGTGTGTGTGTATTTGTTTGATATTGTTTGTTGACTTCTTTGTAGGGAGATGGTGCTATTTGTTTTGTCCGAGAAGCTTATCTCCTTGTGGTTTGTGAATGTGGTGTTGTTGATATATGTTGTGGTTTGTGAATGTGGTGTTGTTGATATGTTTTGTGGACTGCTATGTTGTTCTATGGAACCAGGTAGGGTCCGACGGGGCCTATGGAGTTCGATACTTGATGAGTACGAACAACGTATGTGTGTACTAGGTAGGGTCCGACGAGGCCTCTGGAGTTCGATACTTGATGAGTACAAATAGTGTATGTGTGTACCAGGTAGGGTCCGACGGGGCCTCTGGAGTTCGATACTTGAGGAGTACGAACAGTGTATGTGTGTACCAGGTAGGGTCCGACGGCGCCTCTGGAGTTCGTAACTTGATGAGTATGAACAATATTTGTGTGATGCGAGGTAGGGTCGGATGGGGCCTCTGGAGTTCGTTACTTGATGAGTACGAACACTATGTTGTTTGTTGGAATAATTATTCCACACATTATTTAATTTGTGTTTTGATGATTAAAGTTGCTAAACAACAAAACAACATCGAGGCGAAGCAAAACGACGAAGCAGACGAAGACGCAAAAAGTTGCAATCTGGACTGCTTTAGCGCACGCAAGTCATCACACGTTAGCGCACGCTAACGGGAAGTCAACTGCATTCCATCCAAGTTCGAAGTAAGCTGAAGTGAAGTCAGCTGATGAGATAGCGCACGCTACACGCACGCTATCGAAGTCTTATTACCGTTGTGAAGGAATTCAAACACAGAATAACGTATGCAATGAAGTCAGCATTAGCGCACGCTACCAAGTATTAATAGCGCACGCTAAGAAGTTTGAATCAAGTCAATCAGAACGTTGGGAAAAGCAGGTCAAAGTCAGCATATCAAACGGATACTTGGACAATCCATGCAATGGATATATTGGATTAGCGCACGCTACAATGTGTTATTAACGCACGCTAATACAAGAGGGTTACGTACGTAAGGCAGAAGTCATAACGTACGCTAAAGAAGAAACGAAGCTACTGGACTGAAACTGGGAACAGTCTAGCGCACGCTACAGGCATGCTAAGATATTAGCGCACGCTACCAGAGGAAGGCTAGCGCACGCTAGCAAGTCAAAACAGCAAGCAACGGCTAGTTTATGGGAAATGCCTATAAATACCATCCCTATGGTATTGTTTGAGAACAACAACTTCAAGCAAACAAGTCATACATCTGAGATTCATATACTTACATTGCTGTTGTAATATTGAGCTATATATATTGTTAGTTTGAGTGTTTATACATTCAACATTATACACGAGAGGTAAAAGAAAAGATACGATTGGATTCGGTGTTATTAGGATCAAGTATCCGGCATTGTTAGAATCGCAATCGATATCTAAGTGAGGTTTATCTAGTACCCATAGAAAGCTAGAGTGGTTGATTCCTTATCCAATAGAAAAGGAAAAACGGTTTTACTCGGACCGATAGAAGACGAGCTTGTAACGGTAATCCCTCGACCGATACAAGAGAGGCGTAGAGGTTTTGATCTTAATCCTAAGGAAAAAGATACATCGAGAGAGGACGTAGGCTTCGTTAATAGCCGAACCTCTATAAATCCTTGTGTGATTTATTTTCCGAAATTTATATTCACTTCCGCACAAAACGGCGCAAATATCCGATAATATACCAACGTTGTTGTCGGACTGCATGACCCGTGATTATATTCTAGTTGTTGAGAACTGAATAAACCATTGGGCTGTGACCCTAAGTGATTTCCGAAAAGATAAAGATTTTTCGATCCCAAACGTTTTCAAAACTCCCGAGATCTAAAATATTTTGCAAGATGCATATTGGTTTCATTCGTACCTTTCATGGTTCGGATTGTTGATTTATCTCGGGGAGTTTTTTGTCACGTTTAACTAGTTGGTTGTTCACGATTATTATGTTCTCGGAGTATGTTGTGTATGGCTCGTATTTGCACTTTATACTTGCACTAGAAAAATAGTGGAATTTTGCTAACTCCCGAGAAATCGAGGGGTGGATGTCTGTATTGCGTCCAAGTACATGCAGGGCCTTGGGGAACTAAACACAGGACTGTTACGGAGGATGATGGGAGACGAATGATACTAATCACATGAAGACCAGTTCTGGGTGTAGTTAGTCGGAGTTCATTGTAATATCCTCTCCGCTGTTGTATTTCCCATTGTATGAGTCTGTGAGTGTATTTGACCCTCGTATGGGTATGAGTTCTGAAGAGATGTGTATATGTAAGATGTATGTTTGTGGTGAAAGACCAAATCGATCTAATGGTTCGTTATTTAGCCATGTTGGCATGTAACGTGATATCTTGCTTCGATATTTAGCCTGGTAAATACTCATGGAGATGGTCTGCGGCGTGTAATATTCCCGGTGAATTTATGAGTGTGTTACACCAAACACCTTCATCCCTATCCATTATCAAAATAAGTGAAACATTCCAAATAAAGATGATTTCTCACTGATGTTTTCGCAAGAAAATGGTGCTATGATTTTTTTAAAATCCTCTTTATATATATATATATATATATATATATATATATATACTTCCCCTACACTTAAAAATAAACAATATCCTTATTGTGTAAAAGAAGGTAGAGTAAGGTTTTAAAGAAAATTTCCCTATTATAGAAGATGATGTCTTACTTAAGCCTTTTTGGATCTACAAGAAAAAAGTGTGGCAAAATAATAAAAGAAAACAAATACTCGTAAGTATAATAAAAACAATGTAGATGCGCTTCAATAGAGTCCGTAGAGTCGCCTTAAGCTGCCATCAAATCTTTTATTAAAAAATGAGAAAATTACAGTAATAGACATAATAATACATAAATCGTGAATAGATGCGCATCAATAGATAAAAGAGAAACTCCTCAAGTTGCCATACCAGCTAAAAGGTAAAACCAGCAAAAGGAATAAAGTGGAATCTCAAAGGGAAAGGAATGAATCAATTTGCACTTCTACACAGTAAAATCTTCCGTCCAAACAACATTAGCTAGAGTTAGATCTGGTTGAGGAACAAATGCTCCTCTG
The DNA here is from genome assembly GCA_033398695.1 of Orobanche coerulescens. NCBI lineage: Eukaryota > Viridiplantae > Streptophyta > Magnoliopsida > Lamiales > Orobanchaceae > Orobanche > Orobanche coerulescens. Next base: position 119,178,644 of record CM065803.1, read on the forward strand.
TGTTGTTGCAACCACTATGATTCGTTTAGCATGCTCAAAAATAAAATCTTTTTAGAAGAGTGGTCGTCGTAAGATATTAAACCATCAAAGAAACTATTGACGTTTAGCAGACCGATAGATTTTTTATGAATATTTAGTTGGGCTCTGGTAACCAAATGAAAAGTTCTTCAAGAGTGCCAAAACCACCTGGAAGTTATGCGGTATTGTATATTCACAGCGCGAAACCCATATCCAATGGTTGCCCCGATAATTTTACTTTCAGTCAGAGATTTTGGAATGGTTCCCATCACTTTTACTCCTTTCATATAAGCAGAAGCAGCAACGCGTCCCATTAATCCTATACTTCCTCCCGTAGACTACATGAATGCATTTTTTCTCATAAGGTACGACTCAAGTTGTGGATAACTTTAGTAAATCAAGCATCTTTCTCATGACTACCTACACGAAAAATACAAGTGAAGTTAAATCTTTGGAAGAATGACTGACTTAGGCCATGCACTTTGGTCCAATTAATAGTTGTAGACATCTACTTTTTTTCTTAACAGTTATAGACATCTACTTTAAATCGTTAAACACGTTGGGATAAAACAGTAACTCCGTCTTTGACTATTTTCATGGAGTTACTGTTTTGTTGCAACAGGTTTAATGGTTTAAAGTAGATGTCTATAACTGTTAATTGGACCAAAGTACATGGCCTAAATCAGTCATTTTTACATTTTAGATGCATTCTGTTTGTTATGAAAAATAGTAGAATTCTCTTTCTTCTCTTCCTCTCCTGGAATCGCAGTGTGTGTATATATTGTATAACGATTTATGTTTTGCAGTGTATATTATCGCTTGGATGGTAGAATCCCGCAACGAACGAAACTCTTTGTCTAGTAGCAGAGTAGAAGATTTTTAAGTGAGGATGGAGACTTGGAGTTTTATCCCGATCGATAATTCCTGTTTAATGATTAAGAATTCTTAATCACGTTTTGTCATAAGATTATTTAATTATCCTTAATATAATTATTTTTTTTAATCTTGCGATCTTTTTAATGGGCCAACTCGCTACTATGCAATATTATGAAATTATAACAAACCTAACTAGATTCGATTTATAAGAGTTAAATTTTTGGGGCCAAAAACCCTTCAACGGTGTAGGAATTAAATAATAAAATATAAATTTGAGAAATCTTGCTCTAGACATGCAGTTCAAATAAATTAAGTTTAAACTTGTCATGTACTCTAAATAATAATTAGGCACCGATGGATCGTGGAGCCGATCCGAACCGTCAGGAATCGATGGTTCGATTCGGTTCCCAGAAACAAAATTAATGTTATTTGGGTGATTCGGTTCCTGGGATTTTATAGTGGTTCGGTTTGCAGTTCATATTAATTTTTTGGAAAAATGACTGATTTAGGCCATCTACTTTTTTACTCCATCTTTGACTTTTTTCACGAAGTTACTGTTTTGTCCCAACGTATTTAACAATTTAAAGTAGATGTCTATAACTGTTAAAAATAAAGTAGATGTTCATAACCGTTAATTGGACCAAAGTACATGGCCTAAATCAGTCATTTTTCTTAAATCTTTTTACAGAAGATGATGACTCAATTTTTATTTTACGAAAAGGAAATTGTTTTTAGAGAAAAAATGATATAATTGCAAGTTTGAGGGATGCAGAAAATAAACAAATGTAGTGTTATTTATAGTTGCAAAGTAAAGTGAAAAATTATCAAATCAGTGATTATGTTAATTGTGCTTCAACTATTCAATAGAATAATAAATGCATTATTACGTATCACTTTCTTTGTTCAGAAAATCTGACAAAACAACAATAATTAAATATGTTCAAACATGTATGTACAGTAGTTGTGATTGTGACTCACACTTTCCTTTGATTTTACATCCATAAACGGTTTAAACACCTTCTAAGAGTCGCGAATATGCTTCCCATCCAAATTTTTTATTCCCCAAGAGGTTGTTCATATTCGGGTCTGAATTTATTCCACAAACATCGAATCCCGTAATATATGACTGCACTAGAATGTGTGTCAAGTGAAATTTCAATATCATCTAAATTCTCCTTATTCAGGCCATCCTTTATGAACTGAAGATTCTTCTCTATTCGTAGAAATAAATCTAAAAGTACGACATTTTTAATCACAAGTCCAGTTGGCATATTTGTAACAAACGTCCATTTTCTTAGCGCGGCGTTTCTTGGCATATGAACACATTCCAAGCCCCTGTAAGAATCTAGTAGGTGTTTCTGTGAATTCACTTATTATTCTTACGTTACCTTCAATAATGAAATGAATGTCATGAGGAATATTATATTTCATGAATAACCGCATTCGTTCAAGTCAGGCTTCGTTAATTTCGAAAATAGCTTTTTTACTAATGAAAAGAAATCGTTTTTAAATATTTTTCAAATTAGTTTTCATTTTTCTGAAAATAAAATTTTAGAATAAACATGTAATACCCTCGCCTTTACTATTGTATTTTCTGATTTAAGCCAAGTATCTTCGCACCATATCTGTATTGTTATAGCAAATATATCGACGAATTATGTTAAGTTGGAATCATGGTCATTCATACTATATTAATTGTTGGGTGATATTGGGAGAATTCCAATTATGCTTGTTATAGCACTTAACGTACGTTAATCTATCTTCTTAACGTATGCTATGTACGTAGCCTTACGTACGTAACATTCATATGTTAACGTACGTAATGCGAGAGATCCACCAACAGTCCATCTTTCGGCGGGTGGGGCCGAGCGAGGGTAGGTGGTCGGGATTCGATCGCGACAGCAAAGTCAACGGCTATTACATACGTAATAGCTATTTATTTACGTACGTAACGATTTGCGTGTTTTAAATCAGAAAGATCTGATGAAATTGATTACGTACGTAATGTTCATGAGATTACGTACGTAAGGACTATAACGTACGTTAACCCCTTTCGTTAACGTACGTAATGCCGAGTTCAGATTATAAAAATATGACTTGCCATTCATTTCCTGCTCGACCCATTCAACCTCCCAACTGAGAAAAATGATTCCCTTCCCTGCCAACTCCGTTTCTAGCCCTTCTAACTTGTGTTGGAGCTTCAGCACTTGGGTTGTGACTTGGAGATTTGGAGATTGAAGTGTATCCCTTGAAGTGTTGGTGTTGTTCTTCATTTTGAGGTTGGTCTTTCCTTAACTCATATTAAATCTATGCTTATGATGATGTTAGTATATAAACACTTCACATAATGTTAGTTTAAGCTAGTGTAAATATGATAAGTTAATTGAATCGTGCTTAAACTAAGTGAAGATTAACATTAAGGGTAATAGTATTACTTCTTGATGTACATAATTTCATAATATGATTGTGTTAATAATAATTTATACAAAACCTGATGTATAACATGATAATCGGAAGTCGATTATAGTCTCAACACTAGGAACATGTTAAGGATGAAATCCTTAATGATTAGAGGTAGGAGATATTAAACTTGTCTTGAACATTCAATTGATTCTTGAAGGTAATATGGAACCATGATTTTGGCCTCTAAAACCAACAACTTTGTAATAAATTGTTGGAAGAATTATGTTAACCCTTTGAAGATGATCTTCACAAGATGGGATGAAGTTACTTTTAGAATTCCGAATATCCAATGATATAACTAGGCTTTTAATAAATTCTTCAAAAGTAAAACAATTGATTTTGATAGAAGGAAGTCGTAATCTTCATAGGATCAAGTTAATCGAGTTCATTGATAGCTTAAAAGGGTGTTAAACGCTACATTAATATGTTAATAATGTTCTTAAGAGGATTGTAGTGAATATGGTGATACAAATGCGGTAGACGAGTAGCCGAATTCCATTTCATTAATCCGTGTATGTTAAGAGACGTAAATTAAGATGATGTTCTTAGTTCACTAAAAACATGAACTTATGCTTTCATATAGGAATCAGTTTTAATGTAATTATTAGTAAAATAATGAAGAACGTAATTAACACAAACTTATATCGTAATCAGAAGTGCCGATGATTTGAAAAGATGTTTTCACAATGTTACTTTGGTAATAAACTGAACTTCAAGCATTTGACATTAATGTTAGAATATGTGAATGAACATGATAAACATATGATGATTTATAATTGGAACATTAAAGTAATTAATAGGATAACTAATTTATTCAAATAAATTTGCGAATATTGTTTATGTAATGATACCGTTATCGTACGAATGTGTTGTTGAATGAATTACATTTCATTCAAGGTTGCTTGTTCACGTGAGTATTGTTAGACGAGGAAACCGTTCGTTTGACCATTCAAAGAAGGATTATTCATCTACGGAATTGAGGCAAGTTATCTTGCTTGGTTATAATGATGGTTAAATTCTTGTGATTATTATGCGTTTCGTGTGTATGAAATGTTCTGATAATCTATGATTTCTGATATGGTGATGCCCTTGATCGTATTATAATGGTGTTGGGATGATATACCCGACATTACCGTTCTTGTTACCATTGGCCCTTTTGAGCTTTGTTGACACATCGGTGAGTTGTTCGATTCCTTGATAAAGGTGTAATTCGTTGAGTTTCATTGTCATGTTGTATCGTGATATCTCTGGAGTCATATCTGCGCGCCGATTGGTTATGTGTAGGATTTTTAGCCGGGCACTTGATGATCATGCGTGGATGTTTCCCGCATTTAGATCGTGCACACGAGACGTAGTTCGTGAGGCTAATTAGGTACATCGTCCCACGTATATTCTGGATTCCGTATACGGGGTGGACATGTGCACGGACACATTTCCGGATCGGGAGTACTGTGACGTCTGTCTTGAGCCATATTATATGGTCGTTCGTATATTTGATTATGTTCGACAGTTGGGACTGATTGTTTATACGCCTTCGGGGTATATTCAGTAGTCGATTGTTTTCTTTGAGATCAGTATATATATGAATTGTATAATGTCATGAGAATTATTATCATGTATAGCTGACCCTGTGGTTTGGGGCGAAATACTTGTATTTCAGGACGAGGACAGGGCAAGGCACAGGAGGAGCACAATGGTGACGGAGGGTTTTGAAGTATGCTATTTCGGGGGGCCCGAGTCTTTTGGATGTTCGGTTATGTTTTATTGTGATTTTCATTTTATTTTGTGTCGGATGAATGTACTATAATATGTTAGGTATTGCCCATCGTCATATGGTCTGTACCGAATTTGGATCCTGTGTACGTTTGCTCGTATTAAAGACATGTATAACTTATACTCCACATCGGGGTTTTGATAAATATTGTGGTACGGTGCCACATTGTCAGGTTGTTATGTTTATATCGTGATATCGCCTGGTGGATTCCGATAGGGGTCCACGGCACTGTAATAGCCACCGTTTTCGGGATGTTACAGAAGATGGTATCAGAGAGTGTTTTTTTTTTCTTTTGAGTCATTGTAGGATCGAAATAGCATCAAGAAACCTTCGTGCCACGTGTAACCTGTGCAAGCGCCTGACCCGTCGAATACGGTATGTTCTCATGAGCCATAATTTAATTACTGGCATGATATTGATGATGTATTAGTCTCTTTACTTATCTTGGCATCTTGCTAACATGTGGTAAAATTCATCTGTTTGAGGAAAACCTAAACTAATTATGTGATTTGAATTGTTTCGACTTGATGTTGATATTGAGTGTGTAGCACCTGCGGTGCCGGTGATTCTTTACGAACTGCTTTGTTGGATATGAAATTCCCTGTTGCCATTAACCTAACATGAATTATGATTATTAACTTGAACTGTACTTGTGACTTGATTCTTTCAGTATGGAAAGGAATCTGAGAGGCCGTGGTATAGGGGGACGAGGCCGTGGAAGGGGCCGAATCCCGATACCACGAGCCAACAGACGCGCGAATGTGGAACAGAGTTCCGCAGGCAGTGATTCGCCTTCTAGGGACCAATCACACAACACTGGAGAAAATGCACGTGTCGATCCTTACACCGTGATGCAGGGCATGATGGCCCAGATGACCCAAATGGGTCAACTGATGGAAGCTATGCAGAGGAATACTACTGGTCAACAGCAGGGGCAACAGCCTCCGCCTCTGGTGTCTGGCGGGATCGTGAGCCCGATTATTAGCGAAATATCACGACATCGACCTCCGACTTTTGAAGGCTCATATGAGCCTGCTGACATTGTACACTGGATAGAGCATTTCGAGAAACTGTTCGAGATGGTGGAGTGCCCAGAGGAAAATCGAGTTGCTGTGGCAGCCTACTACCTTAGTAAGAGTGCCCATACTTGGTGGCTTTCTGTGAGGCCTGCCGATGGCGCGAGTACATGGGAGGAATTCAAGAATCTTATGCTAGATCGTTACTATCCTGCACCCCTCCGTGAAGCCAAACTGTCCGAATTACTGAACCCCGATCCATCGGAAGACGAGGATGTGTTAGCGATTGCTGAAAAATTCCAAGCACTTCTCCCTTTTGCTACGTCAGTTGTCCGTTCGGAAGCTGATAAGATCAAATATTTCCTCAAGTGGCTTAAACCCTGAATGAGGATGCAATTACTCAATCACCACTACCGGAGTTCAATGAGAAGGCCTTGGAGCATGAACTTACTGCGAAGGAGATTTCCAAGAAGTAGCCTCAGTTTTCCAACAAGAGATCCAGAAACCAGACCCAAGGAGACAGTAACTGGGGGATGTTCAAGAAGCCCCAGCCTGTACCAAATCTTTCTGAACGGCCACCTATGGCACTGAAACCGACAGGAACGCACTCTCGGGCAATCAGCTCATATGTCGTGTGTTATAACTGTGGGGACCAGGGGCATATCAGTTCCAAGTGTCCGAAGCCGGCCGTTGCCTGTCACACTTGCGGGAAGAACGGTCATCGTGCTCGCTATTGGAGGGGTGGACTCGGGCGTGCTCCAGTAGCATCTCTTGCTCCAGTACAGTCTTCTGTTCAGGAATGTGCTCCTCCGTCCGCTTCTTACCAAACTACCGGGGCGAACAAAGGGATGGGCCGTGGAAATCAAGATGGTACACCTGCTTTCGGGGTTGCAAAACCCAGAGTCTACGAGATGAAGAAATCCGATGATCCCGAAGCCAGCATGATTGCAGGTACTCTCGAGATCCACTCTTAGCCCGTTTGTATTCTTTTTGATACTGGTGCTTCACACTCCTTTTTGTCTACTTCTTGTTTGAGTCGTTTGCAATTGAATCATGTTACCAATTGTGAACCTTATGTAATTGGTCTACCCGATGGTAGAAGAATTATTGGGAGTCGTGAAGTACAGAACTGTCCGATTCTCATGAACAACCGTGAGTGGTTGTCCGACTTGATTGTGGTTGATTTACCTAAAGATGATGTAATCTTGGGTATCGACTGGATGGATCGTCACGATGTCGTGCTTAGCATCCGTAAGCGAATGGTGACTGTCACATCTGATGATGGCGTCGAGTGTATTTTTCAGGGTGATAATCCCAATTATTCTGGGAGAGTCATTAGCGCTATGAAGGCTGTGAAATTACTGAACCAGGGATGCATTGGTTATTGGTGTTACATGACCAAGACAACTGACCGACCAGTCGAATTGGTTGATATTCCAGTAGTTCGAGACTATCCAGATGTATTTCCAGAAGAGCTTCCAGGAATACCCCCACAGCGAGAGGTAGAATTCACCATTGAGTTGGAGCCAGGGACGTCCCCGCTTTCGAAAGCACCATATCGTATGGCCCCGACTGAGATGCAGGAGTTGAAAAGACAACTTGAGGAGTTAACTGAGAAAGGATATGTTCGACCCAGTGCATCCCCTTGGGGAGCGCCGGTGTTATTCGTACGGAAGAAGGACGGATCGCTGCGTTTGTGTATTGATTACCGTGAGCTGAACAAAGTAACAATTAAGAACAAATATCCTTTACCTCGCATCGATGATCTATTGGATCAGCTCCAGGGAGCCGCTGTATTTTCCAAGATCGACTTGAGATCCGGGTACCACCAATTGCGGATTCGAGAGTCTGACGTCCCGAAGACAGCTTTTCGCACTCGCTATGGGCATTATGAGTTCGTTGTCATGCCATTCGGACTGACTAATGCACCCACAGTATTCATGGAATTGATGAATTGAGTTTTTATTAATTATCTGCATCGTTTTTTAGTCATTTTTATTGACGACATCATGATCTACTCTCGTGATCATGAGGAGCATGAGTGTCACCTCCGCCAGGTTCTCGATGCATTAAGGCGAGAACAACTCTATGGAAAATTTTCTAAGTGTGAATTCTGGATGTCTGAAGTTATTTTTCTGGGACATGTAATATCAGCAGATGGAGTAAGAGTAGACCCACGTACATTTAAGCTATCCGAGATTGGCTACCTCCGAAGAACGTGAAGGAAGTTCGTAGTTTTCTGGGTCTAGCAGGCTATTACAGACGATTCGTGGAAGGATTTTCCAAAATTGCTCAACCGATGACTAATCTGTTGAGGAAAGATAAGAAGTACTTGTGGTCGGAAGCATGTCAGCAAAGTTTTGATGAACTCAAAAGTCGATTAATTTCAGCACCTGTTTTGGTTCTACCTAAAGGAACGGAAGGATTCGTAGTATATAGCGATGCATCGAGACAGGGCCTTTGCTGCATATTAATACAGGACGGGAAAGTGATCGCCTATGCATCCAGACAGTTACGTCCTTACGAGGTCAACTACCCAACTCATGACTTGGAGTTAGCAGCCGTAGTGTTTGCTTTAAAAATCTGGCGTCACTATCTGTATGGAGTTACCTGCCGGATTTTTACGGACCACAAGAGCCTGAAGTATATTTTTACCCAAAAGGAGTTGAATATGAGACAAAGGAGGTGGTTAGAGCTAATCAAAGACTATGATATCGAGATCCTTTATCATCCAGGCAAGGCAAACATGGTTGCCGATGCCTTGAGCCGCAAGACGGTGCAGGAGCAGATACTGGCTCGTTTGACCGCCCAGAAGGAGTTGCAATTAGAATTCATGAGACCAGAGATTGAGGTATGGTTACAACGCATTCAGGGACAACTATGCACGCTTGATATTTCATCATCCCTTGATGAGATGGTCAGGACGAAACAGATGACAGACCCATTGTTATCCAGAATTCGAGGAGAAATCGATCAGGGGAAGGCCCCTGGATTTGTGGTAAACGAGGATGGATTGATACGCTTTAAAAACCGAGTATGTGTACCAGCAGACGAAGAGTTGAGGAATACTATTCTGAAGGAGGCTCATGCTACCCCGTATTCCATACACCCGGGATCGAACAAAATGTATAAAGATTTGAAGCCGTATTATTGGTGGGGTAACATGAAACGGGAGGTTGCCGAATTGCTTGAAATTTTGACTGTCACAAGAGGTCAAGATTGAGCATCAACGACCAGCTGGCATGATGAAACCGCTTCCAATTCCCGAGTGGAAGTGGGAAGACATATCGATGGATTTTATTACTAGCTTGCCGACGAGCCGTCGAGGCATGAATACGATTTGGGTGATTGTGGATCGATTGACTAAATCAGCCCACTTCTTGGAAATCAAGGATACGTGGGGCCCTAAGAGATTGGCCCAGTTATTCATCAAAGATATTGTGAGACTGCATGGTACTCCTAAGAGCATTGTATCAGATCGTGACGGACGGTTCGTGTCGCACTTCTGGAAGGCGGTTCATCGTGCGATGGGTACACAGTTGAACTTCAGTACGGCTTTTCATCCTCAGATCGACGGTCAGTCTGAGAGGACTATTCAAACTCTAGAGGATATGTTGAGGGCATGTGCTCTCGATTGAAGCCCGACTGGGAAGCCCAATTACCGTTGGTAGAATTCACATATAATAACAGCTGGCACGCCTCGATAATGATGGCACCTTATGAGGCATTGTATGGTCGTCGTTGTAGGTCCCCTTTGTGTTGGGACGATTTGTCTGAATCTATTGGTACGGAACCTGATATGTTATTGGCAGCCCGCGAGAACATTTCCCTGATCAAGAGTCGCCTATTAACGGCCCAAAGCCGCCAGAAATCTTATGCAGATAATCGTCGACGACCACTCGAGTTTGAGGCTGGTGACCATGTACTAGTCAAAGTATCTCCTACTAGAGGTGTTTTCCGATTCGGGAAGAGAGGCAAGTTGAGCCCAAGGTATATTGGTCCGTTTGAGATCCCGGAACGAGTAGGCGACCTAGCCTATTGTTTAGCATTACCACCAGCTTTGAGCCGGATTCACAACGTATTCCATGTATCTCAGTTGAGGAAGTATGTTGCTGACCCAAGCCACATTATTCAATTCGACGAGGTTGAAATAGCCGATGACCATTCGTATGAAGAACGGCCTATGCAGATACTTGAGAGAAGAATTAAACAGCTGAGGAACAAGACGATTCCCTTATTAAAAATTCAGTGGTCGAGACATGGAGTTGAGGAAGCTACGTGGGAGACTGAAGATAGCATACGAGAGAAATACCCCGAGATGTTTACCCCTTAGTTTCGAGGACGAAACTCCTTTTAAGGGGGGAGTATGTAATACCCTCGCCTTTACTATTGTATTTTCTGATTTAAACCAAGTATCTTCGCACCATATCTGTATTGTTATAGCAAATATATCGACGAATTATGTTAAGTTGGAATCATGGTCATTCATACTATATTAATTGTTGGGTGATATTGGGAGAATTCCATTTATGCTTGTTATAGCACTTAACATACGTTAATCTATCTTCTTAACGTACACTATGTACGTAGCCTTACGTACGTAACATTCATATGTTAACGTACGTAATGCGAGAGATCCACCAAACAGTCCGTCTTTCGGCGGGTGGGGCCGAGCGAGGGTAGGTGGTCGGGAGTCGATCGCGACAGCCAAGTCAACGGCTATTACGTACTTAATAGCTATATATTTATGTACGTAACGATTTACGTGTTTTAAGTCAGAAAGATCTGATGAAATTGATTACATACGTAATGTTCATGAGATTACATTCGTAAGGACTATAACGTACGTTAACCCCTTTCGTTAACGTACGTAATGCCGAGTTCAAATTATAAAAATATGACTTGCCATTCATTTCCTGCTCGACCCATTCAACCTCCCAACTGATAAAAACGATTCCCTTCCCTGCCAACTCCGTTTCTAGCCCTTCTAAGTTGTGTTGGAGCTTTAGCACTTGGGTTGTGACTTGGAGATTTGGAGATTGAAGTGTATCCCTTGAAGTGTTGGTGTTGTTCTTCATTTTGATGTTGGTCTTTCCTTAACTCATATTAAATCTATGCTTATGATGATGATAATATATAAACACTTCACATAATGTTAGTTTAAGCTAGTGTAAACATGATAAGTTAATTGAATCATGCTCAAACTAAGTGAAGATTAACATTAAGGGTATTAGTATTACTTCTTGATGTACATAACTTCATAATATGATTGTATTAATAATGATATATACAAAACCTGATGTATAACATGATATTCGGAAGTTGATTATAGTCTCAACACTAGGAACATGTTAAGGATGAAATCCTTAATGATTAGAGGTGGGAGATATTAAACTTTGCTTGAACATTCAATTGATTCTTGAAGGTAATATGGAACCATGATTTTGGCCTCTAAAACTAACACCTTTGTAATAAATTGTTGGAAGAATTATGTTAACCCTTTGAAGATGATCTTCACAAGATGGGATGAAGTTACTTTTAGAATTCCGAATATCCAATGATATAACTAGGCTTTTAATAAATTCTTCAACAGTAAAACAATGGATTTTGATAGAAGGAAGTCGTAATCTTCATAGGATCAAGTTAATCGAGTTCGTTGATAGCTTAAAAGGGTGTTAAACGCCACATTAATATGTTAATAATGTTCTTAAGAGGATTGTAGTGAATATAGTGATACAAATGCGGTAGACGAGTAGCCGAATTCCATTTCATTAATCCGTGTATGTTAAGAGACGTAAATTAAGATGATGTTCTTAGTTCACTAAAAACTTGAACTTATGCTTTCATATAGGAATCAGTTTTAATGTAATCATTGGTAAAATAATGAAGAACGTAATTAACACAAACTTATATCATAATCGGAAGTGCCGATGATTTGAAAAGATGTTTTCACAATGTTACTTTGGTAATAAACTGAACTTCAAGCATTTGACATTAATGTTAGAATATGTGAATGAACATGATAAACATATGATGATTTATAATTGGAACATTAAAGTAATTAATAGGATAACTAATTTATTCAAATAAATTTGCGAATATTGTTTATGTAATGATACCGTTATCGTACGAATGTGTTGTTGAATGAATTACATTTCATTCAAGGTTGCTTGTTCACGTGAGTATTGTTAGACGAGGATACCGTTCGTTTGACCATTCAAAGAAGGATTATTCATCTACGGAATTGAGGCAAGTTATCTTGCTTGGTTATAATGATGGTTAAATTCTTGTGATTATTATGCGTTTCGTGTGTATGAAATGTTCCGATAATCTATGATTCGTGATATGGTGATGCCCTTGATCGTATTATAATGGTGTTGGGATGATATACCCGAAATTACCGTTCTTGTTACCGTTGGCCCTTTTGAGCTTTGTTGACACTTCGGTGAGTTGTTCGATTCCTTGATAAAGGTGTAATTCGTTGAGTTTCATTGTCATGTTGTATCGTGACATCTCTAGAGTCGTATCTGCGCGCCGATTGGTTATGTGTAGGATTTTTAGCTGGGCACTTGATGATGGATGTTTTCCGCATTTAGATCATGCACACGAGACGTAGTTCGTGAGGCTAATTAGGTACATCGTCCCACGTATATTCTAGATTCCGTATACGGGGTGGACATGTACACGGACACATTTCCAGATCGGGCATACTGTGACGTATGTCTTGAGCCATATTATATGTTCGTTCGTATATTTGATTATGTTCGATAGTTGGGACTGATTGTTTATACGCCTTCGGGGTATATTCAGTAGTCGATTATTTTCTTTGAGATCAGTATATATATGAATTGTCTAATGTCATGGGAATTATTATCATGTATAGCTGACCCTGTGGTTTGGGGCGAAATACTTGTATTTCAGGACGAGGAAAGGGCAAGGCACAGGAGGAGCACAATGGCGACGGAGGGTTTTGAAGTATGCTATTTTGGGGGGCCCGAGTCTTTTGGATGTTCGGTTATGTTTTATTGTGATTTTCATTTTATTTTGTGTCGGATGAATGTACTATAATCTGTTAGGTATTGCCCATCGTCATATGGTCTGTACCGAATTTGGATCCTGTGTACGTTTGCCCGTATTAAAGACATGTATAACTTATACTCCACATCGGGGTTTTGATAAATATTGTGGTACGGTGCCACGTTGTCAGGTTGTTAAGTGTATATCGTGATATCGCCTGGTGGATTCCGGTAGGGGTCCACGGCACTGTAATAGCCACCGTTTTCGGGCTGTTACAAAACACACACAAAAAGGGAATTTAAAAGAATTTGAGATTTTGGTCAAAAAAAAGAAGTTTTAGATCTCAAATTGCCTTAAGCAATCTTCTTTGCTGAAAAGGAAAAAATAGAATAATTACCTCCTTTGTCTCACCAAAAAGAATGATAATGATGTTTACATGCCCGATTGTTCACTTTTGTCCTTATTCCTCCTTGTAATATGAATCTTACAAAACAATCTACCTAAGCTACAAAAAAAAGACAGCAAATTAAAATAAAGCTTGGATTGCCTCCCAAGAAGCGCTTGTTTAACAGCCTTAGCATGACCTTAGTGTCAGTTTTGATTCAAAGTTTTTCATTGAAACTTATACTTTTAATTCCTTATACTCGAAGTGCTCCTTCATAATATGGCTTAACACGATGACCGTTTACCTGAAATGATTCATTCAATCTGGGATTTAACAGCCCTAAAGCTTCGTAAGGATATGTTTCTAGGATTGTCAATGGACCGCTCCAACGAGATCTCAATTTTCTCGGTAATAATCAAGTAATCTAATTACAAGTCTTAAATCTTCGTTATTATAGCGGTTCCTCCGCGGCTCTTCGTCATAGATAACTTATCACATTAATAAAGTTTGAAACCTATACAAATTTACTAAAAAACAAATTACTCAAAATGGCCATTACAACCCCATCGAATAAAGATTCAATAAAATAAGTCCATGAACTACATCACCATTCAAATAATAATGCAACAATTATATTAAAATAAATGCCAAAAATAATTACTCTAAATATTGATTCAATCAATATAAAATTAATACATCTATTAGAATTAACACCATTAATTCACACAACCGTTAATAGTAATTTGTTCCGGATGAAAATTAATATTTAATTAAATCAATTCTCTCAAAAATAAAATTATCATAATTAGATTTTTGTCAAATTAAATCTAATTTAATTTACCGTACAAAAAAATAAAAATGGAGTCGGAAAACACAAGGGCCGGGCAAAGCCATGGCCGATAGAGCCTTGCCACTGCCGAGCGGCCTCAAAGATGTCAAGCCACTGCCGGGAAGTCCCAATAGCCACCCGGCAGCCCCGAGCTGCGGGGTCCGGCCACTTTTTTAGCTCGTTTTTCATCCCAAATCCAAAAATAATATTTTTATGTTTTGTATTACATATATAAATCAGTGTTTCAAAAGAAAAATAGATATGTATTATAACATAAAATCATGAAAAATAAATTTTTAGATGAACAATTAAAATTAACAATTAAAACAATTTCGATTCTAAACCATAAAAAATATCCAAATGCAAATATCGAATAGACAATAGCATAGACCTCGCTCCGATACCACTGCTGTGATTTAGTGATTAAAATCGAGTTACGCAGCAAAAAATAAACCGGTCTAACCGGATAAAAGCTGAACCCCTAAAATAGATCGATCAAGCATCGTATAAACGAATGTGAATTGGCGAAGATGAAATTAAGAAGTCATACCCTCGTATATCTTTGATAATATCTTCTTGATGGAAAAATCCGGAGCCAAACTTTGATCGTTTCCGGTCACCAATACGAACATGAATCCAATTTATTTAAAAATTGATGAATGACCAAACACCGAATATGTAATACCTGTAATATCCGCATTTTTTTCTTTCCCTTGTATTTTCATTTTCGGTGTATTTCTCAGTTGTAGCGACCCTCGTGTATCTTTCAGTGTATCTTTTTCCGTCACCTATTGATCTGATTCTCGTAATTGTTGTGCGGAGCCGTCGTTTCGGGGTTGCCGTGGATCTATTCTATGTTATGATGCGTTTTGAGATGTTCTGTTTGATGTGTCGTTCATATTCCGGTGTCTTGGACCATTTATATTTCATACCTAGCGCACGCTATCTTTTCTGCATAGCGCACGCTAGATGTCCCTTAGTAGCGCACGCTACGTATGCTTCATAGCGCGCGTTAGAGAGCAAGCCCTGGGAGTGGCAGTGCTGATTCCAGCCCTCTGGACTGGTGGATTAGCGTACGCTACGTAGTCTAGCGCACGCTAATGTCGGGGGTTAGCGCACGCTGAGAGGCCCGGTAGCGTGCGCTAGTGTGAATGTCCAGTACTGGACAGTTTGCTACTGGACTCTATTAGGTGCCCAGGTAACACACGCTATTGGCCGATAGCGCGCGCTACCGATACACCCTTAGAGCACACTATGTTTGATCGATAGCGTGCGCTAACCGGAGCAGGTGTGTACTGACAGTTGCTTCTGGACTCGGCTGATGTCCAGGTAGCGCACGCTATTGGTCGATAGCGCGCGCTACCGAAAGGTTATTAGTGCACGCTACGTTTCGAGTAACGCACGCTAACGGCCAGAAGTCTGGCTACTGGACTGGAGTTTGTTTCGTTAGCGCACGCTAACTTTGAGGATTAGCGCGCGCTAACACTCCTTGGCTATATAAACTAGGGAGTTGACCGAGATGAACGTATTTTCTCATTTCTTCCTCCTCTCCACGGCTAAGGCGATTCCGGGTGATTTTCTTGGTGATGTCTTCCTCCAATCATCTCATCCATTATCTTCCTTGAGTTCTTGGTGTATTATAACAACATCAACATGAATCTTTCATCCTAATCCAAGGTAAAATCTCTTAGAACCCTACTTTTGGATAAATTGGGAGTTTTGGGATTTTCGTCCGATTCGTTCCGTTTTGTTGGTTAATCCAGGATGAAGATGATTAATATTGTTGATATCATTAGTTTTCCTACGGATTCATGGTATATTTTCATGGTTTTGCGAAATCGGGAGGGTTTGGTTGTGGTCCGCCCTCGTTGTTATTTTTATACAAATATACATGAATCGTAGTCGGGTTTCCGGGTGTATTCCATTTCTGTATTCGTCTAGAGTTGGTTGTGATTGTGTTCTTCGAATCTTTAGGTTCGGTTCCGTTGGTTCCTAGCGTTCGCTTGTTTTCCTTCATTCGCTAAGGCGTCAATTATTCAAGGCAAGTATTTTTGGAAACCTTTATGCTTAACGTGAAATGGTAATGTATGTTGTGTGTGCTTTCTCACCTCGGGAGGGTCCGACGGGGCCTCGAGGGAATCTATGGCTTCGTCCTGGATTCATGAGTTTGTTTCGCTAGCCAGCTCGGGAGGGTCCTTAGAGGCCTCGAGTGGGATTCGTGGCTTCGTCCCGGTTCTAGGTGACGTGTGGTGCTTGATTTGTTTTATGAATGTGGCCAGCTCGGGAGGGTCCTTAGAGGCCTCGAGTGGGATTCGTGGCTTCGTCCCGGTCCTAGGCAAATTGATTGTGACTGTTTGTTTCCGAAAAAGACATGTCTGGTTTTGGTTTTTGAAATGATATTAGTGCATGTACTATGAAACGTGTAAGCGATTGGTTTGCCTTGATTACTTATACTAGCGTAATTGCTAACCCATTTGGGGACCCGTTGTGGGGAAATTCTTGTTATGTATTTCAGGTTATGATCATCCGAATGAGCGAGCACTGGGACAGTACGAGGATGTTGGCCAGGGTCGTTGACATGTGCATTTGGGTCATCTTATTTCTTTTGCCCATTTCGATATGGTTGTTTCCACATTTTTAAACTTATAGATTGTACTCGCGAGTACTTAGGCTTTTCATTTCGAACTCCGTTTGTATTACCTTATATTCCTACATTATTGGTTGATGCTTAATTCGCCTGTTGCTTCAGGTGTATTTTTATTTGTTGTATTATTAAAATGTGTGTCCTTGCTAACGGAGATGGTTAGTCGAGTGGGGTTTTCTTGTTGTAGCCTGGTGGGTCCCATGTAGGGGTCCACGGCACTGTAATATACTCTGAATATCTCGAGGGTGTTACAGTAAATGGTATCAGAGCGCTAGGTTTATGGATACCTAGGCTTGTTGGTTATTTGGGTCTAGTCGTGTTTTGTTTTGCATATTGTCACACCGCTGCCAGCATCTCGGTACTTCCAGTGCTCGTAAGTTTTCTTATTAGGCTTTTCCGTTTCTTGCATTGTATTTTCACTTCCTGAATCGTAGTTGCTTTTTCCTCCCTTACTCATCATCGATATACTTCTGTTACCTCTTAACACCAGTATGGATGCCGGAGGAAACCGTGGTCGTGGTCATGGTCGTGGTCGTGGACGCGGCCGAGGATGTGGGGCAGCCGGTGGGGCAGCCACGTCGCATTCTTCGGGAGCCGGCAGTACCGGTGACCGTCACAGTCATGCTTCTTCTTAGGAGCGCGCCGATCTTGGTATTGCGGCCGTTATGCAGCAAATGGTTAACCAGATGGCGGTGATAGCTCAGGTGGTTCAAAATCCGGATCCGACCCATGCTAATCGGGGCGGAGCGGATCGCTGGCTTCAGGATGTCATCAAGATGCATCCTCCTCAGTTTTCGGGAGCTTCGGACCTGATCGGGTGGGAGGGGTGGATCAAGGAGATATCTAAAGTCTTCATTGCCACCAACTGTCCCGAGGACCGTAAGGTCCCTATTGCCCAGTACTTTCTCACTGGGGATGCTACGGATTGGTGGGAGGCCGTTGGGCCCAAAGACCATGTTGCTTCGTGGGCCAAATTTCAGGAATTGATGGAGACCGAATATTGCCCGTGGCCGGTCAGACAGACTCGAGTGCATGCTTTCTATGATGCTCAACCACGGGATATTCCCCTATCTCAAGCTATTGCTGATTTTAACAAAGAGTTGGGCTATGTAAAGACCCAAGTTGTCGAGGAAAGCGACAAAATTTTCCATTTTTCCAGGAGGATGAAACTGTCCATTCGGGACTATATGTCTGGGCTCGTCTGTACTACTTTGAAGGATTATCAGAGTCGAGCTCTTGCCTATGATATGACGGTGACGGCTAGTGCGGCGGTCCGAGAGAGTAAGAAGCAGAAATCCGCTGGGGATTTCTCGGGTTACAAGGGTGGAAGTCAGCAGAAATCTCAACCTGCAAATATTTCTACAGGTGGTTCGGCTCGTTTCTCTGGTAGTTTTCAAGGTGCCGCCGGAACCTTCGTCCGGGACCCCAGATGCTTTAACTGTGGCAAGCCAGGCCATGTGAACCGGGAGTGTCCTCGTCCGCCTTTGACTTGTCATACTTGTGGTCAGTCGGGCCACAAGGCTTCTTTTTGTGAACAAATGCATTAGCCATGCGGCGCCGTTCTTCTCACCCAGCACCTATGGAGCCGAGTGTGAACCAGGGCTAATTTGCTCCGCCGACTCCGCCGAGTGCCGGCCGAGGTAGGGGTCGGGGTCAGCCCGCTAGGGGAGGAGCTTCCAGTGTTGGCTCTGCCCAGCCACGTATCTATGAGATGAGGAGGGCCGATGATCCAAAGAACATCGTGGGCTCTTTGTGCACTGCTCATATCCATGCCCATCCTGTTAGTGTGCTTTTTGATTCGGGTGCTACGCATTCATTCATTTCTCTAGAGTGTGTGCGCCGTTTGAGTCTCGACTGCTTGTCACCTTGCGAGCCTTTCATCACTAAACTTCCTAGCGGTGATAGAATTGTCGGTGATCGAGAAGTTCGGGACTGTTATGTGTTTATTTGTGAGAGGGCTTGGCTCTCTATTCTTATTGTCGTGGGTATCGAAGGTGAGGATTTAATTCTCGGGGATGATTGGCTCGAGCGGCATGGTGCAATCATGAACTACCGCACGAGGATCATTACCATGCTAGCCGAGGACGGCACTGAACACTCTTTCGCGGGGCGAAAGAGAAACCAGAAGTTTGTTATTAACGCCTTGAAGGCGATGAGACTCCTGCGAAAAGGGTGTACTGGTTATTGGTGCTACGCCTTGAAGGCGGAGAGTGGTGGAGTCGAGCTTTCGTCGATTCCAGTCGTTAGTGAGTTTCCTGATGTATTTCTATGACGAGTTGCTGGGATTGCCACCGGATCGTGAGGTTGAGTTTGCTATAGAGCTAGAGCCGGGCGCGGCTCCGATTTCGAAGGCACCGTATCGCATGGCACCTTCAGAGATGGCCGAATTGAAGAAGCAGTTGAGTGAGCTTCTTGAGTCGGAGTATGTTCGGCCGAGCGCCTCACCTTGGGGCGCACCGGTCCTGTTTGTGGGAAAGAAGGATGGTTCACTGCGTTTTTGTATCGACTATTGTGAACTAAACAAGGTGACCATCAAGTATCCTTTGCTGAGAATTGATGACTTGTTCGATCAGTTTCAGGGAGCGGCGGTATTCTCGAAGATTGATTTGAGATCGGGATACTATCAGCTCCGGGTGAGAGAGTCCGATGTGCCGAAAACAGCTTTTCGGACGAGATACGGACATTATGAGTTCGTAGTAATGCCTTTCGGGTTAACTAATGCGCCGGCGGTATTCATGCAGCTGATGAACAAAGTTTTTATCGAGTATTTGGATAAGTGCGTCGTCATCTTCATTGACGATATTCTTATTTATTCGAGGAGCAAGGAAGAGCATGCCCATCATTTGCGGGTAGTGTTAGACATTTTGAGGACCGAGCAACTCTATGCGAAGTTCTCGAAATGTGAGTTCTGGCTAAAGGAAGTGATGTTTCTAGGTCACGTGATTTCAGCCGAGGGGGTTCGTATGGATCCACAGAAGATTGAGGCAGTGTTGGATTGGGCACCACCCACGAATCTGAAGGAGATCCGTAGTTTCATGGGTTTGGCTGGCTACTACCGTAGGTTTGTCGAGGGTTTCTCGAAACTGGCTCGGCCACTTACACAGTTGCTCCAGAAATCCGAGAAGTTCGTCTGGAATGACGAGAGGCAGTCGAGTTTTGAGGAGCTGAAGAGGCGTTTGACTTCAGCCCCGATTTTAGCGTTACCGTGTGGCAATGAGGGTTTTGCTGTTTATAGTGATGCTTCGGGCCAGGGTCTTGGGTGCGTATTGATGCAGCACGACAAGACCATTGCCTATGCGTCGAGACAGTTGAGGCCGTATGAGCTGAACTACCCTACTCATGATTTGGAGTTAGCGGCAGTCGTTTTTGCGCTCAAGATTTGGCGTCACTATCTTTTCGGATCTGCATGCAGATTTTTACCGATCATAAAAGTCTGAAATACATATTTACTCAGCGGGAGTTGAATATGAGGCAGAGGAGGTGGTTAGAGCTGATTAAGGATTATGACCTCGAAATCCTTTATCATCCGGGCAAGGTGAACATCGTGGCCGATGCCTTGAGTCGGAAACCGGTTGCGTTGCGAATGCTTGAGGTCCTTACGTCTCAGTCTGAGCTTCGGTGGGCTTTGATCGAGAGAAATAGGATATGATCAATCTCTAATTAAACCAATTAGTCCTTTCATTTCTTTAACTTGACTATTTCTAGGATAAACGATTGTTCATCGAGTAATCAACTTTTCACCTCATAACTTTCGTATTCAAAGGTGTCTTAACCACTTTCGCAATCTTAAGATGTTGGTAACAAGATTAACATTTGATAGATTGAAAAGATATGTTTCCAATTCACTCAACAATCAATCAAGAAGGTTTCATTAGTAAAAATAGGATATGATCAATCTCTATTTAAACCAATTAATCCTAAAAATAGTGTAAATCAATCAAATACTCAATATATAACCTAATAGAAATCCCCCTTCCCCTAGGAAGAAAGATGAGCTACTCATTGGTTTATATAAACTAAAATTATAATACAAATAATTGATATATATAATATATATAGAAACTTTTAATTACTAGAACTTAATAACAATAGATAAAACTTACTTGAATATGATGTATCAAAGTGCAAGAAACATACTTCAAAATATAACTTCAAACTTGTTTAAAGGTTGCAAGCTTACAAAAATTGAAAGTAAAATACTAAGTAAAATACTAAGTGCTTATTGATCAAGCACTTTTCAATTAAAAACTAAATGAATGAAAAACTTCAAACCAAAAATGAAATACAAACTAAAATTGAGAGTTCTAAGGAAAATATCTTGCTAAAATAAAGGAGTGTTTCTTTGAAAGAAGAGGAGGATGATTTTGCAATGGATGAAGATGTCCTTTTATAGGTGATTTTCAAGAATACAATTGATTATTTAATTCAAAATATCTATTGTAATATCTTGATTAATTCTTTGTTCACACTTCACCCATGTCTTTGATTTTTCAGATTTTTGACCATAAAAATATCTTGTGGTTGAGTTCACAAGATGGTCAAAACTGGACTATTTTTGCATGGCATCTGCTGAAAAACGGCGATGAAAAACGGCCCAGTTTGCCCCGTGTTGTGCGCCGTTTTGTGGTGACTCGGTCTCTTCCGGAATACGCGCGAGGACATGGCGATAAATGCCGGCCGTGTGTGAAACGGCCCAAGACACGGCCCTTGTTGCGCCGTATGTGAAACGGCCTACATAACTGTAATATCCGCATTTTTCCCTTCTCTTATTATTCTCATTTTGGTGCATTTTCATTTTTAGCAACTCGCTTGTAACCGTATTGACATTTTGAGGATATTTAATATTGAACTTTTTGTCGTTCGATCTTGTTTCGGACTCGTTTTACTCGATTTGGTGTTTCATGTTGTTTTCGTCGTTATTTCGAGTATTATCGTAATCGTCGTTCGGAACCGCCGTTTCGGGGTTGCCGAAGATCCATCTCATGTTATTATGGGCGTTGTGAGCTTTTGTTTGGTGTTTCGACCATGTGTCGTACATTTCGGATGTTTAGGCCGTTTTGTAAATTTCCCAAACTTTTGGGAAAATTACGTTTGTTGTTGTTTTTCTGAACCTTTGAGTAGTCGGGAATATGCTTTCCTTCGGCACTTAAGTTCGTCGTTTCAGGTCCCTTACGTCCGTACCATCGTGAATTGTTCACCGTTGTATTTCGATTCTTTTTCGGTACCTCCCTCATTCATTTCTGGCCTGTACTCCACAGAAAGGAATGTTACGTGCGTAACACCCTTTTGGTTACGTACGTAACGTCCTAGTGTAATTCGGTACAGGCATTTCTGCCTTTTTGGTTACGTACGTAACGCCCTTTTGGTTACGTACGTAACGTCCTAGTGTATTTCGGTACAGGCATTTCTGCCTTTTTGGTTACGTACGTAAGGTCCTTATGGCTTACGTATGTAATACATCTTACGTACGTTAGCATGTGGTGGCTAACGTACGTAACGAGGCCTAGGTTTATAAACCCAGGAGTTGACCGATTTCGGCCATTTTCACTCCTCCTCCTCCCCATCCGACTCCTAGGTGATTTTCTTGACATTTCCGGTAATTTGAAGCTTTGTAACTCCGAGCCATCATCTTCTTCGAGTTTTTAAAGTATATTATCAACCTCTAATTGCGTTCTTCGTCATTGATTCGAGGTAAACTCCTAAAAACTTGTTTTGGGTAAATTAGGAGGGGTTTACACGTTTCGTCCGATTCGTTCTGTAGGATAGATTAATTCATGATGTATATGATTAATCTTGTCGATATCATTAGTTTTCCTACGGATTCATGGTATATTTTCATGGTTTGCAAAATCGAAAGGGTTTGGTTGAGGTCCGCCCTCGTTGTTGTTTTTATACGAATATACATAAATCGTAGGCGGGTTTTTGGGTGTTTTCCAATTCCGTATTCGTTTAGAATTGGTTGTGATTGTGTTCTTCGTATCGTTAGGTTCGTGATTATCGGCTCCTAACGTCCGTCGGTGTTTTCCTTCCGTTCGTAGCGTCGTCTATAATTCAAGGCAAGTATTTTTGGAAACCTTTATGCTTAGCGTGAAATGGTAATGTATATTGTGTGTACTATGCTCACCCTGGGAGGGTCCGATGGGGCCTCGGGGGAATCTATGACTTCACTCTGGATTCACGAGTTTGTTTCGCTAGCCAGCTCGGGAGGGTCCTTAGAGGCCTCGGGTGGGATTCATGGTGGCGTCCTGGTCTTAGGCGATGCTTGTGCATGACTTGTTTTATAAAGTGGCCAGCTCGGGAGGGTCCTTAGAGGCCTCGGGTGGGATTCATGGTGGCGTCCTGGTCATAGGCAAATTTATTATTTGACTGTTTGTTTCCGGAAAAGACATGTCTGGTTTTGGTTTTTGAAATGATTTGGTGCATGTACTATGAAATGTGTAAGCGTTTGGGTTGCCTTGATTACTTGTACTAGCGTAATTGCTAACCCCTTTTGGGGACCCGTTTTGGGGAAATTCTTGTTATGGATTTCAGGTTATGTTCTTCCGGACGAGCTGGGACAGTACGAGGATGCTGGCCAGGGTCGTTGACATGTGCATTTGGGTCTTCTTATTTATTTTGCTTACTTCGATATGGTTGTCTCCCATATTTATAAACTTATAGATTGTACTCGCGAGTACTTAGGTTTTCCTTTTCGAACTCCGTTTTGTATTACCTTAAATTGCTACATTGTCGGTTGATGCTTATTTCGCTGGTCGCTCTGGGCGTATTTTAAATGTGTTGTATTGTTTAAATGTGTGTGAGGGCTAACCGAGATGGTTAGTCGAATGATGTTTTCTTGTTGTAGCCTGGTGGGTCCCATGTAGGGGCCCACAGCGCTGTAATATACTCCGAATATCTCGGGGTGTTACAGAAAATGGTATCGGAGCACTATGTTTATGGATACCTAGGCTTGTTGGTTATTTGGGTCTAGTCGTGTTTTGTTTTGCACATTGTCACACCGTTGCCAGCATCTCAGTACTTCCAGTGCTCGTAAGTTTTCTTATTCGGCCCTTCTGTTTCTTGCATTGTATTTCCACTTTTGAATTGTAGTTGCTTTTCCTCCCTTACTCATCATCGATATACTTCTGTTATCTCTTAACACCAGTATGGATGCCGGAGGAAACCGTGGTCATGGTCGTGGTCGTGGTCGTGGACGCGGCCGAGGACGTGGGGCAGCCGGTGGCGCGGCCACGTCGCATTCTTCGGGAGCCAGCAGTACCGGTGACTGTCACAGTCATGCTTCTTCTCAGGAGCGCGCCGACCTTGGTATTGCGGCCGTTATGCAGCAAATGGTTAACCAGATGGCGGCGATAGCTCAAGTGGTTCAAAACCCCGATCAGGCCCATGCTAATCGGGGCGGAGCAGATCGTTGGCTCCAAGATGTCATCAAGATGCATCCTCCTCAGTTTTCGGGAGCATCAGACCCGATCGGCTGGGAGGGGTGGATCAAGGAGATATCTAAGGTCTTCGTTGCCACCAACTGTCCCGAGGACCGCAAGGTCCCTATTGCCCAGTACTTTCTCACTGGGGATGCTACGGATTGGTGGGAGGCCGTTGGGCCCAAAGATCATGTTGCTTCGTGGGCCGAATTTCAGGAATTGATGGAGACCGAATATTGCCCGTGGCCGGTCAGACAGGCTCGAGTGCATGCTTTCTATGATGCTCAACCACGGGATATCTCCGTATCTCAAGCCATTGCCGATTTTAACAGGGTGTTGGGTTATGTGAAGACCCAAGTTGTCGAGGAGAGCGACAAAATTTTCCATTTTTCCAGGAGGATGAAACTGTCGATTTGGGACTACATGTCCGGTCTTGTCTGCACTACCCTGAAGGATTATCAGAGTCGAGCCCTTGCCTATGATATGTCGGTGATGGCCAGTGCGGCGGTTTGGGAGAGTAAGAAACAGAAATCCACCGGAAATTTCTCGGGTCACAAGGGTGGAGGTCAGCAGAAGTCTCAGTCTGCGAATATTCCTGGAAGTAATTTGGCTCGTTTCTCTGGGGGCTATCGAGGTACTACCAGTGCTTTCGTTCGGGATACCAAATGCTTTAATTGTGGCGAGCCGGGCCATCAGAACCGGGAGTGTCTTCGTCCGCCTCTGATTTGTCATACTTGTGGTCAGTCGGGCCACAAGGCTTCCTTTTGTGAGCGGGCAAGGCGGCTTCTTGGTGCTCAGACTTCTCTTCCAGCACCTATGGAGCCGAGTGTGAATCAGGGCTCTTTTGCTCCGCAGCCTCCACCGGGTGCCGGTCGGGGTCAGCCCGCTAGAGGGGGAACTTCCAGTGTTGGCTCCGCCCCTCCACGCATCTATGAGATGAGAAGGGCCGATGATCCAGCGGCCACTATGGCGACAGGTACCGTTCATATCCATTCCCATCCTGTCAGTGTGCTTTTTGATTCGGGTGCTACGCATTCATTCATTTCTCTAGAGTGTGTGCGCCGTTTGAGTCTTGACTTCTTATCACCCTGCGATCCTTTCATCGTTAAACTTCCTAGCGGTGATAGAATCGTCGGTGATCGAGAGGTTCGGGACTGTCCTGTGTTTATTTGTGAGAGGGCTTGGCTCTCTAATCTTATTGTTGTGAGTATTGAGGGTGAGGATTTGATTCTCGGGGATGATTGGCTCGAGCGGCATGGTACAATCATGAACTACCGCACGAGGATCATTACCATGCTAGCCGAGGACGGCACTGAACACTCTTTCGCGGGGCGAAAGAGAAACCAGAAGTTTGTTATTAACACCTTGAAGGCGATGAGACTCCTACGAAAGGGGTGTACTGGTTATTGGTGCTACGCCTTGAAGGCGGAGGATGGTGGAGTCGAGCTTTCGTCGATTCCAGTCGATAGTGAGTTTCCTGATGTATTTCCTGACGAGTTACCGGGATTGCCACCGGATCGTGAGGTTGAGTTTGCTATAGAGTTAGAGCCGGGCGCGGCTCCGATTTCAAAGGCGCCGTATCGTATGGCACCTTCAGAGATGTCCGAATTGAAGAAGCAGTTGAGTGAGCTTCTTGAGTCGGGTTATATTCGACCGAGCGCTTCGGCTTGGGGCGCACCGGTTTTGTTTGTTCGGAAGAAGGATGGTTCACTGCATTTGTGTATCGACTATCGCGAACTAAACAAGGTGACCATCAAGAACAGGTATCCTTTACCGAGGATTGACGACTTGTTCGACCAGTTGCAGGGGGCCGCGGTATTCTTGAAGATTTATTTGAGATCGGGGTACTATCAGCTCCGGGTGAGGGAGTCCGATGTGCCGAAAACAGCTTTTCGGACGAGATACGGACATTATGGGTTCGTAGTTATGCCTTTCGGCTTAACTAATGCGCCGACGGTGTTCATGCAGTTGATGAACAAAGTCTTTATTGAGTATTTGGATAAGTGTGTAGTCGTCTTCATTGACGATATTCTTATCTATTCGAGGAATGAGGAAGAGCATGCCCATCATTTGCGGATAGTGTTAGACATTTTGAGGACTGAGCAACTCTATGCGAAGTTCTCGAAATGTGAGTTCTGGCTGAAGGAAGTGATGTTTTTGGGTCACGTGATTTCAGCCGAGGGAGTCCGAGAGGATCCGCAGAAGATTGAGGCAGTGTTGGATTGGGCGCCGCCCAAGAATGTGAATGAGATCCGTAGTTTCTTGGGTCTGGCTGGCTACTACTGTAGGTTCATCGAGGGTTTCTCAAAACTGGCTCGGCCGCTTACGCAGTTGCTCCAGAAGTCTGAGAAGTTCGTCTGGAATAACGAGAGACAGTCGAGTTTCGAGGAGCTGAAGAGGCGTTTGACTTCAGCCCCGGTTTTAGCGTTGCCGTGTGGCAACGAGAGTTTTGTTGTTTACAGTGATGCTTCGGGTCAGGGTATTGGGTGTGTATTGATGCAGCACGGCAAGACCATTGCATATGCGTCGAGACAGTTGAGGACGTATGAGCTTAACTACCCTACTCACGATTTGGAGTTAGCGGGAGTTGTTTTTGCGCTCAATCTCCAAAATATAAATCGTGAGTTCAATTCACTTATCGAGGCGTTAGAAACCTTGTGGCGTGTTTGAATCGCACCTTCCGGTTTGCTACGGCGCGTCACGTAGAGGGCTTGAAGTAAAACAATCATTTGCTTAATATTGGAACGATCTTGGGAACTAAAATCATACTAGCGAGAGCGGTTACCATGGCAAGTCGTGTGGGGATCGCATCAGTTGGCTTCGGAGCTCGGTTTTTTCCATTACTAAGTGGTATCTATTTTCCTTCATTTTCATAATCTTCTTATCTTACCATCCTATTCTTTCTTTCTATCTTCTAAACCTTCCGTCTTCTTAATATAAAAAAAAGTATACAAAAAAAGTATACAAAAAAAGGTATACAAAAAAAAAGTATACAAAAAAAAAGTAGACAAAAAAAAAAGTATACAAAAAAAAAAGTATACAAAAAAAAGTATATAAAAAAAAGTATACAAAAAAAATACCTATATATATATATATATATATATAAATATACCTATTTTATCACAAAGGTCGGCTCTACCACCACATTGAATATATATACATATACATATCTATCACGAAGGTCGGTTCTACCACTACAGTGAATATATATACATATACATATCTATCACGAAGGTCGGTTCTACCACCACAGTGAATATATATATATATATACATACATATACATATCTATCACGAAGGTTGGTTCTACCACCACAGTGAAATATAAAATAAATATAAAGCTGGAGTGCGGATTACCGCCCCTGTAAAATTAAATACTTGTCACAATACTACCCTATATAATCACCTTGTGAGTTGTGGGACATTTATATAAAGCCGAGTGATTAAAGGCAAGAACAGTGCAAAAAAAAAAACTAAAAGAGTGATACACGAGCGTTGGGTGATCGAGCGATATACGTGAGGATCTTGTGAGGACTAATTTGTGTGTGTCAAAAAAAAAATAAAAACAAAAAAAAAAGAGAAAAAAAGGGCAAAAAAAAAAGAAAGGCAAAAAAAAAAGCCAAAGAAAAAGCAAAAAAAAGGGCAAAAAAAAAAAAGAAAAGCCAAAAAAAAGAGCAAAAAAAATGTCGAAATCCGATATTGAAAAAAATGAAGGAAACAAAGCCCTTCAGAACATAAAAGAAATGCTCACCCAATTAATTAGAAGACAAGATCGACAAGAAGAAGCGATCAAAAATTTACAAAAAAATAAAGAGGATGAGCATCACCGTAGAAGAAGGAATCCGAGTCCCATCTCATATAGAGAGTACGAGGATGAAACATTCTCTGAGGATGGGACTTACTAAAATCGAGGAGGAAGTGGTCGAGGAGGTTGGAGAGAACAAGGTAGACGGTATGAAAGGGAAGGACGAAACGAGGAAGACCGAAGTATGGGAAATATAAAAATGAAAATCCCAGCCTTCGAAGGGCGGAGCGATCCCGACACATACCTTGACTGGGAGAGGAAGTTGGAAACTATATTTGACTGCCACAACTATGCTAGTACTAAGAAAATGAGGTTAGCAATAACCGAATTTTCCGAGTATGCCAGCATTTGGTGGGACCAACTTGTGACGGATAGAAGGAGGAATGGAGAGAGGCCACTTAATAGTTGGTAGGAATTAAAGATTGTAATGCGTAGAAGATTTGTTCCTAATTATTATGATAAGGAACTATTTTCTCGCCTTCAATTTTTAAAACAAGGTTCAAGGAGCATAGAAGATTTTCGAAAGGAAATGGAGATGTTAATGATCCGGGCCGATGTGAGGGAGTCGAGGGAGGCCACAATGGCGAGATTTCTACATGGCATGCGGGCGGAAATCTCTAAAGAAGTTGATAAACAATATTATGTTGAATTCGAGGACATGGTATATGCAGCGATCAAAATTGAGAGGAATTTGCGAAAGGGAGGCAACAATACTTACTCTACGGGGTACACAACTCCTTGGAAGCCTCAAACGGGAAATCGAGACGTATCCAAGGGTAGTTTTGATAAAAGCACCATTAAGGGGAAGTTTGAGATGGGGAGTACTAGTCGAACAAAACTCGAAGTCAAATCTACATCCGTAGAAAATACAAACACAAGAATAAGGGACATCAAGTGTTTTCGATGCCACGAGCGAGGACACATTGCATCCCAATGCACTAATAAACGAGCAATGATACTTAGGGAGGACGGAGAATATGAAACAGATGATGAAGATGAGGAAGAAGTAAAAGAAGAAAGTGATGAAGGGGAGCTAGAATTCGCACCCGCACTTGTCATTAGGAGGGTGTTGAATGTGAAGGCAAAGGAGGAAGAGAGCAACGATAACGAACAGCGAGAAAATCTTTTTCACACTAGATGTTTTGTGAAAAATAAAAATTGTAGTGTGATCATTGATAACGGAAGTTGCACCGATGTGGCTAGTGCGATGCTAGTCGAGGGGTTAGAATTACCAACAAGGCGACATCCTAAGCCTTATAGACTTCATTGGCTAAACGATTGCGGAGAGGTTCGGGTGAATAAACAGGTACTCATAACCATCACAATTGGAAAATACCATGATGATATCCTATGTGACGTTGTACCAATGCACGCTTGCCATATTTTGTTGGGGAGACCATGACATTATGATCGAGATGCCCAACTTAGCGGGAAGAAGAATCGTTACTCATTTGAGAAAGATGGGAGGAAAATCACATTAGTTCCCATGACGAAAATACAAGTCCATGAAGATCAAATTCGACTCCAAAAAGAAGTTGAAGAAAAAGAAAAAGAAAAGGAAAAAGAAAAAGAAAACCAAAAAGAAAAAGGAAAAGAAAAAGAGAAAGAAAAGGAAAAAGAAAAAGAAAAGGAAAAAGAAAAACAAAGAGAAAAAGAAAAAGAAAAGAAAGAAAAAGAAAAAGAAAAAAATGAAAAATAAAAAAAAATGTTTATTTATAAGTGCAAAGGAAGTCGTTAAAGAAGTTGAGGAGGGGCAACCCGCATACTTACTTCTTACGAAACGAATTTGCACTCTTGATGATGATAAAAACCGGAATGTTCTGAGTACTATAAAAATTCTATTGCAGGACTTCAATGATGTTTTTTCGGAAGAGCTACCACCCGGTTTGCCACCAAAAAGAGGGATCGAGCACCAAATCGACTTTGTGCCAGGAGCCGTCATTCCAAACCGACCAGCACACCGAAATAATCCTGAAGAAACTAAGGAGATTCAGCGGCAAGTCGAGGAGTTATTAAGTATTGGGTATATCCGAGAAAGTTTGAGTCCTTGCGCCGTTCTGATAATTGTCGTACCAAAGAAAGACGGGACTTGGAGAATGTGCACCGACTGCCGAGCGGTGAATAATATCATGGTAAAGTATCGACATCTAATTCCAAGGTTAGATGATATGTTGGACGAATTACATGGTTCGCGTGTGTTTAGTAAAATTGATTTAATAAAAGGTTATCACCAAATTCGTATGAAAGAAGGGGATGAATGGAAAACGGCCTTTAAAACTAAATACGGATTATTGAATGGTTGGTAATGCCTTTTGGTCTTACAAATGCACCGAGCACTTTTATGCGGCTAATGAATCATGTTTTGCGTGCTTATATTGGAAAATTTGTTGTCGTATACTTTGATGATATTCTCATTTATAGCAAGAGTACGTATTTAACACGTTGAACATTTAAGATTGGTTTTAATTACCTTGAAAAAGGAACAATTATATGCTAGTCTTAAGAAATATACTTTTTGCATGAGTGAGGTTATATTCCTTGGGTATGTCGCACATCAAAGACCATCCAAAGGATCTCGTGATTGGAAACATTGAAGACGGTGTTCAAACCCGAAGGAGAACCACCGAATTTATGGTTCATTGTGCTTTTGTATCCGAAATAGTTCCCAAGAATATATCCGAAGCTCTCGATGATGAAAGTTGGGTGATGGCAATGCAAGAGGAGCTAGTTCAATTCATGCACAATAATGTATGGAATTTAGTTCCCCTCCTAAAGATAAAACAATTATCGGAACTAAATGGGTGCATAAAATTAAGAGTGACGAATATGGTTATCCAATTCGAAATAAATCTCGTTTGGTCGCTCAAGGGTATAATCAAGAGGAAGGTCTTGATTATGAAGAAAGTTTTGCTCCCGTGGCTCGACTCGAATATATCCGCTTGCTATGTGCATTTACCGCCCATAAAAAGATCAAACTATTTCAAATGGATGTGAAAAGCGCATTCTTGAATGGCTACATTCAAGAAGAAGTCTACGTCAAGCAACCTCCCGGTTTTGAAGATCATCAATTTCCGGATCATGTCTACAAGCTCAACAAGGCACTCTACGGGTTGAATCAAGCACCCCGAGCATGGTATGATCGTTTAAGTCAATTTTTAATTGCAAATGACTATAAAAGAGGCAAAGTCGATAATACCTTGTTTGTTAAAATATTGAATGATGATATACTTGTTTGCCAAATCTACGTTGATGACATTGTATTTGGAGCTACTAATGAATCTCTGTGCCAAGACTTATCTAATCTTATGAAAGGAGAGTTCGAGATGAGTATGATGGGAGAATTAACATTCTTCCTTGGGCTTCAAATCAAGCAATGCGAAGATGGAATCTTTATCCATCAAACAAAGTACTCAAACGACCTCCTCAAGAAATTCAAAATGGAAAGTAGCAAGGTGATATGTACGCCAATGTCTTCATCATTGAAGCTTGAAAAAGATGAAAATGGCAAATCTGTAGATCAAAAATTATATCGAGGTATGATCGGATCTTTGTTATATTTGACTGCATCTAGGCCACAGATAATTTTTGCTACATATTTATGTGCTCAATTCCAAGCTAATCCCAAGGAATCACATTTAACTGCTTGTAAACGCATTTTTCGCTACTTAAAATGGACTATTGGACTAGGTCTATGGTATCCTTCTTGCTTGGATTTCAATTTAATTGCATATAGTGACGCCGATTTCGGCGGATGTAAAATTGACAAAAAGAGTACCAGTGGTACATGTCATTTTATTGGATCATGTTTAATATCCTGGGGAAGTAAAAAGCAAACCAGTGGAGCATTGTCTACAGCTGAGGCCGAATATGTCGCTGCAGGGAGCGCCTGTGCTCAGGTGTTGTGGATTAAAAATCATCTCCGCGACTACGGCATATCTTTTGAAAATACCCCTATTCTATGTGATAATACAAGTGCGATTAATCTGAGTAAAAATCCTGTGTTACATAGTAGAACTAAGCATATATACAATAGACATCATTTTCTACGCGATCATGTTCAGAAAAAAGATATCTGTTTAATTTTTGTCGGGACAAAGGACCAACTCGCTGATATTTTTACAAAACCTCTTCCTGAAGAATCATTTAATTCTATTCGTTTACAACTTGGTATGGGACATATAGACAATTTTTGAAATAAGTTTTCTACTCAAGAAATCAATATCCTTGATTCGCTTCATTCGCTAGCGTGCGCTAGCTTCACTTTCTTAACGCGCGCTAAATACCACTTTCGATAGCGTACGCTAATCGTCTCTGCCTTGCGTATGCTAATTAAAACCTTTCGTATTCCAAATCAGCTACTGGACAGTCCAGTAAGCTTCCTATTTTTACCTAATGTACGCTAACCTTATGTTTCTAGCGTACGCTAATTAAAAATAACCAGTTGACTATATAAACTCTGTACGACCCAGAAACACTTTCATCCTTTCTTAACGTACGCAATAGCTAGAAAACCTCTTCCAACAAAACCCTAGCCGCAAAATCCGATCTTTCAAACTTCCGATTTATCTCTCAAATCTTCAAATTCCTTCAGTATGTCTAGCAAGGGACGCAAAACCATGGAGAAAACCTACAAATGCCCTCGCAACACCGAATACGACGCGACCCGATTTGTTTCCTACGCCGCATCGAAGGTGTTCTTCGATATCCTCCCTCAGGAGAATCTTACCGACTGCTACTTCTTTAATTTCAGCAGTCTTGAACGGGTTAAAGTCAGTATTCGTGAGTTTTTTGAAGCATTAGGGATAGCTCGGTTCGTTGAATGCAAAGAAATCATTTACCCTGCTTGTGTCCGCGAATTTTATGCAAATTTGCACTTGGGTGACGGTAATGGTGGTCTTGTTTTGGGTAGTCTGGTGAAGGGTACAGTGGTGAAGATTTCCTCGGAAATACTTCACGAATTGTTTGGTTTATCGAAGGATGGTTATGATTGCATTGGGAAATCTATTGCTGAAGAGTCTCTTGTGTCCGAAAGAAATGTCGCTGACTTTTTGTGCTCAAAAACGGTCATCGAGGTTCGGAAGTCAGGGAAGTTCGTGGGCTGATCTCCGATTTCATTCGATACACACATCCGTCGTTCCCATTCCCATCCTCCTCTTCCGACCCAGCACCTTAGAATCTAGGATCTTGATGCTTGATTGTAGAACCTTATCATCCGAATGTCTTTATGTTTCATGTCTTGAAATTTTATGTATTGCTTGAACTTTGTTTTAATGGAATTTGCATTTCGCTTCATTTGGTATTTGCTGTTTACGTGTATTGTTGTTTACATGACTTTGTTTTGATTCATGACATTTTGTTGGTATTATTTGTTAAAAATGTAACAATTCAGGGGGAGTTTCTTTTTGCTTATGTCAAAAAGGGGAAGAATACTTCAAAAACCGAAACGCACTAATATATTGAACAAGTTACCTTGATTCAAATCATTTAAAATGTTTTTGCAGGTATAAATTAAATGTTTTGACATCATCAAAAAGGGGGAGATTGTTGACTCAAAAAGTATTTTGATGATAATTTCATTCAAAACATTTAATAAAATCAATCTCAGCACGCTGTTATATTGAAGAAGCAAAATGGACTTAGCGCACGCTACCTATACGCAGTAGCGCACGCTATCGAGGAATATGTATACACCTAGTCGATCACCTGCAGTCCAGTGAAATTACCTGATGAATAGCGCACGCAAGATCTTCAACATTTGCGCACGCTAAATTACTACAGTTAGCGCACACAACACAACAATATTAACGCACGCTATCGCATCATTCGGTCAGAGGAAAGAAAGGTCTGGAAAACGGTTTTGCGCATGCTATGAACAATTATTTACGTACGCTAATACAAGGTCTTAGCGCACGTTATTCTTCATTACTTGCGCACGCTACCGGATATCATGGTCAGTAGTCCAGTAGCTACTGGACTCAAAATAAGAAGGGCTTTACGTACGCTACACAGGGTAAAGTACGTTACTGAAGAAAACATTTAGCGCACGCTACGATATATTATTAGCGCACGCTAAATCACCAACGACTTCATTGGAATTTCTACCGTTAAAAAGCAAGAGTCATTGAAGATCCGTGAAATCTGGAAAAGCTGGAATTAATTAATACTAGCGCACGCTATGCATGTTTGCTAGCGCACGCTAAGTTCAAATTTAGCCGTTGGATAAAGAGACGTTGAGGAGACAAACCAACACTTTCAAAGTCAAGATTGAAGACCTGTTCACCAACCGATAACGCACGCTACGAATACATGAATAGCGCACGCTAGCCATACAATTTTACCGTTGGAGCAGTTTTGTGACCGTTCAGGAAAGCCATGTCGAATCGTTTGCGACGCTAGAAGGCATTATTAGCGCACGCTAATAATACAAATTTCAGTTTTTAAAGAATGGCTCACGACTATAAATACCCAAGGGACTTGGGTATCATACACACAACTTCAAGCATACAAGCATACAAGCAATCAAAGCATACTTGAGCTCATTTTCATATCTTTATTGCATTTTAAGTTGTGAGAAGAGAAATACAAAGAGTGATATACCTTGTAATATTTATTATACTTTGTATTCCTTCATTTGATTGTAAGTGTTGCATCACTTACACTTGAGCGTATGAGAAACGAATCAAGAGTCACTAATCCGGTGTTATTAGGATCTTTGATCCGGCATTGTTAGGATTATACTCCCATATTCGTATAGTGAGGATTATCTAGTTCCTATAGAACACTATATATACAAAAGTTTATATTGAGAGAGAGGTTGAGCTTAGACCGATAGAAGACAAGCGGTTGTAACGGTTGTGTACTCGGACCGATCGAAGACGAGTCAAATTTGAGGTTGTTCTTGAGCCAATAGAAAAGGAAGTCGGAGAGAGGACGTAGGCAAGTTGCCGAACCTCTATAAATCTTTGAGTCTTTATTTTCCGCACTATTTTTCATTTATTCACAAGAAATTTCGTTATTCCGCATTACCACTATTCAACCCGCCTTCTAGTAATAAATTTATCTCTTCATGCCGAGGTCCAGAAGAAATCACAAGGGCAGACTCCTTCATCTGTGGAGTCTTCATCTGAGACTGAGCGGTCAACAGTTTGTTCATTAGCCCAGCTAAGTTACACGCAATCTCATTGCAGTTGAAGTTCATAACAAACTCAGAGAAGGAATCAGGGAGAGACTGTAGGATAGGGTTAGTTTGAAGAGAAATATCGATTTTAAAATCAAGAGCCTCCAATCACTCGATCATAGATATCATTTTGAGGATGTGTTCCCCAACCTTCTCACCTTCCTTCATCCTTGCACCGAACAGTTGCTTGGATGTCTCATATCAAGCAATTCTGCTGTGCTCACCATAAAGCTCGCTTAAGTGAGATAGAATCTGCCTAGCAGAAGTCATTTTCTCATGAGCTCTCTGAAGCTCATTAGACATAGAAGCCATCATCTAAGCACGAACTTTTACGTCATCCTTAACCCTCTTTCGTGGTTTTAAATCTCTTCTTGATTGGCTCTAGTCCGCACTGGTGGCACCGGAATATCCATCTCCAAGACGTATCCTAGTGCCTCTATACTGAGGATAATCATCAGATTACGGAGCCAATCCACAAAGTTAGGTCCGATCAAGGTGTTCTTTTCGAGTAGAATTGCGAGTGGGTTTATTGTCATATTGAGAGTTATGTCTGCATTAAGTATAACAGATTAATT
The DNA here is from genome assembly GCA_033398695.1 of Orobanche coerulescens. Lineage (NCBI taxonomy): Eukaryota > Viridiplantae > Streptophyta > Magnoliopsida > Lamiales > Orobanchaceae > Orobanche > Orobanche coerulescens. Next base: position 119,214,641 of record CM065803.1, read on the forward strand.
AGTAACTCGTTCAATTATGATCTGAGTATAGAATTAAGGTCTTTTCTATTCTTGTTACCCAGCTCCCACTATTTTATCGAAATAACACATTCCCATGTTAAATTCGGAAGTATCGTCGCTCTACTTCATAGTGGTGATCGAGTTCTTTATAAATCTTAATAGAGGGCAACCGAACAGGTTTCTAGTCTATTAATTTTCATAAAGTGGTGTCCAACACCAACCCATCTAATGGATGAGACGATCTTCTTTTTCCCCTTGTTCACTCCCCTCAACCTATACGGTTTCTATGGTTCGTGAACAAGTTAAGTTTATACCATCGACACAAATCAGTTTCACAATTGAATCTTATCCGGCCACCATCTATATCTACATGAGTGTTTCCAGTTGGAACATCTACTATTTCGCCATGCCATATCCACACTGTATAGTTGGTGTTTATCCCTTCACAAACCAGATGTTCACGAATTGTGTCAGCCTCATGTCGTCTCCCATTCATACACTTCACACAAGGGCAAAAGTATCGTTCATCGGGTTCCAAGCGATGTTGTCGAGCAAATTTAAGAAATTGCTCAATTCCATTGTCATACTCCGCACTCGCACGACTTGCATTCATCCAACTTCGATCCATTTCTTCTTTTCTGTTACACATACTATGTTCATCAATTTTCTATTGTTTTGTATAAAGGGGAAGAATTTCATTTCTATATGATTACTAACTTTTTCAAAATTGTTTTGACAGAGAGAATGACAAAGGTATGGTAGTCCTATAATTGTTGTTTAAAATAGAAACATGAACGACGGTTGTCAAAATAGAATTAACTGTATACTACGTCAACTTATGGCTTTGTCAAGATTGCTAACTCTATCTGCACGAACTGTTGGGAGAAGATCCTTAAGACGAAAGTTAACATCTATCCCTAAGGAAGAAAATCCTTAAGAAGTTAACCAAAGCTATCCCGAAATAATTCGTGTTCCACAAAATAGTGTTGTCAAAAGCAACACACATAATTAAACATGCACACTCAACTAAATCGATTAAATTATACGACAAACAAGAAGAAAATAACATGTAAAACTACATTACACACTCACATACACATAGTGCACACGCACATACATATTCTGTCCGTTATGTGCATTTGAATACCACGTTTGTGATTATTGTGGTTTTATTGAGGTTTTAACATTATTCTCCAAAACAATCCAGGTATAACTAAAAGTCCACACACAAACAATACACACAACACACACTGCCACACACAATACACACACACACACACTGCCACACACAATACACACACACACTGCCACACACACACACAATACACACACACACACACACTGCCACACACAATACACACACACACTGCACGCACACACACTGCCACACCTATACATGCACATACACACACAACACACACATTAAACATCACACAACAATCCTTAAAAGACTAGAAAAAATTACCAAATAGGAACAAAGAAGAGAGTTCGGAATAATTACCAAATAATTCACGGTGGTCGATTGCGAAACGCCGAGGAGGTTGCGGGGGTCGCGAGGTCGCCGGAGTTCGCGGGGGTCGTGAGGTCGCCGCAGTTCGTGGGGGTCACGAGGACGCCGGAGGTCGCGGGGGTCACGAGGTCACCGGTGGTCGCGGGTCGCCTGTGAAAAGTCGCGAGTCGAAGCGTAGGAAGAAAGAAAGGAAAAATAAGAAAGAAAGAAAGAAACGGGCTGTAATTAAATGGAACATTAACGGTTTTCAAGTAACCGTTAGAAGAGGAAAAAGAACGGCGGTTTTCAAGTAACCGCCGTAAAATAGGAAAAATTAACGGCGGTTGCTTAATAACCGCCGTTAATTGGCGGATTTTAACAATGGGTTGGCAAAACCGCCGTTAACTTCTTAATTTAACAGGGTTTCTTTTTTCACCGCCGTTAATTTTTCATAATATTTACGAACCGTGCCACCGCACAAATTTAAGAGCGGTTTTAAGATAACCGCTGTTAATTGTCCGCTGTTAAATGGGTATTTTGTAGTAGTGAATGATTTACGTACGCAATGCCCATGCAATAGCGTACGTAAATGCCTATATTTGGCGTGCGCAAGTGTCCGGCCATAGCATGCGCTACTCATAGTTGACTCGTTTGTCTGTATGCTCCGAAGACGGGCCCACACACCGAAAGCATCTGACAAGGATAAGATTCCTTTTGTCCGATCTACAATTAGCGTGCGTTAAGCCTATGCTTAGCGTGCGCTAATCCTTCATAACAAACATCCATTGACCTTGTCGGCACATGCGCCGAAAGTGGTCGGGTATTAGCACACATAGATTCCTTCTGATCTGGTCTGTACTAGCGTACGCTATCCTTTGCCTTTAGAGTGCACTAAACCTGCACGATAGCGTGCGCTATGCTTGAATATTAGCGCGCGCTAATAAGGCTATACTTAGCCATTTTCAGCTATTCTTGTCCAATGTTTCAACATAAATAACACGAACATACGACAACCGAATACATATACTCCTTCCAACAATATTCTCATATGTTACGCCCGACACACAATATCTTCAAATACAACTATCAACCAAATGCAGTAATTTTACCAATATAGTTGTCTCAGTCCTTGAATTGCTTTATCCATACTGTACAGATTCCACGATGTATAACATAACTTGGATAAAATAACAATAAACAATAGTAGTAGAGATTCCTAATATTACATATTACACCACTTAAAATAAGTTTCGTCCTCGAAACTTGCAATCCGTCATAAAGAAACAAACAAACCATTCAACCCAAAATTTCCCGAAACTATCACGATAACGATCGATCATCATTATTACTGAATAACCAAAATAGCATACTTACAAATGCGCACAGTCGGCGATCTCTTGAGATACTAGCAAGTGATTCCACTGTAAAGCTTTAGCACGCTTACAATCACAATTCCATGAGTCTTAACAAAATATATCATCTTTGGATGAAATAATCTATCCGCATCAAATCATGTCTGCCTGATTACACAATCAATTCCCAATCTGCTAAAAACCAATAATACACGATACATCTATGAAACAGCTGCTCAACACAATGGCAACGAATCCCGAAACATCGACACAAAATCTAAACGCTCAGATGATCACCAGCAATGATCAACCAATAAATTAACCGAGAATATCATCGACATGGTAAGCTCTACTACGACCAATCCAAAGTTCAAAACGCAGCCGAGAATATCATCAACATGATAAACTTCAATACTACCGACGAAGGATCAACAAGAACCGAGAATACCATCGCATGGTAAGCTCTAACACGATCAATACAGAACCACAGAAACCGATATACGAAAGAACAAAATTCTCAAAATAGTAACAAATCACATACAGTGAATCTCAACGAAACACAACCGACTGGTGAACATACCCCTCGGCATACGAACAACCAATCGTAAATCGGCGAACATACCAAATCATACAAGGACTGGGAATGACCAATCATTACCTAAAATAACCATCATGTACATGAATCTACAACACGCAGTATATTTCTCTTATCTAATCAATCAACCGATCATCCCTGGATAACCATACTATCATACTAGAGTTCGGATCTCTTTTCCTCGTACCATCGATATGATATCCAGTTTGTGAGTCACACTCATAACTTCACCATGATATGCACTATGCACTAAATGCGTATGTATATCAGTCACATTTTCAAAACCAGTTTGAAATCACATAGTCTCGTCAAGAAGACAAATTTTTTAAAGTTCTTTCAAAAATTTCAAAACTCAAAACATAAATTTTCGTAGGACCACGAAATCAATTTTCGAAAAATTAAATCGGCTCACTTACGTCAAGAACTCGATGAAAATTCTTTTCGAATACACTCGATTAAATAAAATGAAATTATGCAAAAGCTCGACTACATCCATACTCCTGTATACTAATTCGGTTCGTCACCAATTCCACTGACATTCCATCGGAAAACCACACGATAGAGTTCCAAAATCTTAATGTATAGACTCCGACAAAAACTCCTTTTCCACATATGACTCGCAACGTCGACTATTATCCCATCCTGGATCACCTCAACTCTGCTATGACAAAACATTGAATAATCAACAAATCAAACACAGCGAAAGACTACCCGAGAAGTTTCATTTGAATAGGTAAATCAAAACCCTGAAAGGCAATAATAAAATAGATAAACGATTGGTAAAGTGTTTTACAAATCTCGGGAGTTTTAAGAAAACAGAAAAGCCTTTTGAAACATTAGGGTCTCAGCCCATATCCCGTTCCACATAACAAGAAGTTTATAAAGTAGAAAAACCTTTTGGACCTCAAGTCCTAAGTTATAAAACTATTTCAAAATCGATTGGGTCTCGGACCAAAAATCATTTTCCGTAAAACATCCGTAAAACATTCATTTTGAAAAGTATCATTTTCAAATGCTCAAAAACAGTTTCAGATATCTCAAAATGTACTAACATGACTACATGTTCTTCTCAACTATCCACAACATTTTCCCCAAATGCACAACTCTGTTCCAAAACTTAACCGACATATTGATTTCCAAAATCATAACTTCTCAAGATCATCAATCCTGTCACAACTTTGTCATCTCATACTGTAACGCATAATATCTTTCTGAATCTCAAAACATATTAACTTAGAACGGCAATAAATCTCAATGAAATTCAAAAATCCAAATGCTTACAGATCGTGAAGCAGACGATTCCCCATGATACTGGCACATGTCTCAACTATAGAAAATACTCGACACAGATATTTTCAAAACACATATTTTGCAAACTCAGTTCAACTCGAGAACACAACACATCTCTATCCGAAGAAACACGTTAGTATCATTTGGAAAAGTTTACAACGACCCTAGTACCTGTAACACCCCGATATATTCGGAATAATTACAGCGCTGTAAATCCTTTGTATAAGAATTTACAAGGCTAATTTAAGAAATACGGAAAAAATACAAAAGTGTCATCAATGGAAAAGAAGTTCAAACCCGTTCGACAATTCAAATGAGTCCATTATTACAAAACATCCCCAAAATCATCAACAACATATGCGTACTTGAGTACTGGAAAATAACCATAAAACAAAATAACATAATCCACATCACTGAGCCATTTCATCGTCATGTAGGTACTGTGGCTGCTTCCCCACTCCTCGGCTACCTGAACATCAAAACAAATGTCCACCCCCGAAGGGATTAGCAAAACGATGCTAGTACAAGTATCATAATACATAAATCATCAATGCATCATAAAACATACAAAAGGGACTTCCGTCACTGGAATCCAACGATGCGAATCCTCCCGATTCCATCAACACAATACGGGGTAATCCAACGATCCAGCGCCCTCGGTATAGATCCCCATGATGATCCCGTCGGACCAACGCATGGTGGAAAACCCGTCCAACGATCCAGCGCCCTCAGCATAGATCCCCATGATGATCCCGTCGGACCAACGCATGGTGGACATTCGATCCAGCGCCCCCAGCATAGATCCTCATGACCCCCCTCGGATCATTTACAATATAAACCATGCAATCATGCATACACATATGCAATTCAATATGTTCATCAACACGAACAATTAATAATGAATACCACGACAAATCAAAGAAAATAATCTCATACTCGATAACATAAACAAAATCGTATGCATGACCAAAGTTCCAATATAAACAAAACTCAATATACGATACTTGCCTCAAAGATGGCAAGGACTAAATACTCTCACGAATGTCACACGTCCGCAGGCCGCCGTCGCTTGATCGATTACTATGCAAGGTTCGGATGTAATGCCAGTTCGTGGTTAGTATACTAGGTGAAAGCTGAACCGGAAACGAGGATACACTTCTTGTGAGTTGAATGATCATTTCGGAGGTGAAGTGCCGATGTTTATGGGTTCAAGGATATACAAGATATTAAAGGTTTTGGGTTTAAATATGGGATTCAATTCGAAATTCTCATATGTTCGGCTATTACGATTTTACCACAAATGTGACTCAAGATGGCAAGCATTCCCAAGTATTTCACAAGGAAAACGATACTACGGTGATCCGGGTTGAGTTCAATGACATGGCCGAGTCATCATCCTCATGAACATGAAGAATATTGTCAAAACAAATACCCCTAGCAAACATGAATTTCATCGGTGGAACATCAAAGGAATTCATAGAATCTAACTAAAATCATGCTCATGATTCCAACGAATTAAGGATACTACATCCTAAGGTTTTTATCCACCGAGGCTAGATCAACACTCTAAGTAATGAAAGAAAAACAAGGTATAATTGGGTTTCACTCTTAAAAAAATATGTTGCTGGATTCATAAGATCATTAGCTAGCCTAAGGATTTCTGAAGTAGGCTCAAAATATAGCTGAGAACGTAAATTTCGGCTTGGTAAACCATAACATACCTTATTCGGAAAGAAAGGTTGAAATATCTTGTTGAACTCCACGTCCAAGAGCTAGAACACCAATCATCAAAGCTCATTTGTCTTCAGTGGTGATGTTAGGATGCTGGTATGTAGGATTTGGATGGAGGGAGTGACTCTCAAAGTCCCACAAATCGAGTATGCAAAGTGGTGTAAATTAAAAAATGAAGATGGGTGTTGTCCTATTTATAGAAAAGGGTTATTAGCGCGCGCTACTCTCCTAAATTAGCGTGCGCTAACGGGCTAGCAGTCTACTGTCTTTGACGGGTCTCGGCATAGCGTACGCTAAACAGCCTTACGGGCGCTAAAATCAACGATTAGCGTACGCTAACAACTATTTTTAGCGTGCGCTAACGACTGAATGAAAGTTTACTGATCTCATTGTACTAGACTTAGCGTGCGCTAGCCTCATAACATTAGCGTGCGCTAAGCACCGTTGACTCGACTTTTCCAAAACCTGTCCAGATTCATCCCGACATGTCCCGACCAAGATCCGCGGCTGATCTCACCTACCACCCTGTCTTAATCAAGTTGACTACCTATAGCGCGTGCTAAGGTTCATACACAGCGTGCGCTACGAAACCCAATTAGCGTACGCTACGCCTAGTGGTTAGCGTGCGCTACAAGTGCAAAATTACAAATTTTGAACACATTCATGAAATCACATGCTCAACAACACCGGATAATGAAATAGGCTAGATAATACTCAGATCATATACAACATATACAATGTCACAATGTTCAAAATACACATTAGAATCTCGGGTATTACAGTACCACACTGGTAATCACATAACACACAAGCCCAAGTGAACAACAAAAATCTAGGGCTCTAGTATTAGTCAAATCGACAACTCGAATGACATGACAAAAGCACGACCCAGCTCGACCCGACTGCCTAGGTTTTCACAACCTAAGCTCCGATACCATATTATGTAACACCCCCAGAGCCATCCAGGAATATTACAGCACTGTGGGCCCCAAGATGGAACCCACAAGGCTAAAGGAAATTTTCACAAACATTTACAAATGCCCAAGAGGCTAACGACGGTACTATCTTTTAAAAACATTCGAAGACTTAATAAAATCCGTTTATCAAAACCGTCGTAAAAATCTCATTTGAAACAACAAGGCCCAAAACGCCAAAACTCAACAGTTTAAAAACATACGTTAAGCCATCGCTTACACGTGCCAACAAAATAATTTAGAAAACCATTGCCAAAGTAACCTAAGTTACCAGATGTCAAAAGGCCATTTAAAAATACTCACGCAGCGGAAAAAGACAAACAATTAAAATACTCTAGCAGCGGAATACAAGAACCGATCAGGATGCTCAATACACAAATACATGCCCTAGCCATCATCCTCCGGGAAGCTCATCTCTCCACGACCGCTACAAGCTTGATAATCCAAGAACCTAAAAAGAAATCCCACGACGGGGTCAGCCATAATATCCAACAATGATAACCATCACATCACGTCAATAATTACATACCAATGAAAATACTAAGTAAGAATACGACCAATGTAATCTTACTGCCATAACTTTACCTAGTCGTGATAATAATTACCAAAGTTCACATCTCATATCCTTTCAACATCACAATAAGCTCATACCGAAATATCTGTATTGTATCTCACCAATACCCAAGGATGGTTATGATTGCATTGGGAAATCTATTGCTGAAGAGTCTCTTGTGTCCGAAAGAGATGTCGCTGACTTTTTGTGCTCAAAAACGGTCATCGAGGTTCGGAAGTCAGGGAAGTTCGTGGGCTGATCTCCGATTTCATTCGATACACACATCCGTCGTTCCCATTCCCATCCTCCTCTTCCGACCCAGCACCTTAGAATCTAGGATCTTGATGCTTGATTGTAGAACCTTATCATCCGAATGTCTTTATGTTTCATGTCTTGAAATTTTATGTATTGCTTGAACTTTGTTTTAATGGAATTTGCATTTCGCTTCATTTGGTATTTGCTGTTTACGTGTATTGTTGTTTACATGACTTTGTTTTGATTCATGACATTTTGTTGGTATTATTTGTTAAAAATGTAACAATTCAGGGGGAGTTTCTTTTTGCTTATGTCAAAAAGGGGAAGAATACTTCAAAAACCGAAACGCACTAATATATTGAACAAGTTACCTTGATTCAAATCATTTAAAATGTTTTTGCAGGTATAAATTAAATGTTTTGACATCATCAAAAAGGGGGAGATTGTTGACTCAAAAAGTATTTTGATGATAATTTCATTCAAAACATTTAATAAAATCAATCTCAGCACGCTGTTATATTGAAGAAGCAAAATGGACTTAGCGCACGCTACCTATACCAGAGTAGCGCACGCTATCGAGGAATATGTATACAGCCTAGTCAGTCAGCTGCAGTCCAGTGAAATTACCTGATGAATAGCGCACGCAAGATCTTCAACATTTGCGCACGCTAAATTACTACAGTTAGCGCACACAACACAACAATATTAACGCACGCTATCGCATCATTCGGTCAGAGGAAAGAAAGGTCTGGAAAACGGTTTTGCGCATGCTATGAACAATTATTTACGTACGCTAATACAAGGTCTTAGCGCACGTTATTCTTCATTACTTGCGCACGCTACCGGATATCATGGTTTGTAGTCCAGTAGCTACTGGACTCAAAATAAGAAGGGCTTTACGTACGCTACACAGGGTAAAGTACGTTACTGAAGAAAACATTTAGCGCACGCTACGATATATTATTAGCGCACGCTAAATCAGTCAACAGCTTACTGTTGGAATTTCTACCGTTAAAAAGCAAGAGTCATTGAAGATCCGTGAAATCTGGAAAAGCTGGAATTAATTAATACTAGCGCACGCTATGCATGTTTGCTAGCGCACGCTAAGTTCAAATTTAGCCGTTGGATAAAGAGACGTTGAGGAGACAAACCAACACTTTCAAAGTCAAGATTGAAGACCTGTTCACCAACCGATAACGCACGCTACGAATACATGAATAGCGCACGCTAGCCATACAATTTTACTGTTGGAACAGTTTTGTGACCGTTCAGGAAAGCCATGTCAGAATCGTTTGCGCACGCTAGAAGGCATTATTAGCGCACGCTAATAATACAAATTTCAGTTTTTAAAGAATGGCTCACAGCTATAAATACCCAAGGGACTTGGGTATCATACACACAACTTCAAGCATACAAGCATACAAGCAATCAAAGCATACTTGAGCTCATTTTCATATCTTTTATTGCATTTTAAGTTGTGAGAAGAGAAATACAAAGAGTGATATACCTTGTAATATTTATTATACTTTGTATTCCTTCATTTGATTGTAAGTGTTGCATCACTTACACTTGAGCGTATGAGAAACGAATCAAGAGTCACTAATCCGGTGTTATTAGGATCTTTGATCCGGCATTGTTAGGATTATACTCCCATATTCGTATAGTGAGGATTATCTAGTTCCTATAGAACACTATATATACAAAAGTTTATATTGAGAGAGAGGTTGAGCTTAGACCGATAGAAGACAAGCGGTTGTAACGGTTGTGTACTCGGACCGATCGAAGACGAGTCAAATTTGAGGTTGTTCTTGAGCCAATAGAAAAGGAAGTCGGAGAGAGGACGTAGGCAAGTTGCCGAACCTCTATAAATCTTTGAGTCTTTATTTTCCGCACTATTTTTCATTTATTCACAAGAAATTTCGTTATTCCGCATTACCACTATTCAACCCGCCTTCTAGTAATAAATTTATCTCTTCATGCCGAGGTCCAGAAGAAATCACAAGGGCAGACTCCTTCATCTGTGGAGTCTTCATCTGAGACTGAGCGGTCAACAGTTTGTTCATTAGCCCAGCTAAGTTACACGCAATCTCATTGCAGTTGAAGTTCATAACAAACTCAGAGAAGGAATCAGGGAGAGACTGTAGGATAGGGTTAGTTTGAAGAGAAATATCGATTTTAAAATCAAGAGCCTCCAATCTCTCGATCATAGATATCATTTTGAGGATGTGTTCCCCAACCTTCTCACCTTCCTTCATCCTTGCACCGAACAGTTGCTTGGATGTCTCATATCAAGCAATTCTGCTGTGCTCACCATAAAGCTCGCTTAAGTGAGATAGAATCTGCCTAGCAGAAGTCATTTTCTCATGAGCTCTCTGAAGCTCATTAGACATAGAAGCCATCATCTAAGCACGAACTTTTACGTCATCCTTAACCCTCTTTCGTGGTTTTAAATCTCTTCTTGATTGGCTCTAGTCCGCACTGGTGGCACCGGAATATCCATCTCCAAGACGTATCCTAGTGCCTCTATACTGAGGATAATCATCAGATTACGGAGCCAATCCACAAAGTTAGGTCCGATCAAGGTGTTCTTTTCGAGTAGAATTGCGAGTGGGTTTATTGTCATATTGAGAGTTATGTCTGCATTAAGTATAACAGATTAATTAGTAACTCGTTCAATTATGATCTGAGTATAGAATTAAGGTCTTTTCTATTCTTGTTACCCAGCTCCCACTATTTTATCGAAATAACACATTCCCATGTTAAATTCGGAAGTATCGTCGCTCTACTTCATAGTGGTGATCGAGTTCTTTATAAATCTTAATAGAGGGCAACCGAACAGGTTTCTAGTCTATTAATTTTCATAAAGTGGTGTCCAACACCAACCCATCTAATGGATGAGACGATCTTCTTTTTCCCCTTGTTCACTCCCCTCAACCTATACGGTTTCTATGGTTCGTGAACAAGTTAAGTTTATACCATCGACACAAATCAGTTTCACAATTGAATCTTATCCGGCCACCATCTATATCTACATGAGTGTTTCCAGTTGGAACATCTACTATTTCGCCATGCCATATCCACACTGTATAGTTGGTGTTTATCCCTTCACAAACCAGATGTTCACGAATTGTGTCAGCCTCATGTCGTCTCCCATTCATACACTTCACACAAGGGCAAAAGTATCGTTCATCGGGTTCCAAGCGATGTTGTCGAGCAAATTTAAGAAATTGCTCAATTCCATTGTCATACTCCGCACTCGCACGACTTGCATTCATCCAACTTCGATCCATTTCTTCTTTTCTGTTACACATACTATGTTCATCAATTTTCTATTGTTTTGTATAAAGGGGAAGAATTCATTTCTATATGATTACTAACTTTTTCAAAATTGTTTTGACAGAGAGAATGACAAAGGTATGGTAGTCCTATAATTGTTGTTTAAAATAGAAACATGAACGACGGTTGTCAAAATAGAATTAACTGTATACTACGTCAACTTATGGCTTTGTCAAGATTGCTAACTCTATCTGCACGAACTGTTGGGAGAAGATCCTTAAGACGAAAGTTAACATCTATCCCTAAGGAAGAAAATCCTTAAGAAGTTAACCAAAGCTATCCCGAAATAATTCGTGTTCCACAAAATAGTGTTGTCAAAAGCAACACACATAATTAAACATGCACACTCAACTAAATCGATTAAATTATACGACAAACAAGAAGAAAATAACATGTAAAACTACATTACACACTCACATACACATAGTGCACACGCACATACATATTCTGTCCGTTATGTGCATTTGAATACCACGTTTGTGATTATTGTGGTTTTATTGAGGTTTTAACATTATTCTCCAAAACAATCCAGGTATAACTAAAAGTCCACACACAAACAATACACACAACACACACTGCCACACACAATACACACACACACACACACTGCCACACACAATACACACACACACTGCCACACACACACACAATACACACACACACACACACTGCCACACACAATACACACACACACTGCACGCACACACACTGCCACACCTATACATGCACATACACACACAACACACACATTAAACATCACACAACAATCCTTAAAAGACTAGAAAAAATTACCAAATAGGAACAAAGAAGAGAGTTCGGAATAATTACCAAATAATTCACGGTGGTCGATTGCGAAACGCCGAGGAGGTTGCGGGGGTCGCGAGGTCGCCGGAGTTCGCGGGGGTCGTGAGGTCGCCGCAGTTCGTGGGGGTCACGAGGTCGCCGGAGGTCGCGGGGGTCACGAGGTCACCGGAGGTCGCGGGTCGCCTGTGAAAAGTCGCGGAGTCAGAAGCGTAGGAAGAAAGAAAGGAAAAAATAAGAAAGAAAGAAAGAAACGGGCTGTAATTAAATGGAACATTAACAGCGGTTTTCAAGTAACCGCTGTTAGAAGAGGAAAAAGAACGGCGGTTTTCAAGTAACCGCCGTAAAATAGGAAAAATTAACGGCGGTTGCTTAATAACCGCCGTTAATTGGCGGATTTTAACAGCGGGTTGGCAAAAACCGCCGTTAACTTCTTAATTTAACAGCGGTTTCTTTTTTCACCGCTGTTAATTTTTCATAATATTTACGAACCGTGCCACCGCACAAATTTAAGAGCGGTTTTAAGATAACCGCTGTTAATTGTCCGCTGTTAAATGGGTATTTTGTAGTAGTGAATGATTTACGTACGCAATGCCCATGCAATAGCGTACGTAAATGCCTATATTTGGCGTGCGCAAGTGTCCGGCCATAGCATGCGCTACTCATAGTTGACTCGTTTGTCTGTATGCTCCGAAGACGGGCCCACACACCGAAAGCATCTGACAAGGATAAGATTCCTTTTGTCCGATCTACAATTAGCGTGCGTTAAGCCTATGCTTAGCGTGCGCTAATCCTTCATAACAAACATCCATTGACCTTGTCGGCACATGCGCCGAAAGTGGTCGGGTATTAGCACACATAGATTCCTTCTGATCTGGTCTGTACTAGCGTACGCTATCCTTTGCCTTTAGAGTGCACTAAACCTGCACGATAGCGTGCGCTATGCTTGAATATTAGCGCGCGCTAATAAGGCTATACTTAGCCATTTTCAGCTATTCTTGTCCAATGTTTCAACATAAATAACACGAACATACGACAACCGAATACATATACTCCTTCCAACAATATTCTCATATGTTACGCCCGACACACAATATCTTCAAATACAACTATCAACCAAATGCAGTAATTATACCAATATAGATGTCTCAGTCCTTGAATTGCTTTATCCATACTGTACAGATTCCACGATGTATAACATAACTTGGATAAAATAACAATAAACAATAGTAGTAGAGATTCCTAATATTACATATTACACCACTTAAAATAAGTTTCGTCCTCGAAACTTGCAATCCGTCATAAAGAAACAAACAAACCATTCAACCCAAAATTTCCCGAAACTATCACGATAACGATCGATCATCATTATTACTGAATAACCAAAATAGCATACTTACAAATGCGCACAGTCGGCGATCTCTTGAGATACTAGCAAGTGATTCCACTGTAAAGCTTTAGCACGCTTACAATCACAATTCCATGAGTCTTAACAAAATATATCATCTTTGGATGAAATAATCTATCCGCATCAAATCATGTCTGCCTGATTACACAATCAATTCCCAATCTGCTAAAAACCAATAATACACGATACATCTATGAAACAGCTGCTCAACACAATGGCAACGAATCCCGAAACATCGACACAAAATCTAAACGCTCAGATGATCACCAGCAATGATCAACCAATAAATTAACCGAGAATATCATCGACATGGTAAACTCTACTACGACCAATCCAAAGTTCAAAACGCAGCCGAGAATATCATCAACATGATAAACTTCAATACTACCGACGAAGGATCAACAAGAACCGAGAATACCATCGCATGGTAAGCTCTAACACGATCAATACAGAACCACAGAAACCGATATACGAAAGAACAAAATTCTCAAAATAGTAACAAATCACATACAGTGAATCTCAACGAAACACAACCGACTGGTGAACATACCCCTCGGCATACGAACAACCAATCGTAAATCGGCGAACATACCAAATCATACAAGGACTGGGAATGACCAATCATTACCTAAAACAACCATCATGTACATGAATCTACAACACGCAGTATATTTCTCTTATCTAATCAATCAACCGATCATCCCTGGATAACCATACTATCATACTAGAGTTCGGATCTCTTTTCCTCGTACCATCGATATGATATCCAGTTTGTGAGTCACACTCATAACTTCACCATGATATGCACTATGCACTAAATGCGTATGTATATCAGTCACATTTTCAAAACCAGTTTGAAATCACATAGTCTCGTCAAGAAGACAAATTTTTTAAAGTTCTTTCAAAAATTTCAAAACTCAAAACATAAATTTTCGTAGGACCACGAAATCAATTTTCGAAAAATTAAATCGGCTCACTTACGTCAAGAACTCGATGAAAATTCTTTTCGAATACACTCGATTAAATAAAATAAAATTATGCAAAAGCTCGACTACATCCATACTCCTGTATACTAATTCGGTTCGTCACCAATTCCACTGACATTCCATCGGAAAACCACACGATAGAGTTCCAAAATCTTAATGTATAGACTCCGACAAAAACTCCTTTTCCACATATGACTCGCAACGTCGACCATTATCCCATCCTGGATCACCTCAACTCTGCTATGACAAAACATTGAATAATCAACAAATCAAACACAGCGAAAGACTACCCGAGAAGTTTCATTTGAATAGGTAAATCAAAACCCTGAAAGGCAATAATAAAATAGATAAACGATTGGTAAAGTGTTTTACAAATCTCGGGAGTTTTAAGAAAACAGAAAAGCCTTTTGAAACATTAGGGTCTCAGCCCATATCCCGTTCCACATAACAAGAAGTTTATAAAGTAGAAAAACCTTTTGGACCTCAAGTCCTAAGTTATAAAACTATTTCAAAATCGATTGGGTCTCGGACCAAAAATCATTTTCCGTAAAACATCCGTAAAACATTCATTTTGAAAAGTATCATTTTCAAATGCTCAAAAACAGTTTCAGATATCTCAAAATGTACTAACATGACTACATGTTCTTCTCAACTATCCACAACATTTTCCCCAAATGCACAACTCTGTTCCAAAACTTAACCGACATATTGATTTCCAAAATCATAACTTCTCAAGATCATCAATCCTGTCACAACTTTGTCATCTCATACTGTAACGCATAATATCTTTCTGAATCTCAAAACATATTAACTTAGAACGGCAATAAATCTCAATGAAATTCAAAAATCCAAATGCTTACAGATCGTGAAGGCATTTATCTCCCATGATACTGGCACATGTCTCAACTATAGAAAATACTCGACACAGATATTTTCAAAACACATATTTTGCAAACTCAGTTCAACTCGAGAACACAACACATCTCTATCCGAAGAAACACGTTAGTATCATTTGGAAAAGTTTACAACGACCCTAGTACCTGTAACACCCCGATATATTCGGAATAATTACAGCGCTGTAAATCCTTTGTATAAGAATTTACAAGGCTAATTTGAGAAATACGGAAAAAATACAAAAGTGTCATCAATGGAAAAGAAGTTCAAACCCGTTCGACAATTCAAATGAGTCCATTATTACAAAACATCCCCAAAATCATCAACAACATATGCGTACTTGAGTACTGGAAAATAACCATAAAACAAAATAACATAATCCACATCACTGAGCCATTTCATCGTCATGTAGGTACTGTGGCTGCTTCCCCACTCCTCGGCTACCTGAACATCAAAACAAATGTCCACCCCCGAAGGGATTAGCAAAACGATGCTAGTACAAGTATCATAATACATAAATCATCAATGCATCATAAAACATACAAAAGGGACTTCCGTCACTGGAATCCAACGATGCGAATCCTCCCGATTCCATCAACACAATACGGGGTAATCCAACGATCCAGCGCCCTCGGTATAGATCCCCATGATGATCCCGTCGGACCAACGCATGGTGGAAAACCCGTCCAACGATCCAGCGCCCTCAGCATAGATCCCCATGATGATCCCGTCGGACCAACGCATGGTGGACATTCGATCCAGCGCCCCCAGCATAGATCCTCATGACCCCCCTCGGATCATTTACAATATAAACCATGCAATCATGCATACACATATGCAATTCAATATGTTCATCAACACGAACAATTAATAATGAATACCACGACAAATCAAAGAAAATAATCTCATACTCGATAACATAAACAAAATCGTATGCATGACCAAAGTTCCAATATAAACAAAACTCAATATACGATACTTGCCTCAAAGATGGCAAGGACTAAATACTCTCACGAATGTCACACGTCCGCAGGCCGCCGTCGCTTGATCGATTACTATGCAAGGTTCGGATGTAATGCCAGTTCGTGGTTAGTATACTAGGTGAAAGCTGAACCGGAAATGAGGATACACTTCTTGTGAGTTGAATGATCATTTCGGAGGTGAAGTGCCGATGTTTATGGGTTCAAGGATATACAAGATATTAAAGGTTTTGGGTTTAAATATGGGATTCAATTCGAAATTCTCATATGTTCGGCTATTACGATTTTACCACAAATGTGACTCAAGATGGCAAGCATTCCCAAGTATTTCACAAGGAAAACGATACTACGGTGATCCGGGTTGAGTTCAATGACATGGCCGAGTCATCATCCTCATGAACATGAAGAATATTGTCAAAACAAATACCCCTAGCAAACATGAATTTCATCGGTGGAACATCAAAGGAATTCATAGAATCTAACTAAAATCATGCTCATGATTCCAACGAATTAAGGATACTACATCCTAAGGTTTTTATCCACCGAGGCTAGATCAACACTCTAAGTAATGAAAGAAAAACAAGGTATAATTGGGTTTCACTCTTAAAAAAATATGTTGCTGGATTCATAAGATCATTAGCTAGCCTAAGGATTTCTGAAGTAGGCTCAAAATATAGCTGAGAACGTAAATTTCGGCTTGGTAAACCATAACATACCTTATTCGGAAAGAAAGGTTGAAATATCTTGTTGAACTCCACGTCCAAGAGCTAGAACACCAATCATCAAAGCTCATTTGTCTTCAGTGGTGATGTTAGGATGCTGGTATGTAGGATTTGGATGGAGGGAGTGACTCTCAAAGTCCCACAAATCGAGTATGCAAAGTGGTGTAAATTAAAAAATGAAGATGGGTATTGTCCTATTTATAGAAAAGGGTTATTAGCGCGCGCTACTCTCCTAAATTAGCGTGCGCTAACGGGCTAGCAGTCTACTGTCTTTGACGGGTCTCGGCATAGCGTACGCTAAACAGCCTTAGGGCGCTAAAATCAACGATTAGCGTACGCTAACAACTATTTTTAGCGTGCGCTAACGACTGAATGAAAGTTTACTGATCTCACTGTACTAGACTTAGCGTGCGCTAGCCTCATAACATTAGCGTGCGCTAAGCACCGTTGACTCGACTTTTCCAAAACCCGTCCAGATTCATCCCGACATGTCCCGACCAAGATCCGCGGCTGATCTCACCTACCACCCTGTCTTAATCAAGTTGACTACCTATAGCGCGTGCTAAGGTTCATACACAGCGTGCGCTACGAAACCCAATTAGCGTACGCTACGCCTAGTGGTTAGCGTGCGCTACAAGTGCAAAATTACAAATTTTGAACACATTCATGAAATCACATGCTCAACAACACCGGATAATGAAATAGGCTAGATAATACTCAGATCATATACAACATATACAATGTCACAATGTTCAAAATACACATTAGAATCTCGGGTATTACAGTACCACACTGGTAATCACATAACACACAAGCCCAAGTGAACAACAAAAATCTAGGGCTCTAGTATTAGTCAAATCGACAACTCGAATGACATGACAAAAGCACGACCCAGCTCGACCCGACTGCCTAGGTTTTCACAACCTAAGCTCCGATACCATATTATGTAACACCCCCAGAGCCATCCAGGAATATTACAGCACTGTGGGCCCCAAGATGGAACCCACAAGGCTAAAGGAAATTTTCACAAACATTTACAAATGCCCAAGAGGCTAACGACGGTACTATCTTTTAAAAACATTCGAAGACTTAATAAAATCCGTTTATCAAAACCGTCGTAAAAATCTCATTTGAAACAACAAGGCCCAAAACGCCAAAACTCAACAGTTTAAAAACATACGTTAAGCCATCGCTTACACGTGCCAACAAAATAATTTAGAAAACCATTGCCAAAGTAACCTAAGTTACCAGATGTCAAAAGGCCATTTAAAAATACTCACGCAGCGGAAAAAGACAAACAATTAAAATACTCTAGCAGCGGAATACAAGAACCGATCAGGATGCTCAATACACAAATACATGCCCTAGCCATCATCCTCCGGGAAGCTCATCTCTCCACGACCGCTACAAGCTTGATAATCCAAGAACCTAAAAAGAAATCCCACGACGGGGTCAGCCATAATATCCAACAATGATAACCATCACATCACGTCAATAATTACATACCAATGAAAATACTAAGTAAGAATACGACCAATGTAATCTTACTGCCATAACTTTACCTAGTCGTGATAATAATTACCAAAGTTCACATCTCATATCCTTTCAACATCACAATAAGCTCATACCGAAATATCTGTATTGTATCTCACCAATACCCAAGGTTCTCAAAACATTATCATAACTCACTGTTACGGAATCTACTAACTCTGTCCAACCCAATCCGTCGGGTAACATCATCACATCTCAACACGATAATCGATTGTCCATCAAAGACAAATACCAAAGGAAATACGGAACATACCTCAAGATATGAAATGCCACGACAAAATCACGTCAGTCTAATCCAAGATCAGATCAACACAACATACGGACACGGTCCTAACACAAGACCTACAAATACATACTCATGTGACGTCAATATGCTCACATCAATAATAACAGTGTATACTTATGTCAAACCCATAATATACATATGCACAATAACAACACATGGTAATCCGATGATCCAGCGTTCACTGCCTAGATCCCATGATGATCTCGTCAGACCAATCGTGGTAGAAAAACCTGTCCGATGATCCAGCGCACGCTAGCATAGATCCCCCGATGATCCCGTCGGACCAACACGAGGTGGACATACGACAACAATGCACAAATGCATATTAAAAACATTACACAAATGTATGACGACAACAATACACAAATGTCTCACAACATGATCGACACAAATGACAAAAATGATTAAAATACTTGCTCCGAGTCCTTAGAGAGTAATCTCGATGTCTAAACCATCACGAACCATTATCCTCAATACTCAACGGTCCAAAATATCACGGATTGCAGATAATTCATATCTTCGTCTTTATCACAATGTATCCTTGATACCCAAGTATACCAATAACAAATGTAAATCATATACATTATGATTTAACTCCCAAAATCCGAAAACAACTTATCATCCCAAATCTCCTTTGTTCACAATTATAATCATTGCTATACGAATTATAAACGAATGAAATGGAAACCATTCATTAAATATTATAAACTGTGCAAGTAATAACTTGCCTCGATACTGATGAAGCCATTACCATTTACTTGCCGTCACCTACAAGCTTCTCGGCCCCGATCAATGCAATTCACGAACATTCTAGAACATGACCGCAATGCAAGGTTCTAATCACCGATCAATAATCTTAACCTATTACAATTATCGATAAACAACAAGTTCGATAACAATCAACAATCGATATAACCAATTCACAAACCCAACGGCTCAACAATATCTCGATTAACCACTAGTCCGAACAATCCAACTCAAATGATCACGAATTTATAACCACAACACTATATACTACACTGTCTGTTGACATAGCGCGCCTTAATCACTTAACGTAGCATGCGCTAAGTCGCTTCCGTTAGCGTGCGCTAGCCAGTAACACTAGCGTGCGCTAATGTTGTACAGTTGCATGCATTACAAGTACCGATCAACATATGGCGATTATCAGGAACACTAAGTGATTCAAAACCATGTTCATAGCTATCAAAACAAAGAAATCCGATATCCTTTAACATATAAATAATCATCCGATTCATAATCTAATTCATAGATTCACATATCATCTTCTTCCTCAAATATCAACATCATGAACACCAAGAACCATAACAACACTTCTATAATCTATCATTACAGAGAGTAATCATCAACAATAACATCAACATCCGAAATTGAGGAGAAGGATTAACCAACTTATCTCAAGAAGACGAACAACACAATTCAAACCACAAGAATCATGTCAATATCCAAATATCAACAACAATATCATCATAATCCGGTAATCCATCTCGTAATCATGCGCATCATCTTGTTTATATGATAATCATCAACTCAAGAACATCAAAATTCAATCCAAAACGAAATCCAAATGAGAAGAGTAATTACCTCTTTGAAGGAATGGATTGAATCCCAAGGTTGAATCCATTCTGAATCACTTACAAGCTTCAGATGTTGTTATGAATGATTAACTCCACCATAATCCAGTGTTTGGAACTTCAAACATGTCTCTGAGAACTCTCTCTATCGGTTGCAAGGAAGGAATGGACGAAAATGAAGAATAATAGCCAACTACTCATATATATACTGTACATTACTAGCGTGCGCTAACATCTTCATTTAGCATACGTTAAATGCTTAGCGTGCGCTAACTGTCTTTGTTAGCATGCGCTATCGCAGTCGAGAGGCTACTGGCTTACTTCGTCTAATGATTTACGTATGCAATACCCATGCAATAGCGTACGTAAATGCCTATATTTAGCGTACGCAAGTGTCCGGCCATAGCATGCGCTACTCATAGTTGACTCGTTTGTCTGTATGATCCGAAGACGGGTCCACACACCGAAAGCATCTGACAAGGATAAGATTCCTTTTGTCCGATCTACAATTAGCGTGTGTTAAGCCTATGCTTAGCATGCGCTAATCCTTCATAACAAACATCTGTTGACCTTGTCGGCACATGCGCCGAAAGTGGTAGGCTCCATACATAGATTCCTTCTGATCTGGTCTGTACTAGCGTCCGCTATCCTTTGCCTTTAGAGTGCGCTAAACCTGCACGATAGTGTGCGCTATGCTTGAATATTAGCGCGCGCTAATAAGGTTATACTTAGCCATTTTCAGCTATTCTTGTCCAATGTTTCAACATAAATAACACGAACATACGGCAACCAAATACATATACTCCTTCCAACAATATTCTCATATGTTACGCCCGACACACAATGTCTTCAATCACAACTGTCAACTAAATGCAGTAATTATACCAATACAGATGTCTCAGTCCTTCAATTGCTTTATCCATACTGTACAGATTCTACGCTATACAACATAACTTGGATAAAATTGTAATACCCGGTTGAAATTCAGTTATTATCATTCAGTATTTATCATTCAGTAATTGTCACTCAGTAATTTCACTCATTAATGATCAATTGTCACTCATATTCAATCATTGTGTACACCGTTCAGAGTAATTGTATCGTGTATCAATCGTCATTCATCATCAATCTAATTGGAGAATAGTGCGGTGTTTACCATCATTGTCATTTCTTAGTGTGCTGTGTGTGAGGAGTAGCGCACGCTAAGTACTCTTTTAGCGTGCGCTAATTGAGTACTGGTAGCGCACGCCACCTCTCAACACTAGCGCACGCTAGTGTAGTTGAGCAGGCAGTCCAGAAGGCACTGGACTGCAGTTGGGATTGTAGGTAGTGCACGCTACGAATGGTTAGTAGCGCGCGCTAGTGATCCGGAGTAGCGCACGCTATGCAGTAGGTGTAGCGCGCGCTAAGGTCGTGTCAGGTTGATCCAGTGGCTACTAGACTGAATTGAATTTATTCATAGCGCACGCTAGGAGTGGTTTTCAGCGTACGCAAGCGATGTAGTAGCGCACGCTAATCGTTGGTTGTAGCGCACGCTATCGAGATCAGATCAGAGGACAGAAGGTTTCTGGACTCCAGTACTGGGCATCAGATAATTCGTTAGCGCACGCTAACAATGGGTTTTAACGCACGCTAGTGGTATGGCCGTAGCGCACGCTACAAAAAGGTACGTAGCGCGCGCTACCGTGTTCGGACAGTGGGTACTGGACTACCCAAATTACTCGTTAGCGCACGCTACGCACAAGGGCTAGCGCACGCTAACCTGGAGTGGCTATAAATTGGACAGTTTAGCCCAGATTTCGTCATTTGTCATCTATTCTCATTCTCTCGTCGGTTCTTGGCGATTTGGGCGATTTTGGAGAGTTCTCTTCGAGCTTTTATCATCCATCATCATCTTCAAGTCTTTGAGTTGTATTATCATCACTTCATCATCTCCTTATCATCGAATCAAAGGTATTAATCTCTTGGATCTAGAATTTCGAATTTTTGGGTTTTTCCTTTCGATTTCTTCGTGTAAGCTTGGATTGTTATTGGAATATGTTAGATATAGATTATCTACCTTGGATAAATATATTCCTACGGATTTAACGGCTATTTTGGAGGTTTATTTCAAGAACCCTTGGGGTTGACTTCGGTTAATTTGGGGATTTCCGATTGTCGTTGTTGTAATCTCGAATTGTGGATTCTAGGGGATTATTGATATCATTGAAAGTGTTTTGATGGTTTGAAATACTCATCTTGGAGTTGTTTTCGACATATTCGAGTTCGAATATTGTTGTATCGACGTTTGAGTCGATTATGATCGTTTTTGGTTTGCGTAATGATCGGATTATTGGTAATTGTCTTATTCAAGGTTGTTCGAGCGACCGACTTTTCATTTAGGACGTTGTTCGTGGACGGACATTCTTCATCGGTATTGTGTAAGTTAATTCTTACTCGGTTAAAAGGATATTCATTCCTTTTGATGTTGTTCATTCATAATCGTAACTCATTCATCATTGTATTAACCGTATCAAAACTTGTCATTGCCAATTAATCACCTCAGTCATAAGGAACGACGGTTCCAATCATTTCATTAAGTTGTCATTCATTTCACCATCATCTAATCTTGGTGAGTCATTATTCATTTTCGTTGTCACTTTTGTCATATTGTGGCATTCCGGGTCATACTGGCGTGCCGGTTGGTATGTGTAGGATTTTCATGTCGGGCACATTATAGTCGTGTGTTGGTTGGTGGCCTCACATTGGACTGTGCACACGAGTTGATGGCTTCGTGAGACTGATTAGGTACAAGACCACACGTGTATTCGATCGATACTCGTTGGTGGGTTGTACACGGACACATTTCCATCCCGGACGTAGTGTGGCGCCATTCCTTTGAGCCGTATCATTAGTTGATTCATATAGCATGTTTGATTGCGTATGTTTCAACAGGATATTTCATATCTGTGGATAACTTATGATTGTGTATTTTCAACTCTTGAGGATTGTTGTTCTGTGTAACTGACCCCGTTGGGGGATATTGTTTTTCAGGTCATGGCAAGGCTAAAGCACGGGGAGAGCACGGTGACGGCGAGGAGTCCCAGTGATACTAGTAGGGGCCCCCAGTCTTTTCAGTCATTTATGTTTCTTTCATTTATTCCGCTGCAGACATTCCGTTTGAATATTCATTTCACTCAGTGTTGTATATTTTATCTCCATATAAAATATACTTGTATTCAGTATCATCCTGGGTGTGTTGTATGAAACTCCCCATCGGAGTAATTAATTGTGTAATGTGGTTCGGTACTACATTTACCCTGCGTAATTCACTCATTTTCATTAGCCTGGTGGGTCCCAGTCGGGGGTCCACGGCACTGTAATATCCGCCTAGTTTGGGGTGTTACAAAAATAACATTAAACAATAGTAGTAGAGATTCCGCATATTACATACTACACCACTTAAAATAAGTTTCGTCCTCGAAACTTGCAATCCATCATAAAGAAACAAACAAACCATTCAACCCAAAATTTCCCGAAACTATCATGACAACGATCGATCATCATTATGACTGAATAACCAAAATAGCATACTTACAAATGCGAACAGTCGGCGATCTCTTGAGATACTAGCAAGTGATTCCACTGTAAAGCTTTAGCACGCTTACAATCACAATTCCATGAGTCTTAAGAAAATAAATCATCTTTGGATGAAATAATCTATCCGCATCAAATCATGTCTGCCTGATTACACAATCAATTCCCAATCTGCTAAAAAACAATAATACATGATACATCTGTGAAACAACTACTCAACACAATGGCAACAAATCCTGAAACATCGACACAAAATCTGAATGCTCAGATGATCACCAGCAATGATTAACCAATAAATTAACCGAGAATATCATCGACATGATAAACTCTAATACGACCAATCCAAAGGTCAAAACGCAGCCGAGAATATCATCAACATGATAAACTTCAATACTACCGACGAAGGATCAACAAGAACCGAGAATACCATCGCATGGTAAGCTCTAACACGATCAATACAGAACCACAGAAACCGATATACGAAAGAACAAAATTCTCAAAACATTAACAAATCACATACAGTGAATCTCAACGAAACAAAACTGACTGGTGAACATACCCCTCGGCATACGAACAACCAATCGCAAATCGGCGAACATACCAAATCATACAAGGACTGGGAACGAACAATCATTACCTAAAACAACCATCATGTACATGAATCTACAACACGCAGTATATTTCTCTTATCTGATCAATCAACCCATCATCCCTGGATAACCAAACTATCATACTAGAGTTTGAATCTCTTTTCCTCGTACCATCGATATGATATCCAGTTTGTGAGTCACACTCATAACTTCACCATGATATGCACTATGCACTAAATGCGTATGTATATAAGTCACATTTTCAAAACCAGTTTGAAATCACATAGTCTCGTCAGGAATACAAATTTTCGAAAGTTCTTTCAAAAATTTCAAAACTCAAAATATAAATTTTCGTAGGACCACGAAATCAATTTTCCAAAAATTAAATCGGCTCACTTACGTCAAGTACTCGATGAAAATTCTTTTCGAATACACACGATTAAATAAAATGAAATTATGCAAATGCTCGACGACATCCATACTCCTGTATACCAATTCGGTTCGTCACCAATTCCACTGACATTCCATCGGAAAACCACACGATAGAGTTCCAAAATATTAATGTATAGACTCCGACAAAAACTCCTTTTCCACATATGACTCGCAACGTCGACCATTATCCCATCCTGGATCACCTCAACTATGCTATGACAAAACATTGAATAATCAACAAATCAAACACAGCGAAAGACTACCCAAGAAGTTTCATTTGAATAGGTAAATCGAAACCCCGAAAGGCAATAATAAAATAGATAAACGATTGGTAAAGTGTTTTACAAATCTCGGGAGTTTTAAGAAAACAGAAAAGCCTTTTGAAACATTAGGGTCTCAGCTCATATCCCGTTCCACATTACAAGAAGTTTATAAAGTAGAAAACTCTTTTGGACCTCAAGTCCTGAGTTATAAAATTATTTCAAAATCGATTGGGTCTCGGCCCAAAAATCATTTTCCGTAAAACATCCATAAAACATTCATTTTGAAAAGTATCATTTTCAAATGCTCAAAAACAGGTTTAGATATCTCAAAATGTACTAACATGACTACATGTTCTTCTCAACTATCCACAACATTTCTCCCAAATGCATAACTCCGTTCCAAAACTTAACCGACATATTGATTTCCAAAATAATATCTTCTCAAGATCATCATTCATGTCCCAAATTTGTCATCTCATATTCTAACGCATAATATCTTTCTGAATCTCAAAACATATCAACTTAGAACGGCGATAAATCTCAATGAAATTAAAAAATCCAAATACCTACAGATCGTGAATTCGACGATTCCCCGTGATACTGGCACATGTCTCAACTATAGAAAATACTCGACACAGATATTTCCAAAACACACATTTTGCAAACTCAGTTCAACTCGAGAACACAACACATCTCTATCCGAAGAAACACGTTAGTATCATTTGGAAAAGTTTACAACAATCCTAGTACCACACTGGTAAATCACATAACATACAAGCCCAAGTGAACAACAAAAATCTAGGGCTCTAGTATTAGTCAAATCGACAATCGAATGACACGACAAAAGCACGACCCAACTCGACCCGACTGCCTAGGTTTTCACAACCTAAGCTCCGATATCATATTCTGTAACACCCCCAGAGCCATCCAGGTATATTACGGCGCCGTGGGCCCCGAGATGGAACCCACTAGGCTAAAGGCAATTTTCACAAATATTTACAAACGCCCAAGAGGCTAACGACGGTAATATCTTTTAAAAACATTCGAAGACTTAATAAAATCCGTTTATCAAAACCATCGTAAAAATCTCATTTGAAACCACAAGGCCCGAAATGCCGAAACTCAACAGTTTTAAAACATACGTTAAGCAATCGCTTACATGTGCCAACAAAATAGTTTAGAAAATGATTGCCAAAGTAACCTAAGTTACCAGATACCAAAAGACCATCTAAAAATACTCACGCAGCGGAAACAGACAAACAATTAAAATACTCTAGCAGCGGAATACAAGAACTGATCAGGAAGCTCAATACATAAATACATGCCCTAGCCAGTATCCTCCGGGAAGCTCATCTCTCCACGACCGCTACAAGCTTGATAATCCGAGAACCTAAAATGAAAGACCATGATGGGGTCAGCCATAATATCCAATAATGATAACCATCACATCACGTCAATAATTGCATACCAATGAAAATACTAAGTAAGAATACGACCAATGTAATCTTACCGCCATAACTTTACCAAGTCGTGATAATAATTACCAAAGTTCACATCTCATATCCTTTCAACAACACAATAAGCTCATACCGAAATATCTGTATTGTATCTCAACAATACCCAAGGTTCTTAAAACATTATCATAACTCACTGTTACGAAATCTACTAACTCTGTCCAACCCAATACGTCGGGTAACATCATCACATCTCAACACGATAATCGATTGTCCATCAAAGACAAATACCAATGGAAATTACGGAACATACCTCAAGATATGAAATGCCACGACAAAATTACGTCTAATCCAAGATCATATCAACACGACATACGGACACGGTCCTAACACAAGACCTACAAATGCATACTCATATGACGTCAATATGCTCACATCAATAATAACAATGTATACTTCTGGCAAACCCATAATATACATATGCACAATAACAACACATGGTAATCCGATGATCCAGCGTTCTCTGCCTAGATCCCACGATGATCCCGTCTGACCAACCGTGGTGGAAAATCCTGTCCGATGATCCAGCGCACGCTAGCATAGATCCCCCGATGATCCCGTCGGACCAACACGAGGTGGACATACGACAACAATGCACAAATGCATATTAAGAACATTACACAAATGTATGACGACAACAATACACAAATGTATCACAACATGATCGACACAAATGACAAAAATGATTAAAATACTTGCTCCGAGTCCTTCGAGAGCAATCTCGATGTCTAAACCATCACGAACCTTTAATACCCGCTATTTTCATAATGCAATATTATTATTTATAATAATACTATAATGCATTTCATTTTATTTAATTTTATTTAGAGGATCATGAACATTTACTTCGACATATCACAAGTCCTAACCCGAGACATTTCATCATATATATAAATATATATATATATATATATTCAGGTGGTCATTATTTATGTTATAATAGTGTTATTAATTATGCGAGTATAATACTAACACTACTATCATTAATATTATCATTATTATTATTATTAATATTAATACCATTTTTATTAAGAATTAATATTATTATTATTATCTTTATTATTTTCAGATTTTTATTATCAACATTACCAATTAATTATTATTCTACATTTACTATTATTAGTATTATTATTCTTATACCATTTATACTTTAACCATGTGTCTTAATTTAATTAAACTATGATTAAAATTAATTAACCACACTAATCATAGTCAAGAACCCTTATTTTCCCCACCGATCATTCCCTCATCGGAGTTCTCACTTTATCAAAACTCCTCAATACTTTTCCAACACAAAACCTAACTCAACTAAAACAATTAAAAATTTACAACTATAAAAATACAAAGTGCTACTGCAGAAATCCTTTTCATCCATCGTTAAGCCCCAAAACAAAACAAAAAAGAGAGAGAGAGAGAAAAAGAAAATACAGTACAATACATAAAATTTACGATACAAAGAGGAAGGAGAAGAAGACATCATCTTCATCGACCCGGCAGTCTCGAGAAAACTTTTCTGCTCAGTATCGTTCCAGTCCCAAAACACCCACCTACAGTTTCTCATCTTTCTACCTTCGGCAAAAGGTAAAATCACATCCTAGTTTTTCTTCTACTCGTCTATAAATTTCAAGTTTTGAATACAAATTTATTGCTTGAATCTAAACAATAACCGGATGCCAAATCCGAAACCAACTCTAGTCCCAATCGGGTGACCACAATACAATCTTGAACCCCGATCATAACCTGCCCAAAAATCATCAACCAAAATCGGCCCTCAACCAGGAACCTAACCAACAAAAATCACAAAACGGGAATCATAAACACCGAACCAGTTTCACAGACCCGATTTCAGTGCCATCAAAACCTTCAACCTAATCCGAAATTAATTTCCAGTATTTTCTTTCAATCTCAGTCGTGAAACCCTTACGACCATAACCGGAGATCGAGTTCAGTCGATCGAACCCAAAATATATTTCCAGCGATTTGTTAAATTCATCATGAATTCAAAATCTATCTCCAGAATTTGTCAAAATTAGAAACTAAACTCGCTTCAGCCCGAACCGAGCCCAAACCCATATTCAGAAAACCCTTCGACCTTTCCCAAACCCGAACTCAAATTCGGACATCAAAACTCAATTTGCATTTACCTGAACAGAAGAATCCCTAGCTGATCCAGAACCTCTGTCGTGCCCCGTCCGTTGTTGCCAAATGCTGTCGGAAACAGACTTCCTGTGTACGTGTGTGAGTTTATGTGTTTGTGTGGGTTTTGAATTGTGTGTGTGTATCTAAAAAATTCTTCCGGCCGAGCTTGAGAGAGTAGAAGGTTATGGAGAGTTCTGGGGATAGAGTTTAGGACGAGAGATAGGAGAAGAGGTGTTTCTGTCGGCTGAGTATTGTAACAACCCCGATATATTCAGGAATATTACAGGGCCGTAAATCCTTTACATAAGGATTTACAAGGCTGAAGAATTGAACAGACATTAAGAGGTACAAATGAATGGAAGCAACGGAATTAAGATACAACAGTTCTGACCAAATACTGAAAATACAAATGTTCAACAGAAACTTATTAATACGTCACCAAATTCAAATTCATCATAAACGACTATGTACTCGAGTACTTATTGAAATAACCAACAAACAACAGTCAAATAAACCCGGCCGGAACATCACTCTGCACCCTCGTCGTCATGCAGCTCTAGTGGTTGTTTTCCCGCTCTCCTGGATCCTGAACATAAACAAAATGTTCACCCCCGAAGGGGTTAGCACAACGATGCTAGTACAAGTACCATAACATATTATTCATATCTCACGAAGAATAATAACGTAAACAACAAAAATACCAATGAGTCTTCTCCTACGAGAAACACATAAATGACATACACAACTGATAATCACAACAAGATATCATAACATACACATGGTAATTCTGACGATCCAGCGTTCACTGCCTAGAACCCACGATGATCGCGTCAGAACAACCCGTGGTGGAAAAACTCGTCCGATGATCCAGCGCACGCTAGCATAGATCCCCCGATGATCCCGTCGGACCAACACGAGGTGGACATACAACAACGACATACATGCACGACAATATGTATAACATCAATACATAAAACAAATAAGGTACTTGCCTCGATTCAAAGACAAGAACAATACTTCCACGAAAACGAACACTCGAAGGTCGCCCCCCTCAATCAATCACATAACAAGCTCGAACCTTAACAAAAGAAAAAACATAGAATTTATCTCACGTCGTACGAATGTCTAACAATTCGATTTACGGCCAAAAGCTCATAAAATGTAATCTTCCTGAACTTCTTAGAACACGCTAAGTACTCTGTGTAGCGTGCGTTAAGTCTGTTCGATAGTGCACGCAAACAACAAAGCCTAGCGTACGCTAACTATGCATGGTCAGTACTTCACTGATCAGCCAACTGACTCGTCTGATGGCCTAACGTACGTTACGTACCAAACGTAGCGTACGTTAACTCATGCTCGATAGCGCACATTAATCTACATAGCTTAGCGTGCGCTAACTGTGCATGGCAGTTTACTACTGGGCAGTAGACTGATCTCAACATGATCAAACCAAATGAAATATTCAGTGTTAATTCATGTTACCTCCATGAATATCATGTTCATACGGTTCTGAATGATCTTACGGATAACAACAACTTCGAATTCAAGAATATGTGTACTATTATGAAACCATATTCCATTTCAATTACAATTCCTCATGCGATAATTCGGAAGGCTTAACGGTCGATATCAACACCTTTATATCAATCAAAAACTATCATTCTGTAGTTTGATTAACATTCCATATTTATAAGATAAATCCTTCCATGATCAATCCTTTAGATTCGTCTAACAATAATGATGTTAAAGTCAAGTTCATGATTGCTATGAAGACACTTACTAGATTCGGATTTATCAATGATAGAAGTTTCCTCTACTTGTTCAATGTAATAAGATTCTAATCATGATGTTCATAATCAAGGTACTTAAGGCATAATCATCTCAATATTCCAAACATGGTGTGCTTTGGATAATTCACCCAAGAAGATCAATATTTGCTAACATGACCATCTTATTCTCCATAACACGAATCTAGAGTTGAAGATAGAATCAACATACCTTAATATGACGAAATCACTGAACCACAAGGTAGAATCCGACTCCGGTTGGTTATATGCCACTCCAAGGAGTTACTTCTCTTAAATGATCACTCACAAGTAATATCCAATGTTCAAGGATCAAATAGATGTGTTCTAAGTGTGTTTGGAGGATAATTATTGCTCTCTGGTCTCTCAAGACTGAAGAATGAATGAAGGAATGGAAATAAAATGGAGTGATGGCCCATATATAAACTTTCTGCACAAAGCAGATTAGCGCACGCTACTAAGTATCCTTAGCGCACGCTAATAAGGGTTGACTCCAAAACTGTCCAGGTTCATCCGCGGGAATCTTATCCGGTCCTACGTCCTGCTGGCGCATGTGTAAGCCGCCTAGCTCAATAATTGATTTCCTAGCGCACGCAAGTCCTACATTCATAGCGTGCGCTAGTAGTAGCCGATAGCGTGCGTTAAGCTACATTCTTAGCGTGCGCTATCACGAGCTTGCATGAGAAAATTTGCATGATGATATACTTATGTACAAAGATACCAATGTGAGAAACAACATACTCCGATTATTGAGATCATAAATCCGAATAATACATGGTTCGAATACAGATGAAATACATAATAATAAATCCGGATATTACATACTCCCCTACTAAAAAGGAGTTTCGTCCCGAAACTGAAGATGAAAATAACTCTGGATATCTGGACTTCATACTATTTTCCGTTTCCCATGTGGCTTCTTCCACTCCATGACGTGACCATTGAACTTTGACCAAAATGATTGGTTTGTTCCTCAACTGCTTAACTCGACTCTCGAGTATCTTGACCGGTCTTTCTTCAAACGGCCCATCCTGAGCGACTTCGATCTCCCCGAAATCAATGACATGACTAGGGTCCGGTATATATCTTCGTAACTGGGATACGTGGAACACGTTATGAACATGGCTCAACGACGGCGGCAATGCCAATCTATATGCCAACTCTCCAACTCTTTCAAGGATCTCGAATCACTACACCAAAAACAGCCATTGACAACGTTTTTATTAACAATGTTTTTAAAAAAACTTTGTCATTTAGGTTTTCCACAACATTTATTTCAAAAACGTTGTAGTATTTCTATGTTGACAACGTTTATAAAAAAAACGTTGTGGTAACGGGAATAAACAACGTTTAATAAAGAAACGTTGCAGTATAATACAACGTTTA
This sequence comes from Orobanche coerulescens, assembly GCA_033398695.1. Lineage (NCBI taxonomy): Eukaryota > Viridiplantae > Streptophyta > Magnoliopsida > Lamiales > Orobanchaceae > Orobanche > Orobanche coerulescens. The sequence goes on from CM065803.1 coordinate 119,247,141, forward strand.
ATATTTAAACGTTGTGAAAAATTATTTAACAACGTTTTTTTATAAACGTCGTATTATAGTTAAGTTCCTTCCCCCGCTCGTTCCCAAATCAGAAAAAGAAAAAGAAAAACACAGACCGCTCAACCAAACACAGAACGCAGAAAGGAAAAAAGGAAAAAAAAGAAAAACAAAAAACGTAAAAGGTGAACGGCTTCCTTCCCCGTTCCTTCCCCCGCTCGTTCCCAAATCCCAAAAGCACAGACGGCGGCGATACTGGTCGGAGGCGGCGCTGCTCTTAACACTCTCCACAACAACAACAACACTGTATCATCTCTCTTCCTTCCCCGTTCGTTCTCTCTCTCGGTGTGTGTCTCTCTCTCTTTTATATTATCTTGTGACATATATAATTCAGAAACTGAATTAATAAGGCAGATAAGTTGATTATGGTGTTTGGTTATGAAAGGATTAATAGAGCTCTTTACGGTTTGTGGTGAAACCGATAGGTATTTTCGAAACCTAATGATGTTAATTTTTCGTCGGTATCTGTTTTCCCGTTTCGTGTTCCTGTAAGTTTATGCTCGTTTGTAGTTATTTATTACATGTCATATATTGATATAGAGAAGAGTGAAGAAACAGTGCGAAACGACTTGTAGTTAACTTTAGACAAAAATCCCCTACTATTGTTTTCAAACGCAAAAAAATTTAGCTGTTTGTCCTTGCTGATGAGTTATATTTGGTAGTTTAGCTTAATCTGGTGTTTCACTCGGTTAAGTTCTGAAATGGCTTTGTAAAAAATTTAGCTGAAGTCCTTATTTAAGGGGTTTTCAACTGGTTTGTCGTTTTGAGCATATCCCTTGTACAGCCTTGATGCTGATATACTTACTTTTTCATCCTATGGCACTTCGTGAATGGAAGTTATGTATTTTTAAACTGGAATGTGAACTCAAGACTCTATTGTAGAAAAAGCTGCTTTTTGGCTATTAGAGGTTTGAAGAATAGCTAGAGGATAGCTTTTTTTCCTCTCTCTATTCGTCTACAGATGTTCATGCTTTTTTTCTTTGATTTCTTTTATTTTTCACGCACACTATTGTTGCGACTCAAAATTTATTTTCTTTCTTGCCAAACTTCACAATTTTTCTTGGTTATTTTTACAATTAAAAACACATTTTAAAAATGATATTTTGCTTTCTTTTGTGATCTGATTTTCTTTTTTATGCACATGTATGTTTGATGTTTATGTTTTTTCATTTTATCCGGTCGATGACTGGTTTTCTATTTACTTTAGGTCGATTTAACAAAAAAATCGAATTTGAAGGTCATAGAAATAATAATCACAACAGACACCGTATGAACCATCAAACATACAGAGTTTAAATATTATTATCTCTGGTTTTCACATTTTTTTGTTAGCTTTGGGCTAGCAGTTAAGGTACAATGAGATGTACTAAATTATTAATTCTTCAAACTGTGCTAATATTATTATCTCTTGTAGTGTTCACGGTGTACTCATAATTCATATCGATGGATAAATCGTGGGTGAATCGCGAGTGTTTTCACTCTAAGCTTAAATAGTAGTTTCATAGCTGCTTGTTGTCTTATGCCACTATGTAATATGTATAATTTTGTTTGTAGGCCAACCACGCTTACAGGGAAGGAGTAAGAAATTTTGTAGCAGTAAGTTTGGAAAGTCTAGGAAATCCCTCTAAAATTAGATGTCCTTGTACTCGATGCGTAAATTGGATTACCGCCTAGTGATGATGTAGTCTCGCACTTGGTTATATATGGTATGGATAAGACATACGATGTTTGGATTTTTCACGGGGAAGAACGTCCTAGCACTTCCTCCAATAGGACATTTGATCTTGATGATATATCGATACATATAGGATGTTCATAGATGCACGTGTTAACGAGGAAACGATTCCAAATTATGTCAAGCAATGGGAGATGAGGGGTTTTCAAAATTATTAGAAGATGCGAAACTCCCTTATATACGGGTTGTAGTGACTATACAAAGTTGACAAATGACAGTTGTGCTTTTCAAACATAAAGCCGTTAACGGCATTTCGACAAAGCATTTATCGATCTTCTCAAAATTTTAGGTCACATGTTGCCACGTAAGAATGTACTTCCTAGTTCCACATATACCGCAAAAAATTACTTAAGAGCTTTGACTTGGGTTATGAAAAATACATGCATGTGCTAATGATTGTTGTTTATTTAGAAAAGACTTGCAGATCTAGACAATTGTCCAAGGTGTGTGAAATCCAGGTGGAAAGTGGTAGGAAAAGGAGATGAGCGTAAAATTAAAAAGGGGGTACCACCAAGGTGTTGAGATGCTTTCCTATTATTCCTAGATTTAGAAGGATGTTCAGATCATTATATAATGAACAATTATTGTGGCATAGCAACATCATAGTAACGATAACAAAATGCGACATCCCGTTGACTCGCCACATGGAAGTCTATTGATAGTAGGTGGCCTTGTTTTTCATCCGATCCTAGGAATTTAAGACTTGGACTTGCCACGATGGATTTAATCCTTATAGTAATCTTAGTTCTACACATAGTTGTTGGCCCGTGATGCTTGTTAATTACAACCTCCCCTCGTTGTGCATGAAAAGGGAAAATATGATGTTAACTTTGCTAATCCTCGTCCAAGGCAACCAGAAATGATATTGATGTATATTTAAGGCCATTGATTGAAGATTTGAAAGAGTTATTGATAAGTGGGGTTGAGGTGTACGATGCATTTACGAAGAGCATTTTCAATCAAGGTTATTCTCATGTGGACGATTAATGATTTTCCGGCTTATGGAAATCTAGTCGGGTGTACGACTAAGGGTAAGATGGCATGTCCTATTTGTGGTGCTAGTACTTGTTCAATTTATCTACCTCACACCACAAGTGTGCGTATATGGGTCATCGACGGTTTCTTATACCCAATCATCCTTACCGAAAGAAGAAGAGTTGGTTTGATGGAACCCATGAGAAGAGGGGGAAACCTCATATATTGTGCAGTTCTGAAATTTTAGCATTGTTAATGGGATTGAAAATGATTTTGGAAAATGGGATGAAATGAGCGTGATGAAGAACCGAGACAAGGAAGGGCAAAAGGTAAGAGAAAGAAGAAAAGGAGGAGGAAGATTATAAAGAAAGTTAAGGTCTGAATTGGAAGAAAAAATCAATTTTTTTGAGTTGCCATATTACGAGGTATAACAAATTTTGTGCTTTAATGTTAATTCAATATAATGACATAGTTAATAGCTAGTGATAACTAATAAAATATCTTATTTTTAGCATTTGTTGGTACGTCATGTTTGGATTTAATGCACATCGAAAAAATTGTGGTGAGAGTTTCTGCACTTTGCTTGATATAAAAGGAAGATCAAAAGATGGCCATAGTGCTCGTAAAGACTTGGAAAGTATGGGAATTCGCGAGTTGCACCCAATGCTTGATGAGAATAGTAAGTTAGCCCTTCCACCAGGCCAACATACGTTAACAAGTTCTGAGATAGAGACATTTTATTGGCGACTAAGAAATTTGAAAGTTCCCGACGGGTATAGCTCTAATATTGCAAACAGTTTTGCACAGAATGACAAGATACTTGGACTCAAGTCCCATGATTACCATGTATTGATGCAACAGTTATTGCCGGTCACATTGAGAGGACTTCTACCAAAAGGGCCAAGAAATGCATTACTTCGTTTCTGTTCATTTTTCTATGATATAAGTCAAAGAGTGGTTGATGTCGAAAAAATTGAAGCTGCAGAACAGGAGATAATTGATACATTGTGCATGCTTGAAAGATATTTTCCTCCTTCATTCTTTGATATTATGATTCACTTGACAATACATTTAGGCCGAGAAACTCGTCCTTGTGGATCAAATCAATTTCATTGGATGTACCCGTTTAAAAGGTATTTGATATCCATTTATTATCTGGTAATAGGCTTGAATGATATTTTCCTTCCTAATTTATATCTAATATTTTTAGATTTATGAAGCCGTGCAAGGAATATGTTAGAAATCCTGCACGACCCGAAGGATGCATATGTGAAGGCTATCTTGCCGAAGAATCCATACGATTTTGTTGTGAGTACATTAAGGAAAGTTGTGCACTATTTGAAACACATAAACGCAATGAGGAATACCAAAATGAAAACACATTTGAAGGACGACCAATTTCTAAAGGAGAACATACTACATTGTCTAATGAAGACATGCAAAATGGTCATCGATATGTGTTGTTTAATACGGCAGAAGTGGAACCATATGAAGTGTAAGTTTAAGTTATATGCACTTTTGTCTAATTTGTTTCTTAGGAATATTTTCACATTATTTGTTTTTAGGATGCATATGGAAGAGTTGAAGATGTTACATACTGATCTATCCGATGATCAACTTTCAAAGATGCATTTAGACACTTTCTTTAGTTGGTTTACAAAAAAGGTTTTTTTACATATGATTTGGACTTTATTAGTTTATACATTGTGAATAAGTATGTTATTTATTTAAAATAAATATACAGGTTAAAGACCAAATAGCCTCGTAAGTAGAAGTTCCCAAACAATAAAGTGGTTATCATATGGGCCTAGAAGGCAAGCGCTCTCATATTCTGGCTATATAATAAATTGTCGTCGATTTCGTACCAAGGACACCGAAAAGTCCACACAGAATAGTGGTGTTTCACTTGAAGCAACTACAATACGTCAATCTGGTCTAAATGACAATTGCCAATCTAGTAGCAACACAATAGGTCATTACGGGATCTTGCGTAACATTATAGTGTTGGACTATCTTATGTTTCAGATTCCCTTATTTAAGTGTGATTGGGCAAATATCTATCGTGGAGTGAAGGTTGAAGATGGATTTACATTAGTAAACTTTGCTCAATTTCAAGATCAATTTAAAGGAGATCCTTTTATACTAGCAACGCAAGCCTCACAAGTATTCTATTGGAGAGAAAGCAAAACATCTAATTGGCAAGTTGTTGTCAGACCACCACCAAGGGGCTATCATGATATGGAGATCTATGATAAGAGTGATGATGAGAATAATGAATTGTCGTGTAATCCACTTGATGTATCTTTGCTTGATAAAACCGATGATTGCCAAGATAGTACTTGCGCAAGAGTGGGATGTGATGACAAATTGGTATGTTTGATAAGTATTTATGTTATTATGACTATTTTTTCTTAATTATAGTGTCATTATGTTTGTTTATTACATTACTTGTACTACCATATTTACAAAATTATTTGATTGCTTTTCTTCCATATAACAGGTAGAGGCTGAGTAGGAGGATCTTTAGATAACTCTATCAAAGTTTGTCGACGTGATCACAATGGGTAATGATGGGATAGAGGTAAGAGTTAGTGTTACCATAATGATTTTACATGTGTATGTAATTGTTTTTAGTTATAAAATATATACTCCCTCCGTCCCAAATGCTAACAATAGTGTCATTATGTTTGTTTATTGCATTTTTTCAAAGCAGATTTTAAAATTAGTTCCATGTCCAAGATAGAAAGGGGATTTTTCAATGCAGATTTTTCAATGCAGATTTTTCACATTAGACACTGAAAATCAGTTCCATGTCCCAGATTTTTCAATGCAGATTCAAACAGTATACTGTGAAATCAGTTCCATGTCCCAGATTTTTTCAAAGCAGATTTTAAAATCAGTACACTGTGAAATCAGTTCCATGTCCCAGATTTTTTCAAAGCAGATTTTAAAATCAGTTCCATGTCCAAGATAGAAAGGGGATTTTTCAATGCAGATTTTTCAATGCAGATTTTTCACATTAGACACTGAAAATCAGTTCCATGTCCCAGATTTTTCAATGCATATTTTTCAATGCAGATTTAAACAGTACACTTTCAATGCAGATTTAAACTGAATTAGTTATTAAATATATATATGTACAAATATTGTGTTTACTAACTTTACAATGATCTATGCAGAGTTCAAGAAAGGGGAGTAGGCGCTTGAAGAAAATACATTTAGCATCGGTTGCAATTTCGCAACAACAAGGGAATGAATGCATTCGAATTTGTGAAAGAGGGTCGAATCCCTCTCTTGAACATGTTTCTACTGAAGTTCCTAATGAATATACCTGTGAAGAGCAGTTGGTTGAAGAACAAGAGGCATTGGGAAAGAAAAAAAGAGGCCCAACAAGGTTGAGAGAGTTATGCTCAAATCCTACGGAACTAATAGAGGTGGATTTCAATGAAAGAGGACAGCCTATCGGTGAGCATTCCGAGTGGTTATCTTCATTCTTGGGTGCTTTAGCACGACAATTTGTACCGGTCAATATTGATGATTGGAGGAAAGTTCCTAATGAAACAAAGAAAGAATTGTGGACATGTGTTAAGGTAATGATAATATATTTAATTGTGTTTGAACATAAAAATTAAAGTGTACATGTTCCCGTGTTTGTGATATGATGTTTATGTACAGGGGAGATTCAAGATTGATGACATGCACGAGAAGCTTATTATTCAACAAATGGGCACTCGTTGGAGGCAGTCTAAATCGAAGCTGATAGAATCTCTTAGAGATGCATCAAGAATGCGAGATAAAGAGTCAAAATTTGCAGCCCTTAAACCAGATAACATATCTCTTGAAGAGTGGAGCACTTTTATCGCAGAAAAGTTATCAAATGAATTTGAGGTAAATTCAGTTTCACATAATTAGTTTATGTTGTATATTTTTTGTTTGTAACATAAGAAATGGCGTAGGTGAAGAGCAAAATGTATAAGGAGATTAGGGCGAACAATCATGCCCCACATACAATGAGTCGGAAGGGGTATGCTCGACTAGAGGATGAAATGGTAACTTTCTATAAATTGATCAATACTCCTTCCATCCCACCTCACGTGATTATTACATATTTTCAGTTTTGTATTTTAACTTAAATAGTACTTATTCTTTTTAGAGAAACGAGAATCCAGAAAAGCCTCTACGGAGAGAAGATATTTGGTGTAAAGCACACACTAAAAAGAATGGTGAAGTACCAACTCCATTTATTGCCGATTGTGTGGTAAGTGACATTTCAACTAAATCATACTTTATTTTTTTACTCCCTCCGCCCAAAATGCCAATCTTTTATGTCATTATTACGAATGAACTTTGAGTAATTATTTTAGGTTGATTTAACTATCCTATTAAAAATACAAAAACTTGTTATTGATATTATAATCAAATCAATCCATGTTTATTTCTCAAAGTTCAATTGTAGTAACAATAAAGAAAAAATAGAAGATTATTTTGGGACGGAGGGAGTATTTTGCCTAATCTATCATTTAATACTTGTTTGTTTCCTAATTTTCAAGAGTAAAATACAAGAGATCACATCCTCTCAAACCTCCCATTTGACATCAATTAATGAGGACGCACTCTCTCAAATACTCGGGCCCGAGAGAAATGGAAGAGTTAGAGGGATGGGATTTGGTATTACCCCATCAAAAATGGGTATCCACATGAATAGTTCAAAGAAAGTCCAAGCACTTGAGAATCAAGTTTCGTAACCGAATAAAAAATGGAGAAGTTTGAACATTTAGAAAATGAAATGGCGGAGATGAGACACTTTATGCGTATGCAGGCAAGTATTTTGTAGTCAAGCATATTGTTTTTAGAGTTATTTATAGTTTTCACTTACATGTTAACTCGTGATTGTTCCTAGGGTTTCGCGTCAAAGGAGAAAGCAAATTCAAAGATGGCCTCTCCGCATTTGCATAGTATTGGTTCAAGGGAAAATTTGAATGGGAAGTCACCCACTCCGTCGTCACATAATGGTAGCTCTAATGCTCGTGATTGTTATGGTTCAACTTCAAGAGATGCCCGTACAAGTGTCACTGTTGATCGCAAATGCAAATTATTGGATTGGCGAAAGAAGGTTCTTGCTGAACCTACAATTGCATCCACGGATCCTAATGCTATGGTGCACGGTGTTCCCATTGGAAATGATGCTTGGAAGGTTTGGGTTCAAGTAGATTTGGTTCCTAATGCTGATTTGTGGAGGCCTAACTCAGATATGTCAGTCATCGCGGATGCAGTTGGGAGTACGACCGCATGGCCTAAGGAATTCGTTTCTTTTAATTAGTTAAGAATGTTATGTCTCGACTTCTATTTTGGATTTCTATTTTGATGCACAATATGTGTCCTATGTTGGTTTATTGCTAAACATTTAGAACTTGGTATTACTTGTTTTTTTAAGATGTTTGCCCGACTTATTAACTAACCCCTTTTTAACTCCGCCAATGCAATTGTTGTATATTGCATTGCATTGCCGGTCCCAAGCCCGGATAAAGGAGGAGGGGAAAGGTATGTGAGGCATATAAATCAAGGGTCAGTTGCATGGTTATAGGTAATTGATATTACACCTTCTTACTTATTATTGTGTTTTAATTGACCATGTGTAAGTATATATCTCAAATTTTTGGCAGTGTTGAATCATTTACACTTGATTTTAAAGGGAAAGAATGGAAGGGCGTTCTTAAAGAGTGGTTAATTTTGTTCAGATTGTTGCCCAATCCTAGGGCTTTCTATGAAGGTCGATTTTTGAGAGATGTTCTACTGAACAGGTTGGTTATATAATTGGCTGCAATTGCTAGATTGGTAGTGTTTTATATATCTTTGTCTTCACGTTTTTGGTTAAGGACACAATAAGCATCACCAAGTTTGTCACATTACTTTTATCTTACTTTTTTGTGTTTGAATCTTTTCTTATTGGTGCTGCAGGCTTCTTGATCAAAATAATGCTGATTTACAGATGAAAGTTCTTGAATGCTTGTTGAACTGGAAGGAAGACTTCTTACTTCCAAACAGCAAGAATCTAAAAAATCTAATGAATGAAAAAGATTTGCGGGATAAACTTGCCAGTTCTAATATAAGTTTTCAGTTTGTTCTTTCAAGTTTTAATTCTCATTATATCAAGTTCAAATTTTAAGCAAAAAAATGGTTTACATGAAGATATTCTTCTTCTTGTATTGCAAGCCACAAATTTAGTCCTTTTGATTGTTTATGTATTCATCCGTCTGATGAAAGACCACAAAGTAGACATCTCATTTACCTTTTCTGTGAACTGCCTATTTGTCTTTGTCAGTGTTGTCAAATTGAATAGATGAATGTCTTTTCTTTAGTTATAAGGTGTTGGAATTGTAGTTTATAGTCGTTTATGCCTGATCCATCTTACATTCGTTACGGTAGGACTATTACTTGATTCCAGGCAATTATCTTCCCACATCTCTTCTGAAGTCTATGATTGGGTCACAGGTGTTATATCAGGAGCCCTTCTGTATATCCGAGATGATTTCGAGGTCGTTAATCGAAGAAGTTTTCTACAGGTGAGCAACTTAAACCAATAATCAAGGGTATTTTGTTCTTTAAGCAGAAGGGATAATTATTCTGGAGGTCACTGATCAGACCTACAACGGAGTGAATTTTTTTTATCCTGCTAGTGTTCAGGTTGAGAACCAGGTGTTATATTGTTTTGGAAGATGAAAGTATACTTGTTCTATATCTCTTCCCTCCCCCTGGATTCTCAACACCTGACAAATATGAACATGTCATTTTTCTTATGGACTTTCTTCTAGGGAAGCTACTGTTCTGTATCACACAAGTGGGACCTCTTTTTCTATTAATGGAAATTTAAGAATTGACTTGAAATGGGTTTCACCCCCCAGTTTTCCACATAGGTAATCTTGAGTAGCATATATTCTGTTAGGATATTGGAGTCGGAAACTCAGTCTTTACCTCAACAAATTTCCAGGAAACAATTGTCAGCATGGCTATAGTTGGTGCCATAATTGGAGCTGCAGTAGGGGGTTGGATTAATGATACTTTCGGTCGTAAGAGAGCTACTCTATCTGCTGATGTTGTGTTCGCACTTGGATCCATATTCATGGCGGCAGCTCCAGATCTATACGTTCTTATTTTTGGACGACTCTTGGTTGGCCTGGGGGTGGGTGTAGCATCCGTCACTGCTTCTGTGTATATCAAGGTTTTACTTGCTTCCCTGAAATGATAATCCTCATTCCCCATTGTTTTTGTGTCATAATTGTACTATACTTTTCCGGCCTTTCATTCATTTTCTCAGGTGTATCTAGGTTGGGCAACATGTATTTTTCCCTGAGTTTCATTCTGTAATTCCTTAGCAGTTGACCAAGACGATTCATTACCACCTTTTTGAATGTCACGTCAACAACTGGAGAACACATGCCAACAACAGGTTTGTGCAATTTGCCCTGTAATGTTTCAATCTTCTCAATTAACTCCCCAGCGTTTGGTAATATGTGCGATTTTCTCTCTCCATTGAAAATTTCGTTCCGCAAATGCAACATTTTATCACAGAGTTCCAAATGGAGGGGGCAAATCGCAAATATTACAAAATGTTGGAGGTGTTAAGAAATTTGAAATGCAATGGGATGATCGAACATATTATCAAATATTAGGGGGTTTAACTCAGTCTCATCATTTATATATATATCTCTGTCCCTTTTATTATCTTTTCTGTCCTGTTGAAACAATAGTTACAATAATTAAGTTGGACTGTTTCCAATGGCAACATGTCTTACAGATCTGAAATATATTTTTTATGGAGCTATAGATAGATTGCAAGTTATACACAGCCATTAGTGATGAAACTGGTTTTATAGAGCTATATAAGTTAAGCGTATTAGTTATTACTAACATAACAAGTGAAAATTCCAGATAGATACTCCCATGTTGGGCTCAGATTGGACGCGTCCTGGCATGCTTAGTCATTTTACCGTCGTGCGTAAACTTGAGGGAGGCATGGGTTTTACAAAGAAAAATATAAAGGCAAGAGGATCCAATATGATTTGTTGTGAAAGCAGGCATGTCTTTGCTTATTGTGTCACGGATCAAATTTATAATTCTTCATTATCTGTCATTTTACTTTCCCTTTTACTATTACCGCATTTCTTCATGACTGCAATTTTTACAAAGAAAATACAAGGGCAGGGAGATCCAATATGATTTGTTGTGAAAGCAGGCATGTCTTTGCTTATTCGGATACATATCAAATTTATAATTCTTCATTATCTATCATTTTAGTTTCCCTTTTACTATTACCACATTTCTTCCATTTGCTGAAGAACTTTTTACTAATGTATGATATCTCAGTGGAAGAGATTTGTTAAACCGATTGATGATTGAGTTGCACAAATTGGATAACGATGTTTTAGTTGGGCACAATATATCTGGGTTTGATCTTGATGTCCTTCTTCACAAAGTCCAGGTACTTCATTTAGTAAGAAACAATTTTGTTTTGCTTTGAAATATACTGGTGAAGCAAATAGGAGAAAAAAAATAAAAAATTGTAGTAGGTGCAATAGGTGAATTTGGGGGTGGATATTTTTTTTAGAAAAATAACTTTATACAACGTTTTACATAAACGTTGTGAATACTCAAAGACAACGTTTTTCCAAATGTTGTGGAAGTGGGTATTTTTTTAGAAAAATAACTTTATACAACGTTTTACATAAACGTTGTTAATACTCAAAGACAACGTTTTTTCAAACGTTGTGGAACTTATTAACAACCTTTTCAGAACGTTGTCAATAAACAAGGACAACGTTTAAGTAAACGTTGTTGAAGTTAGTAACAACGTTTGGTAAACGTGGTTAAAGGTTTTTAACAAAAACGGGATCGCTATTACAACAACGTATCCGCAACGTTTAAAGAACGTTGTCATAAAGATGGACCTAAGACAACGTCGAATAATACAACGTTTTAAGAAACGTTGTCAAACACTAATTACAACGTTTAAAAAACGTTGTTAAAGACCTTTTTTGTTGTAGTGAATGGTCCGATATATCTCGGACTCAACTTTCCTTTCCTTCCAAAACGAAAAATTCCTCGAGTAGGAGAAACTTTTAAAAGTACGTGGTCTCCCGTACTGAACTCCAAAGGGCGACGGCGTACGTCTGCGTAAGATTTCTGGCGACTCTGGGCGGTCAACAGCCTTTCACGAATCAAGGCTATCTTCTCTCGAGTTTGTACGATCAACTCTGGTTCTGTCCCGAATAAGTCTGATGAATCGTCCCAACATAGGGACGATCTACATCTCCTCCCGTATAATGCCTCAAACGGTACCATATTATTGGAAGCATGCCAACTATTGTTGTAGGTAAATTCAATCAACGGTAGATGAACTTCCCAATCGTTTGACCAATCTAAGGCACAGGCCCTTAGCATGTCTTCCACCGTTTGAATGGTCCTCTCGGATTGTTCGTCAGTCTGCGGGTGATAAGCTGTACTGAAGTTCAATTCGGTCCCCAAGGCCTTGTGAACTGCTTTCCAAAAGGTTGACACAAAACGGTCGTCTCGATCAGAAATAATGGTCTTCGGCGTACCATGCAGTCGAACTATCTCTGAAATAAATACTCGCGCCAACCTCTCTGGTCCCCACGTGTCCTTAATGCCTAGGAAATGAGCTGATTTGGTTAGACGATCAACTATCACCCAAATCATGTTCATTCCTGTCTTGGTTCTCGGCATACTAGTGATAAAGTCCATCGATATGTCCTCCCACTTCCATTCAGGAATCGGGAGCGTCTTCAACATTCCGGCAGGCCGTTGATGCTCGATCTTAACCTGCTGACAAGTCAAGAATTTTGAAACATAGTCCGCTACATCTTTCTTCATGTTGCCCCACCAGAAATTCTATTTCAAGTCCTTATACATCTTACTGGTGCCCGAGTGGATAGAATAGGGCGAACTGTGAGCTTCCTTCAGAATCGTCTGTTTCAGAACATCGGCATCGGGAACGCAGAGTCAGTTCTGAAATCTCAAAACTCCATCATCATGAATTAGGAATCCGGGGGCCTTTCCCTTGATTACTTTATCACGTAACCGAATCATCAGAGGATCATCTGCCTGTCTAGATTTGATTTCTTCGGTTACTGACGAAGTTAGTTCCATCATGCACAGTTGTCCTTGGACTCTTTGTAACCACACTTCAATTCCTTCTCTAATCATCTCTCGTTGAAGGCTAAGTTGAGAGGTCAGAGTCTCCAGCATCTGAATAGAAACGGGCTTGCGGCTGAGTGCATCTGCTACCACATTCGCTTTGCCTGGATGATACAAAATCTCCAGGTCGTAGTCCTTGATCAGCTCTAACCATCTTCTTTGCCGCATGTTTAGCTCTTTCTGACTGAAGATGTATTTGAGAGTCTTGTGATCATTAAAGATCTGACAGTGAGTCCCGTACAGCTAATGTCTCCAAATCTTTAAAGCAAAAACTACTGCTGCTAGCTCTAAATCATGAGTTGGGTAATTCACTTCATAAGGTTTCAGCTGTCGTGAAGCATAAGCGATTACCTTATCATTCTGCATCAATACGCATCCGAGCCCTTGGTTCGAAGCATCACTGTAAACTATGAATCCTCCAGTCCCCTGTGGAAGTGCTAAAATTAGTGCTGTCGTCAATCTCCTCTTCAATTCATCAAAACTAGTCTGACACAACTCATTCCACTCAAACTTTTGAGTTTTTTGCAGGAGTCGAGTAAGTGGGCGGGAGATTTTAGAAAATCCTTCCACGAATCGACGATAATATCCAGCAAGTCCTCAGAAGCTTCGGACTTCTTTCACGTTCTTTGGAGGCTTTCCAATCCATAATTGCTTCGATATTCTGAGGATCTACTCGGACTCCTTTAGCTGATACCACATGGCCGAGGAACATTACTTCCTTTAGCCAGAATTCACACTTAGAAAGTTTGGCATACAGTTGCTCGCTTCTCAAAAGTTATAATACAATCCGCAAATGCTTTGCATGCTCTTCCGGGCTCTTAGAATACACCAGAATGTCATCAATGAACACGACCACAAATTTATCCAAATATTCAATGAACACTCGGTTCATCAACTGCATGAATACAGCAGGTGCATTAGTGAGACCAAACGGCATCACTACAAACTCATAATGTCCGTAACGAGTTCTGAACGCTGATTTTGGAACATCATATTCCTTAATCCTCATATGATGATACCCTGATCTCAGATCGATTTTAGAAAATACTGTTGCTCCTTGCAACTGGTCGAATAGATCATCAATCAGTGGCAACGGATACTTGTTCTTAATCGTTATCTTGTTCAGATCTGGATAGTCAATACACAGTCGAAGCGATCCATCCTTCTTTCGGACAAAAATAACTGGCGCTCCCCAGGGCGAAACGCTTGGCTGGATATATCCTTTGTCTAGTAACTCCTCCAGTTGCTTTTTCAGTTCATACATCTCAGTAGGTGCCATACGATACGGCGCCTTAGAAATTGGTGTAGCTCCGGGTTCCAGCTCAATGGTGAATTATACATCCCATCGTGGAGGTAGTCCAGGTAACTCGTCAGGAAATACATCTGGAAATTCGTTAACAACGGGAATGGATGAAAGTTCCACAATTTCGTCTTCTCTCTTCATTGCATAACACCAGTATCCGGTACAGCCCTGTTTCAACAATTTGACAGCTTTCATTGCCTTGATCAACTTTCCTGAGCTTCCTGGTTTCCATCCTTCAAACAAGATTTGGAGCCATCGTCGCCGATCAAAGAAAATATTCCTCCTTCGGTAGTTTACAATAGCTCCATATCGATTAAGCCAATCGTCTCCGAGTATCAGGTCATCTCCTTGCATTTCTATCACAATCAGATTTGAGAGCCACTCCCTGCCCTCAAATGATATAGGGAAATCTCTAGTCTCTAAGTTCCCAACAATCCGCTCTCCACTCGGTAAACCAACAACATAAGGTTCACAAGTATGAAAACCAGAAACATTCAAACGATTTACACAAGACAAAGATATAAAAGAATGCGTAGCTCCTGTATCGAATAAAACGCTAACTGGCTGGGAAAGGATCTGGACAGTACCTGATGCGATAGCAGCATCCTGATCGTCTATTTTCCTCATCTCGTACAGACGTGGGGGAACAGATCTGGCACTCGATGTACCCTTTTGGTCCCACTGTCCTCTGCCTCGCCCGCGGCCAAAATTTTGAGGCATCTGAACACTTTGCTGCGTCTGTTGGATACTGGCTTCCTTCTGGACTGGCTGTGGTGTACGAGCTCTAAAAGACTTTGCAGCCTCTTCACAGAACACCGCACGATGTCCCTCTCCACCACAATCGAAACAAGTCACGGCAGGTAGGGGGCAATTCCGTCGATAGTGCCCCGTCTGGGCGCAGTTAAAGCATTTCTTGGTAACATCAGTCATAGTTGATGTTGCTCCGAAGTTCTTTCCGCTCCTAACTGGGTGCGGAGGTTTCTTGAAAGAGTGAAAGGATGACTGGGCCTTGCGGGGCCCGCTGTTCTTGTGCTCTGTAAAAGTACTAGAGACTTTCTGCTTCTTGGATTCCGTAAATTTCTCCATAGCTGCTTCCTTGATCTCATACGCCAACGCCTTATCCTGGTATTGACGGAGTGTGGTATATTCAAAACCGGACATGTACCTCTGGATTTCTGGTTTCATCCTCATATCAAAATGGATCATCATTTCTGCATCTGTTCTGACCAGATGTCGAACAAATGCCAGTTGTTGGTTAAACGTCTTAATTGCCTGAGATACTGGCACATCTGAAGGCTGAGCGGAGAAAAACTCCCGATCCTTGGTTTCCCTCATAGGACGAGGGCAGTACTGAGCTTCCATCATCAATTTAAACTCTGTCCAATCAGCATCATGGTCTACAGGTCGGATGGCTTCCCACCATTCGGACGCCTCCCTTATCAGAAAGTATTGAGCGATAGAGGCTCTCCATTGCAGGCGATTAATTCGGCAAAGATTTTATCCAGTTCCTTCAACCAATGGTCCCAGGTGGGAGTCTCAGAAATGCCGTCGAATTTGGGTGGTTGCATCTTCGCCACCTCTTGCAGCCACCGTTCACCTCGATTTCCCATGTCCGGGATCCGTTGCTGTCCCTCTCCCTGCTGTAGTCCCACCACCACTTGCATTCGGTCCACGACTTGGGCGAACTGAGTCATCTGGTTCACCACCTGACGAAGGATTTCTGGTACAGCAGGTTCTAGTTCGTTATTCATAGATCCTTGTGGCTCGCTTGAGATATGACTGGCCTAATTAGAAGGCGACGCTTCCCTTTCAGCATTCCTTCGTCCGCGTGCGCGACCGCGACCACGTCCAGGTCCGCCTCTCAACATACTGTAAGCATAAATTCTCAATATACAGGAAACAACATTGTTCTAATGTTCAAGTATAAAGAGATACAACATGTAAAGAACGAGATAGAGTTTAGGAACTTACAACCACCATTCGTATGAAGACGTAGGCAGTACAGTGATGTTATTCACGACCGGTTACCTCAAAAAATGTATATGACCCTTATTTTAACCCAGTGGCCAAGATATCCATAATCTTAGCTCCGATACCATATTATGTAACACCCCCGATATATTCAGGAATATTACAGCGCCGTAAATCCTTTACATAAGGATTTACAAGGCTGAAGAATTGAACAGACATTAATAGGTACAAATGAATGGAAGTAACGGAATTAAGATACAACAGTTCTGACCAAATACTGAAAATACAAATGTTCAACAGAAACTTATTAATACGTCACCAAATTCAAATTCATCATAAACGACTATGTACTCGAGTACTTATTGAAATAACCAACAAACAACAGTCAAATAAACCCGGCCGGAACATCACTCTGCACCCTCGTCGTCATGCAGCTCTAGTGGTTGTTTTCCCGCTCTCCTGGATCCTGAACATAAACAAAATGTTCACCCCCGAAGGGGTTAGCATAACGATGATAGTACAAGTACCACAACATATTATTCATATCTCACGAAGAATATTAACGTAAACGACAAAAATACCAACGAGTCTTCTCCTACGAGAAACTCATAAATGACATACACAACTGATAATCACAACAAGATATCATAACATACACATGGTAATTCCGACGATCCAGTGTTCACTGCCTAGAACCCACGATGATCCCATCAGACCAACCCGTGGTGGAAAAACCTGTCCGATGATCCAGCGCATGCTAGCATAGATCCCCCGATGATCCCGTCGGACCAACTCGAGGTGGACATACAACAACGACATACATGCACGACAATATGTATAACATCAATACATAAAACAAATAAGGTACTTGCCTCGATTCGAAGACAAGAACAATACTTCCACGAAAACGAACACTCGAAGGTCGCCCCCTCAATCAATCACGTAACAAGCTCGAACCTTAACAAAAGAAAAAATATAGAATTTATCTCACGTCGTACGAATGTCTAACAATTCGATTTACGGCCAAAAGCTCATAAAATGTAATCTGCCTGAACTTCTTAGCGCACGCTAAGTACTCTGTGTAGCGTGCGTTAAGTCTGCTCGATAGCGCACGCAAACAACAAAGCCTAGTGTACGCTAACTATGCATGGTCAGTACTTCACTGATCAGCCGACTGACTCGTCTGATGGCCTAACATACGTAGCGTACGTTAACTCATGCTCGATAGCGCACATTAATCTACATAGCTTAGCGTGCACTAACTGTGCATGGCAGTTTACTACTGGGCAGTAGACTGATCTCAACATGATCAAACCAAATAAAATCTTCAGTGTTAATTCATGTTACCTCCATTAATATCATGTTCATACGGTTATGAATGATCTTACGGATAACAATAACTTCGGATTCAAGAATATGTATACTATTATGAAACCATATTCCATTTCAATTACAATTCCTCATGCGATAATTCGGAAGGCTTAACGGTCGATATCAACACCTTTATATCAATCAAAAACTATCATTCTGTAGTTTGATTAACATTCCATCTTTACAAGATAAACCCTTCCATGATCAATCCTTTAGATTCGTCTAACAATAATGATGTTAAAGTCAAGTTCATGATTGCTACGAAGACACTTACTAGATTCGGATTTATCAATGATAGAAGTTTCCTCTACTTGTTCAATGTAATAAGATTCTATTCATGATGTTCATAATCAAGGTACTTAAGGCATAATCATCTCAATATTACAAACATGGTGTGCTTTGGATAATTCACCCAAGAAGATCAATATTTGCTAACATGACCATCTTATTCTCCATAACACGGATCTAGAGTTGAAGATAGAATCAACATACCTTAATATGACGAAATCACTGAACCACAAGGTAGAATCCGACTCCGGTTGGTTATATGCCACTCCAAGGAGTTACTTCTCTTCAATGATCACTCACAAGTAATATCCAATGTTCAAGGATCAAGTAGATGTGTTCTAAGTGTGTTAGGAAGATAATTATTGCTCTCTGGTCTCTCAAGACTGAAGAATGAACGAAGGAAATGGGAATAAAATGGAGTGCTGGCCCATATATAAACTTTCTGCACAAAGCAGATTAGCGCACGCTACTAAGTATCCTTAGCGCGCGCTAATAAGGGTTGACTCCAAAACTGTCCAGGTTCATCCGCGGGAATCTTATCCAGTCCTACATCCTGCTGGCGCATGTGTTAGCCGCCTAGCTCAATAATTGATTTCCTAGCGCACGCAAGTCCTACATTCATAGCGTGCGCTAGTAGTAGACGATAGCGTGCGTTAAGCTACATTCTTAGCGTGCGCTATCACGAGTTTGCATGAGAAAATTTGCATGATGATATACTTATGTACAAAGATACCAATGTGAGAAATAACATACTCCGATTATCGAGATCATAAATCTGAATAATACATGGTTCGAATACAGATGAAATACATAATAATAAATCCGGATATTACAAGTATGGTTTAGGGGTATTTATACCCGCGAGAAATTAGGGTTATGCATTTTGATCCTCACTTTTACCTGCAGCCTTCAATTCAGCCTCAGACAGTTTTAATTAACTCGTTTTAACCCAGTCACCTTCTCAACTCTTACAATTTGACCCCAGTCAACTTTAAAACTTCAATTCAGTCCTATTTTGACCAAGACCTTAAAATGTTGACCTTCAATTAATATTAATAATTAATCTGAATTTATGCATATATATTTTAATTTCAGTCATTAATAATGTTAACTCTTTGATTAATATTAATATGCAATTGTAATTTATTTTCAGTTAGTAAATAGTGATAATTGTATCTTTTCATTTATTATATAAATAATAAATTGTAAGGATTATAATTATTATTATTATATGTAGACTTTATCGAGGATTTACGGGCTTAGGACTGTGAGTCGAGCATCTCCATATTCAAGTCAGACATCATCATTTATTCAGGTGAGAATTTTCACTATCACTTTAATTGCTTTAATTGGACTGTATATGTGATATTCAATTCATGTTTATAAATTGACGATACATGTTGTAAATCAGGCTCACCTGTATACGTGTAAAGAGGTTATCTTAAGATTCATGTTGTTGCGGGGACACCTGCGCAACCTGAATATTCACATGCGTGCTCGATTCATGTTTTGTGGTATTGTGCGTATGTTTCATGTTATTGCGGGGACACCTGCGCAACATCAATATTCGTGTTATGCATGCTAGATTCATGCTATACGTAATATTGTGAGAATGTTTCATGTTGTTGCGGTGGCACCTGCGCAACCTCAATATTCGTGTTATGCGTGCTCGATTCATGCTATATATAATATTGTAAGTATGCATTTATGTTGAGGAAAAATATGATAGATTATTCATGTTATGCTTTCCATGAGATTGTATATTACTGTGATCAGTGTAATTTCCAAAAGCTGAAGGAAGCTCACCCCCACCTTTATTGATCCCACAGGTTAAACCGAGTCATACGGACAAAGGGGCGAGCCGAGAGGGCATATAAAAGGGAATTTATTACATGATGTTTTCTTTATGTCAAATTTTTTGAAACTTATTTGGGGAAATGTTGACTAGATATTTATAATTTATGATTTACTCTTCCGCCGCAAATTTTTATCTCGTGTCAATGATGAAATGTTGCCTTATTTAAAGGTATTTATTTTTATGTCATTGTAGCAACTCGACTTTGTAGGCGAGAATTTAAATATTCCCAAAGAAAAATATTTTTTGTCAAATTTACCTTTTATTTATTTCCCCATTAATTACCCTAGAAAGTCGGGGCGTTATATAGTGGTATCAGAGCGGGTTTTACCTTTCTGTAGACTCGCTAGAATATAAAAGTATCATATGCTCTCAGCTTCGCCACTTCGTCACTCCGTCAAAGGTACCAAGTTTCAGTCATTATTCATGCATGTGTCATTTCATTTTATTTACATAATTACATATGTATGTACGAATTGTTAGAATGACCAAACCTAGGATGACGCCACGTAAGAAGGTCCCAGCTACTTTTGACTCGCGTCTTCTGGCACGCAAAGACTAGTGGGACGATCCTAGTTTACCAGAAAATGCACCACACTATGTCATTAATAGGCTGAGCAAGTGGCTGCAATCTGGGAAATGAGGTTCCGTCACGCGACAGCTAGAGCACCTGATGGAGAAGTTATCCGAAGACTGGAGTTGCTGCATCTTCCGTCTTTGGAAAAAGGCCATCAAGAGATCGCTAGAAGAGTGAGAGGTCGTAGATGATTTCCAGTTCGTCGTTGGATGCTTATTGGATTTGTTCGTTCGGGAGGCGATTCCGACTACAAATTGGGATGCCTACTCTACGGACGAGGAAGACTCGGAGGAGGATCCCGAGGAAGATCCATAGAAAGATGCAGAAGAAGTTCCCGATGAAAGCTCAAAGATGGATCTCGCCGAAAATATGAAGGTTGTTTTGATGGCAGACATTGATTCTGACGATGAAGTCACTTCATAGATTGATCCGCGACCCCCTATTAATGTTATAGAGATTATTAGCAGTGATGGGGGAGTGGTGCGTGTAGACTCGATAACTAACGAGGTGAAGATATAGATTAACGAACGTAGCTTCTTAGCCAACTTGCACATAGTGGAACTCAGTGATTTTGATGTTATTCTGGGTATGGATTAGTTGGACAAACATAGAGCTGTAGTTGAATTCTCCGAAAGGAGAGTAACTTTATGTCCGTCTATGATGTCAAGACCGTATTCGAGGGAGTAAGACACTATAGTACCCTGAAGGTGATTTCAGCCATGAAAGCGGTGAAAATGTTGTAGAAGCGTAGTTGCTAAGGATTCTTGGTGAATGTGATGGGGAAAACAACTTCGGAGAAGACGGTAGCTGATGTACCTATCATCAAGGAGTATCTAGACGTATTTCCCGAAGACTTGCCTGGAGTTCCGCTGAATCGTCAAGTTGAGTTCTCGATTGATTTAGTGCCAGAAGCAGCACCAATATCGAAAGCTCCCTATAGAATGGCGCCCAAGGAATTGCAAGAGCTGAAAGTACAACTCCAGGAACTGCTCGACTCTGGATTTATCCGATCGAGTGTTTCGCCATGGGGTGCGCCAGTACTCTTCGTGAAGAGAAAAGACGGAACTTTGAGGATGTGCATCGACTATCGTGAACTTAATCAACTCACGATAAAGAATAAATATCCACTTCCTAGAATAGAGGACCTATTCGATCAACTTGCAGGATCGGGAGTATTCTCGAAAATAGATTTGAGATCTGGGTATCACCAGCTGAGGATTAAGGATGATGATATCCCGAAGACATTATTTCGAACTCGATATGGACACTAAGAGTTTATAGTGATGCCATTTGGTTTGACTAATGGCCCAGCAGTATTCATGGACCTCATGAACCGTGTATTTCAACCTTATTTGGATAAGTTTGTCATTGTGTTCATAGATGACATACTTGTATATTCAAAGAACAAGGTTGAACATGAGCAGCATCTTAGAACAGTTTTGGGAATACTGCGCAAAGAGAAGTTGTATGCGAAGTTCAACAAGTGTGAATTCTGGCTTAACCGAGTTGCATTTTTGGGACATGTGGTCACTTCTAAAGGAATTGAGGTTGACCCGATTAAAGTTGAAGCAGTCAATGATTGGAAAGTACCGAGTAATGCAAATGAAATTCGCAGCTTCTTGGGATTATCCAGTTATTATCGAAGATTTATCGAGAGATTTTCGAAGATAGCTACACCGATGACTAGATTGACTAGAAAGGGAGAAGTTTTCTTATGGAATGAGAAATGCGAAAAGAGTTTCCAAGAACTTAAGCGAAGATTGACTATGGCACCAGTGTTGACCATTCGCGATCCGACAAGAGAATTTGTCATCTACAGTGATGCATCCAACCAAGGCTTGGGATGTGTATTGATGTAAGAAGGTAAGGTAGTTGCCTATATTTCGAGACAGTTGAAACCGCATGATCTGAACTACCCTACTCATGATTTGGAATTAGCAGCGGTAGGTCATGCCTTGAAGATTTGGACACATTACCTGTATGGAGGTAAGTGTGAAATTTATACAGACCACAAAAGTCTGAAATATATTTTCACACAGAAGGAATTGAATATGAGGCAGCGCAGATGGCTTGAGTTGGTCAAAGACTACGATTGTACAATTCATTACCACCCTGGTAAAGCAAACGTAGTTGCTGATGCACTGAGGGGTAAAGCGAGAGGAGACCCGACTTGTTTGTTGACCAAAGAGGAAAGCTTAGTCAAGGAATTTGCAAGGATGAACCTTGAGATGGCTACACTATCGAATCTAGTTGAGTCATTATTGGCTAGTTTGGTGGTACAACCAACCTTGAGTGAACATGTAACACCCCCTAACCTAGCAGCTGAACCGCAAAGTGGTCCGTGCTACTAAGTTGGGGAGTATCACACTTTTAAACTTTGAAAACCAATATGAAGTAGATTTGGTAATGCGAGTACTCAGGGAAATAATGTAAACCGGTATTATTTATTCAAAACATTACACAACCTTAAGTTTAATTCATAACAAAACCATAACAGAGTGATCTTATTAAAAACAAAATATAGTCTTCCAGTATAGGGGCGAAATAGCTGGGGAATGGCATATGGACAAGTCTCCGGCTGTCAACACTGAAGAAGATAGTCAAATCCTAAACATGAGCATCATCACATGTATCATAAGAATCTAATGAGCTAATGACTCAGTAAGATGAGACTTCTGTAATAGCAAAGTATCACGTATCACATTAATCAACAAATAACTACTATATATATAGTCATGTTCTTGTAAAATCCTTTCTTCGGGTACCCTTGAAGTGTGATACTCGACTGATAGTGATAGGCCATGGTTTTCGGAACCTGTTCATATAATTGGCCAATAAAAGATGTATACGAGGGTTCCCATACTGGTTTTTCAACCAATGGTATTAGCCGTATTCAACCTTTTTCATTCAGTGTGGGTTTCCTTGACCGACTTTCAGCCGCAAGTATTTGCCACCATGTGTTGGGTCCGCCGGTCCCCCGCATCCTGTGCCTACCCGCCATCAATCAAGTACCATACTTTCTGTTCTTAAACATTCTTTCACATACACATGTTATGCATGATCGTTCAATAACAGTCACATATGCAAATATCAATCAATATATGATCCATATGATACAGCAAGGAAAAGCCTCATCTTACCTCAAGTCTTGTGCCTGTTGATGTGAAAAGATCAGTTTCTATGGATGGATGTGCTAAAATCCTTGAAGAAACAATCTGAAATCTCTTTGGGGACTTTTAACAAACACCTTGGAAAAACTGTCAGATTTGAGCTTCCTGTTTGATCGGGCTTTTTGTAGCTTTAATAATTTTTGGAAGTAAAATATGTTACGAGCGTCTTAAAGTAGAGATTCACATATTCAAAATGGTATATCATTTGTTGGTAAATACGTACGTATATATATATTTATAGGAGGCCAAAGTAGGCTGAAAGTCAACCTTACTCGGACAGCTGGAGGCCTTATCCGGACAGCTGGCCGAGAAGGTTCTGTCGGTCGTGACCGACCTTATCCTGACACCGACAAATTTTTATCCGGATAGTGGCCTAGAAGCTTCGGTCGTGTGACCGACCTTATCCTGACAAATGACGGCCTTATCCTGGATAGTGGCCTAGAAGCTTCGCCGGTCGTGACCTAGATTGTCGTCACGGCGTGTCCGTGGTGGCCGCAAATGTCATTCAACTTGGCTCAGCCGGTTCGACCCCTTCCCAATGTCCTAATTCGATTTTCCGACCTGTTCCGGACTCGTCGGAGTTAAATCTTCGATATGCTCAGAATGGATTTTCGATAATATTAAAATAATAATTTAATATTATTTTTGCAGTATAAGTGTTCTGTAATGAAAATTTTATCGTATCAATTTGTAGGAAATTTTCGAAATTACTTTCATAAATTCTAAAATAATCCTTATAATTTATTTTTAAATCTTTTCTTTTTAAATCTTTCATTTTATATTGGAAATATATCGGTCAAAGTATTGGACAACTTGTAATTATTGAAATCCATGATCATTAGCAAAATAAATAGTATTTAATTAAGTCTTTGAATTTTATAGGGTATTACAATTATTATTTTATAATCGGTTAGCACATCGATCTCCTTACTGAGAAACTGAGCTCCTCACTGCAACAAAACATCTCACAATGACTTTTATCATGTTAGAGGAGATAATTAACATGTCGTATAAAACGTAATGCGAATGGGCATAGCAGTTATTCATGCTCATGAAATGTCTACTTGTATGCCATGCTTCCATAATGCATATTATGTAAATGCACTTAGGTATTAAATGGTTATTGGCTTAGGGGATAACCGGGCATTACAGTCCTCCCCTCCTTATAAAATTTCGTCCTCAAAATTGACATACCGAACAGTTCTGGATATTTGCTTTGCATTTCCTCCTCTCTTTCCCATGTACCCTCTTCAATAGCATGATTCCTCCACAAAATCTTTACCAAATGAATTTCCTTGTTCCTTAGTTTCTTTATTTTTTTATCAAGAACCTGTACCAGCTTCTCTTCATAGGACAAGTCTGGGGATAATTCCAACGGCTCATAATTTAACACATGTGAGGGGTTGGAAATGTACTTCTTTAACATGGACACATGGAAGACGTTGTGTACACCAGATAGCAAAGGAGGTAAGGCTATTCTATAAGCTCTGTCACCAACTCTCTCAAGGATTTCAAATGGGCCAACATATCTCGGGCTGAGTTTTCCTTTCTTCCCAAATCTCATTATGCTTTTTATTGGGGATACTTTCAAGAAGACATGGTCTCCAACTGTGAATTCCAAATCTCTTCTTCGATTATCTGCATAACTCTTCTGTCTACTTTGTGCAATTTTTATTCGTTCTCTTATCTTTACTACCACCATAGCAGTCTATTGTATCATTTCTGGGCCCAGTAGACTTCTTTCTCCAACTTCATCCCAGTGTACGGGAGATCTACATTTTCTTCCATATAGTGCTTCATAAGGTGCCATCCCAATTGTAGATTGGTAGCTGTTGTTGTAGGTGAACTCTACCAATGGAAGCTTTGTATCCCAATTTCCCTTCAAATCTAGTATGCATGCTCTCAACATATCTTCGATTATTTGAATAACTTTTCTGACTGCCCATCACTTTGTGGATGAAATGCGGTGCTGAAAGCAAGCTTCGTACCCATTGCATTATGTAAACTTTTCCAAAATGCAGATGTGAATTTAGGGTCCCTGTCAGATACTATAGATATTGGCACCCCATGTAGCCGGACTATCTCTTTAATATATTCCTGAGCGTATCGATCCATATTATATGTGGATTTTACTGGAAGGAAATGAGCAGACTTGGTCAATCTATCAATATTAAAAACCTTATCGAATTATACCCACTTTGAGTCCTTGGTAGCCCAAGCACGAAATCCATTGTAATGTGTTCCCATTTCCATTCTGGAATTAGTAAAGGCTTCAATAATCCTGCTGGTCTCTGATGTTCAGTTTTGATCTGCTGACAAGTTAGACATTCTGCAATGAATTTTGCAATATCTTTCTTCATGTTAGGCCACCAATAATGTTGTTGCAAGTCTTTATACATTTGTGTGCTACCTGGATGTATTGAATAAGGACTGGAATGAGCTTCCTTCAGAATGTCCCCTATGATGGTTGTGTCAGCTGGCACACACAGCCTCCCTTTATATCGTAATATTTTGTCACCAGAGACTGAGAAGTTTGGTAATTTGCCTTCATCAACTTTTTCCCTCAATTTACCAATGTATTGATCCGCCTTCTGAGTTTCTTTGATTATATCTTGGAGTGCAGGTTTCAATATGAGTGCTGATAATGAACAAATCTTCCTTTTGGGCACAATTTCCAGTTCTAATTTTTGCAAGTCTAGTAATAGTGGCTTCTGCGTGACTAGCAAGGAAGACATATACTTTCTACTTAGTGCATCTGCAACCACATTTGCCTTACCAGGATGATAGTTGATCTCGCAATCATAGTCTTTCACCAATTCCAACCATATCCGCTGCCGCATATTCAGCTCCTTCTGTGTAAAAAAGTACTTCAAACTTTTGTGGTCTGTATAGATTTCGCACTTTTCGCCATATAGGTAATGCCTCCAAATTTATAGTGCAAAGACAACAGCAGTCAATTCTAGATCATGTGTTGGATAATTCTTTTCATAATATTTTAATTGCCTGGAGGCATAGGCTATTACCTTTCCGTGTTGCATTAATACAGCACCCAAACCATTCTTAGAAGCATCAGTGTAAACTACAAAGCCACTTGTTCTCATAGGAGTGGCAAGGATAGGGGCCGTAGTTAATCTATGCTTCAATTCCCGGAAACTCCCTTCGCAAGCATCGGTCCAAACAAACTTTGTATTCTTCCTTGTTAACAATGTTAATGGGGTTGCAATCTTCGAGAATCCTTGTACAAACCGTCAGTAGTATCCGGCTAGTCCTAAGAAACTTCGAACCTCTGATACATTTGTTGGTGTTGGCCAGTTTCTCACCGCCTCTACCTTGTTGGGATCAACTGAAATGCCATCCTTGGATACTACATGCCCTAAAAATACCACTTGTTCTATCCAGAATTCACATTTCTTGAATTTAGCATACAACCGTTTTTCTTTAAGAATTTGAAGCACAATTCTGAGGTGTTCTTTATGCTCATCTCTATCATATGAATAGATAAGGATGTCATCAATAAACACCACCACAAATTTATCAAGGAACTCTTTGAATACCCGGTTCATCAGATCCATTAATGCTGCTGGAGCATTTGTCAAACCAAAAGGCATCACTAAAAATTCATAGTGACCATATCGCGTTCTAAATGATGTCTTTTGGATATCTTCGTCTTTGACCTTCGGTTGATGATATCCGGAACGTAAATCAATCTTTGAGAATACTGATGCTCCTTGCAACTGATCAAATAAATCATCTATCCTTGGAAGAGGATATTTGTTCTTGATGGTCACCTTATTCAGTTCCCTATAGTCAATGCATAATCGCAATGAGCCATCTTTCTTTTTCACAAATAAGATAGGCGCTCCCCAAGGTGAACAACTAGGACAAATGAATCCCTTATCAAGTAATTCTTGTAGCTGAGTTTTTAATTCTTTCAATTCTGCTGGTGCCATTATGTATGGGGTTTTAGAAATAGGGGTAGTTCCTGGCATTACATCGATTGCAAACTCAATTTCCCGATCTGGGGGCAACCCTGGAAGATCATCTGGGAACACCTCAGGAAATTCTCGAACCACATCTTCATCTTCAGGCTTCAATTTCATTTCAAGGGAGGTGTCCAAAACATTAGCCAAATAGCCAGCACACCCCTTATTTAACATCTTCCTAGCTTTTAGTGCAGTTATAATTGGCAAAGAGCACGAATATGAATTACCTTTAAAAATAAACCCTCCTTCATTTGCTGGTTGAAAGGCCACAATCTTCTTATTTCAATCGACGTTTGCACAATATTTAGCTAGCCAGTCCATTCCAAGGATAACATCAAAATTAGATATTGGTAGGACAACAAGTTCGGCGTAGAGTATCCTCCCACCAATTCGAACTATACAGGCCCTCAACATTTGCTCAGAATCCATATTTTCTCCAAACAGAGCATCCACATTATAACCAACTTTCAAGAGTTCTGGTTTAACGCCCGATTTTCTCATAAATGCATATGATGCAAATGAATGTGTAGATCCTGGGTCTATCAATGTAAGTGCAGGAATTCCTGAGATCAGAGTGGTACCCGAGACTACGGAAGCATCTGCATCAGCTTCTTCTAGAGTCATTGCAAAGACCCTTCCCTGAACTTTATTCTCTGTGTTTGGGCAATCTCTCGCCATATGTCCGGGCTTCTTGCATCTGAAACAATTATTGGACCCAACAAAACATTCTCCAAAGTGATTTTTCCCACATTTAGTATGTAATATCCGGAATTTCTACTACTGTTGTTTGATATTATTTTATCCGAGTTATATTGTACAGCGTGGAATCTGTACAGTATGGATAAAATAAATAAAGGACTGAGATGTCAGTATCGGTATAATTGTCGTATCTGGTCGACAGTTGCATTTTAGGATATTGTGTATCGTATGAGAATATTATTGGAAGGAGTATGTATATTTGGTATGCCATATGTTCGTATTCTGTATGTTGATACGTTGGACATGAATAGCTGAAAATGGCTAAGTATAACATTATTAGCGCTCGCTAATATACATGCCTAGCGCACGCTATCGTTCTAGTTTAGCACACGCTAGAGGAAAAAGCTAACACACGCTAGTACGGACCAGATCAGAAGGAATCTATGCATGGACCCGGTCACTTTCGGCGCATGTGCCGACAAGGTCAACGGATGTTTGTTGTGAACTATTAGCACACGCTAATGTATATTTATAGCGAACGCTAATCAGATCGGTCAATAGGGAATCTTGGCTTTATTGGTTGCTTTCGGCATGTGGGTCACGAGCATCTTCGTGGTAGGTGTAGACTGTAGCAAGTTAACTGGTATTAGCGCACGCTAAATGTAAGGACTTGCGTACGCTAGACAGTGTAAGTTACGTATGCTAATGCATGGGCATTACCTACGTAAGCACATGTACGAAGCCAGATAGTAGCCTCTGGACTGCGATAGCGCACGCTAACAAAGTCAGTTAGCGCACGCTAAGGACGTTGCGCACGCTAAACACAAGGTTTAGCAGACGCTAGTAATATACTTTATAAAAAGGGACAGAAGGGTGTTATGAAGCATTTCGTCTGTTCCTTCCTTGCAACCGAGAGGGAGAGTTTTTAGAGAGAAGTTTGAGGTCCCAAACACTGAGAGATGATGATCTTTAACAAATATTAAGCTGAGGAACATGGATTAAAGTCTTGTTCTTGAAATTATTGATGATGCTTGGAGTAAAGTTGATTGTTCTCCTTCATGGTTCGTCCATACAAGGTAATAGTTCTTCACTCTTTGGATTTCGTTTGGATTGATTATTGATGTTCTTGAGTCGATGATTATCATATACTCGAGTTGATGAGCA